>OX352261.1:6430000-7630000 GCA_947086405.1 Esperia sulphurella
ACATATAGCGATAGTATTTTGGCTGTGTGGTTCCCGGTTTAGAAAAGGGTCACCTCCAATCTTTCCATGGGTGTCGTCAAGGCGAATAAGGTACATTACTGTACACACTGATTTTCACTGATGTTTTTTCATGAATTTCCTTCACCGTTTGAGAGCAGTCAGTGTGTATTATTATGCACTTAAATTTAGAAAAGACTAACTGGTGCATGGCATGATATGACAGAGGATTGAACTGTGACCTCGCGACATGATAGGCTGCCTCTTACATACTACGCCACCGAAGCTCTAGACAGTTATAGTAACTTTATTCATTTTTATTCAGGTGCACAGTTTCCATATAATAAAGCAGATAGCTTGTTATCGTAGCTGAGCCGTCGAAGTGCGTACCCTGACAAATGATCATAGAGACAGAGGAACACGTTTCCCAACTCTCTAGCTATACAGAAAACAATCCCGCGTGTGGTACCTAAGAAAAAAAACAATAGGGTCGTGATGAAGACGTAGCCATTGTGAGCAACGAGCGAGCCATATTTCACGGCTTTGTATGCCTTCAGAGCCCGATTAATTCTAGATATCTCCATTCGCCTATACGAAATAGCGTGATGAAACCTTTTTGATTTCATGTGTGTTAACAACCGGCGTGTGGGCGGAGACAGAACCGTATGCAACTATAAAATATCACTACGTGCTTTTTGTATTAACTGTTTATCTTAAAATCGTAAAAGAAAACCTAAACTTGGCCTTACCTAATTAAGAATCAAAAGTATAAGATAAGTTTGTATCGGAAAACGAACACATAAAGATATATAAGAATCAAACGACAAAAATAACATCAAAAAGCAGCGCCCCCATTCGTAACGATTTCCATACTCACCTACTTTAGAAAGCAGGCAACATTATGCAAATAAAGTAAATTGAATTACCGGAGTTAAATGTCGTATAAGATAAAAACGACGGCGCAATCTACAACCCAATGAGAAGACGTTGTATTAACATATTCAAACCCCTATTGAATATTTATATTATGTAGGGTACTCCGAGACAACTGGTGTTAGCTCTTTACTCAGGCTTGTATCACTAATGGACGCCACTATCTCTTCTTCTTTGCGTGTCAAAACAAAAATAAAAACTGATTAGCGGCTCACCTTTGAAACCTTATCCCTTATTTATAACCTATCAAGTTGTACTAACAACGTACTTATACTACTCGTGTATTTGCTATTTCAATTTGGATACTTGTTGGTCGTACCATACTAGCTTCTGTATTAAATCCGGATACACTGTTCTTTTTTAATTAATTAGAACAAGATCTTGTTAATCGTGAACAGTCATCTTAAATCCATATGAGCGCACCAAAATCTTGTTTCCTTGAAACTCTTGTCCCCTTGCACTGATGAGTCAGTCATTTGTCATTTGATCACTTGTCCCCTTGCACTGATGAGTCAGTGCAAGGGGACAAGAGTTTCAAGGAAACAAGATTTTGGTGCGCTCATGTTTGTTTGTTCACTTGATCACGATCGTCTTTCAAACGATCATAAAAATGATTACTTTACCTAACGTACAGAAACTAAGACAAGATGCCACTTAGTTGACCAAAAAAATGTCCTTGTAAGTGTAGTGTACATTCGGCTGATCGCAGCCCTTCGGTGATCTTCTTAGTTGCGACTCCAGAATTCATTTACTGATCTGACTGATACCGTGGTATGTTGAACCTTAAAACGTAAAGCTACTTCATAATAATCTCATCAAGGAAATATAGCTAATAACAGTTATTAGCGATCGCACCTCCAGTAATAATCTTAGGTGTACTTCATAGTGAGTATCTTTATGTTCACTAATTCACTATGTAGTGAAGCGACTTATTAAATTCCCATCAAATCGTAAATAGCCTGAAGTGTTCCGACTGGTTGTTAAAGTTTATTCCACTTTGCAAAGTTGAGTTTGTTCTTGCTGGATTTTTTTATCACTACATTTTCTTATTGGGATTGATTGAGTTCAATAATAAACCTACAAATTCCTATTTTAATTATAAAAATATAAGGTCGCAATCTAATGATTGGTAAAAACGGTAAAAAATATTAAATTATGTTAGCCAAAATAGTACCATTTTCTACAAATTCCAATTAAAAATACATAACTTGATGGATGAATTTAGTATAAATGTAACCTATAATATTCTGTACCTAATGAAAATGGAACACCTCAAAGTAATAATAAATACGAAGTAATACTGGCGTGCTACTCGATATTGTGGCGTATTTTGAAACCACAACATTTATATGTTCTTAACTGAAAAACTCGTATAAAAAATATTTTAATATACGAGGTTACACGTTTATACCATTAATTATTGGGTTGTAGGTAACTTTATATGTAAAGTAGCAAATTCACTTTTTATCTTAATATGAGTAATGGCCATCGATCAAAGAGATTAAAATCTAAGCTTAGTAGATACTGCTACTTTTTTATTAATGTAGTTATAATTAAAAACCTAAAAATACGTGAAAAGCAATAATCAAGTCGGCCGTGATTCAAACAAAACACGAGTACTCACATCAGCTCATGAATAAATAAACAAGTGTTTATGTAATATCTGGCCGGGATTAAAATTCAAATATTCTGACAAGTCAATCTACGGCGGTCCCGGGCGGTCCCCGGTCGGCCCCCGCGCGGACCTGCGCGGGTATCTACGGTTACATAGTATATGTGGTGAAAGAAGAAGCTACATAGTACATAAGTAGGCTAATTTCTTGAAGCCAATCATTTGGTTAGTCAGACTTATAAACACAGGGCGGACACTTGTGCCAAAATGTATGCGATGGCGGGAAATCGACTACCTATTCTTACACAAATACAATAATCGTGTCCGCACACGGCAGCGCACGCACACATGCCTAAGTCAATCGTTAGGGTTGTCAGACCGCGCGGAACGGCCGTGGGCACCAACCAGTCACTTTGTGATGGCGGCGTAAAGTGTGCATAAAAATTAAAAATAGTTTATATAGGTGGTTGATTAATTGAGATTTAAGTCGTAGGTATACAATCTTTTTTCCAACTTTCGATGTTTACGTGCAAAATCTCTATGCAACCATACAAAACTGTACGAATTCGTGATAGACTAGTTGGTACTGCGCTCACGTTTATGAGGTCGAGGGTTCGAATCCGGTCACAGGCCAAAGAATGAACTAAGAACGTTTTTAGTGAAGGAAAATACCTTAAGAAACAAGCCAAAGAAGTAATAATTCTAAGGCGTATGTGAAGTCCACAAACCCGCATTGGGCCAGCGTCGTGGACTATTGTTATGGAATAATTCCTACTCGCGTGTAATTTTTTCTTTCTTTCATTATGGTTTAAATATATCTTTCATTATCATTAAACATGGCGCATGTGCTAAAATTAAGTATTTTTCGACATACGGGGAAAAAACACGACACTCTCATTGCGCACATTATAATTTTTTAATCTATACATATATTAAAACAGTAAAAAGGCGTTTCTGTACATTAAAGTAAAAAAAAAATTCAGACCCTAAGACCACTGGAGTCCAAAAATATAAAAAAAAATCGTGTCTATGTATGTATGTATGTCTGTACGGGCTAATCTTGGAAACTGCTGAACAAAATTTGACGGCGTACTGCGTTTTGGTACTGCGATTCTTTTTAATTTATTTGAAAGACGATCCGAAGCACAGAAATGAAGATCGAAACGCGGTAATTCTTTAAACTTGTATTGTGTAAGTCGGGTCGCCCAATCACTTGAATCCAGTATATACATCTGAAAAACAAAAAAGATTTTATACCCAAACAAAAGGAACTGCGGAAACGTTCCTACAATGTTACGTTGTAAGCTCACGTCACACGCCACTGTATGACACATGTCATTTTTTTCTTTTTATTATGCTGCAATTACACATCCGCGCAAGTCGGTACACAATCGCTCATTGAATTTCGATTAGATCAAAAAGGTGAAAATTCAAACGTGACGTCGGTTCCGTTCATCATCAGGTTATTTTTGTCTCCACTGCAGGAGCATAACCCTCTCTCATCTGCCGGAGACAGACGGAGGATTTGGCCTACACTCCCCACGCTGGCCAGACGGGTTGGGGAGGCCAGATTGATGTTTTCGGTTCCGTTATTTTTAATTTAATTAAATATGTATTTTATGTATTATACATTACATTTGTCTAATCCCAAACTTGATTTTATTCACTTCAGATCAGAACGTCTCCTTCTCCTGTACCATTGAAATTAGATAAGGACCAATTCACTAATATAGTACCCAGACTAAGACAAACTCTAAAGATGTCTATATATAAAAGGAATCGAACTCACGACTTCTGGTACTTGAATCCAATAAGAAAGCCACTAAGCCAACGACGTGGTCAATAACCATGATATCTTCAACAGAGGGAGTCCAAACATTTATTTTTATCTTCGTGTATGCATGACTGCCATAAATTAAAACTTACACCACTGAATTTTTTACTAGCATGAACACTTGGCAATTATGCGAATGTATGTACGGTGGACCACACGCTAAAGTCTAAAGTGTACAAAATATAAAATTTGCAGGGTACAAAAATTACCTTGATATATTAAGTCACACGAAACTAGGTGTTTTTCCAACTTTACCTACAAATTTTTAGAATTCAGGTATCTTCTTACACGCTACAATTAAACCCCACGTTGGGCGCTAGAATGTAATAAGTTTCTGATGATCTGCAGGTTCCTGAATAATTCATGGATATTAATTGAAGGCGTGACTAATACTACTTAAATTCTTTAAGATTTATTATGTTTTGTCACAAAACATATTTAATTTCGCGTGACAAGTTACCTAATTCAAAAAGACCCACATCGATGCGAGCGTCTCGCGACTTAACGCAAATGTGTAAATGTCGTACAACAAACAAATAAATATACAATTGATTAAAATTGTATCAATGTCTATCTCAATTATCATTTTATTTACATTATCAAACAGAATAAAATAAACCAAAACGTATAAAATTATATTAGTATTACATATAATACCAAAATTCAATCCTACAAATTGTTTGAATAAATAGGCAAAATATGTTACTTACCTCGATTCTTCTGGAGGAAAAGAATGAAATCGTCCCTTTTTGTCATTTCTGTTAATCAAACAACCACCTACAGCACAATACTTCACCATTATTCTTTTAATTATCTTTCAAGCAATACAAACAGCCCTGACGGCTAGTGCCCTAAACGCTACCCAAAACTGCGGCGCGGGGTGAGGAAGCTGTGATTGGCGGGGGGAAGGGAGTGTCCATTCTATACGTAGTATTATTAAGTATTCTATGCTTATAAAGACCCAGTATACTAATGTGTACTAAGTACATTATGGCCACTCTCTGTATAGATTCGGTAGACTCGCATATCAGTTACCGATTGGTTGGTACTAGCAATGAGGGGCACATGATGTGTTTAATATTTAGAGAGTTAAATTAGTATTTGTTTAAGCTTAGTAACAGTATTTTTTACAGATTCTCTACAAAATAGAACATAGCAGTTGTTAATAAAATTTTAAAGATACAAACCATATTATTCTTTTGCAAACCTTATTTATTAGGCAACAATTTACTATATTACTTTTAAAATTATAGTATAACATTTTTGAGATAGATCAATAAAAACACAAAGTGCGAAACGCGCACCCTTAGACACCCGGTTGTGTAAGAGTATGCGTTAATATCGATAAGAGTGCGCAGATAATATCTCTTCAATGCGTTTGAAATAATCTTCACAAATGTCACAAATCACTATAACCCGTTTGTCACTTCACCATATTCAACAGTAATCAAAACATTATATCCAGCCTTCTTGAAAGGGCTTCTAAGCACCCTGACACCTTTCATCTACAAATCTGTTTTTGAATTCTTTCTTTGTTTTTTTTCCTATCCTTTACTTTTGTTACATTTATCTATATTTTTAGTATATTAAGTTCAACTTTTCCTTTAGACTCATTAAGTTTTAATTTTTTTTATGGTTACAGCCAGCGTTGAGACTATTGCGCGCTTATTCTATCATATGTAGTGGTAAATTTATTATTCAGTTTTTTTCCTTCTAGAAGTCATGCTTCAAACAATTTAATAGTTAATAACGTTTTTTGATTATTAAAAACACGAAAGAAAAAAACCGAGCATATAAGAGTGCGCTCGCAATCTTGAACGACCCGACAGTGCGCACTCTTACACAATTTGGTCTTGAAAAAGAAATCGTAATATTGTCACAGTCTATTCATATACTTGAATTTATATTGTTGAAGATGATAATTAAAGGTTTTTGTATGTTAGTATAACGTTTTAATCTTTTCAGTATACTTCATATTTTTGTAGTAATATATTTTCAAAATGAAGAAAAATAAAATCAAAATGTGTTTTAAACTTTGAACCTTCCTGGAGTTTTTGTTTTTCCCGCTACATAAATAATATTTGGGGAATGATTGCCGATGCATTGACACTTCAAAATACAATTAATGTTATCTACAGATGTCACTGGTGTTTCGAGAAATCACGTGAGCGAACTCTTATCGACCGCGCACTCTTACACCAGCCTACCCTACGCAAAGGAATTTTAATGCAATTATTTTTGGTAGGCATGTTTTCATTTCATGAAATGACATTTTTCATCTTATAAATAAAATCGTAAACATCGCGTGTCTGTACATTGAAGATATTTGCAAAAAAAAAATTGGGGGGTCTAAGGATAAGCAATAGAAAGCATTTCGCTCATTTTTGAAATTTTTGTCTGTTTGTCTGTTTATGTTTGTCTGTTTGTCTGTGAGTTTGTGCACGCATCATTTAAAAACTACTGATCGGACTTTGATGGACTTTTCTCAGAAACATGGGGCTTAATTTGGTGTAACATATAGGCTTTATTTCATTGCAATCGCTGCAGTCATTCAAAAGTTATGCGAATTTATAGTTTCCGAAAACTGAGTGTAGGGTGTAAATGCTTGATTGAATTCGTGAGCGGTAGCGGGAGCGGGTATCGTACCAATGTAATGTGAGATTTTGAAAAATATAAATTCGCATAATTTTTGATTGAGTTAGTTGATTACGATGAAAAATCTGGAGCTGGATCTGGAGCTGGAGCTGGATCTGGATCTGGAGCTGGATCTGGAGCCGGAACCTTAGCTAGACCTGGACCCGGACTCGGACCCGGACCCGGACCCGGACCTGGACCTGGACCTGGACCTGGACCTGGACCTGGACCTGAACCTGGACCTGGACCTGGACCTGGACCTGGACCTGGACCTGGACCTGGACCTGGACCTGGACCTGGACCTGGACCTGGACCTGGACCTGGACCTGGACCTGGACCTGGACCTGGACCTGGACCTGGACCTGGACCTGGACCTGGACCTAGACCTGGACCTGGACCTGGACCTGGACCTGGACCTGGACCTGGACCTGGACCTGGACCTGGACCTAGACCTGGACCTGGACCTGGACCTGGACCTGGACCTGGACCTGGACCTGGACCTGGACCTGGACCTGGACCTGGACCTGGACCTGGACCTGGACCTGGACCTGGAACTGGACCTGGACCTGGACCTGGACCTGGACCTGGACCTGGACCTGGACCTGGACCTGGACCTGGACCTGGACCTGGACCTGGACCTGGACCTGGACCTGGACCTGGACCTGGACCTGGACCTGGACCTGGACCTGGACCTGGACCTGGACCTGGACCTGGACCTGGACCTGGACCTGGACCTGGACCTGGACCTGGACCTGGACCTGGACCTGGACCTGGACCTGGACCTGGACCTGGACCTGGACCTGGACCTGGACCTGGACCTGGACCTGGACCTGGACCTGGACCTGGACCTGGACCTGGACCTGGACCTGGACGTGGACCTGGACCTGGACCTGGACCTGGACCTGGACCTGGACCTGGACCTGGACCTGGACCTGGACCTGGACCTGGACCTGGACCTGGACCTGGACCTGGACCTGGACCTGGACCTGGACCTGGACCTGGACCTGGACCTGGACCTGGACCTGGACCTGGACCTGGACCTGGACCTGGACCTGGACCTGGACCTGGACCTGGACCTGGACCTGGACCTGGACCTGGACCTGGACCTGGACCTGGACCTGGACCTGGACCTGGACCTGGACCTGGACCTGGACCTGGACCTGGACCTGGACCTGGACCTGGACCTGGACCTGGACCTGGACCTGGACCTGGACCTGGACCTGGACCTGGACCTGGACCTGGACCTGGACCTGGACCTGGACCTGGACCTGGACCTGGACCTGGACCTGGACCTGGACCTGGACCTGGACCTGGACCTGGACCTGGACCTGGATTTATATTATAGTCTGAGTGGAAGTGGGATAGGGAGCGGAAGTGGGAATGGGAGCGGTAGTGGGACTGGGAGCGGATCCTGTAGTCCACGCGAGCGGAGCCGCGGGCACAGCTAGTATATATTATAAATATTATGTGTGAAAAAGAAAAGGCGAATGACGCTGGTTAGTAAATGGAATAGATAGATATATGTAGTTGCGTAATTCGTTTCTGCGTCAGTGATAAAATGTTACCAACCCTACGTTACTTGCCTCACAAACCCGTAAGCAATCTTATACAAAAGGTGTAGCTGTGTGCGTGTAGGCAGTTATTTACACTGCGTTCGGTTCATACATCTCAAGTGTCCAGGGCTTTCTAAAGAATAGAAGTGGGAAAGATGACCACACTTGCATATGTGGGTGGTATCTTTATAAGATAAGCAATATTTGTAATGCAGTATATCAGGATATCGCAATAAAAGGAGGAATAACCGATACTTAATTAACCATATGAGGCTAAAAAATCGAATGTTCTTCTTAACTTGACCAAAAGAATCAGTTTAAAAGTTAATAATTTAAGAAGTCTGTCGGGAAGTTTTTATCTTTGATAGGTAATTGAGAATATAAGTAATGAAACATCATGAAGTGACGAATATTTGAACAATAATCGTTTCAGTTAATACTTACATTGCGGAATCCTATACACCAAGAAACATATTGTGGAGAATAAGACAAAAAGAGAAAAAGCATATGCAAAAAAGAATGACATAGTAGTGACAGAAAACACTGTAATTTTCTAGGCCCAAAATGAATGTTGCTATCACATGAATTTTAACCCCGTGCAAATCGCAGTCAATTCGAGTTGACAGTCTGTGAAATGGTCGGACATCATCTCATTTACAGACTGGCCTGGGTGGATAAAATGCGAAAGGTCAACACCAAAATAAAGTAATTCATGGGTATGAAATACCAATAAACGATAATAAATAAATTGAAGATTACACAACTAACGCGTAGATAAATTGAAAAGGGTACTTTTTGCCATACCTACTGTACCTAGTTAGACTTTTAATCGTTTTAGTTAACTACATATTAAGTACGATTAAGGAAATTGACAGTTTAATTTTTAAACGTAGATGTTAATTGCAGGTAATATAAGTTTATCTTAGTATTTTACGTATTCTCTACACATTAAGCACATTCAGTGCATTTGCATACGTTTCTACATTGAGACCCTATGACTGTTAGATTGAAACAGTGTGATCCGAGCCTTAGGGATATGACTTTGCCTTGATATAATGCATGATTTATAATGATCAGGAAATTAATTGAAAGTCATTACAGACAGTGAAGGTGAAAACGCGAAATATTTGAATTTAAATAGTTTTAATTTATACATCCTTAATTAGTTTCGTTTAATAACAAACTCAAAACAAATTCGCTTGCGTAACATCCATAAAGACGTAGGTATATTAATTAGTTTTACAATTAAATTACCGACCTCTCTATTAACAAAAATTAAAACGTCAAAATCAAACACAAAAGACGGCCATATTTGGTCGGCGGGCACGTAGTGGAACACGCACCGCTAACAGAAAATAAGGGACACACAGAAAGACAGGAAGGGCCTGTGGGAGCGAGAGGCGAACACAACAGACCCTTGGATAAAAGGGAAGGCGATAGTGACGCGATGATTGAACGCGCCACAAGAAAAATGATCACCCGTCAAGCGGCGACTGAGAGAAACTACCCCTAGCGGGGGAGACAAGGAAGAAAATAGTCTGAATAATCAAGAGGGAAAAGGACGGTGCGAACCAAAATAGGGGTGACGTACGGTGATGGATTATGCTTTTCTCTCTAAAGAAGGGAGGGGCTCACAGGTCGTTATGGAAAAAGCTGAGGGAAGTGGGGACCGACATGTGTCGGAGACGTAGACCAAACCGATGGTGCCCCTAATTGATTTCTGTATGCAACTAAAATTAGGTTCTAAATTAATTTGCTTTATCAGAATTGGCAATGAAGATGTCAAACACGCTCGCAGGATGAGAATTTAAACAAATGTTAAGCTAGATTGTTTGTCACTTAAAAAATAAAATATTATGTGATCAGTTATACGATATCTAAATCATATACTAAAATTTTAATAATCGGTTGCTGTGATTGATTTAGAACAAGGAATTCTAGTTTGGGAGCCAAGCTACTGTTTGTAATAATATATCTACATTGATGTACTCGTATCTGTTACAAGGACGCAAATGTTCTTGACGACCTCCGTGGTGGAAAGGGTAGCTCTCGGACTGCCACGCCAGAGGTTGCGGGTTCGAATCCCGCCAGGGGCAAATGTTCGTATGAAGAATATGAATGTTTGTACCCAAGTCTTGGATGTTTATATATTTATTTAAGTATGTGTATCCGTTATCTAGTAACCATATCACAGGCTCTGCCTAGTTTGGGACTGGATAATTGGTGTGAATGTCTGAGATATTTATTTAATATATTTGTATATATTTGTTGTATATGTATAGTAATGTATGTGTAAAACCATAAAAACTTAATATTTATACTTATTTATTTATTTAACGAATAAAGTTATTTGTATTTGATTTTATTAGGTATATGTATTACTTTTGTGTATGAATTTGTTATATAGAGAAAAATCGATTTGAAACATACCCCAGATTCCTATACCTAATAGGACTCTCGGCCTCATTATTAAGAAATCTGTAAATAATTGCACGATCAGGCTTGAAGCCGAGCTGTCAAAACTTTTAAAAATATATTATTTTTGTAACTTTCAATTCTCATTATTTTTAACAGTTTTTACATATCGTCAATCATAACTCTATTTTATTTCACCAAAACTTAGAACCAACGTATTGCTGAGTAATATGTTGTAGGTATAGATACTGTATCAGATGGTGCACTTGACAGTTAAAGTTTGGAATGTAGGTATGTAGTTAAAGCTAAGTACGTGTTAAGTATAACTGGACCCTACCAATCAAGTCGGAGACGACCCCTCGCATTAAAATTTTTCGGAGCGGGGCAGCTAAAATGCCACTCACAGAATGCCTTTGTCCACTTTGAAGAGCGTTTATTGTTTTATGCCTTTGTTGTATGAAAATTTAAATCCTTAATTATTCATAGGATTGTTGTGCGCGACAATATTTTCACAATAGGCCGGGGGTTTGCGAGGGAGGTAATCGGTTTGATTAATAAATTGTCAAGTTGAATCCAGTGTTAGAATATAAATTGTTACCACAGATATTTCATCCCATTATTTTGGCGAGATCCCGCTCATTGTTTTACGAAACGTCATATCTCATCCTGTCACCTGATTGTTTCGGTTCACAGGTTTCAATGGAAGGTGTCTCCAAGTTTATGCTTGGAATTATATTAATTTTGTGACTTGGAAAATTATATTTATCATAGACAGCGCTCTCGTATCACTTAGAATACAAACATGGAACGGCGAACGACTTGAGAAGAAAAATATTTTTACTTATAGAAAAGAAATTTTATACTTATTTGAGTACTTGCTTACACTTTCAAACTGTAATTATATTTATCCGTCTGCAAGTTTATTACGCTTTTTGAGAACTACTGAACTTTCTACTCTTATATTGAACAGTACAAAACAGAGAAAAATACGAGTAGCTGAACTACCATCACCAGAAACCATTTTAAATAGGGTTACAATCCGCTGCCGTTTCTAAAAACAAATTAATTTAAACAAGAAGAAGATGTAAAAAGTTCCAAACAACGATTACGTTTTATTGCACACCATTATATTAATCATCGGCGAAATTAATTTTTCATTTGGACAAATCGCCGAGAGGTTGGTACAAATGCCTTTTCAGCTTGATTGATAACTTGTGCTCCGGATAAGAATTTACGTAGCTGCCGCAATGGGATTAACATCTGGTGTGTTTTGAACGCTACATATGGAAAAGATCAAACAATATTATTGAATAATCATCTGAAAGTAATTTCCATTTATCTTACTTTACAAATTAACTTTCCTCAATAACAACTCTTTGCTTAGGTGCATCATATCTTGAATATGTTAATCAGCTTAGATTTACGTGCCGTAAAAGCTGGTGAATTTACTATACCAAAGTAAAAAAACGTCTAACGTTGTTTCTAGTGTAATTCTGCTTCTAAGTTAAAATGTAACCTGACTTCATTCTGTTTTATCGCATGTAACGAATGCGTTAGAATTAAATGAAGTATGTATACATAACACAAGAACAAAACCGCGAGGAAAATCTACCTAGTTCACTTATTATGAAACTAACATAAAAAGAAACAGTTTGCAATGGTTTTCTTATTCACCATTCATCGCAACTGAATGTCAAAAGCACAAAAATTACTACGTACGTGTGGTATAATTGATTTACCGCGTCATTGTCTCAGAGTCTCGGTGCATAACCGTCTCATTAACGATTCAAGAGAGCAAATTGTGCTACCTAATTACAACTGAATGGCCAGAGACAATGCTGTATTTATGTTCAGCCATTTATCACACAAAGACGCGATGTTTCGGGCAGCCAGCTAACACTGAACGTTACAAAGAAACCGAGAGCCTTAAAAATCGAGCTTAGAAAAACTATTAGTATCTGTGAATCTTGACAAATGACACACAGACAAAACTATGACATTGCCTCGTGCACGCTGCTCAGTAAAATAAAAGAAAACGCTTAAAAATATATAAAGAAACAATTGCCTTTTATGATTGTGTTAATGAGTCTATTTTCAAAGTTAACGCGTTAATATTCATAACGAATATTATACTTGTTTTAGTTTTCGGGTTATAAATATAATTTACTTGTATAGGCGTTATAATACACAAAGTTGACATTATGCATAGATTCCTCTTTTTCTAATCAATTTTAAAGTAAATTCTATTTTTTTTTATTCCTGATAGGTTTACGCTTGACCTCAATCACACCTGATGGTAAATGACGATAAAGCCTTAGGTGGAGCCTGGGTAAGAGCCTAGCTCTTACCCAGAAGATGCCTATTTACTATTTTATTTTATTTTAATTTTATTTATTTTCAGGAAACTTACAGTCTATATACAGAGTCTATATAGTAATTGACAAATAACAAAACATTGACAGAAACAGTTTCCACTGATTTTTAGAACACTTATAATATAAGACACACAGCAAGAATGAGCAGAACTATTCCTTTAAGAAGATCCAAGTTGTACTTATATTTATCTATTTTAGTAGATAACTTGTAAAAATGTAAGTTGTAAAAATGAGATAGTTCCAGACTTTATTTTCCTTCAGAGTAGTTAGTCATGCGAAAGTTTGTTGACACCGTGATTCATTAAGCATAAGCATGCGATTACTTTGATGGATTCCATGAGAATATAAGCATCGGCACTCCCCTAAAATCTCGAAACCGAACAAAGGGAACACGTGAAACTCCCTTCGCATCCGAGCCTATAATGCTCACCCCACATAGAGGAAGGAGATGTAGAGAAAAATACGTATTTATAGCAAATACTCGTACTCAAACAGTCCTACATTGTGTACGAGTCAAATAAATGAGTCTCATTTTTCGTGCTGTCAAAAAATCTGAATGGAAAAGAAAACGCGGCGGCGAAAAAACGGCAGGCTGAGGGGTTTTTATTTCGTTTTTAATGTAATACTGATTTGGGATGTTTCAGATTAATTGCGCCTTACCTGGTGGCGGCAAGGGTGACGCGTCTGAAAGAGTTCTCGCGACGCTGATCGATCGCCAAGCGCAGATTGAAAGGAGAAACGTGAAAGGTAATTATTCATTTGGCGACTAGAATAGAGCACTTTTGTACCTTTATCTCGGTTCTTTTTTCTCGAGTTTTGCACGAAATTTGCAAGTAAATGGATGGAGTGACACGGTGATTTGTTTAGTTGGACGCGTTCGACTTCCCACGAATTCGATTCGCGGTACTTGTTTATAAAATGCTATAGAAATGGTAATGCGAGTTCTAGGAAATCCTTGAAGTCTAGAAGGGTTCAAAATTGCTTCCGAACTAGCCTCATCATCATCATATCAGCCCTTTGACGTCCACTGTTGGACATAGGCCTTCCCCAATGAATGCCACCACACCCGGTCCTCCGCCCTTCGCATCCAGCCGCTTCCAGCCACCTTCTTCAGGTCGTCGGTCCATCTGGAGGCAGGGCGTCCCACCCTGCGCGTGCCGATCCGCGGTCTTCACTCCAGAACTCGTCTGCCCCAACGGGCTAAAAAAGCCTAAAAAGACAATAATGATATTTTCAAACTATACTTATCTTCAATACGTAGTATAATTCTCACCGCTGTTTTAGGAACAGACTTTAAGTTCTCATAACTTTACTTACAAATTTTGCATTTTAAGTTCATAAAGCGCGAATACTGGCAGCAAAAACTTAACGAAACAAAAACTGAGCCAAACTTTCGAAAATTTGCAGCAAAAAATTTGCATGCCAATCCTCGGACAATAGGCACTAGAACCCGGAAGATTGCACAAAGATGAACAAAGGATCAGGAGCACATGTGATCCTGACCTGATTTCACGAAGTCCATGGAATACCGCCGCTGCCTTTTGTCTCAATAGCCTTTATGATTTATGTGACATTTCTTTGACGTTTTATGACGCTCGCCTCATTTAAATACTGAACTTGTGCTTTGCACATTTAAACGTTCTCCCATAGTGATTTTTTTGACTGCGCAATAGCGGACCAAAGTCCTTAGCATTTGAATGGACATTTGGTTACCAGATTAGGTTTCTATGAAGCAGAACTAGACGTGAGTAAACAAGACGCACTGTGACTCATTATTCATTATCTTATACATACATTTCATTGCTTAACTTTCTCTAGAAAAAATTGTTGGTAAAGCAAATTTTACTAACTTTCTTCAATCTTACGTAACCGAGCGCTCGTGATTACCGGGCAACCCGGGTAAAAAGATCATGAAGCTTAAAATATCAAAATGAAGTCTTCAACTAAGGCTCGAGGTTGTTTATAAAATTACAGGCAGCTAGGCGGCGAAAACTGGCAAATTATAGTCTGGGACCGCAGACATTGGCCGCGGTTACGGTCCTGCGATAGAGATCGCGGTGATTGCCCACTATTGTAAAGGACCCATTATGGCGACTAACTAAACGCTCAGGTATAGTTTGGTAATAGTAAGACGTTGGGCTGTTTATTTTCTGTTCTTATTTAAAGTTTTTGACTTCTGGTATAGGTATAGAATCTTCATTAATTTTGATGTGTTCATTAACAAATTAAAAGCTACTTTTAATTTTTGATTTAACTTTTATTAAATAATGCAAACATCAATAAATAATACAAACTGTTACATCAAAACACAAACTTTGGAATTATTTTTCTTCTAAAGTTGTTTGTAGATCGTTTACTGTCGTGCAGCTTTTAACTTCATCATCAGCCGAAATTCGTCCAATGTTGAACCAAGCTTATATAGAATGGCTTTTTTTGTGGGCTGTTCATTGGGGGATTTGCCATAATCACCACGGTTGGCATGCATGCGGATTAGTGATCGCAGTAATGATCTTAATGCACACAGGTAAACGCTGCTGCCCGTCCTTGATGTAATCCCTTAGTCGCCTTGACGACACCTACGGGAAGATTGGGGGTGGCAGTATTTTAAGCCGGGAACCACACGGCAAAGGTTTTGTGTCTTATTAACTTCATTATTTACCTACTATACTTGATCAAGGATACTGCGTAGGTAATTTGGTTCCTAATATACCTATATTTCAATGTAGTGCTACTTAATACAATGGTATGCACAAAAAAAATTACCTTATTTTTCGATCAACCAACAACAAATGTCAACTTCTTAAAATCTCAAATTGAGAGAAAACATCATCCTATCACTAAAACCTTTTACTTAGGGCAAGCTCAATAAACTCTATCATCTCGTCTCGTCCTGCGTCCAGCACTCAGCCAATCACGTTCCGCAGATAATACTCGGTTGCGTTATGGACAACGTGGCTATCGACCACAAGACTCGTTCAACGGAGAAAACGTGTCGGCATTTTGTGGTTAAAAGACAAAAAAGGTGAAGTAACTATCGACGGGGATAAAGGTATTTTATTTATTATACAATAGCACTATGTATAAATAGATACCCTAACTATATGCTCTATCAACGCATGCTAAAAACGCATGGCCTAAAATCATGAAATATTCCTAAAATGCCGCAGAAAACATTAAGATATTTCGAACAACTACACCGTTAAATTCCACGCGAAGGTATCCTGTGTACGTTAACAACTAATTTGAACTAGTTGTATAATTATCTGATGTCTGTTACGATACCTGGACAGACAGCTGAATTAATAGTAAAGTCTTTCAACCTATATGAGCTATCCCTGCCTTCTTGTCTGTTTAATACCCTTTTCCACTTCGTTCTAACGTATGTATGATGTGGTTAAAAGAGATGGGCAATTTAAAAGAAAAAGTCGAAATACGTAATATGCACCTTGTTTGAGAAAATTTCTACTAGGTAGCAAATATAATAACCTAGTAATTGGGTTCGACAGGGGAAATACTAAATTTTTTTTAAAATAAATAATGCCATCGCTTCGCCTAAGTCGGCTTTTACCAGTTTAATAAGACACAATATAAATATCTATTACCATACATACATATTGACACCATAAGAAAACTATACTCGCTTTTATGAGAGTCTAAATCTTAAAAGTTAATTATCTCAGAATAGTGTTTTTTCAAGTTGTTCCCCTATTGAACTGACCCATCGATATATACTTATACATACACTTGTCTAAGCCAAACTAAGATTTTCTTCTGTGTTATGGTAATCAAATAAGGATTTGACAATTCAAAAATATAACATCCAAACCGGAATTAACTGACAGTGGGAATCGAACCCACAATCTCTGGCGCTTGAGTCCAATGACCAAGTCACAATGCCAGAGAGGCGTTCGTTATTTTTTTAAATAATATAACGTTGTGTAGATAAAACACCAAACAATTTCACGTAACTGATTTCCTAACAATGGTCGAGCATTTTAGATTTTGCTTAAATTTAAACACAACACTTGTAGCTCAGTACTTAACACTTTGGAGGCACCTGGAGGAAGGACTAAAATATATGATATTATCAATGAAATAAAATAGTTATTAATGGAATTTATATTATTATCTGTTACTAGAATGAAATAATTTAATTTATAATGTTGATAATAGTTGTAATATTGTTCAGTAATAAAGAGGCTTGTAATTTACACCTAAGTGATGGTGTAGTGAATATTTAGCCTCAGTTTGCATGAGAGATTTTCCAATTTAGTGATTGAAATTGAATTTCCAAACTCCACTTTATCGCCATAATATGAACTTATAAATTGCCTGCAAACACGTTATATTGAAGACAATGCAGTCACGAACTGAATTCGATTGCTTATGAAATTACTAATACCTAAAAATAAAGTCTAAAGCGCACACACGAAAACGGTTTAGTTCATGATATTTGACCTTTGAAATTTTGAAAGGCTCTACAACGACAAATCATTACGTGATCCGAAACGTCTCAATACCCAAGTAACGAGTTGGCCATTAATTCAGGGATGTATCGCGAGATAACTTTATTCTGGTAGCCGACTGCTTTGTATGCGGCGGTACATGCGTCCGTCATTACCCACTTACCATCTTATTCCTTCTGCTCTAACTTAGTATTTGCTTCTTTATTTCTTAGATAATAAAGTTCACAGGGTAGGTTTAATAATGTTGGTGCTCATGGGTCTCTCGCTTTTATCTTATTGGTCAACCATTACGCCTAAATTTAAACTCTTCATTATAATGCCGCAGTGAGAAAACTCTTGATAACAGATGGGCGCGTGGATAAAATATAGGTAATGAATTTTGATAAAGGTGAGCAGAGTGCCTGATGGTAGATACTTAGATAGATAAATTAAATACACGGTAAAGTCCGGAAACTTGTTTGAATATGATGCGATAATGAATATGTTGACAGCGACTAAGTTGATGATGGTTATAATGATAACAATCGTTATTATAAATCGTGAAACGATATTTGTAGATAAAATGCAAAAGAGTATTTTTGAATAACACGAATATTCATGATAAAATAAATTATTGAAATGTGCTGAATTAATTGTTGAAAAATTACTTGATGTCCAAATATTTTTACCGGTTGATACATAATTAGATTAAAACCGGTAACTACAACAAATATTTCTTTTATTCTAACATGGCTATCAAACATTTCATTTTCTATGTATTGATTGACCTTATCATATTTTTATTCATTTACTTACTTCTTAAAATCAGTTATGTAACCTCGTGTATAAAATATGTATAAAAACAGTTTAAAGCATATAGTTACCTCAGTGCATTACGAGAGCTTATCTTCATTACCTCCAAGAGCCGGTTCAACCAACAACAGTAATTTGTTGGGGCGCTATTCAGACTTAGAGTTTAGCCCGCGATTACGGCATGACTACCCAATAATACGGTTTACCTCGTATATGATTATATTTTAAAACATAAGGGTATTATGATCCCGGATGGAGTCTGGAATACTGTTGTCTAGCGTTTAAGGTAGTTGAACTATACTTCTGAAATCAAATAAACTTTTAATTAAAAATGGTTATCCACTATTTTTCATACCATAGAATTCTTGGCAAAGTCCGAAATTTTTTAAGTGGTTGGTTATAGGGTTGAACGCAGAAATCAAACAAGGTGACCCTAAAATATTTTCATAATTAGCAGTAAAGCCTTAACATGCAGCATGACACATCTGGACGGATGGACAAAGTTATGTGAAATGAAATTGTTTTTCTTGCTCCCTTGATAATGATACTATCACGTATGCTATTCAGCAGTGTAGTTATAGTAAATAGATACTTATATAAACGTTACTAAAGACAAAGTTTGAAAAAACTAATCAGCAAACTTTAATTAAAAACAATCTGTTTCAATCGATACTTTTCACCGCGCAAACCGAAATCGATTACCGACAGTCGATACCCGCTCCAAGAGGAGGTCGGGGGAGGTTGTCTCTGCACCAGGCGTTGACTAATCGAGGCGCGTCCGCGCGGAATAAGACTGATTGCACCCGAGCTCGCCTATGCCTGCCTGCTATGTGGCTGGCCCGAGCCCTCCTACCTACACAACCGACATTATTTAAGAAATCAGCTCGCTCAAGCGGCAACAAAAGGGAGTTTTTGCCGCCTACGCTACGTGTTTTTGAAAGTCGTATTACGTCGGTGGTTCTTTTGTTTGCGATTGAGGATTTAGGTGGAAACTTTCCATACCTACCCACCACAGATATGTAGCTCCTACTCGTATGTATTTTTTTTTAACAAATATATGATTTTTTAATGCAATAAATGTATATGAAGAAACAAGAGTAAATTGTACCTGATCGACTATAGCGACTAATGTAAGTAAACAGCGACCATACCAAGGTAAAACTCAGTTATATGAGAATTATTAATTTTTGCCTATATTTTCCCTTTTACATCTTATTACACAGAATGATATCATATATATAAGATACAATGTACAGAACTTTCTTTCACGATGCAAGTATAACTACCTAATTAAAAATACTTATTCACTTAGTATCAAGTTCTAATTACAGCAATTGCTACAAAGACAGTAAATACTAGGACTCAACATCATGGAGTAAGCAATAAAAACTCCATTAATTGCAAAGTAGCTAATTTATATCCATCAAGATTATCGGGAGTAATATAATGGTGCCGTAAATGATTGACGTCATTAATCTACAATTTCCACTCAATAAATGCATGCGATCCACGCCCTCTTTCCTCATTCTCGTACCTACGCAGCGATTCAAGTGTACGCTCGCTGCAACTGTACGGTACCAATTTTTTTCTCTCTCTCGACATCAGTGACTAAGATAGGAATGGTGTTAAGACTGTTCGAAAGTGAAGATATTGCATAAACATAATTGCTATATAATATCCAAGTCACGCAAAACTGAGAGTCAAAATTGCTCACTTCTTCATTATGTAAGCAAAAACGCTGACTCATTAAATTCTTTTAATTATTTTTAATATTTATAGCCTCTTAAGTCAATCGTAAATCTATATGATTAATCGAAAATTAAAAGCCTGTGATAGTGCTAACAATGTGTGTACTGTATAGGTAGTGAGACAACTATTCTTACCGAAAAATGATAATGATGTACTTACTCGTAAATTTTATTAATTCGATTACGCACATGTGTCAGGCATCCTCCCATAAATGATAAGACATAAAAGTGTGCGCTAAATCTTATCTTACTTTCCAATAATCATATGTAGGACCTTACCTTATGTAGGTCTCATCATTATTAGAAAAAAATTGCGTCGTCTCCCAGTGTGCATCGTTCAAACTAAATAAAACAGTTACTAAATAGGTATGTTCTTTAGCCGTATCGATGCTTTAGTGATGACAAAACACAGTATATACGAGTATATCGTACCCTCAGTAAAAGACGTATCGTAAATTATATCTTTCATATTAAACATATAAAAGATAACACATTATTTTACCAAAGGTACATATGATATTCAGGCAGTAGTAGTATGGTAGGTCCCCAAAGATCTCAGCTCTCAAGAAATGCTTATCTGTAAATACGCAGCTCTTAATTTTTTATCAAGCTGAAAGAAAACATTGAATGCAGCCTGGTGTCATTCACTCTTCTTCCGATGGACAGACGAAATAAAACAATTACCAAACGCGCTACACGTTCTTCAGTCGTTTCGACGGCTCAGTAGAGTGATGGCGAATGCGATCGATGGTGACAAATGGGTGTCGACACACAAAATACGCTACACGCCGTCGGTATGCAACCAGATAGTAATACCCGATACGATTGCATGCCGTAGTACATGGCTCGCATGCCCGCATGCCGTAGGGTGTAGCCCCCTATTATTGGACGGAATTATTCCACGTCATGTTGGTGAAGTGACGGCTGATGCTAATCTAACTTCCTGAGAGTGATTTTGGGGTATTTTGGAGCTGTTTTGTTTTGGTGTAAGTGTACCTATCATATTTTTGTAATATTAATAATGTAGACGAGAAATATTGTTTCATGTTTATTTCAACAGATATGACAGAAAAGGATATATCAACCATAACATGGTGTTGGCGGGAGACTTACTTTAAGCAATAATAACTGAATAATCACGGATATTAACAAAGCGTAGTCTATACATATAATAAAGTCGTAAATGCAAAAAATCGGTACATTCAATATATTCTGAAAAAACCGACCAGGGCGACTTAGAATAAGTAACTGAACATGATAGACCTTTTTTTTTAAATTCGTGTCTGTTTGTTTGTCTGTTTATCTGTTTGTACGGGCATCACGCATAAACTACCGAACGGATTTTGATGAAACGTTGCAAAGAGACAGTGTATATCCTGGAATAACATAACATATAAAAAAATCTCCAAAATTATCCAAGAAATAGCAAATCAGCAACAAAAAACTTCAGTGCAGTACAAAGATAGTATATTTCAGAGGTCTACTAAAACCAGTTAATTTAATCTCTGATGTTGTACCTTTTTTAAAACTGAAATAAAAAGAAAATTGTAATTGAGAACTCTGAAAATAGATTATTCCGAGGAAAAGTATTTATTCAGGGAACGTGTTGAAAACTCTCTGCAGAACAAAAGTCTTACGACGATCTCGTAAGATGATTGTTACTGCACACTATTCGCGACGTTTCCTCATATGCGTTCCTCAAAAAGGTAAATGATGTTACCATCCTACGTTCCAAGCGGCCTGAAGCGAAAGGCACGTCCTGGATAACGACCGAAATTGGGACGAAACTGCATCACCGATGCAGTTGTAAGTATCAGTGCCCAAGACGTCTGAGCAATTAGTTCGCTGTGTTTTGTGGGCTTTGTAGGCTCTCGAACCCAGTGCAACTATGGGAGAAGTAACGTCCGCGTCTCGCGGAAGATGTCCTGGCGTGCTCTATGAGGAATGGTGAACTAGATGTGGACGTATCTGATGAGAGGGTACTAAACCGCTGCCTTACTATGCTCGAAGATGTTGTCACTTAGATCGGCGGCGTTACGCCACCTAGACCGTTGCGTGCATCTTATCTTTCATCATTATTAGCCTGAAAGAGTCCACTGTTGGACATAGGCCTCCCCCAAGGCGCGCTACTGAACCAGCTTATCTTTACCGAGTATAAACCGCGAGTACGCTGCGGAAACCGATTACAGTACAGCAATAGTAACAAGTTGATAATTTACCAAGACTCACAGTTGGGCAAAGAGTAGTTTCAACAAAGTTGTAAGAAACTTGAAGCTTCAGCTAGGAGAAACGTTTTTCCTTGATGCACCGGAGGGCACCGGAAACTAATTTATAACAGGCATAATTCTGGTTGAATTCAGACGATAAGGGAAGATCGCCCGCACTGTAGCGTCCTCAGGGATCGCTGCCACACTGCTTTCTGCCAGTAAAATGGCCCATACCATCTTCAAAATTCCCATCGTTTTAGACAGCACGGAAACTCCTGTGTGTTACTTCACGTAACAGTGACAATGCCCGGGTGATCCAGGACTGCTGTCTGATCCTTTGGAATGAGAGTACTATATGGTGCACAAGAACGTTGTAGAAGCTGTGAACAGAATGCTCCAGGACATCCGGAGGGGGTTCGATGGGTGATATCTCGGGTCACTATTGCGGTGACTTTCGCCAGACTTTGGCGGTAGTGACGCGGGGCGCTACTGCCGATGAGGTAAACGCTTGCCTCAAGAACTTTGTAATATGGTCGGAAGTAATAAAATCGCGTCACACGCATTATATACGCCTCCAACATGGTGTCAACTCTCACACTCAAGTATTTTTAGACATGCTCCTCAAGATCAGACAGGGGCTATTACCGAACACCAATGGACTGGTTGCAAAAAATTGAGCACTCTGAGGGGAGAAAGGGCTCTCCCCTTTCCTTTTCCTCCATGGGAGAAGGAAGGGGTAGGGGGAAATGGGGGAAGGGTAGAGGGTAGGTATTGGGGAAGAGGAAGGGTACAGGGTATGGATTGGGGAAGGAGAAGGGAAAGGGGATAGAGGGTGGAGTGGGAGGGAAGAAAAGTGTGGGTAGGGAGTTGGGCGTTTGGGAAAAAGTGTAGAGGAAGGGTATGGTAAAGTAGAGGTCGAAAGGGAGGGAAAGGTAAGGAGGAGGAGGAGGGGTAAAGGCTGTCCATGCGATAAAATACATATTTAACTTACAGAGAAAAAATACTTAACTTCCTGCAAAACATTTTCATGTGGTATTATAATTAATCATAATTATATGCGATGTTAATTTATCCACGCGGACGAAGTCGCGGGCAACAGCTAGTTAATAAATAAAATTATTCGTGATCGTTTTAAATAATCTCATGACTTTCTGTTCCAATAAAAAAGTGCTATTAGCAGCTATTAAACTTGAAAGGCGTCAAAGCATAAAGAACAAAGCGATAGATGATCTCTCTTTATCGATACCGAGACGTATCGATGTTATTCGAATCACTCTAGATTGATGATCGCCCGACATATTGCATACCTATCAGTTTTATGTTCTGGCACTTACAGCTAATGCCTTTTGGAATGCACAGCATTAGTTTGTTAGGCAATTCATTTGGCAGCGCTTTGCTTGGTGACAGGTAAATTGTTTTTCGATTGAGCAATTGAAGTCGGGTGATTAAATTTAACATTTAGTTAATTATTAAAATTGTTATATTAAGCTCGTAATAATGATCACCTTTACTGGGCTCGGTGCTAACTTACCTATAGGATAATATCTTAATTCTGACTCGAGCTTAAAAGAGACTTATTTTAAAAGAGTTATTTCATTTATTTGTATCTGCATTTTTATCTATATCCGCTTGTTCATGTCAAACTCTTCATGAAATGTCATTTAACTAGATGAAACATTTTTTTAACAAAATGAAGTTACAAATTGGCAGACACAGTCCACCTGATGGTACTGTCGACTATTAATCTGAAGTCTTAAGACTACAAATTCTTTACCACTTTGAGTATAGGTTGGAATGCCTTATGATAAGAGGGTCAAAATGAGGAGTAGTGGAGGATAGGTATTCAAATAGACTTGCACATGGGTCTACTACTTAATCTTTTGTAGTGAAATGCAACGTCTGATGTTTACGTTTTTATGCCTATATGTTAAGAAGGTTACCTTACTCGAAAAAGTTCTTCATGTATAAATTATAAAAAAGGGATCTAAGCAGTAAATATTTTTATGAAAAAAATTGACGAAATCAGAATAAAATAATTTTTTGCAATTTTTTTAATCTATCATTTAAAATTTGCAGCTGGTAGTCGTCAGTATACATTCTGGGAGAATTTAACAAAGTCTACTCGTCTTTGCTTTTAAATAATTCCTAATGGAATTGAAACACCTGGTATGTTTGGTATGGACAAAACAAAACGTGTATTTTATTTTTAAGGTTTTTGTGACACCGGTTATGAATTTTACTTTACTATCTGTTGCCCGTGACTTCGTCCGCGTGGACAACTTAACATTACAATTTATTATATGTATTCTATGTCCTATTCCAGGACCTAACCTATATGTGTGCCAAGTTTCACCCCGATCCATTCAGTGGTTGAAGCGTAATTGAGTAACAAACATCCGAACTTTTTTCTTTAAGGATTTTTTTAAATTTGATGTTTGGTAAATATAAGTTGAATTTTTTGCCAAAAAGTGATCGTGTTAAATTTTTCAAGTAGGTCTGCTGACGATATAATGCTATAGCATTAGTAATTTTCTGTTTAACATGTTCAAAAGATATAAAAAGATAGATACGTAGTTGCAGTATCATAGTTACCTCATCGGATACCACAAAAAACTTTAAAATTCGATCCACAAGTGTCGGGTTCCTAGATTCTGATTAATGACATGGAAGTGCAGAGGGGACGTGTTCCTCGCGTGGTGATGGATGGTGTATCAAGTTATTAGATAATGGTGTTTCAATAGAATTAGAAGCTTTGTTCTATCTGCCCTTTCGCCTCGGGTCAAGCGTGTGGCGTGCTCTTTGAATTATTCTTTGATATCAGATATTCAATACCTGTATAGCATTATAATAATAACTGAAGGCCATCAACTAACTATTACACGTGTTTAATCCCAAACGAGGTCATCATCATCGTATCAGCATGCTAACTCACACTGCTGGACATAGTTCATTCCACAATTAACGCCACTACACCGTCCGAGCTTTGTGAATTACAAATACAGATTTCAGCGCCGAAACATATAGCTGCTTTCTACGCCATCGTGCACTTTTATATTTTTACTGACGGTCTTACCAGGCTGTCGCTATAGTAAATTATATGGGAAATTAAAAATCCACATTTAAAAACATGTTTAGCGACGCAAAACCTCTCTTTTTCAAATGGCATTTAAACAAATAACGGTCTGAATAAGAGAAATTGTAGTTTAACGCTGAACATGGTTTGCTATAAATAGCCAATTCGTATCGTATTAATAACAACGAGAACATCTGTTATTGTAGGGCTGGCGCGATAATGAGTTGCAGTAAGGCACTCACTCCACAATCCGTAGCTAAGCTAAAGCTATAATATAACTGCCATTATGTCTATCTATTAGCGACAAGTAATTCGTCAACACTGCCAATAGCGTGGGTATATGTATATCGATACCTTTAATAAAACTGTAATTGGTCTATGTCTGTACATGGGAGATATTGTAGAAAAATGTGTAAGAGGGGTCTTCATAGGATCAATAGAAGCCAAAATAGTTGTTTTTACAATTTTGTTGGTCTGTCTGTATGTATGTTTATTACCTCATCACGCAAAAACTACTAACTTAAATTTGATGCAGTTTTCACATAAACATAGGGTTTAACTCAGAGTAACTTATAGGCTTTATTTCATCGCAATGGGTCTACTCAATCAAAAGTTATGGATATTTTTAGTTTTCAAATACTGTAGAAGGAAAGGTTAGTAGGCAATATAACAGAAGTATATTTATAATGTTCGGGACTATTTAGATTGCGATGAGTTTGGACTACATTTGGAGCTGGAGTGGGCGTGGGCGTGGGGATGGGTGTGGGTGTAGGAGTGGGGGCGGGAGAGGGAGTGGAAGCGGAAGCGGGAGTGGGAGCGGAAGTGGCAAGGGGAGCAGATTCTGTAGTCCACGCGAGCGGAGCCGCGGGCACAGCTAGTAGTAAAATAAGCGAAGATCAGAGGGTAAGTATCAGATCTTTTAAGCTTTGGCTTTTTCCCATATTCATCAGTCGAGCTTCCATATAAGGTTAGGAAATAGATGTCATGTATCGGTCACAAGGGAGTTCCTTTCATAATATTTTTATATATTTCAGAACATATTTGTTTCCTGAAATTTTCATAATATTCCCACCAGCCAGCAATTTTACATTTGAGTTCAACATTTCAGCTAAATCAGTTCGGTTGTTTTTAAGTTAACCGCGGACAGACAGATGGGACAATAAGAGTTTTTTCAAAATAATAAGTGCGCGTTACTCTCATAGTAACTAAAAATAGCTGTTATATATCAGAAAATCACCAAACTCGTTGGTATACTGGTTTTAAAAATTTAACCAATTAATGGGCCCGATTCTGAAGGCACACATTTAAAATTTGACAGCTCTAAAATTGGTTTCGTCTTTATCTCCATAATACTGTGTGACAAGGATAGCAACAGTTTTAGTGCTGTCAAATATTAACGTTGTGCCTTCAGAATCGAGCCCAATATGCGGTTTAAATTATGGAATCTATTTTATATCGTATAAAGAATCGCATCGATTCTCTTTAGCTGGTGTATCAGGCGATTATATTAACAGATGCGATTAATATGAAAGAACCATTGTTATGGTATGTATAACGGAAAGGAAATGAATTAATTTGATGCATTCAAATACAACCTTCAGGTAGGTACTATAGTATTTTTTTAACTCATAGCAGTAGGTAAGTATGTTTTGCATTGCTTTTGAAGTAAAATGAGGTTTAGGTTATAATAACATTCACCAGAAAAACACTGATCAACAAAAACATAGGTAAATAATGATTTAAAAGTTTTTATACATATTTATTTTAAATCAATTTCAATAACATCTTTAGTAATTTATCACCAGTGTCAGGATCATTACTTTTATTTATTGTTGTTTATTCTTAGCTGATAACACACTTATATTTAGAAACCTTTAACTATACAGAGCATTTTAATCATCAATAATACTTCTATTTTTGCAGTTATAAAGCAAGAGGTCGGTATCAACTTGACTTATTGTTTGCGGCCTGTGCAAAATTGTAACAGGTACTTTCTTACCTTTCTTCGATTCCAAAGAAAGCCTTTAACTGATTTACAACCACATCAGGAACACTGGCCGCAAACATCAAAACAAAACACAATCCAAACCTTTTTAAAGAAAAATTGAAAGTAAACGTGTGACAAAATTCGGAACAAATTTAAGCGAAAGTGACCACCGTTTGTTATGGGATTGAATAGAATTTTGTTGAATAGAAACAATGGGATTTTGCGACAATCGACCACCTGGTGATCGGAACTATTTGCATATTATTCGAAAATGTAGCAAAAAGTCGGCTACACTTGCACTGAGGTGAATTTTGACTTCAGTTATTTGAAATATTTCGTGGGCGTCAGTCTTGGTCAAAGATTATGAAGAATACCTACTATGGCAAAAAAGTAAAACTTTTTATTCTAAAACAAATTGTTAACAGTGACAAATATATGTATTGCACAGAGTTCAGTTGCTGGGTACTGTTAGTAGGTACATTACTGCACATTTTATTTGTATCATCTGACACCGCTTATTTGGAAGGTGTTAGTAACGTGAAGAAGAAGACTAGACACAGTGTTCGTCATCATATCAGCATTTAGACGATCATTGCTGGACACAGACCTTCCCCAGTGAACGCGGCAACAACAGGTCCCCTCCGCATCCAGCCGCATCCGGCCACCTTCTTTAGGTCGTCGGTTCAGCTGGCGGCGTTGCGTCCCATCCTGTGAGTGCAGGTTCTGCAACAGATGTGGCCCGCCCACTGCCACTGCAGCTTGCTAATCCTTCGGCTATGTCAGTTACCTTCGTTCTTCATCGGATCTCCTCATTACGAATCGTATCCTTCAAAGAAACCCCGAGCATAGCCCTCTCCATAGTTCGCTGAGGGGAAAACTTGTGGATCAGGCGTCAGTGTCCACGTTTCTGCGCCGTAGGTTATGACAGGCATGACAGTGTATATACAAACAATATTTATTAAATTTTTAAAGTGTTTGGTACTTCAACATACAGAAAGCTTAAATCCGAAGTTCTTCAATAAAGAAAACTGTACATATTGGATCTAAGGAAACATTCCGAAACCTGTTTGTATTATCGAAGAAGATGTCAACAAGGTATGTCTACTTACATTATATTTTTCTTAAGATTTGTGGCATCGACAGGTAGGCATATAAACGGTTTTATTTATAAGGCGGTGTTGGTAATGTGGAATGTTGCGGCTGGCCGGGTAACGGGAGGGGAGGGATGAGCCGGTCAACCTATATAGGGTGTTGAGGAAGGAGATTATCTTAATGTCATTAATATATGCGCCTGTACTTATTTTAAAGGTTTCGTAGCTTTTTCTCAATAATTTAATTTAAATCACAATTTCTATGTCGATTATAATTTCTCTTAGGTTTGATCGTGAGATTGTTATTACCTTGTCGTTATATAATATGTTGTTTTGAATAAGACTTCTCTATACACGAATCTCAGATAATAAAAAAGCACAAAAGTTTTTATTTATTTCGCGAATAAATACGTTTTATTTATTTATCACTACATCAAAATTTGTTTGAACCCATTATAACCCAGATAAAGATATTGACGGTCATCTTAAATTTCACTAAATTAAAAAGAATTAAAAAAAATTAAAAATCTGAAGTACGAATAACCGTTTTGGTCACTGTACGTACCAATAGTCCGACGACGAATTATCAATTTATCTGGAAGAATATATTATCTTTGCTGGAAGCTACAAATAAATTTTTAGATGCATTCAGATTACAGGCACTGTTATATGGTCCACAGGATGGCATGTCACTTGTGCTCACCTTAAGGCTGCATGTTTATGGACGACAGTGACAGCTTACTATCAGGCAGGCTGTATGTCTGTTTGCCACTTCAGATGGTTAAAAGTAATAATATTGAATCTTAGTATTATCGGTCAGGTAGTGAAGCTGGCTCATGTTTAAGAGTAGGAAAATTTATGTTATAGTGCAGTAAAGCTCAAATAAGTTTGTATAGGTTTGTATAAAGTAAGTTTTTATTTTATTTATTTTCTTCGTTATTTTTCTACCTGTGCTACCGATATCATACTAATATTATAAATGCGAAAGTTTTGATGTTTGGATGTTTGTTACTCAATCACGCGTCAACCACTGGAGGGATCGGGATGAAACTTGGCACACATATGGGTTAGGTCCTGGAATAGGCCATAGGATAGTTTTCATCCCGAAAAACATCTCATTCCTACGGGAAACCAAAATGATATCTATTTTGAAATTCAAGATGTGTGTAATATCGAAACCTACGCGCACTAAGTCGCGAGCAAAAGCTAGTACGAGCACAAGACTCACTTGTATCATTTCCTTGGCAGACATTTCAAGACCTTGACTTTTTGCGTTTGTGTTCTATAAAAACTTAATGAACACAATTAGCTCGTGCGGCACCTTTATCGTTATTATCTTTTTATTACATAACTATGTTCAGAGGCGTTAAAATAATAAGGACTTTAAAAGGGTAATTTAAAAAAAGTTAATTCAAGGACACCCCTTACAATTTACTGAGAGTATGATATCAAGGTTAGGCTTAGCGGAACACTCCACATGTGGTCAACCTTAATAAAGCGCGACGGCTCTATACAAGGTCCCCAGGTTGGACAGAGAGCGATATAGGAGCTTAGCGGCCATGTTGTATTATGGATGCCTATCATATTTTGGACCCGCTCCGGACCGGATTATTCTTTTTTTTATTTTGCGCCTCCATCTCGTCGAGAACCGGTCTCGGAGCGACGACCACCATTTATTGTAGATTAAAGAGGCTTGTTGTCTTAATTTTAAGCCACGCTTTAATTTATGGCCACGTATTAATGTAAGAGTCCCCGCCATTTTTTCCATAAGATAGATGCGTCATTGATTTCTTTATTTGTATTGCCTCGCTTATTAATTTCGTGGTACTAGTGCCGGCTAATATTTTGTGCTTAACTTAATGATTTGGCAATTAAATTAAATTGTTCTCGTTGTGGTAGCTAAATTAAAATTTACAGCGATGAGAGATTTTAAGTGCTCCTCCATCGCCCTCGCTGTTGGACACACATTTGTCATGTTTACGTTCTTTGAGGGAATTTGCTTAAAGTGTTAAGCTTTAACTCCGATTATGGATAATTAATTGAACACCTACGTTACTTTTAATGACTATCAATTCTGTATTTGAATAGTTCATATTGGTCTGGAATTAATTTACCGAAATAATACAGGGTCACTCAACTTTACCGCGTCATACCCCTACGTATTAATGATAAATTTCTGTACAAAACAAAAGCGAGCCGGCAAGTGCAAACTCCCATGTCCGAGTGAAAAAAATGACAGTACGCTCGAGCAAACCGAAAGGACGCCGGCGCAAAAAGCGCTACCGGTGAAAAAATATGATTTATAGCGTGAAAAATGTGGAAACACACGCGAAAAGGGAGAACGGTGAAAGCGTGGCACTTCCACTAGACAAATTTATTAATCCTATCGACTGGTTGTTTTTATTTTTTCCATTTTGTATCGTGTTTCTGTTTTGAATGATAGATAAAATTAATAGTTTTCAGATATAAATATTCATCATTTCGTCATCCATGTAATCTTTCTTTCCTTGCTCTACAGCTTTATTGGTTTCTTGTAGTAGGTAGCCTACATGCCTATGTATGTTTTAATAATTATATGTACCTACGGAAGCAGTGCCTCTAATGCACACTCGTCAATTTATTTTCAGCATACTATCACTAACTACATATTCCACTATAGTACCTATTAGTAATTTCATATATGTTATCCTTCAGACTTTAACTTTTGTTTACCTCAATCAAAAAAATGTGCCACTGCACTTAGCGAATAAATAACAACCTCTTTCGTTGAATCTCACACAATCACTATTCTCAAAAGTTTCAAACAGCGTATTAATACACATTATTTGCTCACGTATCGCCATCTCGATCTACAGTGGTACAAAATCAACACCGCCTCGCCCGGTGGCGATCGACAGAGGTATGTAATTACGCTTCCATTCAATGATATACACTGCTGCAGTCTTAATAGAGTGCTAAGAATGTTCCTGATCTCTGATACAGTTTGAGGAGATTTAACAGGAGTTTTATTGTTTTATATTGGTGTTTAATTAAAATAAACTGTACGGCAACACTGGACTACGTTCTTACTAATCACTAACAAATTATGCCAGGAAAAATGAGTTGATAATATAGATAAGTTGAAGAATATAAAATGGTTTATTTAAGAAATAGTTTCTAATAAAATTGCAACAAGTTGTTGTTACTTGTTACAAATTTGTAAAATAAACAAGACAGGTACATTAATGATCTTACATGGATATACCTTCGCTTGAACTTGAAGGAAATGTCATGAGTTTTGCGAATAAAACCACAGAGTAGTAGTAAAGTATAAGTTTAATGTCACACCTGGCTTCATTACGTTGTTCATATAAAGCTCATCTAGCACATACAGAGACCTACACCCGCGGATTGTATATACCCCGCTGACAGATACGGGGACGCGCGGCGGATCTTAGGCGGAAATTAAAACTAATAACTCAAAAAGTTTCCGCGCGACCGAGCCGCCGCCGGGCCAGATTTATGTGCCAACCGTCTTGTGAGAGCTTCCTACATAGTTCTAGAAGTTACAGAATCATTTAGCTGGAAGGGATTCTATTAACTAATCAACGGTGCTGTTGCAGAGAACAAAAGGGGAATAACAAAATCAGGTTACATTTTAAAGGGAATTCATAGAATCAGGTTACGCTTTTTGTTGAATTAACTGAATAAATAATTATCACTGAAAGAAATTGGGTCATATTTAAAACTTTTGATGCAATATATCAGTTATAAAAAGATATTATTCAAAAACGGATACTACTTTTACAAAAACCTTTTTTATGATATATTAATACTTAGTTATGTAGCTAATAAATTTTATTGTACATACCTACCTATATAATCGGAAAAAGATAAAGTTGCGAGCTGTAGGTAAGTACTAGCCGACTATATCTTCAGACCCATGACATTTCTTGTCATAGTTTGCAAGAGAGTTTTAAATGATAAGTATATTTATAGACACGTCACTAGGACGTACTAGGGGCCTGTTGCGGTGAGTGCGCTGTATCGTCAGTTATAAAGATCTGGTCGGATAGTAGGTAATAATTATTTTATTTGTTGCCCTGCCACCATTTAATAATATGACTCATATAGGCACTTGTTTCTATATTAGTTACCTTAGTCTTTTTTGCTTTAGGCAGTCGTTCACGGGTTGACTACATATATTGTGCCAGTATATTCAAAAAATAGTTTTTATTTATTGTGAACATATTTAGCTCTATTCTGAGATCTAACGTTTGTTAAAGAAGTTATGTGCTTAGACTTTCTGAATGCCTAAAAATTGCATTCTGAAAGTTGGTGCATATATACATTCATGAACTAAACGTTAAATCTTGTCACAAATGATAGATACTTTGAGTAAATATTAAAGAAGTAGATAATAGTAGCGAAGTACGAGTAATATTAAAGAAGAATAGTGTGGTGGCGTTCATTGGGGGAAGGCATATATCCATCAGTGGACGTCTAAGCACAGGGCGGACACTTGTGCCAAAATGTATGCGATGGCGGGAATTCGAATACCTATTCTTACACAAATACAATAATCGTGTCCGCACACGGCAGCGCACGCACACATGCCCAAGGCAATCGTTAGGGGTGTCAGACCGCGCGGACCGGCAGTGGGCACCAGTAACTTTGTGATGGCGGAGTAAATGTGCATAAAAATAAAAATAGTTTATATAGGTGGTTGATTAATTGAGATTTAAGTCGTAGGTATACAATCTTTTTTCCAACTTTCGATGTTTACGTGCAAAATCCCTATGCAACCATACAAAACTGTGCGAATTCGTGATAGACTAGTTGGTACTGCGCTCGCCTCACATTTATGAGGACGAGGGTTCGAATCCGGGCACAGGCCAAAGAACGAACTAAGAACGTTTTTAGTGAAGGAAAATACCTTAAGAAACCAGCCAAAAAAGTAATAATTCTAAGGCGTATGTGAAGTCCACAAATTGGACCAGCGTCGTGGACTATTATTATGGAATAATTCCTACTTGCGTGTATTTTTTTCTTTCTTTCATTATGTTTTAAATATATCACTAAACATGGCGCATGTGCTAAAATAAAATATTTTTCGACATACAGGGAAAAAATACGACACTCATAATTGTGCACATTATAATTTTTTTTAATCTATACATATATTAAAACAGTAAAAAGGCGTTTCTGTACATTAAAGTAAAATAAATAAATAAAAATAAATAAAAAAATATAATAAAAAAAATCGTGTCTATGTATGTCTGTACGGGCTAATCTTGGAAACTGCTGAACGAACAGAATTTGACGGCGTACTGCGTTTTGGTACTGCGTTTCTTTTTAATTTCTTTGCAAGACGATCCGAAGCACAGAAATGAAGATCGCAAACGCGGTAATTCTTAAAACTTTTATTTTTAAGTCGGGTCGCCCAATCACTTGAATCCAGTATATATATCTGAAAAACAAAAAAGATTTTATACCCAAACAAAAGGAACTGCGGAAACGTTCCTACAATGTTACGTTGTAAGCTCACGTCACACTCCACTGTATGACACATGTCATTTTTTTCTTTTTATTATGCTGCAATTACACATCCGCGCAAATCGGTAGACAATCGCTCATTGAATTTCGATTACATCAAAAAGGTGAAAATTCAAACGTGACGTCGGTGCCGTTATTTTTAATTTAATTAAATATATATTTTAATGTATATGTATACATTACATTTTTCTAATCCCAAACTTGATTTTATTCACTTCAGATCAGAACGTCTCATTCTCTTGTACCATTGAAATTAGATAAGGACCAATTCACTAATATAGTACCCAGACTAAGACGAACTCCAAAGATGTCTATACATAAAAGGAATCGAACTCCTGATGTTCCTGATGATCTGCAGGTTCCTGAATAATTCATGGATATGATGAACGTGGGGTTTAATAGAAGGCGTGACTAATACTACTTAAATTCTTTAAGATTTAATATGTTTTGTCACAAAACATATCTAATTTCGCGTGACAAGTTACCTAATTCAAAAAGACCCACATCGATGCGAGCTTCTCGCGACTTAACTCAAATGTGTAAATGTCGTACAACAAACAAATAAATATACAATTGATTAAAATTGTATCAATTTCTATCTCAAATAACATTTTATTTACATTATCAAACATAATAAAATGAACCAAAACGAATAAAATATATTTGTATTACTTATAATACCAAAATTCAATCCTACAAATTGTTTGAATAAATAGGCAAAATATGTTACTTACCTCGATTCTTCTGGAGGAAAAGAATGAAATCGTCTCTTTTTGTCATTACTGTTAATCAAACAACCACATACAGCACAATACTTCACCATTATTCTTTTAATTATCTTTCAAGCAATACATACAGCCCTGACGGCTAGTGCCCTAAACGCTACCCAAAACTGCGGCGCGGGGTGAGGAAGCTGTGATTGGCGGGGGGAAGGGAGTGTCCATTCTATACGTAGTATTATTAAGTATTCTATGGTCTAAGGGCAGATATGATGATGATAATGACAAATAATTGAAAACTGGCGCCATCTGGTGTTAACCAATGACGACAACTTACTAAATTTTTTATTATTTTTGACATTTTGTATACTATTTTTTATTATTTTTTTGACGATCACATTAACTCTGACCTTTTACGTAAGTTAATCTATGTATTAAAAATTGTAATGTGAAATAAAGAAATTTAATCTAATCTTAGGTAAATTCGGAAAAATATGCTTACTATTAGCAGATAAAAAAAAGCACATCTAAAATATGGTATACATTTAAAACTTGCTTCTAATTTGCCGGCATCGACGACAAATCAAACCGGCCTACGTAATCACTCACTTTCAGGCATACACATGCATAAATCTTACAAAAAGAAAACTCTTTCAACAGACATAGACTAACAGTAGCGAACAAAATCGCATTGACATTAGGTGCATAACGATTGCAATACGTCGACCGTCGCAGGAGCATCAATCGTAAGCCCGCTGGCGCAACGCGAATGCATCAATGCGACTGCACCACTACTGGATAACTTTACCTTACATTTATATGTAAATTTAGCTGCTGTCTTCGCTACATTTGCTTCTCAGATTCTGAGTCAAAAGTTTGGTTGTTTCTAAATCAGTCAGTACTTTCAGGTTATTTTTTAGTTTTTGTAGTTCAATAGGTTTGATTAGTTAATACCAGCGTTGGAACTTACAAGGTTATTTTTATGCAAGGGTCAGTTTAAGAAATTTAGTTTTCTGGCCTCATTGAGTATTTTTATAGATATATATATCTTGCAACTATTTTAATTTGCATTTTTTTATTTAATTAATTGACAAATTTATATAATATCTTTAACAGTAAAGTCCATTGAAACGAAAGCCCATTTGTATGTGAACCTTCCAAGTGCTCTCAAAATCCACTGACAAGAATTATTTCTGAAAATCTTGTTTTTACTAACTAAATATTTAATCTAATATGTTAAAATTCTGATTGTAGAGAATTCCATATACTAGATATTAATACGCTAAGTTAATACGGTCATCGACTTTAATTAAGTCCCACTGGCTTACACTGGCACCAAGCAGTACTGTAACATCAATTGTTTTAATAACCAATGAATTATATAAGTAAATGTACATTTCTTCCATTACTATAACATAAAATATAGGTAGTTTTATGTAGGAATGATTTTTCCACATAGGTATAGGTATGAAGGCTCCTGTTTATTATTTAGAATGTGTAGCGGTGGGGCGACGCGAGTTGATGCTCGCTCCAAGTGGAAATCTTTTGGGATTACGCTGCCGCCAACTGCCTTGTGCTTGAGACACACCGAGACCTTAAAATATGTAAGTTCAAAAACACTTTTGAGGTTTATACGTCTTTTCTTTAGCTTATTCAGCCTGATACTCATGCTACGAGAAGTTTATGGTCGCTACCACCGTTTTCATCATCCGGGTAGGTTTTTATATTGTAATTTATATTGTCCTGCACCTCCACCTTTTTATTTTAGCGATGTAGTATATACCTACATAGATATACAGGGCATGTACATAGTCGCCTTACACCCACTCGAAACAAGTATTAATAATCCATAGTAAAATAACAGAAACGGTTCAAATATTTATTTGTTTTATTCATACCACAACAAGATATTATGAAATATTACTACGTAAAGAAGCAACACTTACCTCCCCTTTCCGTTTTAACGTCGCCCGCAAAGTATAGTAAGAGTGTTCGCTTGTATGGAGTGTCGGGGGTTTGCTACAGCGCACAAATCGTATTCTCTCTCGGTGCACCAACAACTTTCTCATCTCAAGCGTGGCCGCTATGATGTACGAGAAGACGACGCCTGGCGAAACCTAAACCGGAGTAAAGCCTCCATCACGTCAAATGAATACTAAATCACGGGTGGCCATTTGAATTTCAATATCTGTCCTAACCCGGCCTAATGCGAGTTTTAGGTATTCTGTGAACAGTTTTATTTTGGAAATGGTTTTAGTTTGAAAACTCTATCATACTTTTAAGAAATTGTCTATATATATATATATCTAATAATGTTTAAATGTAAACCCTTCGCTATAAATAAATAGACCATCTGGATTAATGTGTTCAAAATCAAAATCCTTTATTGCACATGACTAGGTGCACTTGGTACATTTATAAGTACACGTAATTTTTTTACCGACATCGCCTTAGGTGTTAGTGCTGTGAAGAAAAAACGGCACAACAAACATCCAGCAATGTTATTATTAAAGAACGAACAGGAATTTTTATGTAGATCGCAACTGAATATTTATATAGATCGGCAAAACTTGAATAGGACGTCGGACAACAGACGAAGTCATCATCAGGTAACTTTGTGTGATTTACGCTGTGTTATTTGAATAAAGGATTTCTGTATTAAACATTTTCAAAAACTTTATCAAAATTCATTAAATTGCCTTGGGTTTTGCACTGAATTCAGCTGTGATACGTTTCCAAATATGGCTCAGGTTCCTTCAAAAATAGAGTAGTGTATTACTTGCCAAGACTTAGTATACGAGTACATTTCATACAGTCCTTGAACTGTTAGAATGCAATTTGAGTCTAAAAGGAGACTTCAGATATTGACGGGAACACACAAATGTAATATTACTGTACTTACTACTAGACATAAACTTATTAAAATTATCGAAAAAAGTTAAGCTCAGTTAAAAACAAAGCAAAGAAAGCCTTTCATTCATTTCTTGATTGTCCGCGTGAATATGATATGACTTTGTGTCAAAACATTATATCAATGAATTGAAATATAGAGCATGCCCTTCATTTGTCATTATTCACAGATGTACTCGTATAATATATAGAGTGTTAACCATCCTCACAACAACGCCACTTCTACAAAAATGTCATGACATCATGCTTTCTTGACATTATGTTCCGGAGGGAGCTAGCAGTTTAAAATTTGACAAGCATGGAGTGTATTATATGCAATGTAATACTAGATATATTAAAACAATAATATTATTGGTAGGATTCTCTATAACTACTTGCTAAACCATATGTCAGATTTCCCAGATAGCCGAGAAAAAGTTTTTTCGTTTTGAAGCACTTAATGAAACAAAAGGATCCGAACTATGCCCCAAATTGCCAGATACATATTCTGAGCACATTTATCAGTGGCAAAAAAGTAAGAGCTGATTCGGAAAATATTTTTTCTGGGCGATTAGCGGAAACTCCACGAAAATACCTATAGCTCGGCAAATTTATCTTTGCTGTTGAAACACTCTTATATTTACTGACGATTCTAGCAGGAAGATTGTAGAATTTGGTCATGGAGAGTGAAAATGTAAGTTTGTTAGTCCTCGAAGGTTCAGCGTGGGAACCGCCGCGTCGCATTGACCCCTCCGATGCTTAGACAAATGATTTCCAAGAGTATTTTCTTCAAAATGCTTTCGCACATTCGGCCATCTTTAGGTAGAGCCTTTGTTGCATTAGAGATTAAGATTTCTAGTAGATGGTCTTGTTTATTTTGTTTGTGTATCTTTTCTATTTCTTTCTTATCTCATTTTTAACCTAAACCTGGTACCAACTTATTTCCCAGTTTATCATCAGCTTTTAAAAGCAGTTTTATCCATCTATAGTTATATTATATTCATATCTTTATTATTATTCATACATTAGTAAGTAGTTCATGGTCTTGGTTCGTTCATTTTATTTATAGTACCTAGTTATTTTTTTTGGATTGCATAGTTTTCCACCTGTTTTCTCTAGCCAACATAATTGTCCACCTGTGGAATTATGTTCAATTTCGAGTGGTTTTATCACCTTTTTCTCAATTTTTGTTCAATAAATTTACCTTCCTGAATTATTAACGATATTTATATTATTCGTCATTATTTATTTACCATCACCCTTTTCTTTCCTTACTACATAAACCAATATACTGTTTACCATCAGCGTAGGGAGGCAGGGGTCCTCGGGCGCATCCTAACAATTTTTCTCATAAACCGAACATGACAGATTCCTACAGTGATTGATCGGGCACGCCGAGCTGATCTGCTGGGGTGCCGAATTATAATGCGAAGGGTGTTCGTGATATTAGAAACATTTGCGTTTATACCTACTTATCTGTAGTTTATTTCAAATATTGTAAGAAAGTGTATCCATCGATATTAAGGCATGATCCTAGTAGAAAATCAGTATTTTGAGGAAAATTCCCATTGCATTCGTAAAGAAACATAAGGGCCATTTTAGTTAAACAATTCTTAAAGTACGACCACGAGAAATAGTACCCTATATACACTTGAGTAAGGACAATTAGGTTTTATAATATGAGTATAATATGCGTCGTACTCCAAAAAATATTTGCTAAGATATTAAAAGTTTGTTGTACTACAAGAACTTTTCTCGTTATGCTTCTGATCCTGCAATCGTGGTGTATGTACAAATTGGCTGCGCTTGAGAAGTTAGCAAGTAATGTCATTGTTCAAAGAAGTGAGTGGAACAACTGTAAAATACCTAAGCTCTATTCTTTAATTAGGCCGTATTAAAGAGTTTAGGGAAAACAAATTACATTTTAAGCTTCTTCCAATTTTTCCCCTAGCTTCAGATGAAAATCTTCATTCGTTGGAGGGTGAACTACCCTTGAAAAAAATATATAAAAAGTATTATTAAAGAAGGAGACAGTTCGGGACGCATTTGTAACTGTCGTGGGCCGTATGATGAAAAATTAGTTCAGTCGTTGTGACAAAGGCGCGCTAAACCCACTATACATAGTTATCTCTCTCTTACTTGTAGTGAGCAAGTAGGAGAAGCGAGAGGCGACGTAGCTGCGTTTCCAATGGCAAATGACACAGATAGCTTAGGGATGACCGTAGGAGCGAACAGCAAGTTTTTGACAGGGGCCATTTATTGTGTATTGAATATCAATATAATTTCCGTGAGAGTCGATTTTTGCCCCATAGAGGAGCTCGTCCCACAAGGGCGAAGTTTGGGCACACAGATTACGGTCCATAGCAAATATTGCTAGTGATTGATCGAGGTCTGACGGGCCCTACTGGATGTGTCATTCCTCGGCTCTATTCCTTTGTTTATCTTACGCAAATTCGAAGGACTTGGTAGAATTAGTTGGAAAAACAAATAACAGTTTGTTTACCTGTTTTATTTATAAATTGACATCACCATGCTTCACCGAAGTATTAAAAGGTTCTCCAGAAAACATTAATATGTGACGACGAATCGCATCACGATCTGCAAATCTGAAGTTTTCTTGAATAGCTCCCTGCTATAGGTATTAGTTTAAAGATTAATTCAAAAATATTACGATAAATTATCAATGCCAGTCAATTCGGTTTATATAACCGATCGAAATACCAAGTTACATAGTATTACTTTATGGACTTTTTACTTAAATTGTTCAAATATACGAATTTAAATCTTTACATAAACACCTAACTTTGTCAGACCGCATAATTTACGAAATCACATCAAAGCGTCTCCGAATTGTTGATCGCACCGTCCAGTGGCCAGAGGCAAATGGTCTGGGATTATTCAGTAATGGCGCGACCATTCCGGCTAAGTGCGGAACGACCATACGTGGTGGCCTACCGTGCATAATCGATTGTCTTGCTGCTGTAATTCACTGCGACATCGACTTATGTGCTTAGGACAGGTTTCATACATTTAGCTCTAGATGTTGCAGTAAAGTTTCAATTTTGTTTTAACACCAGCAAATGTCCGCAGATTTCGTTTCAAATATATCTAAGAAAATATTTAGCCCTAGCTGCTTTCATTGATATTAAATAAGTAGGTACTTAATTTTAAGGTGTAATACCAACTGATTAACAGTTGCCTCAGTAATACTTATAAGGTACATTTTGTGTTTGTTTCTCACTTAGAATCAGTGTGTAGGATTATTATCTTCGGCAAGAAAGATAACAACGTTACTTAAAAGCAAACGTATATTTATATATGTATATATACATACGTGTCACACATGGGTTTATCAAGAATCAATTTTCTGTCGAATATTTAAATAGGCTACAAGAAACCATTAACTTGATAAAACGTCACAAACTGTAACTGAAGCAAAATCTCAGCAGATAGCACAGTACACAATCGGTTGACCGTCGCGTAGCGGGAGCAGCCGCAGGCAAATGACAAGGAATTAGTTGGTAATGGCGAGACCATTCCGACTAACTGCCTCGGTCGCCTCACCTAGCCATACATAATTGATTATCCTACTGAACCCTTCTACAGCAGGGTGTCTTAGTTTATTTTAGGGTTTGTACAGGTGTATAGGAAACCGCTGTTATGGAAATAATCACATTGTAGCTTATAAAAATGCAATGTATTGATCCTTAGTTTAGTCTTTAAGTATATTCTTCGCAAATTCTAAGGTTCCTTTTTTCCATGCGTCTTAATCTTCCATAGCTACCTACTTATAGTATACCACAAGGAATAACACTTTTACTTCCTGTTGTTAGACAATATTATGGTTCTGTCCTCAGTTCTACCTTGCATTGTGCTATACTAAGACCTCTTGGTTTCTTTCCTCCCACTTTGTCAGCAACGATAAGTTCTCATACCTACTAAACAATGTAATTCGCAGTAACGATAGTTAACGATACGCACGTAAGTTAATGAAAACGGAAAGTTTCATTATTAAAACACTGAAACATCAATAGTTAAGGTACTAAAATCAATTACGATCGATATTATTACCATATTTGACATGTTTATTTAAGTAGCGCAAATAAAACATTCAAATTAAATGCACACGATACATACCAATCTCAATAATCAACCTCGAATCTCATTTAAATGCCGACCACAATAAATAAAAATTCATCATAAGGCACACATTGTGAGAATTCAGGTAATTAAAGCAGGAACCGAAAATTCAAGGTTGAAAAATCCCTGAATAATCTTATTTATCTACGTCAAGCGTCGGCTTTTTTAGTAAGACGGATCTGTCACAGATTATCTCGTTCCATTACTCATTCCTTTGGTGGAGGACCAATCTGACAGCTGTCTTAACCCTTTTTAACCAATGAGAATGTCATAGGCGCACGATTTACATTGAGTTGTTTTCTTTTTGTCCCACTGTGTATTAAGTGGGTTTTTATTGCATTTTAATATCCGTTTTTATTAGTATATGTAATAAAATGTATATTGTACCATAATATAACCGTCTAAAATACCCAAGTGAACTACATGCGGCGAACACTAACAAAAAGTTTAAACTAAGATCGATCTCATGCGATAAGATAATAAAGGTAATACGAGAAATAATTCAGTGTTATTAATATTAATTGCAACATCCAGTTCCATCATTCCTAACTCATCCACAATTAATTAATTCAAATACAACAGCATCGTACCGAAAGTTTAAAATAAATGATCATAATAATACATCATTTGTGTAGCTATCAATAAGCGGCGACCTCTTACATCTCAATTTCTTGTATTGGAAACAACAATAATATTTCCTGAAACAGGATATTTATTTAAAACAAGGCGTTGATAAAGTAATTTTCTTTTAACCTTAACCATGTCTTTATGGAGTGGTCATTACTTAGCAATGGTACACAGCCCGCTCTGAGCAATGGCTACGTATTAATCAAAATGCCATGTCCTCATCTCACTCATTTTGTGTTGCTGTCTCTTTCTCACTACTCACTGATATCTTGCTTTCCTCTATTCGATAGCGGCCTAGTAACTTAACAGCATCTCCTTTGGAAAACACACCCTAACTTGGTATCCCTAGATTCATTTTCGGTGACTGAATTGTAGATTCTGATACCTTTTTCGTCGACAAAGTCGACTCAGGTTCTGCAGTCTTACTCTCCTGAGACGAAATTCGGTCTTTTTTTCCTCCCTCCATCACCGAACCTTTTTTCACTTTTTCAGAATGGACGTAGGAAAGTGTTCCTTCCTTCATCCATTTCTTACGCATTATCTCGTAATCATTAGTTTCACCATTTTCTTGATAGAGTAAGTAGAATGTTTTGCTGGCAACTCAATTAAGTAAATAAATTACTATTGACACCGTACAAGTTTGTGATGAAACTACGAATGCGTGTTCTGTCATTTTTATTGATGTGAGTATAGTTAGAAATAGACACACGTGGAATGATGTTTAATTGTAAAAAGAGTATTTATACTCGAATATTATCATCGAAATTTTATAATGTCAAAAACATTATTACGGTTTTTATTTCATGATAATATTGCATTTATTTCAATAATCGTTTATTTTATAATAACACAAGATTTTATTTAGAATAATGTACATAGATTAATTCATCTACTCAAATTAATCAACACTTAGGTTAGGTACTCCACCGATTCATCCAATTTCAATATCACTAAATGATTTCATTATCTTCGCAGATTCATCGCCCACCAGCTGACGTCTAATGAGATGAAACACACCCCGCATTGCACCACGTGTGATATGTCAGCTCCCTTCGTGTCGACTCGAGGTGCTGACTGCATGTAGGTGCGGAGCACATTCGTCGTCGCCAGCCGTGGGCTTGGGTTCGGTTGAGACCAAGTTGTGTGTAGGTATATATATTTTAAATTAAATTCTATGTAGAAATCATATGATTGAAGTCGTATTTAGTTATATGTTTGCTCGCCTTACATTCTTGAAGTCAAGGTTTTGTATAAATCCTGTAAAAGAATAATTAATTTATTTGAGTATATGTATTCTATCTAAGATTAAGTTTTGTAGAAGTATTTGTAGTTTATATATTTATTTAGTATTGTTTGTTATGTATGTATACACATGTCTGCCCTTTCATGTAGTTTTCTGTCGCTGGTTGGCTGGCAGAAATCTCTTAAAGAGATAAGCATACCATTTGTACATGTTATTCTTTTTCTTTACTTTTATTGTTTTGTATGTTTTATTTCTTTTGTGTGTATATAAAATTATTAAATAAAATAAATAAATAAATTATTCTGAGCTTAGGTGAGTACTTACTTACTAATACCTACAAGAGGTTTCCGATTAAGGGATAATGATGATAATAAACATACCTTTGTATATATTTTATATACCTTTGTATATATTTACATCATACCATCGCTTGCGACTATGTCCTCGTGTACCTATATACACGAGGACATAGTCGCATATACTAATAATAGTATATACTATTATAAGGGACATCAAGCAAACCCGAGTATAAGAACTCCTTGATCTTTCCTACCCTCCCGTTGCTACCACATTTTATACAAAAGGGCATTACATGTGAAAGGAGAGTACTCCCAGTCTACCGGTCCCTTCCTTCTTCCATCTCGCCATTCTTACCTCTTTCCTCCCGCCCGCCTCCCTTTCTCCCTCTCTCCCTTCCTTCATACTTCCCTCCCTCCCTCAATACCATATTCCATCTCAAACTTAAAAAAAAAACAGTAATCGATATTTGAGTGCCTCTGGAACGGGACATTGCAGGTATTTTTTTACATCCTGCATATATTAATATCTTTGACCCCCAAAACCGACGTCGCATCGAGCACCCCCGTAAAAATGACACCCATTTTGTAAAAACAGACAAATGTCAAGACGGCAATCTTGTATACTAAAACTAACTTCAAATTCGAATTTCTAGACCACGAAAAGCCAGCGCTGCTAGCATATTGTGTTAAACGAAAAGTTACCGTTTTGGTCTCTTCGGTCACTTATCTTTTTTAACCAGTTTGTATTACAGACGTAATTCATGTTCAATTAAAAATATCAAATTGCGCTGCATTTATCGAATCTCCTTATAGTATACTAAGAGTATATACCTACCTTCGTGAAATATTAATAAAAAAAAGACGTTATATATAAAAGTGAAATTAATATAAACACGTTGTAATTAAATATAAACGCTGATATTAATTTTGTTAAGGAACTTATAGGTAACGTTAATAATGGATGAGTAAACTACGAGAAAAGTCTAAAAGAATTAATTTGTAGAAAGAACCGTTAAATTATCACAACTACTTAACTAAAAATAAATACTAGAGTACATGAAGAATTTCTTGGTTTCTTGATCTTACGAGAATATGTCATTCTGACACAAAGTGGAGTAGGACTAGCAATTTTTTTTACGAAATGTACCCGTGCTATGTCAAGACCATCACACAATAGTACAGACTCACAGACAATTATGAAGGCGATATCCTAACCCCATATCTTAACTACTAGCTATATATCATACTGAACACCGGTGGTAGTTCACTGGCACTGTATACTACAGTGGACAGTGAATGCCACAATTTAGATCAATCAATACGATTTATCAGAAATGTCGTGTTACACGAGGGTGAACATTTGCATAGAATGGAACGGTGCTGCAATGACATTTGTCAAATCGTGTGACTGACATTCTGACTACAGCCTACAGGTATGACACCGATACAGGTTGTTTAAAAAATATATTATTCTTCTTTGTCCTTCCCATGTTTGATTTCGTTGAGGGTCATATACATTTTCCATTTCTTGGTTCGGACCTCTCGGTTCATTATGGTCGACTCGTCCAGGTCACAGGCTCTAGGAGACTTTGGAACATCATCTATATGCCTTTTGAGTATCATCTTGCTTCTATTATTCTCCGAGATACCTAGTGATACTTTAACAATTTGTTGATCTGGTCGCTTATGACATGAGTTTACTCAATATTGTGGCAGGGTAATTAGTTATTACTAAGTATTAGTTATTTCTAATAAACAACACACAACTTACATGTAACTTATCCTAAAAATGGAGGAATCCCTCTCCTATAGACATTATAAAAGTATACCTGTACTTACAGAAATTTATAAGTTGTCTGTGGGACTCTAACCCCATGATATATGGCGTTCAATGTAAACGTTCGAATAATTTATGCCAAGAATAAAAGTTCAGTGGAACTTACAAGCAACCGCACAATTAACTGCTATAGTAGCTTAGGCGTGGCGTGGTACCTAGGTACAACTTTATTAAAAGTAACCGCGACGGAGAAATCTTTGACAATAAACTGAACACTGTAATGTTTCCTCCCTCCCAAAACCCTTATTTACCTTTCTCCTTACCTCTCCTCCTTATCACTTCCCTTCTTGGGGGAGGGAGGGACCTGTTTTACTCCATATCTACTTGCCTGCCCCCAACCTATCTCTCATCCCTTCCCGCTCTTCCTTTTCCAAGCCCTCGATTTTCCGATATTCCCTCTCTCCACGTCTCCCAATAAATATATCAACCTGCCTATCGACGTTTGGGGTATAAACGGGTTTGCCTATAAACCTGAACAACTGAGTGTAAAATTTTTGTGGTAGGTATACCTTGCTAAGGTCCAGCTTCTGCCCTTGCCTACTAATCATCATAGGACCTTGGAGGCTCGATGTAAAAATGGTTTCAATAAATCTAAGTGATAGGTACTGAGTCTAAAACCCGAAATTGAGTTTTTAAAAGTGATGTATTTCAAAAAACGTAGATTCCCTACTGCAGAAATCTATGTGTTAAGTGAAGTCCTTTCCGTAAGAAAACTATTTATACTACATGCAATCTTAAAAAAACATAAATTAATAGAATATGATCCTGACATACTAAGCAAAAGAAGAAACGATATAGTGGCTAGAACAAAACCAACTAAAACAACATTTGCAGGTCGTCAATTTGATAAACTCTCTACAAATCTGTTTAATAAAGTAAATAAAATAACAAACATATATCATTATAGCTTACATAATAGTAAAGATATACTAACTAAATGGCTAAAACCTATGACGAGACTGAGGACTTCTTGACATATATTGCATAATATGTGTGCAATGTATGTTAAGATGTCTTCAACATAGGGCTCTACTCATAGTCCCAATAATAATTATAATATTTAAGTATAATATAAGTACATATTTACTCTTACTACATCTGTCTTACATATCGTATCGTATGGTATCACACATTTATATATACACATATATTCATACACACGCGCGCGCACACACACACACACACCACTCACACAAGTTGATTAAATTTATATAAAATATATAGTAAGATATAAGTATGGAAGAGCGAGGTCCTCTGGCACGGACATTTTTATGTCTAAAAGAGGGCCCCAACTATCCTCTGTAACCCCCTAAGTTTGGTAATAAACATTTTTGTATTTTTTTTTGTATTTTTTGAATAAGAATTGATATGACTGCCTTTTTTGTATGTTGTCTACTCAAAATTAATATTTTTTGCTTAGTGTAATAGATTTGTAATAGATTTCAATCGAGTGAAACGTATCCCTGGACGAAATTATTAAAATAGATATAGTATATTAATATGAGGAAAATGCCTTCGTTATAAATTATCTGTGTATGTAACATTAGGACCTTAAATCAAAATTAAAATTTAATTTTAAAGTATGCACGTGATAAATGTTACAACGTCAAATGATTTAACCACTAATCAGTAATTTGACAGCTCAGATGATTACGATAACTTCTGGTACATTAGTGATTAGTCACACTAAGTGAACTTTAATAATATTATGATCATTTAATGGTTTTCGTTTTTTGCAGATCACCCACCGAAGTCCGCTGAGCTACTGCAAAAATAATTAACAAATTAAATTTATTTTACGACTTATGTTAAGTTGTTAGATATAAGGAAGCTATATTTAAGAAGAAGACAGGGTTCACATCAAAACATGGAAAACCTCGGCGGACCTGCAAAAATAAAAATATCGTGTTAATTAATTATATAATTAACTTTATTTACAAAGTCATTGAAATCAAATTTTATAAACATTGGTAGGTGCAGGCTGTAACAGTTATATATATTTATTTTAATTACCTATTTTTGGCAAAACTATAAACAGTATGCTAAATTTAATTTAAAAAAACCCCTCGTTGTATCATGAGGGATTTTTTTAGGCTACTGTATTTGTAGATGTTTATATTACTTTGAATAAAGTAATCGCAAAAATGATAAAAAGAGAACATAATTGCTGTAAGCAGGAATGAAGTATCGATAATGTGACATAATAAAAATTATTTTACAATAAAGAAAAGGAGTTTAATATGTTACCTAGATAATAAATGAAAATAAAGAGCGTTCATTTTACTTTAAGTAATGTACAACTACAATCTGTACCTAGCTGTTTATGTTTAGTTAATTTTCAATGACCTTATGAGGTCTCCTTCCTTTCGTTTACGAAAGGATACCCTGAATGACTCACTGACTGTTCTATACACGAAGATTTTTAATTGATGGTTAAAAATTATAAAGTTTTCTTAACTGAGTACCTAATCGATGGTCATAACGAGACAATAGTAGTTACATGTATCATTTTTATCTTTCCCCCGGCAAATTAAATTAATATCGCATACAACCATTGACAACCTATGCTTTCTTACTACATTTCTATATTTTGATGTAAATAAAATATCGTAACTAATTCACAATTCAGGAAATGTAGGATGGCCACATTCAATAGGTACTTACTAAGATATTCAGAATACATAATTAAAAGATATATATTGAAATTCATACTTTCATACCTATTAGGTCTATTTCCATTTTACTGACATATGGCAGATTATACAATTCCTGATCATCTATTAAAAATCCTCATGTATATCATCGCACAGTTCTAACTGCTCACTGGGTCTGGAAACTTGAGTTATTTCATAGAGGTTTACCTATCAAATGACTATGACCGACCACTTTTACCATGATTTTTCAAATTTCCTCCTCTAAAGGATAAAATTTCTCGAAATTGCGTGAACAATTAGTTCGGCTATAAATAAAGAAACATCATGTAGAGAGGAAGAAGGGATGGGTACGTAAATAAACCTATAGTCAGACGCATTAAGGTATTCGGCTAAGATGCTATTGTTGTCATATCGGTAGATAAACTACAGCATTAATCAATTGAGTACGACAATAGAGCCGCTCACCTCCAACTGGAACCATCTCCAGTCTTAGAAGACCCTCGAAATTCCATCGATAGATTCTTCAATCATCTACGAGTTGAATAGGAACAAGATGCAGGGTAGGTCTAAGTAAATGGGTGGCAATATATCGATGTATATTGAGTGAATACATCTACATAATACAGCTCACACTACAATGCTAGATAACGGTTATTGTGGCGACAATCCGATTCAGCCCACGTGGTGGTTCAGAATAAACATAAACAGCGATTTGAAATTATTCATTATCTTCCATTTATGGTAAATGCTTGGAAGAAGCCTATTAAGGAAGAAGCTGACGCTGACACCATTGGAGTCAGAAAACAAACTTGACCAAAAATTCTAGAATACTTCCATGAAGAATAAAGTTTGGTAAAACAAGTTAGAACAAATTGTAATGTGAATACAGAAACATTCACAGACTAACATTTCACTTGTATTTTTTAAATTATTCACTGCATATAAAACATATGCAAATTGAAATCTCTAAAGATATAAATTAATTAATTCCCCGCCATTTCACAGAAACATTTAATCGTAACCCTCTGTTGTAACAGCAAATAATTTCATTAGCTGATTCCTAAATCCCGAGAATGTGGGTTGTATGGCATACATGCAGGCTTCACGGGAGCCGGCATTAATCATACATCAGGCCCCTTTGTCTGGTGACGCGTCAGTACGCTTACCTTCTGCCAACAACGTTACTAAGGTTTCGTTTTACCAACATTGCAAATTATAGCTAATATATTATTTTTAATACAAAATAACCATTGAATTTTAGATATAAAGTAATTAAAAATCTAAAAAAAATGCAATTGATTAAGCTATAAAATATGATATTATATACATATGACAAATAAACTAAGGTCGTAAATTACTTGAATAACCACACTGAAACTGGATACAACAGATAATTACAGAAAATTAGAGGAAAACAATGAAAAATACACTGGAATAATAGGAAATAAGCATTGTAAATTATGCACGTCTTATGTAAGTATAAAATACAGTTACTCATGGTATGATATGTACCTTAATGATATGCAGGTACAGAAAATAAATAAAGTTACCTTTTCTACTTACCATCGAGAACCCCTAGTTGTGATAGGAGGAGCAATGCGACCTCTTTCACCCCTAACTCAACGCGAGAGCCGGGAAACTAGCGACATCCGAAAAACTTAGTTCCTATACTGGCTTCACTTGTATTAAATTGATTTTAGTTTCATGGTTATATTCCTAGCAAATGTTTTAGATGATGAAAATATTCAATACTTAAAACAGGTGTGACGCATTTTAGGTCTGTCATTTTACCTACTTTTAATAATAATAGGATACCTAATAATAATAGGTTACCTGCTTTTTAATTAGGACCTGCGAATTACTTATTTACAACCTAAGTAATAAAATAATACTATTCGTGTAAATTGTTTTATTTCTCTCGACCTAGAAAACTATTATATTTTGTATCGATGATTCATCAACATCATCATCAGGTATTGTTTTTGAAAAATATTGAGTGTTATCTAAAAGTATTCCTATAAAATTTGAACTAAATAACCTTTATCAAAATTCTTCTCAGAAAATCTTTGTCAATAAAGGAATCAAATAGAGAGGGATTACACGAAGAGGAGGGCACCCCGCTGAGTAGCTCGCTGATTCTATACTCACGCGCTGATACACGAAATTGGTTTGGTGAGGGCGGGGTAGATAACAGATTGCATAGAGACCTACAATAACTTGCTACAAGGAATAACTAAAATCATTAGAGTATAGAGTGAACATGTCCAATGCAAAGTGGTAAACATGCAAATATTTGAGTTACTTATACGTAATAATATCACATTCTGGTTATATTTTGGACCCTTCACTGAGATCTCTTATACAGAAAAAAAACTCAATTCACTTGAGTCCATTTCGCATGAGTTTACCGATTCTTTATTAGCCTTTGAACAAAAAATCTAATTTCACATTTCATATTAAAAGAATGTCGTATCTGTCATACATTTAATATGAAAGATAGGACGTTCTTTTACTAAGGGTACGATTTAGTGTCAGTTAAATTGTAAGTTAAACGTGACCTTCTTCTTCTTCCAGTGAAGGTCTTATGTTTTTTTTTTTTCGAGTACTTCTGTTGCACCAATGACCGAGGTATTAACTAAGATATCCTTATTCTGGGGCGCCTTTTGCCCTGGATCTTTCCCTGTTTTATAAGATTTATAAGTTAAGGTAGCTCGTATTTGTTGTTCGTTTCCATTATGTGGCCAAAGTACTGGAGCTTCTTGTTTTGACAGTTTTCAAGATCTCTGCCTGTGCCCATTCTTTACAGCACAGTTTAGTTATAGGAAGCATCGCATAAGTAAGGCTATATCTAAGGTCTATTTACAAACACTACATATTATAGTTATACTATAGCTTTATTATCTAAGTACAGTATCCAGAGGTAGCCCGAGCGCCGTATCTCTTGGATTATCTTTATTGAATTACCACACGCTGTGACCAGCGAGAGTCGAGGCGGGCGAGGCCCGACATAACTTAGAAATAGTTTCTCTTTCAACGTCTCACTGTGCAAGGATTATTTGCTCTTAATATCAAAATATGTTGTTGGTACCTATTCGTATATTTTAAAGAATGGTAATAATAGCAAGAAAAGGTATGTATGTATTGACAAATAATGTTTTAAATAAAATATCTTCCTCCACTCAGTAGATAATTTCATGTAAAAAGTAAATTTTTTAGTGTTCAATACCGAATGCCTTTTTTTCTCAAGGTATTTAGCAATACCTTGGCAAAGCCGAAAGACTACATTGTATAAATATTTTTATAAATACAAACTTACCCTCTATGTAAAAGCCGCACAGAGCGTAGGTAGCTCGGTAAATAAGTCCAGACAAGAGTGGAGTTAGAATACTCAATGAGAGTATCCGGACCGGATATTAAACGGAGGGCATTCGACAGTCATGCTCTCAGACAACTCCCTCGTTGAAAATGTGGATATTGCTAGTGGAAATTTAACAACTGCGACTTAGCTTCGTTTAGTTGATAATATAATACTTAGAGATGTCACTTTTGGGGAGAAAGTGTGAGAGGAAAAATCTGGTCAACATGTAATTTAGTAAAGGAAACATTGATCTATTATTAGGTATGTATACTCGTATGTATCGACGTAATTATAACTGCCAATTTAATGATGTTATTACAATATTAGCAAGCCCATCAAATATGTGAGGTTCATTCATGAACTCACACTTACTAGACAAATGAACTGCATTGTATTACAATTCAGCTGCAATATTGCAGGTAAGGTACAGCTCAAATGCAGTTGGCATAACTAAATCGAACTGCCCTCATACTGCACGTCGACTGCACGCTGGTTGCATACTAGCTGCAGTACTAAAATATGAAAGGGTACTTAAGAGATAAATTTACAACATATTTGTAATTTTAAAACATATTTGTAATTTTAAATGCTTGTATCAAATACGTACCTTATAAATTACTCTTTAATATTGCACTAATATATTAATACTGCACTGCAGCTAGCATGCAGCCAGCGTTTCAACTCTGTCGTTTTAACTCTGATGACTACAATAGCAGTCCTTCTGTCTTGAACCCTTAGTGTGTAGGCTTCAAAAATGGGAACCTATTATGGGTATTTTATTTTTGAGTTAAAAAACACCAAGCATATCATGAGATCGTTGTTTTTGATAAATCTTATGTTAATGAATACATTACTTATCTAACACAGACTTTTCACATGTAGCTGCCCATCGATAGACTCATCTCAGGTAAGGCTGCTAAATCTTATCATTTGCTGTCATTTGCTTAAACCTACTCGTATATACCTAACACTGAAGACGTCCAACGTCAGTTGTAGTAAGTGTTGACACGAGACAAAATCGTTACTCTTTATTGATGGTCTGAAGCCGATTGTCAAACGATCAAATTACTTTGTTAAGCACTCTTCTAATGAAGCTGCTATTATTAGATGCAATAAACAGGACACAGGTGTTTGTTCGGGATAGTATCAGATAGTTGATCTATATTTAGTTGATCTATACATATGTATTTCTCCTAACTATACATACCTATACACATACACTTGTCCTATCCCAAACTAGGATTTATTCAGTACCCACACAATATCGGAATATCAAAGACATGACAATTTACAAATTCAACATCCAGATCAGGACCAACTTGTACAAGTACAAGTTGTCTGTCCCTGTAGTGGGAGTCAAAAGAAAACCCACGACCCCAAGCGCTCGAGTCTAACAACGCAAACCACTCGGCCAGCGAGGAGTTCAATAAAATATTCTTCGACTGGTGTGTTTCAGGACACAAGCAACTTGGATCTGTTTTTAAGACTAAATACCATCTAACTAGATTAGAATATTTCATATCCGGCTTCATATAGGATAATATAATCAGAATTATTGGTAGAAAGAAAAATAAGGCTGCAGGTATAGTGGCGACAAGAATTAGAAGGTTCGTCTCTTGTAATTCTAATAAAAATTTAGGATTTAAGTAACTACTTACAAGCAACTGCTTGTTCCTCTTTCACGCCTTTACAAATCAATGGATCCTCATATTTTATGTTGTAATTTAAACTTCAGCCGAGAAGTAATATAGTATCTATAATTCATAACAGAAAAAAAACAAAATTTACTACATGACAATTCTGTGAAAAAGGGATATGACTTAGAAAATTCTTCCTTAATTAGTAGGAAAAGACCAGTAGGGATATGTGGTATAGGTCGAAAATTACGATATAAGAAATGCGTTAGACAAGTAGGAATATAAAAATGGTTTTGACTGTGTGCGGTGCCAACTAAAAAAATTCTACCTGTAGGTTTCTAATGTAAGTGCAATGATACTGTCTTAATGATAATAAAGAATCTTTAAACCTAAAATGGTCCTTTTCAGGAGACAATTTTTTTTTTAATATTGTGTTGATTTTTCTTTCTTGAAAATGGTTCAATGTTCCTTCATATTCATGCCAAATTCCATAAAAAATCATTAAATCGTTTTCAAGGAAAAAAAACTTTATATTATTAACAAATCTCTGTTATCTTAAATAATTTTTTTTTTATTATTATTATTTTATTAAAAATCATTTCACTGGTCTCCTGAAAAGTAGCATTTTCTAAATTACATCCTATTTCAGAGGCACATAAATGATGAACTGCGTGTAGCACCGCGAGGCAAAAAACAATTTTATTCGACTTTGCAAATAGTACAACAATAAAATTAGAAAGTAAAATATTTGTGCAACACAAAATGACATTATATAAACTCGTGACTGAACACTTTGGCACCAAATGCTATGCAAATGATGTGAACCGACCTTCAACCGACAAAGGTAAGCCAGCTTGAACTACAATGCTTGTATTTCATCTCCAATCAAAGAACGACACAGTGTAAGAACACCCCAGTGTAATCTTCCGTAGTTTAATCAAAGCCTTATGTTCATTGATACACCAAACAGCTGTGTGTTTAGTTTCGCTGAACAGTCATCGTTCATCCAATGAATACCGTTAAATACCATCACATTACATTTAAATATAATTTGTATATGTAATCCGGCGCCGGCGCAGATGAATACTTTGGAATGTTTGTGCAATTTGTTTTAGTTCTAATCTTGTTTTTGCATAAAAAATTACTGTAGGTGATTAAAACTAGTTTTACATTCCTTAAATTTAGACAGAACGTAAATTTATACCAAAAAGTGGCAGTGTCATTAAATTTAGGTATAATTTTTATTTTTAAGAAGGCCATTTTATTTTATTTTTGATTTTTTCCCTTTAAGTTTAACAGCCATATATAGGTTCGTTTCCAGCTCTTGAAATACCTACATTCGTCAGAGAATAATAATATTTATCTTGGTCAAAGTAAATTTTTTATCTTGCAATAAAGAGTATCTAATTGAATTATGGAATGTGTAGATGTTTACCTACTTACTCGCAAATATGGCTGCAGTCTTTATCTTCGATTTAATGTTTGGTACTATTGTACAGTTTTCTTCGTGCCTATTTATACTATTTTATTATTTAGCTACCTATTTATAGTCCTGCGTATACTCATCATATCACCCTCAGACGTCAACTGCCAGACATAGGCCTTCACATAGGCTGTCGTTTGATTAGTTTTGCCTAGTTTACTTGGACTCCAAGTTCTGGAGTAAAATACCTAGGTACAATATTGAAAAATATAAAAATAATTATATAGTTTTTCACCTATCTAATTACAGAAATCTTTGTTAATTTAGCCAGCCTGTAGGTACTTATGCAATTTTTTGTCTATAACTTGTTGTTTTTGAATGCCGACGGAAGGTTGTTCTATTTCTGGAGCTCCGACGGCTAATTTATCTTGAACAACTAACTGGCAGTAGTACCCAAGAATAACACCTAGTGCATATTATTTTTTTTACTTTTTTGCAGCGTTTTTTGTAAAAAAGGAAGAAATATATAGGTAGGTAGATGTAAAAAGTTATCGATGATTAGTATGATATTTAGATGATATAAATGTATTGGGTGGGGCTAGCTATCTTTAATTCACAGCATCAAGCCCCGCCGTCAGGTGGACCGACGACAACCTGAAGAAGGTGGCCGGAAGCGGCTGGATGCGGAGGGCGGAGGACCGAGTAAGGTGGGGTTCATTGGGGAAGGTCTATGTCCAGCAGTGGACGTCTAAGGGCTGATATGATGATGATGGTGATGAAACCCAAACTACCTATAACATAATCGTTTTAGGTATGACAGATTTGGGTTAAATAATTTCCTTGTTTGCTGCTCGCAAAATGTCATGAATGACACACTTAGGTACTGCAGACATAATAAAATGTAGGTAAGAGTTTTTAACTTTTCGTGATTTAATATATTTTTTCTTTTCTGGCTATCTTCAAATCCCAAACTAGGCATAATATTTTTTTTAATATAACAGACACCTATGTATATAATTTTCTTGTTTTTGATGCTGTCAAAATGCCAATAACATCACTTTACTGCACAAATAATAAAATCCTTTTCGTTAATAAAAAGTGAATTTGTTATTTATATTATTTATCGTGAAGGTACACAACTTTAGGTAGGTACCTACCTACCTGTTATTATAAACTGGACGACCACCGTGCTAAGTAGTAGTTTACTAGCTTAGTACACTTTAAAATAATGTCATCGAGTGAACGATGCCCAACATCATCATATATGATCATTATCCACGACACATTATCTCACTTGATGACGATATAATTGTCTACATGTAAGAACATGGTATGTTAGCGGATAATTTCCTTTCAACTACCTGTAATCTTGCTGATAAATTGCATTTTAATAGCTTTGTTATTTATTATAGGAAATTATAACTTCATCAGGAGGGATGCTGCATTTTAAATAGAACGAGGCTGCCTTTTCCGAATATCATAGATTAGAAACAGAAACTTCTGAAAAGTGTAAGTAAGTACTTAGTTAATAAGTTTGTTGACTAGAAGGATCCATGGTTACATTTTACTTTTGACAGACTGAAGTAGGTACCTAGGTAATATTGTTTAGTATTTTTATATTCTAGGTATAAAAAAAAGAACATGTTTAATATTAGTACTTTATATATATCGTATATTTATAGAATACTTATAGGACATCTTCATACGTGCTTCTCGTTAAATGACGTAACAACTCCCCCTACGCAAAACCGTTCCGATTGAAGATGAAGCCTTAAAAAACTTAATTAACAGAGATAGAAATATATAACTTACCGTAAACTGAAAGGAGATGGTTGTAGCTCAATCGGTGTCATGTTCAAATGTAATACTTGACGTGTATCCAGCGGCAACAAGTTTGTCTGAAGAATTTGTTTACTTTTTTTTGTTAAGTCATGTCCTAAATTAAATGAAGTACGTTTCTGAAATAAAATGGTTAAGATTCTACATGTCCAATAATAGGTAATGAATGATCAATAATTACATATCGTGATAAGTTAAGTAATTATAAGATAAAAAATAATTAGTGTTATAAAATGATAGGTAAATGAGAAATGTTGATAATAGTGTGCAATATTTGTATGAAAATTTTGAGCAATTCTTGGTGTGTTAATTGAATTATAGAATTTTATTCAATTTCTATCAATCATACTAGGTGCCTAGAGCCTACGCCAAGAATGTCATGTCTTTCAATTTTGAAATAGATTAGGTATGTTGACACAATAATTTATTATTATTTAATTAAATACCTTTTTGTACGGTAGTACAAAATAAAAGTAAATATGGGGTTGATTCTAAAGTCACTCGCTATAAATTTGACAGCATAAAATTACTTCTATAGGTCTAATAGTAGTCAAAATATATACCAAAACAAATTTTAGTGTTCAAATTTTAAATGTGTGTCGTTAGAGTAGGGCCTATAAATTGCTTACCTAATATCGATTAATAGATAAGTCTCATAAAAAATCTTGTACTTATAGAATAAGGTACCTAAGTAGCGACATCTACATGTTTATAAACGAGACAACTTCAAATATGACTATAGGAATAATATTTATCTATATATATAGTAATCCTTCTGAATTTTATTACATACCCACCTATCAGAATTTTATGTGAAACCGTCATAAAAGTATGTAGTATCCAATCAAGTAGCAGGTGAAACCTGTTCGGTGCACTGTACACTATAATAAATGAGTTGGGCTGCGTCCGAGTGGCTGTCACGTAGGTGTGGCCGGAGGGGGGCGGGGCGTGCGGGGGAACCGCCCAAAACAAAATGGCAGCCGTTTGCGCGCCAATTTTTGAATTAGAATATTTATGTTGTTCTTAGATTTAAAACAATAAAATGTGATGACGTACTAACAAATTATTGAGACTATAGGTACATTATTTTATGATAAAACGATTTAATAAACAACATTATTAAATTTATGTATGTCAATATTGATAATATATGTAGAAGAGGAGTCACTATGGAACTATGTTGAATTTATTTAATAAATGAGTGTAATTTAGTTAGGAATCAAACTGCACAATAAATATTCAAAATATCAAAATAAAAAAATGACCAGAATTGGTTATTCAACCAATATAGATAGATTACAAATATTAAATTTTTAGTCTACATTAGCGAAATTATATTCATTTATAACAATAAATATCAACTTGTTTTAACTCACACTCCGGTTTATAAATACCACAAATAGAAAGTAATAATAATCATATCAATTATATTAATATGACATATCAAAACACAATAACATAAATTAATACTTGTAACAAAAACTCGCTTCCACACGAGCATCTATAAACAAACCGTTATTGCGATTTAAGGATCGATTTAAAAGCTATAAACTTTTTCACACATGCCAGTCTGCACTTAATACATTCCTATATAAAGTTCAAAATAAAACTCAAGCGGACGACGTCTTAGCTCTCATAAACTATTTCAGTAGGCAACAGAATGAAGAGACGACGCACCTGTCCTTATCAAACATACTCGAAGTGACGCAAGTGTGAAGGGGATGGGGGATATTTACGAGGTGTTTATCGATACAGCCGCGTTGATTTAACCATTGCTTTGGTTTATTGCAGTCAATAAAATTGAGCGTTATGAGGCAAGGTCGCATGTGAAAAATTACAAGTGATTCATGGCTTCATCTCGGGACAGTAGAGTTTTAAACGATGTTTGGGGACCGGTTGTTTAGTCACATTACAGTTTTTTTGTGAATGGTAACATGTCTTACTAGCTGATGATTTCTTCTATACAATATTTATGAGGTGCTTAGGAGGAGAAAAGATGAAATATTTTTGTTTATACACTTTAAGTAGGATTAAATCCGTGTTGTTTATTAGTTTCATTATTTATTGCAACTTTAAATTTATTTTCTCAATAACTCTCGTTTTCGCCGTTGAGTTATTTATAATTTAACCTTACCTTTAGAACTCATATTAAATTATGGAATATTACAATGTCCTCGTTGAATTAGAAATCTACTTACTTAGGTATCTACAATTTCAAAAAACGTTAATGTATCTGAAGGTCACATAAAAATATGATATTTCCAAAATTGACTTTCATTCTTCCCAAACAACGAATGATAATGTTACATCGATCGTTTTCAGACCTATAGGTATATAAAAATCGTTAATATAGAAGCACAGCAGATCCTCCTTATATGAAGTAGTTTATAAATGTAGTCCTACCAAAGAAAGGTTTTGAAACACAATAGAATATAAGTAGTGATAAGTAAATAATACTAAAAATTGCTGCAATTGTGTCCATCGCCAATAATAATGACACGACAATGACAATATTATTGTTGCATGGCCATGAACCCAATCTGGACAAGTGCAATGGCACATTGAAATGGATGTCATAAATAACACTTATCAGCGTTGCGGAGACTGATTGGACCATTTGTACTGACCTCTAAAGTCATGCAAAGATCTAGATGGAATAGTACCTTCGGTCAACTCATGTTCAAGAGCTAAAAAAATTCCAACTTTGAGTTTAGTTGGAAAGAAAGTGACTAATCATCGCATTTTAATAAAATATTGATCGGCCACTGTACTTAAGTATGGTTAAGGAAAGCTGGGTAAGATTAAATGATGAGAGTTTGTTATACCAACATCAAGATGAAACTTAAAACCATAAATACACAAATGAGTGATGGAACTAAGCAAAATTTGAAAAGCAATGCATCAGACAGAAATTAACAAATAACTTCCGGAGAGCTCATTACAACTGAAACATCCAACAGATAAATACGATGCCATTTAAAACTCTGCAAAACCATAATTGCTTCAATTTCAAACTTGTCAAAATCGCATTAGTTCACCTTACGGTGGAGAATAATGATACGCCTCCAGCGCTCATTGGATGCGAGGGATTATTAAAAACACATTAGAGTCGGCCACACCTAGTCGTATAAATAACCCTGTTCGTGTTGAAACAGAAAAAAGTAATTTGGAGATTTGTGCCGCGAGGGTGGGGGGAGGGGGACCAATCACCCGTGACTGACACGGAAGGAGCCGAGCCTCTATCACGCGAAATCATTATTTTGTCGTTAGGGAAACGTATTATAATGACGGTATCTTGAGCCACGATCTGCGGGTACAGAAAATCCTGTATATTTTACACCGTAGGAAATATGATTACATAATTAATACAATGGTAAATGTCTTAGCTCCGTACAGTACAGTTGGCCACACATCATACCTATTATAACAATGTATTTCATTCATTAAAATTTAAAAATATATTCACCTGAGCATGTCCTAGTTTGTGATTAGCAGAGCATATAGGTATACAAATAATACAATAATTGTTTACAAAAACGCACTATACGCAGCATGCGTCAAAATACAAGCAAGGGCAAAATATGGGGAAACATAGTTTTGTCTCCTGCGCACTTTGCTTGTTCAGTTTTCGAAGTCCACTTTGGGTAGCCCAGCGTGTGTACCAGTACTTAATTCGATTTATTTACTGCAGTTATGTACCAAAACAGTTACTGCGACAATCAGCTACCTATACTCCAAAATAGTGCTAATCTTTTTATAACCAATGTAAGTATGTTTAGATGTAGTCATCAGGACCATTCTAGTACAATTTTAGCTGAACTAATCATTTGTTTTTAAATATCTATTCATAAGAATTTTCTGCTGGACAAGGTATTCCTAAAGCCTTAAAATTTACTTACATAATATTAGGTTACACTTATAACTTTACCAAAAGAAGTTAAAATGTAAGCAACTTTGGAATAAATAAATTAAGTTTTCTAGTGAGGTTATCAATGAAAATCTTGAAATACAATCATTATGCTTTATTAATTTCATGTATTTATATATTTATGACAATATCGTCTCGCCTAACCTTATTAAGTTACTAATTATAGTTATATTTCATAAATTTTGAATCGATAGGACATAATGGTAAATAAAGTCGTTCAAATTAGGTTCCCATATTTTCTCTAAAGACCTAAATTTTGAAAATTTTAAGGGACAGTTCTCCTAGACTGGACAGTAGACCTAACAATCAAAACTTAAATGTATTTTAATAAACCTAATTTTACTTCGTTACAAATTTTACAAATCAAATCCAAATCTGAGGCATCTATCTGGCAAGGGACTATTAAAATATTGATTTAGTTAAGATTGCACTGAGATTCTTATCAGAAAGTTATGTTTAATCAAAGTAAGATCAGTATATCACCCAAAAACATACATTCTACATTGTATATAAGTTATAGAAGACAAAACAATGCTTATTTCTAGAAACTAATTTACAACATAAACATGAGATATTTGAGCAAACTTTAAAATAATATCATAAAATGCATCCCAGCCAGACAGCCATTAAATAAATAAACTTTACCCAATTCAATAAAAAAGAATGAAGTTCAATATAAAAGAAGTAAGCGAACCTAATTAAGCGAATCAATAAATAAATATCGAATAGGTATATCGACAATATACAATTTACATTTACTTAACGAACACAGCACAAAATTAAAAAAAAATGTATAAAAAATTAAACCGGCTCACTGATTTCTTATAAAAACATTCACTAGTTATAATCTATGTGAAAAATTAATTTACAAATAGTTTACATTATTACGAAAACGTATAACTTGGATCCTGACAAATTTCAACCTTTCAATTTTCACTCCCCAATTTTATTAATATTAGTAAAACTAACATGTTACGAGTAAATATATTATTATGTTCGATATTTTTTTACGTATATTGGTTTTCATTAGGCAATGATTTTATAAAAATACCTTTTCCTAAAATGTTGTCTCAACAAGACTTGTATAATGTATCGCCACACGATGACATGTCTTCTGTAATTATAGAAGATTTCTTTTATACAACACTGAACATCAGCTGTTTATTTGCTAACTTTGGTATACTGTTTACATGTAACCTCATACCTACATTCCATATAAGAATCGAATAAGAAAAATTAAATATTAAGTTTTTCTGCCCTTACTAAACTGAAGGTAACTTTCATTTCATTATAAATATCATCATTGTGATTGTCTATGTTTAAATGTATCAAGTCCGTGTTGTCTTTTACACATTTCTTCACTGGATGGCACGACATTAATTTATCCATGTAGAAATTCATAAAAGAATATTCAAGATTTTGATAAAGTGTATCCCTCTAAATTATAAGCTTTATTTACTCTCGTAACATTACAATAATAATAGATTTTCTATGTCGTTTATTATCCATATTATTTACGTATATGTGTCTTCGAAAAATCGTATACATTGCACTTGTAATAACTGGCCTTCCCAAACTATATAAATACGTGTATAGTCCAAAGAAATCAGAGAAGATTCACAAACTAAACACTCGTTCTCCTGAGTTCAAAACACGAACTACTCGTTGTTTATCAAATTAATCTCAATAATATTATTCACACTAAAACAATTGTACATTATAAATTCTAAAAATTATCTTGTATTGTATGTACAGAATAGCATTTTGATAGCTTATAAGAAATAAAACATCAAATATATTAAATAATAACAATATTGATACTAATTGCCTTCTTATCAATGGTTAATTATAAGAGGTCCTTATGGTTTTGTGTTTCGAAATTATGAAAGATTTTTTTACAATAAATTTTTGACAAAGTGCCAGAATCAATTGTTGCATATGCAAACTGTGCTAAAATTCAGAAAGTTAAAAAATAAATAAAAGTTACCCAAGTTTTGCACATGAAAACCATTTGCCAGCACTTTGTCAAAAACTAATAAGAACTTTGTGATAGCCAATTTTCCAAATAAACAATTAATCCCAAATTTCCAAAATGAAAATTATCCAACTATAATCACATCATGTTAATATTGATGCAGTTTACTAACCATATACACTGCGTTTTTGGTAATTATTGGTATTGAGATTGTTCTATAAATTAATTTATACTTAACAACTGTAAAAATCTCTTCATCACACTATCATTACTCTTTATGCGAAATCACTAAGTTACGTATTAGTTATAATGTAATATTATCATGAAAAGTCCAACATACAATTTATACAAATTAAACTGTTCTAGTAACTTCGGCCTCTGGATCGATTGTTTCAGGTTTACCATTTCTTCGAAGCTTGAAAGTAAGATTCAACTTTGTAAATCAAATGGACACTAAAACTTTTGGAATGGTTGGTTTAAATCTGAAACAATTGAATCCATCACCTGGACCGCATGAACTAAGCTAGAGGAGGCCTTTACTGAGGCGAGGTGGGCGGACTCATGTTGTCCGGTTCATCTCCGGAGCCAGGCTCGCCTTTGGTCTTGTTCTCCTTCTTCCACTTCATGCGTCTGTTCTGGAACCATATCTTGATCTGTCTCTCGGTGAGGCAGAGTGCGTGCGCAATCTCGATCCGTCTCCTTCGCGTCAGGTACCGGTTGAAGTGGAACTCCTTCTCCAGCTCGAGCGTCTGGTATCGGGTGTATGTCTGCCGGCCTCGCTTCCTCTCTGGAATGTAAAACGGTACATGTTAAAACGAAAAATAAATTAAAAAACAGTAGTTTAATTTAGTAAGCTGAGGCAGCCCTGGTCGGCCGGCGTCTGACGTTAAAAACTGCATAGGCATTTCTGATAAATGGTGGTTATTTGTAAACGGCGAACACTCCAAGTGGAGTTAATTGAAAATTGTTTTGAGCTTATCAATTTGTTAATTGTTTTTGCTTGTTGGACATTTCTCTCCGAGGATAAACTAAGTAATATACAAACGTGACGGTTTGTATAAAAGCAACGAGACATTTAAAATGGTTAAAGCATGTTGTCATTGTCATAGAAAGTGGCTTATAATTCATCAAAATAGGGTGCAGTAGATTACATTGTTTTTGTCTGGCGACTATGTAGGTGTATTGGTGATTAGGAACAATGCAAATAATCCCATGTTTGACCGGATTGTTTTATATCGTGTTTGGTCATTATTCACAATCAAGAAAGTCACTCGCGAGTTTACTTCCTCTCTTAGTAGTAACATTCGTGTACCTACGGAATTACTGAACAGTACGCACAATTTTGTATGTATGTGTGCATTAGTATGAGGAGTATGTCATAAAATGATTTCGTGCGTGTGTTTGTTCGTGAGGACTCGCTCGAAAGCGCTACCGAAGCCAATTAAAATAATTTAAGACGCCGCGGGCCTTTTTCATTTTGTAATCATTATTCTTCGAGGAAGATGCGAAGCCTATTATACACGGTTTAGAATATACTCTGAACTGTAATTTGTTTAAATTAAAAAAGACGAATTTAAAATTTGAAAATACACGTCGTCATTACTTGATTTAAATTCATTAGAAGATTATAATTGTGATATACAAAGATAATAAAGAACATGACAAAGTTTAATCTTTCTCAGAACTTAAGAAGGCTAGGAGCATTCAACATATCAATAACTCAAATCCATTCAATTACTTAAGTCATGACAGTTATTAATTTGTATAAAGTCTAGATTTAGATGGTGCCTTAATGATGTGATACTTTTAAGCTAATTTGAGAATTACAAATGAGCTGTAGCTCATGTACAATCTATTTAAGAATAAGTATGATACTAAATAAAATATTTAAGGTGGATAAACATACCAAATCAGAATAATAAATAGTTGTAATTAGCTATTAGATTTCACCAATAGAGAACAGTGAAGACATTTTTAGTTGTAGTGGGTACATTATTTCTTAAAAAAACACCTATGGAAAATAACTGCACGAAACTGTAAAGTTGAATTTTTAAGTCATGCAAAGTACATTCTGGCTTTACTCGCAAACAACAGTAACGAAAACGAAACAGTTGAAAATGAAGTTTTGGCAACTCTTACAAGCAGCAAAGTAGAACTTAGCTGATTATTTTCGGTTCAGACTGAAACACGCAAACAGGCTGCCACACAAGATAAACACGCGAACTTCGAAGAAATTCTCACACAAAACACGACGATTACATTGCGAATGACACTGGTTCATACCGCTATTTCGTGGAAAGATACTAACGGTATAGAACAAATAAACGAAAAGTTTGCTTTAGTTTTAGTTGGCATTTTCCGTTTTAGCTCAGACACTGAACACAAATATAACTTATAATACATATTTTATAATTATAAATATATAGGTACACACCTACACTAGTCTTCACAAACTATAATTTTCTTATGTACTATGAGAAGTAAATAAGGTTAGGTCTGTTTTTAATTGAATCCAGACCGGGATCGAATTGTACAAACTATCTGTCCCCAGTAGAAATCGAACCCAGGATCTTTGGCGCTCGAGTCGATTGAATGACCAAGCCACAATGCCAGTAAGGCTATTAATAATACAATAGTGACGTGTTTTATAGAACAAAAAATTAATTATGTCATCATATTAATAAGAGTATTACATAGAGGACGGTTTTATTAGTAGGTATCGCTGAACAGCCTCAACGATTCTTCTACCTCTACGAGTAGGGCTTAAAACGAACATGGAAAAGACAGAATGCCCAATGCTCAAGTCTACCTAAGGCCGGTGATCGTCTACAATGTCGACAGGTACCTAATGAAGTCGGTCCACCAGGGACATACACTCACTCAGTTGGGTAAAAATAACTTCTCAAGAAACCAGTTGGACAGGCAGCATTTGGAGAACTGAACTAAGTCTTCATCGTCGCCAACACCGCAGTATTTACAGAATAAAGCATTAATTCAATCCGACATGAATTTTGCATAACTACGGCGCAGAAACGTGGGAGACTGACATGGGCCTGATCTCAGCAAGTTATAAAGGGTGCTGTGCTGGAGTCTCCATTAAGGATATGTTTCGTAACAAGGAGATGCGGTGATTAACAATAGTAACAAATATAGCCCATAGGATTATCAACTGGAGTGGCAGTGGGCAGGCTACATCTTTCGCAAAACCGGCGGCCTATGGGGTAAACTAGTTCTAAGGTGTAGACCGGGCAGCGTAGGATACCCCTCCAGATGGACTGACGACCTTAAAAAATAGCTGTAAGCAGCTGTTTAGGAACTACGGAGAACCAGAAACAAGCTAGTACCTAATTTATAAACAAATAAGTACTAAACTAGAAGATACGAGTACTACACAATACAACACTATAAAAGGACTACTGCTTAGTACGTAGAAACGGTTCTATGCTGCAGCGGATTCAAAATTATCGCCCACTTGTTGCTCGGGAAATTGATAACAGCCTCATCGCTGGTCCCGTACTCCGGTTTTGGGACGCATTCAAGAGTGCAGATGTTTGTCTACTATTGGAACTTGTTCGATAGGCAATCAAGGTTTTGATGAAAGCTAACTCTTTGGTAACTTTGAGTATCTTACTTATGTCCTTGACGAAATCTTAAAAATACTATATGTTTAACTCGATCTAGGTGTACATAATTCCAAATATGAAATATCCCAAAAAAAAATTAAAATTTTTAGTGGAACATATTGGCCTAACATAAAACAATTCAGTAGGCAAGTGTACTTTTAGACGCCCAATAAAGTAGTAATATTTTGATAAAAAAAAGAGAAAACTTTTGATATATAAACTATTGCTATTGTAAATACCTATAGGCTGAAAAAAATTGTAACGATTTTTCTAAAATCGAAATTTAAAAACATCCCTTCTTCAAGCAATGCCAAAAATTTTCAAAACAAAGTTAATGCTAGCAATATAGCTCATAAAATCCCCTTCCCAGAGGGCTTTATATATTACACTGGCGGTTTCATCGCGCACTCAGATGCATAAAACATGATCCCGACGTCAGATTTAAACCGTACGTAATAAGAGCATTAAAGCGGACAAGTCTGGGAGACGGTGGAACGTCCTCTGTCGGTCTTCGAGTGACACTTCTTAATTTAGTCGTGTTGGAATTATTGTCGTAATATCAAACGATATTCGTGTTCGGATTGCAGATTGCATTTATGAAGACATTAATATTGGAGATCATATTTAATTTTGCGCTCATGTTGATTGACTGACTACTTTTGCAATTTAGTAGAATAATGTGTGTAACTACAGTGCTTTTTGCTAGTTTCTTACTATCTTCTCGTCTATTAACGCAAACATGACTTTTATTGGTGGATTATCATCTATCATATCACCGATATTCATATCAAAATTTATCTTTTGCATAGTTTATTTAGGTATATGATTTATGAAAATAAATATTTTTGTATTTTTTTTTGTATCAGGCATTAAAATCCTGTTATGAGACCACAACTGAACGTGCGTTTAAAAAGCTGCGTTCCGACCTCTCGTTTGTTGACCGAACGAAATCGCAGCTTTAGGAGCGCCGGGCGCAGCGCTGCATGTGTCGTCGGGCGGCCATAAATCATCGTCGGGGCATGCCGGGGGGAGCAGCTACAAAATCGGGGTCCCGGCTTACTTTCACGACGGCCGTAGCGTGGACAAGCACGCGTGGAATTATCCAAGTTTGTTGTTTGAACATACCTACATGTTAGTGTAGGTTAAAATATAGGAAGTAGGTAGAATGTAGGTTAAAATTAGGTGGATGATAATTTTATTGATTGTGGATTGGTTATCCACAGCTCATGTAAGCCAATTACAAGTTTTCACATATAAATTACAAAATTTATATAAATTAAAATAATACGTAAGTATTATATTGCACTCTTATCTGAAAACTAACGACATTATGGTCTATTTTTATTAAAATATAGAATAATAAATAATTACAGTATTTTGTAAGTTTGATTGAAGACAATAAACATTTTCTGGATATTATTATATTTGAGAAATATCAGAAGACAATTTTAACTGACAACTGTTTTAGCTCGTATATCCATTTTAAGCAGTATTACACCCAAAACTATGTTATTTTTGTTTTTAGAGTTTCATCAAAAGTGAAGCTTTTACCAGTATGTCTGTCCGGTAGAGACTCGAAAACTACTGGCAACGATAGGAAAAATATGGACATTTTCGGATCGACAAATATTTTTGGAGAATGGTATTAAAAGAAAACTAAAATATTTGGTCCAATGGACAAATCAAAAACAACTAAACCGATTGAGTTGAAATTTGGAATACGTATGTAAAACTGACTTTGGGGTATTTTTTACCATATTTACCACGCTTGGCAGGCGGATTGGTGATAGTGGTAATGATCTTAAAATACAATAAAAAAAAATACATCGACGAAGCCATTAGTGTCCGACCGAATATTCGGTTTCGGTTTCGGCCAAAAATCTGCCGTAACTTCGGCCTAGCCGAAACTCAGTCTTCGTGAGTATCGTGAGGGTGAGTTCGTGTAGAGTTTACTTACAAGAGTAAGATTGTTTATTATATTTGTTTATGTTAAAGTTAATATTACGTAAAGTTAATATTTATAAGTCCTATTTATCTTTTAAATTTCCTAATCAGCTCAACCTACCTTTTTCTCTGGCATAATATTTTATAACCAAAGATTGTCTGAAATAAATCTCATAAAGCGATAAGACCTAAATTGTACTATTTTAAAACTTGTGACTGTATTTGTTTGTGCAATAAAGTGTGTTGCAATTGTAACAAAAAAAAACTATTTTATCTTGGGTATATACTTTAGTTGTTAATTTTTTTATTATTTCATTTAACACGAATCAACTACATATATAACATGTAAAACACACTAGATTTCAGCATACAATATAAATTATTAGATGTCTAAATAAGTTTCGGTTTCGGCCGAAACTGAGACCTAGGCCGAAGATTCGGTTTCGGTTTCGGCTGTAAATCCTGTTTCGGGTGGACACTAGTAACCATAGGTACATACAGTGTATGGCGTCCACTTTGCTGATATTTTGGACTGAATTATATTATTATACACAAGAAACATCCATGAACTTTTTTAGCTATATACACAACTACCACACACATTTACATAATTCTAACGCATTGTAACATTATTACGAATAGAATGAAGTATTCACCAAGTATGCACCCCAGCAACTGCAATACAATACACAACTTATCTTCCCGAGACCTTGAGGTCGGCTTACATTTATCTGGATAGAGTGCGTGCTAAAATATTGACCGGCCTCGGTGTTACTATCTTGGATCGTATTTGTACTGATTACTCACACGATAGAGCCCTAGGTGAATCACGAGAGGTAAAGGGGTCGAAGGAAGTAAGTAGTTTCTGTAATCGAAAAACGTTCAGTCAATGAACAAAAAATAGTAATGATCGTAAATTGTTTAAAGTAAATCTGATATTGATTGCTGATACCAAAATTACACATTAATTTTCCTTAAAACAGAAGTTAAACATATAAATAATATCACATAAAGACCGCGCACGCCTAAATACCAAATTCATCAAGGGATGACAAGTGAAAAGAGCTTTTAATTTAATTCGCTGCGGTATCGGGTCAGAGAAATATTCGAAAAAATACAGCAACAGCTTGAAGCGATATCTACAATCCATAATTCATGTCCTACAATTTCATACATTTCAACGCGGGCCAATCGTCATATTTTTCCGATTAACATCAAACGAATCGAGCCTTTGCTCTTCGGGATTGAGTTCAAAACACGTTGCAGCTTTTGTTGTTTTGTGACGTTACGATTCGAAGACATCACTCAATGTATTGCAACATCGTACATGATATCGGACGGGTATTCAGATTAATGCAATTTCTCTTAAACGCTTACACGTCGTAAATAAAATTGCTGGTTTCCGACGATGGGCCGGCATTGAAGATGTCTGCTTAATGAGTTTAATTGATATTGCAGTGTTTATAAAAAAAAAGATGAGGACTTGATTGATTGGTATTTTTAAAGTGTTGATGACAACGTTGATTCTTTTGCACGAATTAATCTTTTTTCTTACTCTACCTACTGTGACGTGCGGTTCTCGGCTTAGAATAGTGCCACCCCCAATCTTCCCATGGGTGTAGTTAAGACGACTAAGGGATTGTACCAGAGACGGGCAGCAGCGTTCTCCTTTGTATATTAAGATCATTATTGCGATAACCAATCCGCCTGCCAATCGTGGTGATTATTGGAAATCCTCCAATGGACAGCCCACCAAAGTGCAGGCATTTTATTGGGGAGGCTAATATATAAAATACATATGTTCAGCAGTGAACTTATTTCGGCTCATGATGATGATGACTCTAATCTGCACGCAGATGACACTCTAAATTAGATAAATTCAATTCAGTAATGATGACTAAATTTTTTGAAAATGAAACTAATATTTATGTTGGTGTTTGTAATCAATAAAACTTATAGATATTGAACGTAAATGAACGACACTAGTACTTACAAACCATGCTAGGAAAGGCCTTGAAACCATAGAAAAAATGGTAGTAACAACAACAAAAAAATTACTAAAACACAGGCATAATGACATGAAATACAAAAATAGTGGAAAAAAACATTGATAACATCCGCGGCGGACGAAATACAATGAAGGACATAGCACGCAACACAATAATTATGGCTGGGTTAGGTACCTACGCGATTAATGAAAATGATCCTAAAAGTACCTAGATACTGTATGTGTATTATCCTACTATATCTGACATTTTAGTAAAAGTATTTTTGATCACATTTGTAGATTGATATACGATCATGAAGATAACACTTTCTGGTGGGCGCCAATTTGTTTCATTTCTAAGTACGATATAATAAATAGGTAGGTATTTGATTAAAAAAGCGACGAAAAGATCAACCTATATCGCGCCAGAAAGTATGATGAAGAGAGGTCAAAAGACAGATATATAAGAAGATCAATCAAATCATCGGTGAAGCCGTGGTAGAGTAGTAGAAGTCCTGGTAGCACTGTTGATAGTTAAGACCAATAATTTTTTGGTTACTTAAGTACGGTTTATTTTGTTCCTACATCAGGCTTTTCGGTGAAGGAAAACATCATGAGGAAACCGACATGTGAAGTCAACCAACCCGCACTGGGCTATCCTGGTGGACTGTAAGACTGTACTATTGTTGAGAAGGTAGGTCTATTCTTTAGTAGTAGGGATATATCTATACTAGACTATTTATTTGATTCAATCAAAACATGGCAAGAACTACCATTTGTAACAAAGCTATTTATACTTTGATCAGAGTCAGGGTAGAAATAATATAAACAAGAGTGAATTGAATGGCTAGAAAGAGTTATTATGAGTTATACTAACATAACTTACAATTTATAAAAACATACCTACTTAGTCTCATATTAAAAGAAAACTAAGCACCTCGAATCGGTGCTTGCTGCATGGTTAATAAAAGGGTTATATATTATGCAACATCGCATAATTACTGAATAATTATCATCAACATACATTAGCACATTATTAAATGGGCGGTAGCATTAAATTTCAGTTTTACAACGTTTCATGTGAAATATTTTAAATTCCTTTCGAGTAAAAACAGAAATATTGCTTGATTAAATCTTAAGCATAATTCCCTTATTACAGGTTAACACGACCTTTTGGAACAGAACTGAGGGAAAGCCGGTGAGCGGAACTAACCGAAAGAAAAAAACGAAAAAACATGGCGGCCTTTCAAGCTCTGATATTCATTAATCATTGCCGTGGCCTGAGCGGGCGTCTGTAGATATACCTACATAAGCTAGTTCCATTCTATATATGTGCCTGCTCTAATGACTTTTTGTGTACCTAGATGTGTAGGCGATGTACCTAACCATAAAGAATCTCTTTTTATTAGGTACAAAAAAAATTACGATGCTTATTACAGTTTTGGTATAAGATGTATACCTATATTTTTTTATATTTAATATAGGTATACATTTATTTCAATATGATGGTATATGCATAGTTAGGTATATTTTATTATATATGTGTGCATATCTGAAAATGAATTTATTTTGTGAGCCAAGAGCCATCACTCACCGCTATGTTGACGCTGATTCCCGTCGTGTTTCGCATCCGAAATGGAATGTTATTCACCGAAAATTTCGCTTTGGTGTACGCTAAAAATTACGAGAACCAGCGCGGGATTGAACGAAATTCCGCCCGCAAAAAAGGTGTCAAATGAAATATTCAAATATATTTTAATATAATTCATGCGGCGGGCGTTTCATTTCTCTCCCTCGTAATGGAATGCTAAATTTTCGGGCGAACAAAAAATATATATTAATGCGCGTACCTAATAGCTTATACAAACTCGTTTGTTGGGTATTGTTGCGCACAATGGGTGCCATAACTCCGCGTCGCAGCCACGGCCGGTGACGTCTTTGTTAGGCTGGCGAAGCTTTGTTCCACGCCCGGCTCCGCCTGTCGACGCGACATCCTACCCCGACCTCTGCCACCGTACAACTCCTTTTACTGCTGTATAACAAGCTACGAACATCGTGGTATCCTCATCGGCGAAAACAAATGCTCTTTAAGCACAATCACAGCCACTATGTCACTATTTAGATGTATCAGTTATATAGTTTTGAACTAAAAGAGAAAGGAAAAACATCACAGGCGCATAAGGCTCAGTATATAAGAATGCTTCATTTAGGAAATTAAAACTATCAATTAATATGTGAAACCCATCAATTTTTAGAAACACGAAAGTTTGATGGAGTAGCTTTTTAAAAAATTACTACCCGCCCTTACGCAGGCGGCTAATTACCAGTTTTGTTCCAACCATTACTATAATTTGCAGCAGGAAAAGCACGAATGAATATTTGAGAAGGCGATAGAAAGTGAGTAATTGCGTTGGATCACGAAGTGAAAAGTTATGAAAGGTGCCGGCGAGGGCGATTTTTCAACGCCATGAAAACGAAAATCTTAATGAAAAAGAAAATATTCAATCATTGCATGTCCGATATTAGGTTGAGAATACTTTGAGGCAGTCAATATCTCATGTATGTAACAACCATGCAAAGGAAAACAAGTAGCGGTCTATGGGTGCCTAAAAATTCATCTCAAACATAATGCGGAGCGCGGAACGCATTAGGGCTCCAAGATGAGCTTCGCCGCGGGACAGCGTGCCCCCAGGGGGCTCCCCTGCCCCCAAAAGCCGGGAGGGGGCGGTCTCCGCTCCAGAGAATATTTGACACGGGTCTGGCAGATAGACAGGCCGGTCATGTGTGATCCCCGGGCAGGAAACGGGGGGCTTTTTTCCGCTCCTCTATCGACGTGGCTACTCCCTACACCTACAAGTATAAGTATAAAGATACGTTTATGATTTATGTGACGTCTACCCGCACATGTGCACGCATCATGTGATGCGACGCTTTTTGTACTCGCCTAATGATACGAGCCGGTTTAATATCACATTAATGAGTTTCGAGCGATGATAGAATTTAATTTCAATAACTATTAGTACCGTAATTTGCTTCTTCATGCGGCATAATTACGGTAAAAAGTCGTAACTCGTAACTGATACTTTATGCGACTAATAGCATAATCGAGTCATTTAGTGAATTAGTCGTTGTCATTTGATAATTCCATGTATCAATTTCCATTTCGAATGTAGAGTTCGAAAATTGAATTTTAATGCCACATAATAAGTTCGGCTTTATCGGCTTAGCGGCGGTCAAAGTTTGATTGGCGTCCTATCCCGACGTTTAATTAATGTGGAGCAAGCTAACCGAAGTTCGAGTGTGGAAGAGACAGCTCAAGTAAGTTAGAAAGAGACAGATGATTCCCGAGAATGTTGCCAGTTAATTGAACACAAGTTTCTTTCGAAGCAAATGTACGTGTCGGGGAAATTATTGGTCTAAACTTATGAAAACTTTGCGGAGTTAGAATGTACTGTAGAATGATCGGAACTTTAGAATGTACTGTAGAATGATCTAAATTGAAGGATATAATCTAACCGATTTAATTTAATTCTTAGTTTAAAATTATTTACATGATCATAAATGTCATCCGATAGTATTCACGGAGTGGTTGTTAGGTCCACATAATGTATATTAGTGTAAAAATACAGTATTACACACTTTTAAGTGCCATATGTATGTTTTACCCAGCAGCGGCTTTTGCTAGACTTTACCTCTTTGAGCACTTGCGATACGTGGCTATTTTAATTTAACTAACTCTTGGTGATTTCTGTCTAAATCTTTGCCCTGTTCTTAGATGAAATTCAGAGAGATGTGTGACTCTCTTACAATCCAATTTGCTTTCATTTCGTACAGCGATACTTATACAGAGCTGATACAGTCGTACGAGTGAGCAGCGGTAGCGCGAGCAGCGTTTTATCGCTCACATATACATAGCGTAGAGGAAAATAAAGAGTAAAAATAATTCTAAACATTTATACTTTTTGATGTATTTGTGAGTGTAAATAAATTACAGATTAAATGCATAACAATTAATTTTATTACTTATTTTTAACATATCTATAACAATTACTGAATGTTAATGAAATTTAATCAAGCCCTTACTCCGTACGGGACTTAGCAAAAAATTAATATTAAAAATTAGTTTTGTAGTACCATAGCAAAGTTAAAGTATTTATTTGCATTCCATGAAGTAGCAGCAGGTAGTCACGTATCTTTCGCTTTTTGATTTCATCTAAATACATATATCTCTAGTTTTGCAGCAATATGGACTTATAGGCTATTTTCTTGAATAATTCAAGTACATGTTTAGAATGTTATATAAAGAAGTATTCAGAATACTTTTTAAATAACTTAGCATAGCCCGTACCTGCTATTTATTAACAAAAATAACTTTCCAAATCTAATTTTGAGCGACACTTGAAACTAACATTAAAAGTGCTACGGCTACGGCGTAGCACGCACGCGCGTAGCCTGTTATTACTTATACTTAAAAACTTATAATTAATTTAGAAACACGAATATATAATTTGTTTGCAATAAATATTGGTAATGCTGATACACCTGGCAACTCCAACTACCAACACATTCAAATAGTACACAATAAACAGCTCATCTGTCAATGTGTGCGTCAAGTCGTATCCGTGATCATAATCGTGAGTAGGTTACTTATGTGTGAGTAACACTGCGTTGGACATATATTAATGGGATTGGTGTATTTCGATGTGGGCGTATGTAATTATAACATGGTAATGGTTTTTTAATAAGCTCCCAACTTTTTGCCCACTGTTATTTTTTGTGGGATCTATTCTGGTACTATGTAATAATATGGATCTCACCACTTTAATAGGTACAGAAAATAACATGAAATATTTTTTTCAAGTTTCTGAAGGTACGCCATCATCTAGGTTGATGTATGAAACGTATAGGAATACGTATTTTAAAAATTACTTTAATAAACCATCCTACCCCTTCTTTTACTCAACTGCTCAACCTACATTTCTCTGTTATTCTTATCATCTACACAAAGGTTGTCTGGAATAAACGATACTTTTATCGATAATACCATCCAGATGTAATCTAACCTACTTTATTCATGTACCTATCTGTGTAATTTTAACTATTAACTTTTTATTGCACACACACAAAACATAACAACAGCATGTACAAATGGTAATACTTATCTCTTTAAGAGATTTCTGACAGCCAACCAGCGACAGAGAAAACATAGTAACAGGGCAGAAATCTATTAGATAGACTAATTGAATTAAACATCTTTTAATAATACTCCTAATATACCATAAGTGTTTAAATAACAATTTTAATTCAACTAAGTGTAGTCATCAAGTTACAGTTTCCTCCTGGTAGTACTATAATTAACTACTAAAGATACTAAGTACTACTAGTCTGAAGTTAAGCGCCATCTGACATAAGAGCTTGAAACTTTTAAAGTTAAGGGCGAACAACTTTAACGCAGGGCCTACGCTATCGCAATGGCGCAATGAATATTGAATATTCGACAACATAAAAAAAAAAGTTTAAGTGCGAGTCGGACTCGCGCGTCAAGGGTTCCGAAAGGAAACATATAAAAAGCGATTTCAGTAAAGTAGTAGTAGTAATAAAGTTCATTTTAGGACCGCATAACTAAGTTGTTTGTAAAGGATTTTTGCTGATTTCTTAAAAACTAAACTAGTTAGAGACATAGTTTTATATTTCCTGTAATATGTACATAAACCTGTACAAACTCGAATAATTTCAAAACTTTTACTATGCAAACTTTTAAGATAAGGGGGGACTGGTATTCTTAGACATTTTTCATCATAAGTCGAAAACTAAGCATCATAAGAGGAAACAAAAACCTACTTAGAAGGTAAAATTGATGCCTTTTCATATGATACTTCGCTTGACCTAGTACCACACTTCAAAAATTTGAAGTCGATAGCTTAAGTACCTATTTGCTGAAATAAGCAGCTGTGACAGACGGACGAAGTCACACCGTAAGGGTTCCGTTTTTACCATTTTAGTACGGAATCCTAGAAAGAGTGAATGTTACTTTTAATGTAAAGAGTTACCCATTTGTAACTTTACCTAATCTTTGTGTAGATAGAGAGAAAGTCGCTATTTTTTTATCAACATAAAATTAGCAGACTTGTCAAAATCTGCAAGAAACGTCTTCTAGCGGAAACACAACAATAATTACTAGTTAAAATATTCTGCTTCTGTTTAATTAATGAGTTATAATAACAATTATAACTAAATCTTTGTAGTAGGTTTAGTAGTAGAGTCAGCACAAAAAGATAAAGATCGCCACTCAGTTTCTTTAAATAAAATAGTATAAATTAGGTCTGAAAACAAAAAAATAAGATTTTGGAGATCGTAGATTAACAAAAACATGTGTCAAAAAGTTATATTTATATAAATAATAATATTACAAATAATCATAAAAATCAAACTAAAGTACGTACGTAAAGTAAGTACTTACAATGATAATTACAATTAACGGAGAAAATTATTATTTCGATCACCAACTTTTGGCCCAGGCTGTGTCATGTTCGGTACTTCAAACAAACCATTTTAAAAATAATATCAGATGAGCAGAAGCGCCATTCGTCAACGTCGACGTACTACCGGGGCAAAACCGGAAAGTTGGAACCCACCGAACAGAATTAGAAGTGTATTTTTATCTGTCAGTTCACCCCTCGGATAAAAAAATCTTTATGCAAATAATAGCACGTGTAAATACAAGGGGAAGTTAGAAAACGCTTTAGGTAGTAAGTATAAAAAATAATAAAAACATTCGATTTTCTTTTCACGGTCGAAGTTTCTTGGGGTAACTTTGCTGGGAGTTTAATAGGGGAGAAACGTGATGACAAATTATTGCATAATTTGAAACGACATTAGCGAAATGAAGACAATTGCAAATATAAAACTATATCAAAGTATGTAGGTACTCTACCATACATTTGTACGAAGCGTTTCGGTTCATCATTCATTGTGCTGACTGATAAGGAATATATTTTTTTGCCAGGAAAGAAAGAGTGAAGCAAGAGTGCAAAGAAAGACCGTGCCTTCTGGGTAAGCGCATTTGATCATCGGCATAATATGTATCTATTTAATGAGCAGAGTACCTAAGTCAGGAAAGACAGGAATATGAACCGTAAAACTATCTGCCATTAGCTCAAATGCCTTACCCACATGTCATAAAATTTATACGTTTTTTCGGGTTTATCGGTGTTCCACTTTTGTAACGCTTTTGTGTAAAAGGAAGAAAAAGTTACGTTGATTCTGAATCCTTATCGGCATAGGTCGGACTTTTCATAGCAACAATATGACATATATATAGCTCGAAGCAATTTTAATGTTTCTATCGATATCGATAAATAAATTAATTAAAAAAAATTAAAGTAAGGTGTTTATTTCTTTCAAGAAATTCATATATTCCATATTTTCCATATGTTCAAAGATGATTTCGACGAATCAATTAATAAATAATATATAAAATCTTTTTATTTTTCGACAATATAATATACTAAAAAAGAAAATTAAATGGAAAAAACCATAGTGATAAAACATGCTATTTTTCAATATCAACAGAACAATTTGAAATGCTTGCTATGAATGTAACATTTTTGCCATAAAAAGTTCAACTTATACTTACCAGTATCCATAAACGTAAGAATGAGATTCGGTATTAAAACCGCAAAATATGTAATGATACTTAAAGTTACCGATGTCTAATAATATTTATGTTTATATATTAGGAATCTGTTCATGGCTAATGTTTAATTTATATTATACTGCATTATATATTTTTGTAAACTAGCTGTAGGTTTCATAATGGATAAATAAATAAATATCAGATTGGAAACCAGAGTAACCTCCTTCGTGCATTTTTCACTACTTTGACATTGGCACGGTTATGGTGCATTAAAAGCATAATAACAAAGGCCAGAAAAAAATACTGGGATCTGAGCATTGCTATACCAATTTGAAATATTTCGAAGTGCAAGTAGAAATATACCGCATTACAATTGACCTTTCGGCTACAAAATATTCACTGGACATACAGACAGTACTTATTTGTAGCTCTTGATATAATATAGCAAAAGATAATCTCACAAAAGAACCGAAATCCAATCTGGAGATGCATTTTTCGTCTTTGTCGGGAAACGACATTCGATCACGGAATGAAAGGGAAAAGAAACTGTACAATGGAACTTTTTACACCCTTAGTGGAGATAAGTTTGCAGCATGAAAAGGCTACTGAAACGATATAAGTAGAATATAATCCACGCGAATTAACTAATAACGTGATAAGATATGAAAAAACCTTTAGTATAACTCGTAGGTTTAAAGATTTGTTAGTTGTTCGTCTGTACTTGGTGTTGTCTGAAAATTGCCGGGTCACATTATTACAAGAATAGAGCAATGTCTTCAATCGTCAATACAATTCAATTAGTATTTATTACCGATAAAATATACAGATTCAATAATAAAGTAGCTTACTGTGTATGTATGCGGTCTTATCGCTAAAATCGGTATACTTACAGGATGTTCGGCTGACGGTTTGCCAAACGGGAAGGGTGTATAGGTGGGGATATTTGCAAGTTATTTGGGCCTTATGAACTCATTCCTATGTCTATAACAGATTTTGAAATATTAATGTATTTTTTTTAATTCCCGTATATTTTTTAGGTTAATAACAGCTCTAAACATTTTTTATTTTTATCATCAGTAATGAATGCCTGTTCTATCAAAAATATAATAATGGATAGTTGACGCAGATAATTAAACCTTTTTTGAGACAACAAAAATCCGAGAATGGGAAGAAAACAACTAGAAGTTCAACTTATTATTACATTTGAAAAAAAAACGATTATTTTTAAAACTGCTATTTCATAAATTAAAAAAAATATATTATTCATATGTCTGATCTACATTAGAAAAAACAACTATAAAAAAGAGAATGAACATAAAAAAAAAAATAACGTTCAAAAACCGTGAGATTTATATAGGATAAACATGAGGGCCAAGGCCCTACCTATCCACCATTCCCGTTTAGTAAACCGGTGGTCGAACTCCCTTTATAATGAGACTATGACATTGGCTAAGTACGCGAGAAGTACACTTCTAAAGAAGCCTTCACTCAAAATAATCAGTCTTAGCCTCAAGCAATGTTTGCGAGCTCAACTTATGCCAAACAAAAACTCAACCTACGTCCATTAGAATTGTATACTATGTTTAATACAAAGCGATTCGAGCTTTCAGTAGCAAACGGGGAAAATCAGAAGCAGGCACCAAAACAAATTCTTGTATTCAATCATCGGGCGCTCACAAAGGCCTCGGGGCTGATAACTGAACAATGAAATGTAACAAGTCGTCTATCCACCATTGTATGCGAGAGGGCGAAGGGTGAAGGGGGGTGTGTGGGGGGATTTCCATTATATTTCCATTTCCACCTCGATTTCCGCCGACTTATCGTGGCCTACCTCTCGGACTAGGTAAGTCTATCTTTCTAAATCGTTAGTCAGTGGAGCTATACGTCACTGGCATAATAACTCCCGATTAGAAGTGATTTGTTTCTAGTATAAATATATTACTTCCTATTGTCATTTTATTGTTTAATATTTATTTATTACTTTGTCTATTACTTTCATTGCTAATAGATTCCTACACGGTACCCATATTCAAATATTTAATCACTTTCTAGGCACAAATTGCAAAACACGATCACTACTTAATTAATTATATATCTATCATTTCCTGTTAGAGATATTATATGAACAAGGAGGCATATCTATCTTCAGAGTTTAAGTTCTTTGAGTTTTAATTTGATACATTTATTGTTTTGATTTTTTTATTCATAAAATTTTATGATGTAATTTTTTGATTTAGTATCAAAATTTAATTATGTTTTTTTTTAATTTGTAAAAATACTTGTATGAATGGTTAGCTTTCATACCTAATTATATCATGCACATCATTATCTACCGAAGAGTAGGTGTGTACACGTGGGATACTGTTTGTAGTGATTAATGATCCGTTCGCCCCGAAACAGAGTGTTCCATTTCTAAACAAAACACGAGCCGCACTACTATTGGTCGGCATTTTTTTCAAAATGGCAGCTAAATAACTAATGATCGGTTTCAAGTAGATAACATGAGATATTTAACGAGAGCTTAACTTAAGTGCAACCATTTGCTACCGTATGTTCAAGAGGCATATATTTTTCATACTCTAAATACGATGTCTGGTATTTAAGATCGTTAAAAAATTTGGGTCTTGTTTTTGCGATGATGAATTTGATAATGTCTTCTAGTCTACATAAAACTATCTGTATACTCATTCATAACGGAGTTTAGTTCCCGTACTATTAATCTTTTGGCTAGAAATTTGGCTAAATCTCCTACCATGATTTATTCGCATAATATTTCAACTGACTTTATCTGAAAGCTCATACAATCTATCTCTGCCTCATCAAGACCTGAAGCGTATCGAAGTTCCAAATTAATTAACTAGTGCGTCCAATTCGAGCTAGCCTAGCTGTTAGTGAACTAAGTCAAAATTGGCACATCTTATCTGGCATCGCGGCTGGGCCAGATAAGGGTTATGACATGGGTTCGTCGAAGTCGCCAGAACTTGCACGTAGTTTGATCGTCCTACGCGTTGTAAATAGAGTCAGCAACAAATACTTATCGCGAGATTAAACAAGTTATTAGTATTTTTCATATTGTTTGGTTTTCTGTAAAACCTAACTTGGTCACGGTTTTCCCAGTGTTGATGTTTTGAAACAATCTCCTTATTATTTTTAATTTAATCCAAATCCAAATTCTAACAAAGATTATCACTGAGCAAAATCTGTTCGCATATTTGTGTTTCATCATCATCAGCCTAAATACGTCCACTGCTGGACATAGGCCTCCCCAATAGAATACCACTTTTGGTAAGTTGTCCATTTTGGGGGATTTGCCATAATCACCACGCTTGGCAGGCGGATTGGTGATCGCAGTAATGATCTTAACATACACACACACAGGAGAACGCTGCTGCCCGTCCCTGGTGCAATCCCTTAGTAGCCTTGACGACACCCACGGGAAAGATAGGGGTGGTCCTATTCTAAGCCGAGAACCACACGGCAATATTTTTGTGTTTATTTGTTCCTTTTTATAGCCTCTATACAATAAATATATCTAAGTATGTGCATTAAAATGTTATGTGCCGGCGGTTCATTTACAGGAAGGAACTAAGATAGGTAACTTTTTACCACGGGAAAAAAAACATTCTGAGGAAATTTTATACATATCGCGTAGTAGAACCTATAGCAATATAAAAATCGGCATTGTTTGCAAACACGTTGTCTGAAAGAAATCGCTTAAAGCAGTAAAGCATAAATTATACTAGGTATATTTAAAATTTGAAACTTGTAACTATATTTGTTTGTGCAATAAAGTGTATTGTATTTTTATGTCTGCTAACGTTACCAATCTACATGTCAGCTACAGTTTCCGTTATCTGTGACAGCAGTTAATGAATAAAGGCCCTCGCTCGGTCACGCCGTTTGAGTGACATCAATTCCGTTTCATTGGGCTAAAGTAGACAAATTCTAGGGTAGGTAACTACTCGTATCATAGCATTTACCTAGGCATTGTTCACTTAATCTAATAATTTTTCTACTCACGTGATGTAGTAGGAAATTCCCAGTTTTGGTCTATTTTTGATAACTTCTGTTGTTACACTAGCATCGAAAGTATGTTACAGAAACTTATGATTTTAAGTTGAACTTAACTGACATACGAGTATAACCACGCCGTACAGATACTCATGTAAAACTGGAGTGCGAACTAAAATTCAACAGGCGTAGTTCTCAGCAGTTACAATAGGGTCCCTAAATCAGGCAACTTGACCATAAATTAGATCGCAGACAAATTCAAAAACAGTAGGAGACGGTAACACAACTTGAGGTCGCTTTGTTCAGCATCGGGCGTCAGTAAAACAGAAGGTGAGCCTCCTTTGTGCTCGAGTTGTAAATTTTATGAAAAGTGAAATTCCTTTTGAATGCCTCTTCGGCTCATAAATAACCCGGGAACAGAAGGAAAGGCATTGTTTCTGGCACTTATTGTCTCGTCAATGCGCACGTGGAGCGAAAGTGTTCTTGCAAATTTGCGAATATTATGTTTTTGCTACCTGTACCTCTTACATTGTGCAAAAGTAATTGTACTAGACAAGAACTCGGTCTGACTTACAAAATCGAAATTGATTTATATATCCTAAGGTATATTCAAAGAATTTCTTAAAGATTCTCGATTTCATTTACATATGAGTTTCCCAAATTTTGTATGGGCCAACTATCTGTACTATTTTCAATAACAAAGGTGTAACAAAGCTTCTGTAGTTTTACAGTGATTTAACATCTGCTGCTAACATTTTATATAAAAAAACTGCTCCAAAAACGATGACATTTTGAGATGATAATTTTAAACCCGTGCATATCACGTAGGTACGTATTTACGAATACGAACGTATGTATTTGTTACACCCTGATTATCTATTGAGTTCTAAAAACTTGAAAAGAAGATGGAAACTCACCAAACTGACTTCGCATCCAGGGGTAGAGTGGACTAGGCAGCGACGCGTTGGTGTTCGGCGGGGGCTGTTGGGGAGGTGGTTGTTGCGCGTGCATGGACTGCTGATGCATCGGCGGCATCTGTGTCTGATGCTGCATGTCATCCACAGGGTACATGAGGTGTTGCTGGTGCGGCGGCACCCCGTGCTGCACCATGTGCTGCTGAGGGTGCATATGGTGAGGCATTTGTTGCGCCTGCTCCAAGGGAGGACTGCCCGGGACCCCGCCCGCCGTCGCCGCCGCCGCTTGTAACTTGCACGAAGTGTAAACCGCTGGCGCAGGAGGTTGATGCCCATTCGGGCCGTACCCGTCGGCCGTCTTCGGGCCCATGTGCCCCATCTGAGACGGACTGTCCGGCCGGTAACCGTTCTGTTCCATTTGTTGGTAGTATCCCAGTCGGTCGTAAGGTGGAAACCTAGGGTACGGCATTCCAGGCGCCGGTTGCGCCGAGTAGTGGTGCTGCGCCGGCCTGAGCTGCGGGTCACAGCCTTCCATTTCATGCCCTTGCTGGGGCACCGCGCCGTAGTGCGCGTGCGCTTGCTGATGCTCATGTCCTCCTCCGTTCCTCATATCCGGCATGTATGCGTTAGAGAAATATGTCATGCTGTCGCAATTGTTGGCGCTCATCGCGGGCCCGCAGCCCGCGTGGCTCGCGTCCGTGTCTTCCGTCGCAGATTTTCGGCCACCCGGGCCGACACTACCACCGTTCAGTCACCACACTGACACCTCGGATTCCATTCACTACACGGCAGCAATCAATCCCACTGGCGTCTCACGCGGTGCCAACGGACGGTGTCTCCTCATCGATTCCTCGGTGAATCTGGAAAGAAGAGGTTGTTGCACTTAGTAAAGCTATAATTAAATTATTTTTCCAATGGTCAGGTTTAGAGAGACGGCCCTCGATCGATCGAATGTTTGTTTTGGCTCGCGAATAGTTGCCCGGGAGTCATGACAAACCGTCGTCGTCATGGCGGTCGATGCAGTCAGACTGACACATGTCCTAAGGTTGGAACACACACGTAGTCATAAAATCTCATATGTTCCAAGTAAAACGCCTATTAGCGACAACCTGTCTGTGATACGGGCCCCGTTCGTCGCAGATAACTACGCCGCGTTCCTAAACACTAGTAAACTTTGAATTCCGTCTTTGTCTGGTCGGAGGAAGGTGGCCCTCAAAACTGAGACGGGGAGATAAAATAATGTCACGTCTTGAGTCGACATGTGGTTGACCCGCCGTCATATCCTCGACATTTCCCAGCAGTTGATGGAGCATGAGTGACAACCGCGCCGCGGCCCGACGACATAACTTTACACTGACGTTAATTTGTTTACTGGTGGACAAGTGACACCGAAACCTCTGCATTATCGTGGGATCTCGCTCTGCTGGCTCTAAAGTAGAAAATTTATAGTCTACTTAATACGACAGCTACTAGAATTTACCGAGTACTGACCATAACTACAAAAAATTTAATTATATACATGTTTATAACACGGAGAATTTCGCATTTAGATACGATCAGACTACTTGCAAGTTGGTTTTGCACAATTTCTTGCTTACAAGGGTTCTTTTTAATGTTTACTAATGAAATAGAGGTTCAGAGGCTTCATTTCAAAGTTATTGCAGTATATTTTCGATATGCATTGTTAAACGCGTATCCAGAGTAAAAAAATCCATATGCCGTATGGTATGGAGCATGGCTTTGGTGCCGCCCCTCAGGGCTCTCACAAGTTATTTAAAACCCGAAAGCTCAAGCTTCATTAGCGGCAGTTAATGATGGCGGCGAGTCTCCAGACAATATGCTTTAGCAGATGCTACTGTTTGTTGTGTAACATCAGTTTGGGAAGTCGCTATACTTACATGATTTATATCCCTTTGATTTTAGCCAAATACTATCATGTAATGCTTCTATACTAATTTTACAATTACATCATAGGACCATATGAAATTACAAAGTAGGTAGCTTACTCAAACAAGCATTATACATAGAAAGTCCTTTGTACCAACCTAAAACCAAAGTTGAGAACTCTGTAATTACAACTGTTGGCAATTAATTCTCGTACCGCCGAAACGTTGAATGCGTAGGAACAACAATCGAAAGGCATGCCTACCTATATAGAATGCTCGGAAAATTTGCATGTTGAGGGATGGACAATTTAAATTTACGATTTCGCCGCCCCCCACTCAGGGCGACCCTCGCATTTTTTTAATTTTCAATTTCCATTTGCATTCCGACGACTAGATCGTGCTCATATAGCTACGGACGAGATGCCGAGTGATTTATGAATTGGAAAACACCCTTTACATATAATATATGCTATGCAAACGTGCGGCTTTATACGTTTCTCAGTTACCTAAACCAACCTACGAAAAAAACGCTAAAGCTTTTCGCTCGATCGCAAATTAAATGTGTCAAAAACTGCAATGATTAACACAACTGTTTCTAAATAAAGCTCTCGTTAGCACAGAGTTACAATTTTAATCTGCTCTCACAATCATAACTAGCTAATGTTTCTAGCCTGCAATTACGTATAAGATAATATCGGAGGCGAAACCTGGTTCATGGAACATGTCTTTAAGCTGACCGACGTGGAAATTAACAGTCTCACGTGATTTTGATAATTTGATAACGGAGCACACAGTGAGGTTTGATTTATGGAACGAAGAAACTGGTTTGCTGAGTCACTCGCCTTGCTCTTATGCCCTCTCAGCCGTTCCCATGGCCTCAGCCGAGGCAGGTTATGGTCTCCTGATGTATAATTAGATGGTGTGAACTATTTACATGTGAATGTATGAATATATTTTTGACTAGGATTGGCTTGAAGATTCACAAGTTTGAAAAGGAACTCATATCCACTACAGTAACAGAAATTATACTGGATTTATAACAAGTTAAACTGTACTCGTAAAGTATAAAAAGACTATAAATTTAATTGAAACACAAAGAATTTATTACAAAAGCATAATATGTAATAACAACTTGCTGTTATTCTTTGGAAAATCCCTATGTACCTACATTAAAGCCACGAAAATACGTTAGATGACTCGCTGGACATCGTGTTTTAGGTGTAATACTTAAAAAATAAATCATACTAAAATATACTCGTGTATAGTCTAGCGGACTAGAGACCAAATTAAAAAGAAAATTAATAACATTTCACGTCCGACAGTCGGCTGCTGTTAATCAAACGACGATCAAAGAGTGTATTTTTGGAAAATTCCCAACGCCTGTATTTATCATTTCCACTATTTGTCAATTAGAGTGCTATTGTGGGAACTCAAAGTGGTTCTGATTTATACATTGTATCGATACAGAATAAAGAGGTAAGAGAGATACTCCGCTCTGCAGATACTTTAGTTTTTGTTTGAAAATATGAAATGTTAAAAGAGTTGTAAATTTTAAATAATGGTGCTATATTTCGTAATAGAACAGCTTTACAAAACTTTTGGGATCAACGTTAGCAATCACTATGATGTATTGATGCACTTAAAGTGTAATTTATGAAGAAATTACTATTTCATAAGTGGCATTTACTAAAATAAAACTGTATGTACATTATATAGTTATACTTTTTCCTGGTCGTCTTTGCACTGATTCAACTCACTTCATTGATTCATAGTGCTATTTTATTACATATCAAGACAAATGTTTTATCATTCAAAGAATCAGTTATAGTGAATTTTAAGTTACTGAGTGGACAAACAGATAAACATATATTTTATTTTATAAATACAGTGATTTGAAAACCTGTCTCGGTATAGGCGGAGACCAAACGCGTAAGGCAAAGGCTGGCGGGAGGAACAGCATCCATTATTGCACACGCGTGCATTAATCTGCTGTCCTGTTTCTTCAGATCTCACCCGTTTGTTACAAGTCCAATGTCATTAGTGCGGGGCCTTTTGTTGTTAATTAATTTGACAACTACCTACCTACTCTTTTAAAAGATGATCACCATCAGAGACATCCTATTAGTTAATAGGTTTTATAATTATTTTTTAATGACTTTTATAGAAGTAGATAAGTTGGTATTGGCGGTTTGGGCCTAGGAGACATTTGTACCTCTGATTTTTTTGTAGTTAGTAATTCTAGTTTTAGTTTTTACTGCAATTAATGGTTTTTTTTGCTTTTAAAATATGTAATAGAAGAAATAAATAAAACATTTGCGTATACGATGATTATGTTGGTGTTTAAATAAAATAACTATTGTTAATATTCTTCAAAATATTTTGTTCTACCATTTTTAGGATTACGTAAAGTTTGAGATTAGCAAATGTAAAAAATAAAATTAAAATAAATCTTTATTGAACAGAAACAAAACATTGTATCACATTTAGCCCTGGTTCACAAAATGGGATGTCCTGTGTCAGGAACCGGAATGTATGTAAATGTACCTATGTATGTATATAAAATATTTTTATATTTATTTTCTACAAACAGGGTTTCTTGATTTTGACGCATTAGTAACCGTTTTTTCGAAACTCTTTCAACCATACACAACTTATTTTCTTTCAGTGTTTAACGAGCAGTCCTTAATATTTTTATATTTTTTTATTGTAGTACGTAGTATACTTGATAATCAACTTAAAAAGAAAAAACCAAACAACGTCCCACATGCGACATTACCTCTATTGAAAAACAGACGAGAATTTTTTACGTCATCAAAATTTCGGCTTTCCCAAAACGGCCCTCCTGAGTAAATCCTCCCGGTGCTAAGCGCGGCCTGAGTGAAATGCGATGTTCGCGCTAATTACGGGAGCAACTTCTAAATTTAATCAGACAAGTTGCGTAATTTTGTGCGCGGGCTCATAATTTTTCATGAGGGGACGGTGTTACTTGACTTGCTTGTGGTACTGTGTCAGTGTTTACAACTTCATTGTGTCATAATCTTAATATGAGTAGACAAGTTTTGGGGTGAAACTAAGACCTTTATACCGATAGGTATGTACGTGTAGATTGTTTTTGCTCTACCTACTTGCTCAGATAGTTTGTCTACGAGACATTTAAAATACGACTATTTAGGAGAAAAAATACGGACATTTCAAATTCTCTCCTCATTTTTATGAGCTAAATAGAAATATTGTCTCACTGGAAAATGGATCTGCGCCGGGAACATTTTAGCGTAATGAATTTTTACGAAGTTTGACAAGTCGCCTACAACAGGAGGAATGGTTTGATAATCTTAAAATGGCTTTTAAGAACAAAAGCCCTTCCAAGGCAACGGTTTACCGCTGGTACAACGGATTAAATTTGTGTGATTCCCGGATATGCCCGTAGTTCCCTGCTTAGAGTAGGGCCACCTCCAATCTTCCCGTGGCTGCACCAGGGACGGGCAGCAGTGTTTCCGTCGTGGTGATTATGGCAAATCCCCCAATGGACTGCCGTAAAATTTGTATTCTATTGGGGAGGCTTATGTTCAGCAATGGACATATTTTAGCTGATGATGATAACTAACTTTGGCGAACGAAAAAAGAAGTGGCCCACTTTGACGGCGGTTACAGAGGAAAACGTGCTGCCAGTACAAAATGTAATTGAATAGCATTTGGGTGAATTACATATATGAGGAGATTCAGTATATTCATATCAATTAAGTCCATAATTTTATCTTATGTATAAGTAACAAGTCATGATAGTTTTAACTTATCTCTCAGATGTAGGTACCCATTAATCACAAAGAAATGAAATTGAATGATAACTGAAAAATTGAACATCAGACGACGTGTTGAACGATGACGAATGAGTTATATCGCCAAAAGATATTGCTAATTTCTAAATTTGGAGCCACGTTTATCCAAAATTAATTTGGCATCACGTTTTATATTAATAATGTGTTCAAATGCTTTTAATTTTGCAGGATGTCCAACGCAACATCGAAGGAAGCCATGCGTCTTTCAATGTAATGGACTGATTATTCGACTTTCAAGTTTTTAAGAGTGCCTGTAGCCTGCCGACATCCACTGTAGACTAACAGTTTACTATGTTATCTAACAGTCCTATGATGCCTAACAGTCTACTGTTGTCTATGTACCTACTTATCTGGAAAAATGCTGATCAACTAAGTGGCATTTTGTCTTGTTTGCTGTATGTTAGCCAAAGCAATTATTCTATGATTATTTTAAACCAAACCATGATTCTGTCAGGCGATTCAGTCTGGCGCAAAATATCAAATAAATATTTAGTAGCATACATATATCTTTTAATAGTACTTATACTAATCCAGTATCTCCTTCTGAAATGCCAGCTTACTAGCTAGCACCTAACAACGTAGGTATATAGGTAGGTAAACAGACCAGGTAGAGGAATCTGTTAATCAAAGCGAACGCAATCAATTACGGGCAACGCAATCAAAATGTCTGACATTCTCGAGGTTCCGGGCAAGGGGCAGCTTCAAAGGATTCAACGTCTGCCCCGCATCATCCTTTATCAGCCACGTCAAATGATAAAGATAATATATAATTAATATTAAATAGCGTTTGTTATTAAGACGGAATTATATTATTTCCGATTTTATTGGACCACACGCAGACCTTTGATAACGTTCGAGTTTGCTACTCAGAAACGTCTAGTATAATACAATATGTGGAAACTTACTAAGCTATATTGTTAGAATATTGCGAGACAATAACCTAATTGTTATGTTCATATCTCTGTGTAAAAAAATCCTTTATGGTAATTTATGTCCACTTTCTGTTTTTAAATGACTTGTCAGGGTACTAAGACTTTGAAACAGTTAGTTGACGATCCCGTGGAATCTTTTATTTACCAAGAGTAAAAAACCTATAACCTGAAGCGAACATTTACAATTTAAGAGCATAAAATTATTTCTTGGAAGATAAAAACTAAACTAATTCTAATTTTCCAACTCCTCAATTTTTCTAAAATTGAGGAGATTAGGATCGTTTTTCTATACTGGACAATTATTGCCTTCCTCGATTGGACTCCTAAGAAATTTATTATTACTACATTATCGAAATGACAGTAATAAAAAGGTTTTAATATTTCATGTGACCGCCAATAATAATATGTAAATAGACAGCTATTTGCTGGTCATTACGTGCAAAAGTGTTAGCATTAATTAGCAGGTGTTAAAATACAATTATTAACACGTTAATTGCACAAAAACATAAAACAATTGTGGCGTGCCTTAGGGCCATAATGTTACATTGTTGCTCAACCGGTTGGTTCAGCAAGAACTGTGCAGTTTTTGATGGAATCTCTTCTGTTTTTTACTTTACCATATGTTTGCTTACGTTTTTTGTTTTCCATTTTACAACATAGCATGCAAGGGGGTGGGGAGGTGGGTAAAACAAGCCTCCTGCATGCGATACACCCTGCTATTCAACAGACAAGACTGGTATGAATAGGTATACCTTTCTCTAAGTTATGAAAAATAGTTTTCACTAAATTCTAAAAATGTACAGTTTAGTAGCATTGTTTGGAAAATAAATAACATATTTCTATTTACTTATATGAGAAAAACATGAGAAAAGTAACATATTTAAGAACCAAATAAAGAGCCATCTAGTTCATATTTTGGAAACTTATAGTTGACATACCTTCACTACCATACAAAAACTGCGTGTGTGTAGTAGGTTCAAAGCATCGCAGACGCCGGTTGGTAATTTCACATCATTATGGTTCCGAAACCGACCACTTCACCGCTCTGGCGATGGCGTTGTGGTCACGGTATTATCACCCGTTTAATTAACATTGCTATCATGCCGGCTAATTGTTATATCGCGCAGAGCTGATTTATAGCGAGGTATAAGCTCCGGCACTTGTAATTGCTCCACGTGATTTCGACATTGTATACATGCGATCGAACAATGGAATACTCATCGCTAAGATTGTTCAGTAAAAGTGCTATTTATGCGACAATAACTAAATAGTATTATGTCATCTAAAATAATTATATTTCTCGTTCATTATAATTTCTCGTTGCTTTTTACGAAAAATAACTATGAACACTAATCAAACAAGGGTTCTAATTGCTAGATTTTTTATTCTGGCATAAAGACTCTAGAAGAAGACTCTATTTTTATTGCGGGTAAATTAGTCGAATACGATCCCTGTTTACAAACATTGATACAATTAACAAAGAACGTACCTCTAAGTGAACAGACATAGGCAACAAACGTTCTTTTTAATAAATTTAAACGCCATCTATTAAAGAAAGTTTGAACTTACGACAGCGCCATCTCTATTAATTAAAAGGAACGTTAACCACAGTCAACAAACGAGTCTAATCAGAATGTCAGCTGTCCAAAGAGTATGAATAGAAAGAATATCCAAGAAGTTTTTATCACAAGTACTAATTAGATCTGATACCAAATAGAAAATAAAATATGAACCAATAGGAACCGACAGTTAAATTAAAGGACAAAGACCAAAAATGAACTTAAATCTAACATGTATGTTTTGTGAAGGTATAATGGTGTACAAGCAACAAAATGGTGTAATATCCGTTCAATTATCTCATTTCACTCAAAAATTGTAAAGAAAGATGTTAGTACCTACAAAAAAATCATCAATTAAAATCAATTGAAAAAAATATCTTCTAATATCATTTTATATCTGACTAATTTGGTAAAATTTGGTAAAATCTATTGTATGATTTTCTTAAGTAAGTATTTACTTATTAGATTTATAATAAAGTCTAATAGGTACCCTATGATATAGGCATTGATTACTTACCAATTAGTAAAGGTATATTTTGTTCTGGGTTTTTGCACTATACCTACCTACATTTAGATATTTCTCCTTTGCAACGATGTAGCGGAGGATGCTAAAAGGGGAAAGGAAAATCGTTCATAGATTCAATTGAAATTCCGTACAGGCGATTTCCCCCTATATTGAATATTTTGATAGAAGCGTTTCAGTTTTCTCCTGCTCAAATAAGGAACGAGCAGGTGAATGGACGAATTTCAAACAGTAGAAAGTTGCAATGAAGACCTAATTAAAAACTGACACTAAAACTTTGGCAAGAATCAAAGGGAGATTCCATTTGCTGTTTAATGAATTATTTAAAGTACCTAGATAACATCGATGGATCAGTTTAATAGGGGCGAACCACGCGAAAAATGTAACTTTTAAGTCCTTGGCTCTCATAAAATGTAGTTTTCTTATGGTTTTAGTATGTGCCATACATATGATATGGTAATAGATAGGTATAATTCAAACTTTGTCTTATTGAACTGGCGAAGATTGTCTAAGGTAAAGCGATGTCTGGTTTGGATGCGTCTAAATGCACAAGAGAAGAGGATGCGACCGTAAATAAAACATATTAAAAACATTCTTATAAACATAAAATATTTCTGCCGAGCGGTAAGAAGATTCTAGTGAAGGATCCGTGTAGAAGGACACCCCCCTTTAACTATTTCTATAATCAAACAGCAATGTAAACCATTTTTGTGTTCCAGTTTGAAGGGTAGGAGAGCCAGTGTAGGTAACATAGTCCTCAGGTGGCTCTGGCTTATGGGGGACAGTGACCGCTTACCATCAGGCGGTCTGCCTGTCCGTTTGCCACTCCAGATCGAAAAAAAATTAACAAAATTCTAAGATAAAAGTTATTATTGTTCTAAATAAACAAATCTGTGTCCCAGCAGAATTGTAACAGAAATGTAAACGGAAGTACGACATGGCGGGCGAGTTAATTTACGCGCTGCCGCCGGGCGGGCGATATCTGAGCGCTTCCGGTCGCCAGTCGGTAGCGATGAAACTCATTCATCAAAGTTCGGTCGCAACACGCTGCTTCCAATAAACCTCCCTTTTAACGGTTAGTGGCGGCGGAAAATTGAATTAGTTCTAGAAATAAACTTTGGCCTTTAGATAAACATACCTATAGTTTATGATTAGGTATGTGTACTGGCCTATATACTGATGTGAAGGTATCTGTCTTGAAAAATGCAGCTACAGATTCACTTTTATATAAACACTAAGCCACAAAAAGGCTATATAGATAAAGAAACGAAGGCCAAATGTCTAGCAGTAGATATAGACAAGCTATTGATAATAGCGATGACCTCAGATCTTAGTTAAAATAGGGAAATGTGCATGTCTGTCTAAATGACAATATCGTGGTAAAAATCATGTTTATTATTTTTATTTATTTATTTATACTTTATTGTACACAAATACAAGTCACACAATTTATTTAAACATATGATGTAGGCACAAAGGCGCACTTAACTCTAAGTTTTCTTCTAGTAAACCTTTGTATGAAAGAGACAAGTCAAAGCAGATAGGCAAACATATTATTTATACAGTTATAATCTAGGATCAAGTATTAAACAGGTATAGGTAATAGTCTTAGGGGTTATAAATAACAATAAGACATAACATAATTATCTTTACCTACTATATAAGCAGTAGTAATACAAATAGAACTAACCTTTTCAAATTTTTTCATGCAAATGTTCAATATACCTATAATTAAGTAGCAAAGCAATAAATCAACATATTATTATATACAAAATCCCATAAGGTCACACTTTGCTAAATACCTTTACGCACTATTAATTTAGACGCTGTCATAGCTGATAAGGGTTAAGCTACGCGATTATAGAATTTGAATTTCAGTGTAATACATACTTAAAATGTTGACAAGATTTTATAAGTAATACATTAACCAGATCTCGTTTAGATCTAGGGTAAATGCATTTTACGTGATTCTCACGGTAACAGAATATCGAGCTATGGAAGGACAGGGCTTTGCTAGAATTTTTGTAAGAATAGGTAGGTACATCACAAACTGAGGATATCTCAGTAAGGTTACCGAACACGCTTGATTAAAGAATTAATATCTACGCTGAACATCAAGACCTACATACGGCCTGTAGTCTGCAGTACAGTACTATGTACTGTAGACTGTGGGTACCTAAATGTGATCATCATAATTCAAAATACACATACATCGAAACGTAAACAACGATCTTTACGGAATTTGATAAAGGGTGGGACATGGACGAATTCCATTTCGTCAAACCACTTGAATCCTAATAGAACTAGGTAAAATAATACTCATATGAGGGACACTGTCCAAGAGTATAATTTTAAATAGGGGTAGTGAAATGCGGATATAATGCCAATGTTTTCTTGTGCTAGACCATACTGTCATGCCTGATACAATGCTGCAGGTATAAAACGTGAATTTTGTGAAAATTGCAAAAAGGTGCCAAACTGGTTTTCTAGATCTGAAACCGAAATGAAAACTACCAGAGTTGCTTTGAATAGGCAAGTAAAAATGATTAATGAGTGTAAATTATTCTATGGATCCCTGAATAAATGCTATTTTTGTTTTATTTTTTGTTTTCATGGTTATAAGTAGGTAAACAAGAAGTTCTTAGATAAACCTACCTACCTATTATATATACTACCTGTAGGTATAATATCTGCTACGAATATGTTTCAACCATAAATACAAATCAGCACCATCTATAACACTACTATCGAACTACATACAAAACAGGTGAACAACTTTAAAAACTCGCACGCTACTGACCTCTACCGACAAGTAGCTGAACTCAGGTGGGCTCTTGACTTTGATGTGGCATGCTTGTTGATAACAGATGGCATCAATAAATGTCTAATTTTTAGTTTCAACTTTTAAACTTGAATATTATTTATTTCGTGTCGACTAATATCATTTTTACTTTTAAGCAGATGATTATAACTGTAACTACTATATACCGTGTCGGTAACTTGACTAAGGAGTAATAAAACAACCTTATTAGAATAAGAAACAATTGGAAGAAAACAACTTATATAAAATAAATTACAATAACCAACCAGACCATATTCTGCATTCATACACCTGTGTCAGCTCACTGTTATAATGTAGGTATATTACTTACTTACCTACATAAAAGGTTATAGGTATGTTTTTAATTATGTCAAATCTACTTAAATCGATACTTTTCCTTATAAAATTTATCCGTAATTAAAAGAAGTCTGTAAAAATTTTCAAAAAAAAATGCCATTAAATAGACTCAAACCACAGATTATATTGCTTGGCAAACCAGGATTCTGATTCTATTAGGACTGAATGTAATGGCGTTAATTGAGAAAGTCATTGCAGCAGTGTAGGTACCTACGTCGAAAGGCTGATATTATGATGACGATGAAACCAAATTACTTATTTTGTAAACCTTAACAAAATAAATATATAATATCAATGACTAATAATACTATTAGATTCGGTCTATACAGACCTACTCACTAGATACCACCATGTTTCGCTCCAACAATTCCTAACCTAAATCGTATGCAAAAAACTTCCAAAAAGTTTTGGGAATCCATAGATTAAAATTTGGAATTCCACGACCGGAATCAAAAAGGACCGCGGCGATAGCATAGGGATGGGTCGCGTCTGTCGAGATTTTTTGCGCGATTTTTTCGACGATATTATTATGAGAAAAAATGCGGAGTCAGTAGAGTGGAACGTGGGGTGGGGGCATGACGAGGGTTCCCCGGTTTGATTGAAGCGGGAGGTGGGGGGCGGGGCGGTGACGTCATGCTCTCATAATAGGCCGTACCGTGCAGTGATGGCCGCCGTTTATCAAGAATGAGAGTTGGCTCCATGCACTTGGACTATATTTGAACGTTTGCAGGCAGATTGAATATTTTTATTTACAGGTTTATTATTTGGAACACAGAAAATCTTACAGCTTAAAATTAATATATAATACGAATAACATCAAAATTACGCCTCATACCATGAAGCAAAATAATATTTCGTAGCTCATAGTTTCACCTCAATTGTTTTACCTTCATGATTGACACTAATTGGTTATTAAATTAGATAACAGATGCAAATTAAAATCATCTGTTATCTAATTTAATAACCAATTAGTGTCAATCCTGAAGGAAAAACTTTGATGTGAAACTATGAGCTACGCAAAAATTATTTTGCTTCATAGTATGAGGTGTAGTTACATTTAATCATTATTTATCTGTACTGACAGTCTAATGGTAATCGACCAATTATTAAATTCGATCTCTTTATAACATTAGGTTAAAAAATTACAACATCTGAACACAACACTCTCTGTAGTGAAAAGTAATGACGAGGTAGCAACTACATTTTCATGTTAATTTGTTCCAGTCACTAATCCACTTCATCAAAGATTTCATTTTCAGTTTCAATGTGTAAAAGACTTGCTTCTAATAGGAATAGACTTTGAAGACAATGGAGGTAATTACAATTTAGATTTAAATACGTAATTACAGTAGTTTTTGTGTGATGTTGGGCGGAGCAGAGTTTGCGTGACATAGCGCAGTTAACGCGGGACCACCTCGCACCGTGGCACATCACTACGCCTCAATACGCCTGCTGGCGGTTAGAATTGTATACTGTCATATAATAAGACAATACATTTATCAAGGATATGCTAGATGGTATTGCAATTGATAATAACGACTAAATAAGAAATTATTTACATATGCAATCAAGTATGTAAAAACGATAATCATTGGGAACTCAATACGAGAATATACTAGGACAAATAGCAATAACTAATGTTTATTATAATGTGAATGAAGCTGATAATAAATATATACAACAAAATGAATTAGAATGAAAACATAATGTCCTTGTAGAACAACTTAAAACAGAGAAGAAAGAATAAGAACAACACAATAATGCTAGACAGTATGCAAACGTTTGTAAACTAATAATAAAATCTACAGTTTCTAGGACAAAGTTAAAACTATCAAATTACAAAGTCTATACAAGTGTAAACATTATAAACATTATAATTGTATAGTTGACTATAATCGTGTGGTTTTAAAGTTGAACAAAGCAAACAAAATTATAACATTATACACTTATAATATGTGGCGTAGTATTTGAACAAGTGCGTAGCGGCAATGGCAGAAGCAATGATACACTCAAATATAACGACCTATTTGATGTTGAGCTCGAATAAGTAAAATATGTTGAGATAATCTAAGAGTAAAAGCAGTTAATTTGAACATTTGAAAGAACATGTTATGATGCTAGAAACCTACGACCTTGTGAAATTATAAGAAAGTAATCAGTCTAATTTTACCTTTATCCGTTATTTCAATTAAAATCTTATAAAGTTAATAGACCAAATGTGACCTTACCGAATACGAAATAATATATTCAAGACTAATGAGATGAAGTCTTAATCAAGTAAACCGCAATCTAATAATTGTTTATTTTAATGATAAAATAACAGCTGTTATCCTTACAATCAATTGACTGATTTATTACCTACAAAAGGTAACGACTCTAAGTACATAATATTCAAAGTGATTGCAGAGTTGATTGTATTTACACAGTTTGAGATTATTAGAAGGAAAATTGGCTAAAGTGGGAGATGGAATGTAATCCTACTGCAGTAAACTTGATCTAATAAAGTCTCTCACAAAAACATCCTCAAGGTAGACATCACTATCTGGGAAAAAATTCCAAGATCTACACAGGCACAGGCCGAAAAAATGCTGCAATCAGAGATCGAACCGATAAAAATAAAGAAAAAGCAAGGCCAAAATTATAGACGAGAGCAATGATCGCTGCCGGCGGGCGCTGCGTCGGCGGATAGAAGGGTATTATTATATACTTAGGTATCCATATAGACTTATGTAACGAACGTTAGATAGGTACAGTTAACTTGTCTGCTAGGTTAGGTAATTTAATATGTGAACTGGAAAGGGATACCGGGTGATTTTAAAGTCAGACTATCAATTTCATTTCTGTAAAGATTTTAATTATTTGACACATGTAGATTGAAAGATAAAGCTATACAGAGAGATATAGAGCAAATAAAATGAGACAGATAAAAATAACTCAAAGAGATATGTTAGAAAAAAATAAAAAATAAACATAGATTTAGTTAACCTAGAGGTTAATTGATAAGTAATAACCCTCTTCCGCTCTTCTATGGATAAAAAACATCATGACTCACAAAAATCCAATCAAAATTTTCATGGAAAAAATCGTACAATCTAATGGCTTCGATCGACTCAGGCGCAGACTGAGATTAATATTCAAATCGTTCGGTCGATAATTTTACAAATTCGCCGTACAAACGAGCGGGGTGTTCCGGGGCCTATAATACACATTAATTTAAGCCGACTTCGCATGTCAAACCAGCAATTCGCGTGTGATTATCTTTATTTAATGCTAATTTATCAACGTAAAGGTAATTCACTTTCATTTGAGATTTTCTTTTTTGTTGAAACTCATTCTTAACATGTCCTTCAAAATCGGAGGTTATTATTGAGACTCAAAAGCCGCCGTGAGAACTAATAATACCATTTGAGAGATTATCACAATTTCTGAAATCAGTCTGAAGAGAAAATAGATAATTGTGGGAGTATTTTGTACATTATTGTTTACACTGTGGATTAATGATTTTCAGAACGTCCTTCGTACTAAATTACATGATTATCGGTCAACGAGAAATACCTCTATAGGCTTTGCTGTGATAGTCTGTATATATACCTACATTTTAAAGGCAGTATCTTTATATTGCATTAAGTTAGAAAATTAATTTTTTTTAAACAACTACGCGTCTCTAAATTATAAGGATTACATATTCTTTTTAACTTTATATCAGTACCCGTTCCTGAGATACAGGGTCTTAATGGGAAGAACTAAGTGATGAAGTGGACTGCAAAGTGACGTGATCATCAAATTTGTTTTTACTACTAGTGTCATTTCCAGACGAAAATAGCATTTGTTTTTGTAGGCAATTTAATTTGAAATATAATATAGGTAACTAGCAGTTAATGAAACTTCATCAAACTGTATAGCGAGACGTAAGAAGCCCACCTGCTGATTAATTTAATGAATCAAAATAATTAAACAGTGAGAGGTTTCTCAAACGCCGCAAATTGGATTTGAATGAAATAGACAAAAATTGCAAGATACTGTTCTATACTTTGTAACCGTTTCGAAATATTTTACCAGAAATATATAACAATATTTAGTACAATTTATGCAAAGTAAACTTGTATATGTTTATAAGATATCCGACTTAACATCTAAAATTTTCAATTTAATTGACTAGATTAATAAGTTCATTCGAATTTGTTGGTAGCTTTTGCTATGGAAAATTTTATTACTTAAGTTGTAAACAAGCTGCCTGTTCAAATAATAAATATACAAGCCAGTTATATCAAATTATTAGTCATCCGTATATCCGGTGAAGCATATATCCAATTTTGACATTTACATGACTGTGGAAAGTTAATTAAAATATTTAATGAGACACCAGCTATGTTAGTGGGAGCCGATGACATATACAAATGATATTATATTAACGACACACCGAGGTGGGCGTAATCATTTGTGTTTCTTAAGCATTTAGACAATATTGATAGCGAATTTAAGATTATGTTGGATGGTTTGAATAACAGTAATCAATCATAAGCCATTAAGTTATTCGAATTTAGAAATTCTCTCAGAGCTTAGGTACGTAGATGTCTAGGTTTAATAGTTAAGTAAGGCAGTTTTACATATAAAAATTTGCAATAACAGGAAATATTAAATAGTTTATATTTAGATAGATATAAATACCAAATAATTGTATATCATACCTAGTTTTAGATACCTATCAACTACACGAAGGTTGAAGGATGTGATCTCATCAGTAATTAGAACTATCAACTTTGTCTAGTTAAGAATAAACAAACGATATCGAACATAACTTAGTTGATAAACTAGATAAATAAATTAATATCGATGCTATAAAAAATAATGTTACAACTTAAAATGATAGTCGACAATAAAGAAACACTTAAAATGCAATAAAACATACGATTATCCAATATACGTCCATCATTACAACCATAAAACGTGACATTTATGTCTACATTAAATTAATTGAATAAGATTCCACAAAGACTAAGAATGAAACAAAATTCGTGTGAATTTGAAAATTAATATTTATGTCATATTAAATTGTAGAAATTGTTAATTCATGAAGCATTTAATATTAGTTTAAACAAGACGAAAGGTTAACAAAACAAAATGAAAATCTTTCAACAAAATCACAGAAATATGAATATTAATTACTTTATTTATATGAAACCCAACTGAATGCCTATATATTTTATTTTTTTATTGTTGATGGGTTTGCGCTTGACCTCAATCAATCAATGATGGTAATGATGATGTGGCCTATAGGAATTGCCCAACCTTCCAGGTTGTTCCATTTCTTAGCAGTTCGCATTATGAACGAGGAAGCAAAACGCTTCGTGCGAGAGCGTGGTATGTCTACTAAACGATTAAGTCCCTCACCACGCCTGGTAATCCGGTGATGGAAGGGAGATGGGGGAATCAAATCGTGTAAAACCGATACAACTGATATGTTTGTTTGCAGAAACCTTAATTAAATTTAAGGGAGGAATTAAGTTTGTTTGTTCAATTTGTTAGAATTTATAATACTCCATGTTTAAAAACCTATGAATATAAACGTAAAATTCCGAAAAACATTCCAAATTCGTCGATAAAGCAGAACAGCGCCTTTTCTACCGGGATAGAAAGTCGTGCAGTCATGCCGCATTATCGCATCTACCAAATCTGAGTTGCACATTAAAATCTTACATGCTGTTCGCTTTATTAAGGCAGTTTAAAAAAGCAGTTCACCTGATGGCCAACAGATAGCGGTGAAAGGGACCGTTAGAATAATAGCCACTACAAAAATCTCAATCTAGTTTAATACACAAGATATGTACCTATATGTATTTGGATCAATTTATGGAGCCAGTTTTGACAACTTAATTTTTGTCGTGGAGCATTTTTGATTTATGTATTGTGTATTGCATATGAAGATTAAGCAATTATAGCTGAGTTCAGAGCAATGCGAGATATTATCGGTGGAAATTATTGCTGCAATCAATTTGTACAGGTAATGATTTCATTGCTTTTATATTATACGACTGACTTTTTAACGTCTGTTGCAATGTAAAGTATTAGCGGCATTTTAATTTATATTAAGTTTGTGACGCTTATGAAAGTATGAAGAATATAATTATCATTTTGCTAATTACATTACGAAATTCGGCTAAAACAATGAGTATGTAACAAGAATTAAATAATGTGGAATACTTTATTATTCTCCAGATGGATCGCACATTAAAACATGTGGAAAACATGATTCCCATTCATTTAATGAGACAATTAAAACAGCAAACGTACAATGGAGCCGAATTCGAGCGTGTGACGTCATATGTTAAGCCGTTTTAACAATTTATATAGTAATAATAATAATAAATTTATGTGCGTTATTTGTTGAAAATCATAAAATTTACCTAATGTATCTTTCAGCTAATTGGGGAAGAATATCTAAATAATCTAATTTTATGACGTGGATCATTTTAAGGCTTAAAATTTGAGTAACTGCTACAATAAACTGCAGCAAGTGCAAACACCTTTTATCAAGAAGTATAATTAATGCTTACTGATTCAATTAAAAATATTAAAAACTAGCTGTTGCCCGCGACTTCGTGGAAAACTTAATATCATAAATTATTTTGTATTTCTCGTAGGAATGGGATATTTTTTCGGGATAAAAACTATCCTATGTCCTATTCCAGGACCTAACCTATATGTGTGCCAAGTTTCATCACGATCCGTCCAGTGGTTGAAGCGTGATTGAGTAACAAACATCCAAACATTCAAATATCCAAACATCCAAATATCCAAACTTTCGCATTTATAATATTAGTAGGAAGTAGGATGTCTGTGATTATTTATAGACTAGCTGATTCCCCGCGAAGTTTCTAGCCCTATATGTAGTTCTAGGTGGATTGATAGATCAGTCAATGACGATATCCTCTTATAAATATGGGACAGATTTATTCTGCTAAATTAACAATCTCTGGACAGACTGTACAACAGATTTCAATTCATTTAAGGAAGGTTTAAGTCTAACCGCAAAGCTACGACCAATGAAAGCCGAGAAGCTACAATTTTAGTAAAAATATAGCTTTCTTACATTACATTCTATATGTATATAATTCAAATCGTATTTTAAATGCAAATTGTGGTTAGACAGATACTGAAGACGAGATGACTACCTATTATAAGAAAACACCGTAGAATAACAAGCAAACTATAAATTCAACAAACCGAACTAAAACAAAATGACTTAAAAGTTAAGACAATTAATAAAACTCAAGTGATAATTAATGATTTTTTTGTTGAATATGTTAATTTTGGCGCTACCTAGATATAACAGTTTACTTTCAATTATTAAAGCAGTTAAATTGTACCAATATCAATATTTAACTAGGTATTTGTACATATTTCGTTTATAAATAGAAGAAAAAAAGTAGTTATTAGTAACGGCCGTCTAAAAGGAGGTGCTGAACTTTTTCCAATCTCCGAAATAGTTCAACGTCTCTATTTCGCTCTTTTCGTCGACTCATTTAAAAGGTTCACAGTATGATTTTGATTAATCACCTTACAACCTTTAAGGTACCTGCTTTCGGCTACTCCTACAAAAAGGTGACCGGGAAAGAGACACCGATATGTAAAAAGAATATAATATTATTGCCTATTTGTGTTAATGTCTCTATTAATCTTAGTGACATGTGCACCTTATAAAATTTATTGCTGCGTTGATGCCGACACAGCTGTTTTGTTTCATTTGCATTTTTATATTTCCCTCAGATTATTTATCAAAAAATATCTACCTATGACCGATGCATTTTTTTAAACTACATAGCGAGGTATTTGGAATAAAGATTGCAACTAATAAACCAATCGGGCAATGTAAATATTTTAATAGAGGACTGTTGGTGGTTTCTTTTTGATACCTAGGTCACATTTTATATAAATACCTAAAGATTTTTGTTTTGCTTAAAATATTTTTTTTTATATTGTTTATTTATTTATTTTATAAACTAGAAATTTCTTAACGAACGAAACGAAAGGCAATATAAACAATTTAATTATAATATACTTTTTAAAATATTTATAACTACAAGTAATAATATCTACATCATATTTTTTAGTTACATAGGTTTAAATATTTGCTTGTTCGCTTATAACTCCGTTTTTGTCTACTCATTTAAATTAAGCATCTTGTTTCTTAATGCAACCAATAGCTACATATATTATATTAAATCATAAATCAAACATTTATGAAATATATATGAGCTTCTGCAGATATTGGATTTCACATTTCGTAATCGTCATCATTTTTTGTTCATATAAGTTTATTATGTGGTATTTCACAATTATTTATCATCAACTAATATTTAAATGATTGTTATTTATTACATTTGGTAACGTTGCCTATTTCGGCACACGAAAGACAAGTTTTATTGTTGTCATAAAAGATCTAGGTATGAATAATCAATTCAACTCACCAGTTCAGTTAGTATCCAATTTGATTCCAAATAAACAAACTTACAGTAAAAAATATAATTAAACAACCACTGTATCTTTTAAAATCACCATATGTTTCACTGTTTATATGTAAAAATAATATCGTCTACACATTATAAATTCCGAAAATAAATGCATATAAAGTTTCAGAATATATCACCTTTTTCTCGACATAATTGATTTAGTTTATCGTGTTCCGGGGTCTCATTAGAGACAATTTATTTTTTTCCACTCCTCGAATTTAATAATATCATTCGGTCTAGTCGGGTCCACAAAACCGCGGGCAATATTTTATTCATTCTGCCCCTCGGACTGATTCCCAACAGAGCGCATCTAATTGGGAACATCATAAACTCTTAAGACGGGGCATGTCACTAATCAATCGTCAAATTGGGCGGAAATAGTAGCGCCCAAGTTCAAGTTCCCGCGAAAACAGTCTAGATGACGACCACTTTAAAACACTCCTGTACAAAATTTGCTTCAAATAAAAACACAACTGTCTCTGTCGCACGTAAATAAACCGTCAAGTATTTCACAAAATTACATCGGTCGCCGTATAATGAACGTCTGAACCCGCATTGAGCTAGCTGTCAAATCTACGAGCCGTCATAGTCCGCTGCCATGAGTGGGCACGCACACATGCACGCGTGCACGTGCAGCCATGGACACTAACACAGTGACAGACTCCAGCGGAGCGCGAACGTACGGGCACCCACACATGCCACGGTCCATGATTCATACGTGGCGCGCGTTTGTGTTGTGGCGGGTGGGAGTGCGAACATGCAGCGTGTTTTTAACGCTGCCAGACGAAATGATGCCTAACTGCAAAAGAGAATGTGGACTCTATCGGTTTTACAAAATGGCTGGTTGTACGCGACTGTACACGCGCCTATGTGGCGATCACATGAGAGATTAGCCGAATGCGTGTGAATGCATGTAGCGCTGCGCTACGGCTGGGCGGGAAATTGTAAAGAGAGTCGCCTCGCAGTTTCTACAATCGCACGAAACTAAAGGTAAAGTTTATGCGTGATTGAAGTATTTCAAGTGTAATGTAATTAAATGAGGAAAAATTGGCAATCAAAGATTGAAAACAGTTTTATTTTGTAAATAATAAGTACCGAAGAACTGTAATGCGTGTCTAGATGTTGATTGTTTATTAGATTTTAGCCGTTTTGTTAATTTGCCAAAAAACTCTGTGCAACAACCTTGAATTAAATTGAACTTTGTTCAAAACATTGTACAAAACAATCAAGTCTATCACGCGCCTTGTATCTGCAATATCCGCTTCAATTAAAATTAAACGAGAAAGAACTTCCCGCAGATTTTCAGCTGTCGTTTACTTACACACACGTGATTCCGTTTCGTATCCCGGGACGTGGGGGCCGTGCGAAGTTGAAATACGACTTTATGTAAATCACGATTGAACCGTTAATCGCGCGGCGAGCACATGACAAAACAAACATTCACATCACACACACACTGATGATTTGCAGTTTGAATTTCCAATCCGTTTCCGTGGATTTGATGACTGATGCTCTTACCTGGAACAAAGAAAGAAATATTTTAGTAGGTACATATGTGAGAACATAAAATACATAAATATTTCATAATTAGTACATATATCACTACGTGCACTTGTCTAATCCCAAACTAGGATTTTCTGATGAACAACGGGAATTAGACAAGGATAGAACAAATTCACAAATACATATACCTAATATCCCGACAAGTTTGAACCAAACAAACTTGTACAAGTAAAATATAAAAAAATGTGTTTACCTAGTGAGTACCCACGACTTCTGGTGCTTGAGTCTGACGACCAAGCCATTAGATAGTACCTACCTAAATTCTCAAAATTTAGGTACAAATCATAGATTCGAGTAGTGTACCTACGTATAATAGATTTAATATGATAAATACACAAAATATCCTCACAATGTATGTCAGACAAATCATAAAATTCAATCTCATAATATCTCAAGAATATTAATAAAAATTAACGAAATTGACTAGTTCCCGTTAATTAGTTAGGTATAGTTTGTTTTATAAATATATTTTGTCTCTATATAATGTAGTACTTATGTAGGTGTACCTAAAGATAAATTTAATATAGTAAATAAACATGTCTCGTCAAGACAATAAAGCCATTCATTATTCATATCAGAAATCCAGGAAAAATAATTTAAAAAGTCGTTGGCTCTTTTATCATACGACCTGTGACCTGCGTCCCGTTATCAGGTACATTACTGTTAATGGAGGCGGGTCAGCAGTAGCGTTCCCGCTGATAAGTAGGTCAGTGCAACAGAAGATTCTACTTGGGTGATGGTCAAGTTCAGTACGATATGGCCCTGAGAGTTCTTCATTTTATCTTTCTTTGTGCGTCATTGTGTAAGTTTCCGCATCATTATAATTAGATCGTGCTCTTTGAAAGTTATTCACTTCGTTTTCATAGACAAAAGATTGTTTAAATCTAAAGTGTATATTCGACTGAAAATTTTATACTTTTAAGAGACAAAATGAATATCATTTTGTAAGAAAATATTGTAACGATTTGTAGGCAAACAAATATAAACATAAATCAAAGTGTTATTAATTAACTTTAAGAATTAAATATCAATGACAATACGTTTCAAGAAAAAATAATTAATTACTTTGAACCCAAACCGTGAACTTTATCGTAGACAAAGATAATTATTTGCCATAAATTATTTAAAAATAATGCAATAACAATGTAGTTTTATCAACCAGCAACATTAATTACAACAACAATTGTGGCTTTAGAGAGACAAAAATGGCGTAGGGTCAAAATTAACCCAAAAATAATCTAAAATATTTAGTAAACAAAAGTTCAACAGAATTAATGAAAATTAATTTGTCGCAAAGCTATAATTATTATTGATAATAATAGCAAATACTATATTAAAGAGTTTAAAAATAAATAAGCTTTACCTACCTTACTCATGTGAAAATCTGTAAACAAAGAGGCGAATGGAATGTTCAAGAATGTATTTACTTCAGAAGAAATGTTTATTCGCACTAAAACCAACCTCAACGCGTTATTGTTGAAAACATACATTAAAATATAGTTTTGAATAAAGTATAAGAATATTGTAATTATTTAGGAGGATAATATAAGCCGTAATACTTCATTGTAACTATATAATATGGATTGTTTGAGAATCACAGAATTTATTATTATCAATTCTTTGAATTAATTCTAAAACTTTTCCAACCTTTATGTATCTAGAACCGCTAATAATAACTATAACGAATCTCTGTAAATTGACAATGGACACTAGAACTAACGTGACTACTTCATTATCTTTCCGAACATAAACATTATCAGAAGAATAAACCAACATTACCATTTCATGCTTTCAAAATTATGACCACTTGACAATTTTAATGAAGATGTTAACAATTTTCCACGAGCACAGGATGATGTATCTACCGTGAAATTTTAGAAAAATACAACCGTCGACGCCAGAAACGCCCTACAGGAGTTATTACATTAATATATTTACCAACACGCTCCTATTATTACTTTTTCATGTACTCGTTTAAGCATAAATTAAAAAGTTGTCAGTTTTTCTTTTGTCCGAACCCTTATTTGGTATTCATATTTGATATTTTTGTTAATACAAAGGGACGACGCGTTTAGAAATGGAATCACAAAACGCTACTCGTAACTTACACAGGAAAAACCTGTTCCACCAGCAAAGTATGCTAAAGATACAAATTGTGAAAGAGGCAATCGTTCATGCAATATTTCTTATCTACTGTCACATCTGCAAACCATTATGAACCCTTTCGCTTGAGTACTAAGCGTTTTATTCTAATGATATCTAACCCATCTCTTCAATTATGGTCATATTGAATGAAATATGAGTTAAGTGAGGGATATCAAAGGGCAACGGGGATGTTTATGAAATGTGAACTTTGATATATGTACTGCAACCGAGCACCCTTTTTAATTTGTACCCATCATACTATGAGCCGTAGCGAAATAGGGTCTCGAAAATTATGTCGAACCGTATAGTATCTACGCCGTTTTTTATCGATCAATCGAAATTTCGCTTGCATACAAGCTACCTATGTATTATTGGATAATTTGTGACTATTTGGGTCGGAATTTTCGTGTTTCTTATTGCTTCCGCAACGAATTTCGTGCGACCCAAAAGTTGAAATGATTGAACCTATCGGGCATTCGCCGGCAGCGGCCGACTCCAATTTAGTTTTTCGTATTAGATACGGCGAACATAATAACATAATTGCTCTAATAACAGAGCGAACGGCGGTGCACGCCGTGCCTTACAATTCACTTTCCAAATTGGTATATTTTTTTACCTCAGCTCTGTCTAAACTATTATGATTTATTATCAAATTTTCGTGCAGGCAAATTACGGCCTTGTTTTTCGTGAATGTGACCATGAATGACGTTTTCTCTTTCTAACACCTTTATTTATATCGTATTAGACAAGGACGCAGACACTCCTATTGTGTTTCCTTGGAAGCCTCGCGGCGTTACATGGCCTAAGCCTGTGGATGAAATGATTTACGGGTCGTTTTCTAATTAACTCGTACAATAATTAGTTGGATTAACATGTAATACAGATGAATATTTTTCAACGTCAAGGAGGTTATTAAGATCCTAAAATTTTAATTATAAATTAATTCTATTCCGGAAGCGGTTTCGTACAACAGAGTTTTTTTTTTTTTTTTTAAATAAATGGTTAAATAATAGTTTGTGTACGGAGTTTGAAAATATTGGGTCATATCAGGTTTTTTTAAATGAGCGAAATTTTAGTACAATATAAATAAACGGATACATAATATTAAGTAATAGCCTTAATCTGAACGACCGTCGCAAAATCTCACTTTCTTATTTAAGAAAACTAACTAATCTCACATATTACAAAAATATTGCAGTGTTTTGAGTTTATGAAAGGATGGCATTATCATCAATGTCAATATACTAATTAGTTTATTAAAAATAGGAAGCCCATATAAGTGCAACTAAAACGAATTATACAAATAGCTATAAGTCAGTATAAATAGGAACAGTAAGCAAACTAGAAGTACCCAGCAAACGTCTGAAACACTGCAACCGACAAATGTTCATGACAAGCCGCTGCATTATACATGAGACCTGCCACCGAGCAATATTAACATATAAAAACCTAGTTTTCACATTTGTATAGCGAACAAAGACATACCAACCGGCTCAACGGTCGTTAGGGCCATTAGAATCAATTAAATTTTTAAAAAATATATGTGGGACAGTAAACGATCTAAGTCGTTTCATAAAAAAAAAATATTATATATGATGGGATTCCTACTATCGATATAGTCATCTGTCACAGCAAATTTAAAACAATTTTAACTTTCCTCGCAAATCGATACATTTTCAACTTGAATCGAACATATAACAGGAATACATGCTTACCAGTATTCTCGAAATTTTCCTTTCCTGGTTCACTATTTTCTAACTGTTTAGGTGTGTTTGTTCTGTTTAACTGTTTGGGTGTTCTTAATTACCCAAAAATCAAACGGACAGTCTGCTTGCAAGTTGATTCAATAATATTAAAAAACAAAGTAGCTATGCAGCTTCTGTAACTCTCAGGTAATTGCCCAATAAATAATTATTAATCAGTATAAGAATATATATCTAACAAAAAAAACCTTGAAGAAGCTTGTGGTCGAAGAAAACTGTATTATATTGGTCGATTACCTAAAAGTTATAGAAGCTTGTTTGAATGATAGTTTGATTTTGGCGATTAAGAAGTAAAGATGAGCAGAAGTAACTCGATAAATTTTAGTTGTAAAACAGTGAATAAGAAAAGGTTAATTTTGAGAATACTGGTATGTATCTATTCCTGACAGAGGTTGGATAAAAGTTGAAAATATATCGATGAGAGAGAAGTTATAAAAATTTGTTCCTTTTTGTCAAATATTTAATAAGTTTAATTATGCACTTAAATAGAATACCCAAATACAGTCTTGCTTCGTTCTGTAGGGCTCGCTATCCATATATATTATGTTCATGAATATTCGGATAGGGCGCCACCTCCGCACAGATATCGCGCGTGGTGAAGCGGAAGAGACCTCCGACAAAGGACTGTGACAATGAGCCCGTACTATAATACGCTAGGGTTGAACATTACTTTTATAATGCAAATATTTGCGTTTGTTTTTTTATTTTGCAGATGATGAATAGCGTTTGTTTAGGTAATCTCATGTACATAGTTCTGACAATGTGGTTCGTTGGGCTTAATGTTGTTTATGATTAAGATAATTTTGTTTCAAAATATTAAATAATGTCTTTTGTGGGTTAGAATTAACATCAGTAATTGGTACCTTTTTGTAGTTTAAATAAATGATATATAAGTATCATTGTTATAAATTAATGAATATAGACTATTGTATTATGAGATTAACAAAAGTAAAGAAAGAGTAATATGTACCAAAAAAAACAAAATTTAACACATTACATTGTACACCTCAACTTGAACACGAATTTCTATTCATATAGAAAACTACTCATTCTATTTTAAATAATATTATATCAGTCATTGTATGTTAGGCAAAATTCTACGCTGAAAAATATATACGAAGTATTTATGCAGCAGTGAATAAATAAAACATGTTTGACAACCCTGGGCGGGTGCGCCGTCCGACACAGCCGCCCGGACACGTTTCAGGATCATGAATTATGGCGCGAGCCGATGTGACTTTTCAATTTGAAATCATCAACCTGGAATTAATTTCATTTTTGAACCCCATCATTTCTGTTATCTACTAGCGAGATCGCACAATATGCGAAATACGCATTATTGCCGCATCGACAAAAATATTACGCGGTGACGCTCAGCGCGGATAATCGGTAATTTAATTTGTATTCCGCTTTTGTTTTAATGCTTTCGGATTGTGGATATTAATCTATAATCTACATGCTCTGTGTTGATGTCCGACCGCAGACAGGAATCGAGAGATTGTAACAATGAAGTAGATTTCAATTCATTTGACTACCTTTTGTTGTAGGTACTTTATATTAAATTTCTAAAATATTTCTAGAAATCTTAGTTTTAGATTAGGATTAGACATAGATTTTTTTCTGTACTATGGATAAGATGAAATGAGTAATTGTCTTTCAAAATAACAACGAGGAATGCATACCAAGATCCAACGTAAGAGCCTACTGCTACTAACGTACCTCTGCAAGTAGAATCTTTAAGGTGTGACCTCAAGAACATCGAAACTAAGCGAGACGTAAATATATATTAAGTTAGGGACCTATCTACCTATTGTATAATGCAGATCTTTCAGAAAACAAAAAAAGTGTTGTTTCCGGGCCTAGAATTCGTCTGCAATGCACAAATCTGTCAGTAGGGGACCCACAGTTAGTGGAATCTCTCCACGCTCCCTATTCATAGTCGCGCCATCACATCCCAACTGTAGACCGTGTGACGAAAACCGAGTCGAAATAGACGTCGCACTAATAAATTTCATTCAAAATAAAGCTCCACAGTTTATTTTAGAGATATGTTGCGAGTTTTTTTTATTGAGATAATCGAGGGTGTCTATAAAATTTCAAGCAGCAGTCACGGTCGTTGACCTGAGATTCTTTTTGTAATTTAGTGTTCTCTAATCTTGAAAATGTTTAGATAGTGAAGGAGCGCGTGAGTAGGTATTTTACGCAGTCATGTCTGCGCAGACAAAAGGCTATTTTGTGATTCGTAAATACTTTCATTCAATTTACGAGACTCACTACCTAATGGTTTAATAATTTGCCACTACCGTCGTCGTCTAAATTTGTACCGTCTTTTGTATAATTTTAAATATTGTTGATCATAATTCACAAGATTAATTAAGTATAACTAGGTTTAATGTGTCTAGAGATAAACCTACAGTAAGTTGTCCAAGAATCTAATCTAAAGTAACACGCCTAATTAAAGAGAACAACAATTTTAAGTCGCTGCGATTTCAAAATTCTAAAAAGACCAGAAGTGCTGGGTGTGTATTATATTTCATGATCTTAGGTTGCAATTTTTATTAGAGACATCTGATTATTATGACTGGTTCTTTGAAAAAATATTGAATGCAGTTTTAAAAAAGTCCTTTTGAAAAATAAATGAATGTTTCCTTTGAGTAAAATCTGTGTTATTTAAATGTACTTTTCCTCCAGACTCCGTTCATTCTTTCTACTCTGTAGGTATATATTATGCCATTGAGTCGATTTTAGACACGGTATATTGACTCAAATTAAAGTAATTCTAAATGACTAATTATACTTGTAAAACAACTAGTTACTTGTGTCCATGATAAATAAGATGAATATAAGAGGTACATCGAGCAACATAATTTAATAGCTGTTAGTACATTTATTATACCTTTTCACTTCATTACACATTTGCTAATATCATGGGCGAATCTGTCAATTACATTAGAGTGACAAAGTAGGTATGGAATTTTTAAGCTATGTATGTTGCTGATCGTACCTAAGAATACTATAGTTTTAAATTAAATACCGATTAGAAGGGGCAATATTACTAAGTAAGTTGATGTAAAGGTGGTACATTGCCAACATTTCATAAAAAATACCTCTACGCTTAAATCCCAAAAGAGGAACCTTATAACAAAGCTAATATTAGACAATCATTTCCTGTCAAAAGGAAGGCATTCTCCCCCACCCTGACGGATCGGGGGGTGGGTGGTGCGATGGAAATACCTCCTCGTCTCTCCAGATTTCGCGTTGGCCGTGTTCGAGTGTGAATCTGAATACTTATTTTTTGCTGTTAGTGTGATGAATGGATTTTTAATAGCCCCCTGCAGCTGTCTAGATTCTGAAGGCGTTACATAAACTTATTCAAGATTTTTTTTATCTTCTATATGAAATGAATTAAATAATAATTTATGCAAACATTAAATGTACTTGTACATACTTATCTTGTAAAGTCATTGAATATTGAAAATTGTTTTTTTATTTATTTATCAATGTTGATACAAAATACCATTCGACTGGTTTGTCATGAATCATGAATATTATGATCTTAAGAAAACTCAACCAAGAAGATTTTTTGTGGTATGAAGCTGTAGGCTCAACAATGCAGAGTCAACATGATCAAGTATTATTTTAACGCTTGTTTCTCTACAAAAAGACATTGAAAATAAACGTCACCGTCATGTCGAAAGTTAGTACAGACAGGCAACAAGACATCAGCATCCAGAGACGTCTCAATACACGTCTGGCGTACGGTCGGCAAAAAACGTGCCGGCCGCTCTCACGGCACGACTCTATTACCAGTTGGCCGCGAATAAATAAAACATGACGGGCCCTTCTCACGTACCTACATACGTACCCATTGCGTATGTATGCCTGTGCGGATGTTAACAGATCTTGATTCGGTGTATGTGATTTGAGACGCTTTCACTCGTGCTTTAGATGCTGTATTTTATATACGAGCTGCAATTATTTTCCGTCAATTCAGAATGTTTTGCTGATATGGAAATATTCAAATAAGGTCGGTCATCTCATTAGTTAATTTTCCTTGAATCAATCAAACCATCATAATCTAAAAATCTAATCATCTGAATAAAATGCCAAATCCTATGATTTCTCCAAAAAAAAATTATTAATTCATAATATGCTTTCATAATTCAGTTTTAATTTCCATAAGAGTTCATTCACCACATTTACCAGTTACTTCTTTAATATCAAAACATATTTTCTTATTTATTACATTCCTCGGCTCTGTGTGTGGTATTGCATAGATCAACTAATAGCTAGGCGAGGCGACGCGACGCTCCCAGACGACAATAAAAACATGCGCGTGAGCATCGACGCTACATTAACGCGCCCGCCATAGTTGGCACCACGCAAACTCCGCCCGCTGGCAACCGTCACATATCAGACTAACCATAGAGATTGCAGAGATACTCTAGCGTATATCGATATTTAAATAGTTGAGTAACAAGATATTACAAAACGGATGTCTATAGCCGGTAGACAAATGGAGAACGAACAATTTGCAATGCAATTAGCTGTAAGTTTCGGTTTCCATCTAAATCTAATAACACAGATGAAAAATCATGCATAAAACTCTAAAGTAATTTAAGCAATTAATAAAAATTTAATAAATAAAATCTTTTAGATTCTGTTTTATACGGTTGGTAACACCCGGATTAGACAAAACCACTTCAATGTATAGCGCAGTATGCAAGGTGCCGGTGTGTATAGCTGGGTCTGTGGTCCACTGTACCTATGTGTGCCTTTTCTATAGTTCACCAAGCAGAGTCTAAAACTAACGGGTTACTGGAAAACATCGTGAATGTCTTCTTATTTCGAAGCGTATGAAGGTTATTCATGATAGTTACATTGGCTGGAAATCACGTAGTTTGATGATGTGACAATGGATTATAGAGATTAAATCAAAATAAAATAAAAAAAGGGTAAAACCACAGGTAAATTTAGCAATAGATGCATGTAGACGAAGTGTGCTATACCAGACCATTATATATTGCTATCGACTTTGGCTAGGTCATCTATGTACACGTCATGATTAGGTGTTGGATGCATGCAATGCTATCCAAAAATAACCTTATATTTACCAACGCAAAAAGTACTTTAACAAAACTTCTATCGATAACAAAAACAAGACACGTCACTACCACACGAAACCGTTACATTTTAATCGTGCGTCTCGATGTTTTCTTCTATTATTGTTTTTTGAATTTCGGCTACAAGACAGATTGTAACAGCGACTGAGAATTTGTATTAACAATGGCACCCAATCCCAGCAATGATCCCTGGCACTGAGCGATGCGTCAGCACGGCTGTTCCTCTGCTTCACTCCACTTGGCACTCGATAACTTTCATTAGGAGCTTTTGGTTGTTAAAAAGTTAGGCCATGTCCTTGGAGTTCTTTAATTGAAATCAGAAGAAACGTGATCACACCACGCTAGCGTTGTATTAATAATGTAAATAGCAGAACAGTGTATATAAATCGTTCTTACATAGATGGAAATACCAATGATAATAATGAGAAGTTTTCATAGTTTGTTAAAGATTGAAGCGATGTTTAATGAGGCTTATAATACACAAATCAGTGAATAGCGGGAATTAATAAGCCATTATCATGAAAGACACGAGCGTATAAAGAAATTGTTTAAATGTGCAAGTAGGTAGGTGGGTCGTATCGTAACACGGTGGCAAGAGGTGATCCATTAACTTAACAACGAGGAATCTGTTATGACAGCACCATACAAGTGGTGGCACATTGTGTCAGGGAAGGATAGAGTGTGTGGCGACGAATATTTATTTATTTATAACATTGAGGGGCTGTAAATTAGCAGTAAATTTACGGCGCGCCGGAGGAGTGATCTCAGTTTATTTTAGGCGCAGGCGCATGATTTAAACAGTTCTCGGCGCGGTGCCGTTAGAAATTGAAACCGAAGTGGAATTGCAGCTGAGGAAGTGTAGTATTGAAAAATGAATGATAAATTACTTCTGGAAAGCCATTTGATACCTAATTATGCAGTGAGTTAAAAGAAGACGCCCATATACTTAAACATCAATGCCAATAGAAATGACTGAAGTTAACATGTAAAACCTCTATTGGTGGGTAATAGTATTATTATATAATAAAGTATTGTTAGGTACATAATCTCCGTCCATTTTACACATTGCTATATCCGTGACCTTAATCCTTGTGATCCGGCAGCTTTCGTGAGATATTTCTGGTTCAACAACGTTGCAACACTTAAGATAGAATCTGACGATAGAAAGAGAGAAGGTATATCGTTGAAAGCAATTAAAGAACCAACTTACACAATAAAGAAATATAAAATAGTCTAAGAAATCGTGGGTACTAAAAGTATATAAAAAAATCTGTTAAATACTTAAAAGAAGATTTTAACATCGCATTCAAAACATTGTAACACTGTTCCATGCTAATTTGACTCCATAAAAACACTATGGATTGTTATTGTTCAACAACTTCTCAAGCAATACAATGTTAATGTTATAATTTACGTCCCTGCAAACGGTCTTTGACAAAAGTGGATGTTAACATATCTTCGTTGGTTGCCATTAAACGATGACAAATTGTTAAAAAATACAGCAAATCGGTTAGTTAAACGTGCAAATGAATAGCAATAGTCGTCGAACATGACATATTGCCTGCGAATGGGTGTTTGGCGAATAGATTAGCGTCAGTGGCGGTTACTACATAGTTTATGATTATTGTCCACCTGCATAGTAAATGTACAGACAACTTTGACATTGAAATAATTAGATCGGAAGTTTTATAATGCTTCGGTTACACTGCAGTACTTTCACAATTGCTGTAAGATTCTAATCGAGGCATATGCATTGTCTACGTTATAAACTTTATACATTATATTGTAGACTTAAAGGTTAAGAATGATAAAAAAATTTATGTAATGCGTTATTGAGACTTTTAGAACCTTTTCAAACTAAAGTTAGTTTGTTTATATTTGACTGCAGAGCGCAGGCACTTCTAGATTTCTTAAAGTACAATAGCGACTTTTGTATTTAAAAATTAATTTTGAATGTTTTAGCATTATATAAATACTGGTTAGTGATTACTTATTTCAAGCTCTTTTCATAATACCTATCTATAGTGCAAGGCATTGACTTCAATAATCACCTACGCCAGTGAAGAATCGATACTGTAATCACAAAAACACTGTTACTCGTAAACAAAAGATAATATTCTAGAAAATTCTAGAGCGAGGTGCGAACACAGGCGGGCCGGTGACACGCTATCGCGGGACCACGTTCCTGGCGCATAAATCACAGACGCGGCTTGTTTTACCAATAAAATTGATTCTTTCGCGATCGAGGACTACAAACGTAAACTGAAACGCGAACGTTTTCGAGTTTGATAAATTGTGTTCAAACTTTGAATTGTAGCCTGCAGAATAGGTAATCTATGACGTCTGTATCTGAGGACTTTTATACACATAGATAAGCTACAAAATAAAATTGGTCATTTTAATTCTGTAAAATCATTTTTAATAGCTGTTAAAAAAGAAATAGTTCCTTAATTCCTCGATAGTAGGCATAATAGACTTATCATCAAATGCTACAGTATAAGTATGTTTGAAGAAGCCCGTAAACAGTTTTTACGTAGTACCCACTGAAAAATATATTTTTATGTTTTTAATCCCCCAAAAAAGTTATTATTGAAAATTTCACGTGATAAAGTAAAAGTAGTTAGTACAACTTATTTGACTATCATTGTAATGTGACTGCATTAAACATATATACATTAAAAAAATTATAATAGCTCAAATAAATTTCAATAAACAACTGAATTTAAACATTATTTATACATTTATTGCTTTTAAAAACCAAACGAACAATATTAGTCACGAGCGATATGTTATGAAAGGCTCATCAACTTTGCAATGATCAAAAAAATAAAATTTTGGATTTACGAATTATATTATTATACGCTGAAATCATAAATCATCGCATTCACGAATGATATCAATGGTCTCGCCCTACTAAATGGGGCCTATTTATCAGAAACACATAAAACGCGCGTGCCAAGTTCAGTATTGATCAACGAAAAATCGTATCATCCACTGACAGTATCTCCCTTATTGCGTATAATGATATATTGATTCGAGATATATTGTGTATAATACTCAATCGTTTTACGATATGATATCTGTGCCTTTAATATACGGTTAATAGAATATTAAAATGCTATATATTAAATCACGACGTTGTCTACATCGTATCTGCATATACATAAATGATGTGGTTATCGGTTTTACGGTCATTGAAACATTTTTAATGTATAGCAATATAATGATATGAAACTTTTGTATTCGTAATGAATGAAAATAAGTTATTAGGCACGATATTGTGCACCCAAAAGTGTCAAAATATAACAGTCGATGCATATCTTAAACCTCAAAATGCAACGGTGCGTATTTTTCCTTGAGAACGTCCAAGCATTCCGAAGGTATTTACCGAGTGGTGTCCTGGAATGGGCTTTATTATTTATTATACGGAAAACAGAGCAAACTAACCAAAAGTGTCCGCGGTACGGAAGCAGCGGGAAGCAACAAAACCGAGCGGAATAAAGAAAATAGAACGACGTGGGTCGCGCGCTTTTAACTGTGGAGTGTATTTCATCATTTATTATACTAGGAAAAAAAAAGTTTATTTTCAATAAAGAAAATAGTGTATTTGATAGACCAATTAATTAAATTAATATAAATACGTTAAATAAACAAAAAATCAAGTCATTTTCTCGAAATGTTGTGCTGTATGTGCACAAACGTGAACGTCATAGTCTATATAGAATTGAATTGTTACAAACAACGTAACGTCATGATATTCGTTTAACAGCAGTGGAATGTATGATATCACTTATGTAAAACCCAGAGTTAAAATCATAATACCAATACTTTTAATCAGTCTGGACATTTTTGAAAATCACAATCAAAATTAAATAGCAATGATGTCATAATCAGCGGAAGCCAAGATCAACATTCGACCAATCGAATATACTTTGGTGAAATCAAATAAACTCACTTATGTTTCTAGGACTACTCCACAGTTTTCGCACTATGCGAGAATGAGACGGCAACATCCGAAAAGGAAAGCGTGACAGGAAAACGGAGCAAAAAGAGTGGCGTGTACTCGCCTAGGCAGCGCTCTCAAACCTCCCGGGGGTTGGCTGGACTTAAGCCGTGGCTACATTAGATATAAGAGTGCCTGAGGTGGAAAGGATAGTGTGAAACTTTCCTTGTTGAGGCTTCATTCTCTAATGGATCAGGAGTCTGCAAAATGAAGAATTAGAATTTAAGAGTTAAACAGATCAATTTATCTTACTCTTTAACTAAAAGTAAGCAAGTTGTCTATAACTCTTAGACTTTCTGTCAGAGTTAAGTCTAAATGTATAGAACATAAAATATCAAAATCACGTTGACCACTGGTTTTGTTAAAAATTTGAGTACGTAATTAATACCTTATTATATTACAAACTAGCTGTTGCCTGCGACTTCGTCCGCGCTGTAAGCAGTTGCGTTATAAACATTTTCGTAGTGGTAGTACAACTTTCCGCATATCACATCGAAATCGTTGGGCTTAGGTTATTGGTATCATCTAGTCACTGAATAAAATAAGGTTGTCTGAAAGTAAAGAAACTGCTTTTTGTTATAATAGCAATTAGGCTTCCACCCCTCCTCCCCACCACCCCTCCGTACCACCTCCCCACTAACCTTCTCCCAATTCTACACTTCCCCTTCTACTTATTCCCCCCACACTTTACCAACCTTTCCCACCGCGTTGTACACCCCCATACACTTTCCCTCCTCCAAACCTGTCTATTCTCTCCCTCTTCTCCCTCCCCTTACCCATCTTTTTCCTTTCCAACACCATTCCCAACCCCCCCCCCCCTTTTTTTGCATACCCATTTAACTACACAACAAAATACCTGTCAGGTAGTGATCATTTACAGACACACTAATTATCAAATAACATTTATTTTTGTATGGAGACATTTGTAAACACCCAAAAATACAACAGCTCAAACAAAAATAAACTATAAATAACCTATAAAACATTTCTGTCAACTTTTTGCACAACCAGTAATGTTGAACTACACTGTCATACAAATGATATGAAATGAGAGATCGACCTGCAGATCAGGCTCCTGACATTTTATTGAGATGTAACTTATACCAGTTTGTGTCCCGTACACTAAGATATTAAACAGTGAAAACGCCGTCAAATTCTGTTCAGTAGTTTCCAAGATTAGCCCATACAAACATACAGACAGACACAAATTTTTTTTATTATATTTTTGGTCTCTACTGGTCTTAACTAATGTCCGGGGATTGTTTTTTTTTTACTTCTATATACAGATTCGACTTTCTTTAGTTTTTCCGTCCGTCCGTCCGTAGATCCGTCAAGTGGTTGAAGCGTGATTGAGTAACAAATATCTAATCATCCAAATATCCAAACTTTCGCATTTATAATATTATTAGGATAGATACACAATCAATCAAACATCGTTCGTGTATTGCAAAAAATGCTGATCAACTTTGCTAGATAGTTATGATTATTTGAAACCAATAACAAGCTGATTAATGCAAGGAGACAAGAGTTTATTCAACGGAACAAGATCTTGGTGGGCTCGTGTAGGGTTAAAACAACTGTTAACGATTAACAAGATCTTGTTCAAGTTAAAAAAAAATTTAGTGTAGTAGGTACTACAGAAAATTCCTAATTCCTCTGTAGTTCTTCAGTCGTGTTAAGATTTGAATCTATTTAATAAGAAATAAACTGTAATAATTTACCAAAATACATGTTTCGATGTACGGATGCGTAAATTTACAAGGATTTGGCACTAACCAAGTTAACTCTGAAATAAGCAGCGGTGGGTCTAAACGGCCAGCAGTCATAACGCTAAAGTTTCTCGCTGCACATATGCCAGCGCTCCACTCTTTTATTTTTGCTCCATTTTCCATTTCCACTAAGCGAAAGCGACTTTCCACGGCGACTTTTTTCAACTGAAAAGCTGCGAGGATTGTGGTAAAATAATAACAAAAAAATGAACGGAGAGAAATGGAAATAAAAATTTGCTTCGTCATAAATCATGAAATGCTTCCGCCTGGTTGCTTTAATACAAAGAAAGTTTATATCAACGTCAGTAGGATTTTATTGTCCAGAACGAAATGAGAACAATAACTAATTATGGAGTATATCTATCAACTTTAGTTCTGAGTGTTTTCGCCTAAGTTTTGCGGAATACTTAATCAAGGATTGAGGAAAATCCGCTTGCCAAGAATTGAACAATGCGTTCAAGAGAAAGAAAATTGGGCCTGTACAAATCTCGAACTATGGGAGTATTGTGAGTAAAAGGAAGAGCTTAACGCATCGCTCGACACAAATCCCAAGCGGAAAGATTCCATTAAGAAAATCAAAAAAGGTCTGCTCAGTTCACGGCCCGCGACTATTTTCATTTAGCAAAAACAACCCATAAATTGTCATCTTAACGAGATTTCTGTTTTTGCAGCATTCGCACCCTCGAGTGTTTGGTCACTAGCAGTTCAGTGATATCCTTGCCTCTCAGGAATTATTACGTCAGCGCCTCTACATTGAATTCCAACACTTCATTAATGGTACAGAACAAAATTTGATTTCTTATTACTAAAATTGACTAGATACCTACAAAACTTTTAATTAATGTTATAACACTAAGAAAAGGTTAAATAGATTATATAAATACGTTCACATAAGGTAGAATGATAATATAAAATATTGGCAAACGATAGCCCTGACCTAATTTAGAATATTCAGCTAAGGAAACTTTTTGTTTTACGTAAAATAATTAATTTGATTGAATTTACCAACTTGTTAGTTACTTTGCTAAAACAACAATTGTAAAATGTTGACTGAACAATCGTTAGGCAAATATTTACACCTATTGAAAATACATATACTGAATAAATTAAAAACAAAAGCATACTCCATCTTCAAAACATTGTTGCAAACCGCCTGCGTAGACGCATGTGCTTTGGCACGCCGAACGGCGCATGCGTGTCAAGACATCAGACGCTGAGCGCGAGTGCATGCAGCCGCGGTTATTTATTACCTCGCCAATGAATTAGCTTCGTTTATAACACCTTTTATTTGAGGGTTAACTACGAGTACATGAAATGCTTATGAATATTTTATATTTCTTTATTGTTTCAATTTACATTTTTCTATGATCAATCGATTGTAAAAACTTCATGATTAATGACTGCAAAAAGCTGTAATTGTTTCTTGAGTTACAAAGCTCAAATAAACAACAATTAAGTAGAACCTAATATAGAAACTCCACTGCTATATCACTAGAACATTTCCAGTTCAACTCGAATAAACTCGAGAATATCATAATTAAAGTGCCGTTCCACAGTTTGGGCCGTCACGTGATACCGTTGCCCAAATTATCCGAGCCTTGTGTCATCTTGTCCCAATCCAATATGGCGCCATAAATCCTCGCTGGGGGAGTTGGGGCGGCGGAGGGGGTACGTCACTCAAACTTTCTCTGTACTCCGTCTTGCGCTCTCTCTTCTCACGAACTAGGGGTGGGTACGGATAGACCCTTAGAAATACATTTTTCATTTTACGTGGTCGGAAATTCGGGGTGTGTTGACGGGAAGGACATGTGTTTGGTAAACGTGTATAAAATAAATAACTGTAGTATGATAAAAACAAATTACAAAACTGGTGCCACTTATAGGTACTTTCTGTTCGACATTACAAACTTTTGCATAGTTGAAAATGTTCTGTGAACAACTTTATTCATCACACCGCTTCAGCCGCTCTGCAGATATTGCAAGTGTTGAAAATCATATAGGGATAGTCGTTCGAAAGTTTTACTGTAAAGTTAATAACATTTCTGATTAATGTCAAATAAAGGTTAAGGAGTAGATAAATACTAAATAGAAGTTGATGAGATCATAATGTGTTTGATAAATATCAAAGACGTTTATTCTTTTACTGAGAGTAAAATTTTATAAATAACTTATTTTTCGTAAGATATTTATAAAATTTAATTCTCAGTAAAATAATTATCATGTCATACGATCTAAATTACTTCAAACAATAATTGAATAATATGTATATTTATGTCATAGTTGTTGCTGACGTTACAACATCAGGGCGCGGTGGTGCGCTTCAAGGAATCCTCAGATAGAGTTCGAGCGCCGGGATGAGTAATCTCTTTTGTTTTTCTAAGAACATTGCGCGCCGCCGAACGAGCACGATTATCAGCTTGTTTTCCACACACACAACCTTTTAAATTAAAATCTGTTTTGTAAACTCCGCTTTACGTGAGACGCTTAGGAACTTTAGTAGATACTACGTTTATTATAGGAACATTACTTACAACATTTCGAGTCGTTTCCTCTTTGAACTAATTTGTGGTTGACACGTCTTATGATCACGTAAATTCAACAGTGGTACTGGTTTTCTGTGTGCCTCTTGCACTTGCTAAGTAACGATATTACGTCAAGTAAAGTGAGGCTACTGAATTAATATTTCATTAAAAATTTGTCCAATACCTACCAGATGAAATCACTTCAGTCTACTATCTACTGAATGAAAATGTGTTATAGGTTTGCCTTATGAGCACACTTCTATTTAGTAGCATAAGCTATTTTCTACAACAATAAAACTGTTTACCTAAATATCACCCAATGCAAACGTGCCTATGTTATTTCTATTGGTACCATAATTCAGTAGGTATGATATAATTAAGTAAACTGTAGGTGGTACTACATTCAAAATAACCATCATAATCCAAATTTATTACAATCCACTTTGCATAAGACGTCGTTATCTGTCCATCACCTGTTTACTGTATAATTGAGGTATCATAAACCAGCAGAGCTAAGTAGGTGTGACCACAGCACGTAAAGACAATACTTACAACCGCAAAATATTATTTTCTATCTGCTCATTTATTATCTGTTATTTATTATCTGATCAGTTCTATTACAGCAGAAGTTCGAAACCCACATTCTTGTAGGCTTTAGTTAGATTTTAGTAGCCTGAGCCCAAAATGATAATTCAAGCATCTTTGGAAAATTGCTCTTTAAGTGTTTAGGATATTATGTTAAATACTCGTAGTAACACATATGTTGTTACTGTAAGTTAAAGTAAAATTCGGGAGATTCCTATTTTCCCCATCGCCATTGTTTCAGAGGTGGGAACAACACAACGATCTCTATGTACTTACTAGATGGAGCGAACCAAACAATCGCTCTGTTCCACGCCACTGCGGCACCGGGAGCCGCAACTCGTTCACATTCTCTTAGACACTGGTACAGTTACTACGCTACGGGTAAATATCGTCAATATTTAGAAAATAATTAAATTTTCTGCGTAGTAACTGGACAAGTGTCAAAGTGAATGTAAACGGGTTGCGGCTCCCGGAGCCGCAGTCGCGCAGAACAGAGTGGTTATTTGGTTCGCTCCATGTAGTAAATATATATAGAGATCGTTGAAACAACAGGATTTTCGTTAAACTAATATCCCTCTCTTTCGAAAATGATCCCTGTTGTCCAGAATCGGTGGGGTGGGGGATCCTTCCTAAAATTCCACCAAACCGCACAGCGCTACCGTGGTGGACCATGGCATGTATGCCTTCATCGTGAGGGAAAGCCTCTGAACAACAGTCAACCGTAAAAGCGTCAAACTTGTGGATAGTCCATCTAATGTTAAGTGGCCACTGACGCCCAACAACAGCTGCAGCCTTGGACTGCTTGATTCAACGTTCTCAAAGTAAAATTAAGTAGGTAGGTACCTATATACAAACTGCGAAATCAGTTATGTTAGATTTGGTACTGTATTTGCAATGCACTTAAATGTTTGAACTGAACACCAGTCCTTTAGAGTTTACTTTCTACCAGTAGCAATATAAGCACTTCCGAATAAAATCCTGCGCTCCGAACAAGCCTCATAATCAAATTTGCACCTACATGCAAGATAATCTCGTTAATACTCGCGTGACCGCACGAAGACAATATTGGTAGGTATTGGTTTGCAATAAAGTGAGCATCCATCACGCCGTCCAGAGCCACGGGGGGCGACTATATTAGAAAACCTTCGTCAGACGTGTCTGGACCTTACTAGGTATTTAGACGGGTCGGGTACATGAGGTAATTAAAGATAGGAACCACAGAATCTTATTGGTTAGTTGAATATCCACCCATACTCGTGCATAAATACATTATTATTGTTATTACGAAAACTTGCCTAGCTGACTTGATGATGTGTCTTACTCTTGTTCAACAGGTACCAATTTAGGTACCTACAGACAATAGTAAGAGTGCCGTGTAGTTTCCGGCTTAGAGTAAGACCACCCCCAATATTCCTGTGGGTATCGTGGACGCAACTAAGGGTTTGCCCCAGGGACGGGCAGCAGCGTTCTCCTGTGTATATTAACATCATTACATCATCACTAAACCGCCAGCCAAGCGTTGTAATTATGGCAAATCCTATAATGGACAACCCACCAAAAGTGGCATTATTGGAGAGACTTATGTTCAGCAATGGAAGTATTTCGGCTGGTGATGATGATGATAAACTTACAATTAATAAAATAACTAATATGTTTTGGTGGTAGGTACAATAAAAAATATTTGATAGGTATGCACCGGGTCTTAGGCAGATTTGATTTGATACTCAAAAATTTCATGTAAGAAATTCTGTGTTAAAGCTAAAAAGATATGCAATGCAGAGATCGATTACTTATAAACTATAATTTACATAAAAAATCCAATACCTAACAAAGATTCTCCCAGAAAAATAGCATTGTCTTAAAAAGACTCTTTTTGCAATTCAAAGTTTAGAACGTCATAAAAATTTAAATAACGAATTACATTTTAACAAAACGCGAAAGGAATGACTGTAAAGACTAATTTTATTGTGAATAGTTTTTTGTTGAAATAAAAAAGAATTAGAATGCGTGAAACAAAAATGTGTCTAACAATAATCCGACACAAGACGGTTATTTAAAAATCAGCTTTATGCCCTAGTTCATCTAAAGTTACGATGAACGCACGAGATAATTAAGTTTGTATATCTGCGTTTGTATTCTGGAACCCGCTGAGTTTACGACTGTAACGGTAAGTACGGGATCGTGCGGTCGAACATTTGGACGATAATTAATTATGCAAACAAAAGTCAGCGTTATTGTTTTTTCTCATAAAGCAAGGCCTTGTTGTTACGTTTTGCGTAATGGTGGACAATAGACATGTCACATTTGGTAACTTTTTGCGGTTGTGTCGTAAATAAGTGGGACAATTTGGTAACCAATGGTTTCTTTACAATTGAAGTTTATAACAAAAGTTTAAAGATTACCACAAACCATATATAAAATACTTTGTGTTAATAATTCTTTTTATTGTGCTTTATATAGCGAATAATCTAGCTGTAGATACTCAATAATATGTGCTGTCTAGTAATAGAAACAATGTAGCTAGGTATAATCATACCTAGATTAGAGAAATATATGTACCTAAATAAACATGTCGAATATAAGCCGACTCTAATAAAATATCTTTTAAAGATACAAATGTGCTGGCTGTGTGGTTCCCGGCTTAGAATAGGGCCACCTCCAATCTTACCATGTGTATCGTTAAGGCGACTAAGAGATTGCACCAGGGACGAGCAAAAACGTTTTCCTGAGTAAATTAATATCATTACTGCGATCACAAATCCGCCTGCCAAGCGTGGTGATTATAGGAAATCCCCCAATGGATAGCCCACCAAAAGCGGCAATCTATTGAGGAGGCTTATGTTCAGCAGTGGACGTACAAATGAAATGCGCTTAAAAATATCTGTGCTCGCCTTAATGAATATTATTTCCAAATAAAACAAACCGAATGTTAAAACATGTGGTCATCTGTGCGTATCATAAAATTTACTGTTGCACTCGGCTTTTGTTCCAGTAGTAATTTTTATGTGGGCAGTAAAAATATGATTAGTACTGCCCAGTATTGAGACGTCACTCAGCGGGACTTTTATGGCCTCATTTGGATAATTTGAGGGCACTTCCTTCATGGTTCATGACCAACTAACAGGACCCCCAATAAAACTACAAATCAACTGTATACTAGTAGAACTTTAGTGAACTAATAAAGGTCAAAATTAAATTGGTTTTTCCCTTTTTTCCCGAAAAGGGCTTTGTTGCATTGTACTGTTGGGTTCGAATTTTGAATTGGGAAGCGACAACAATGTTTAACGCACGCATCGTAAACTTTATTGCCGTTGTGATGAAACGTGTGAATTCTTTATTGCCAGTTACGTACTTTTATTGATGTATTTTTTTATTGGATACCTAGTTTCCAGAAAAAATTCCACGGAGAGAATGAAATATCTAATTAACAGAAAATGTCGCCGAATACGAGCTTGATACCTAAAAGAGTACCGAGAAATAAGAGGTGGCGGCGTTATAGAAAAAAAGACCTAATATCTCAAATGTCAAAATGTGACATTGAGTGATTTGTAGCTAAGCTCCGCCTGTCCCGTGTTTCAAACATCACCGCTCGGGGCAGACAGCTGAGTGCTAAGCTTTGGAAGGGCGCAAGAGAGTTGCATACATTCATCTCTCTCGCACTCGTTTATTCACCGATCTCTATTTCACATAGCGGATAAGACTCCTATTCTATAAACGGCACTACCTATTACATGGTATACTTACCTGAGAGCTTTTGTGTAGAAGTTCAACGCTTTTTCTCGATGCAGTTTGTATCTAAAATGATTTTGTGAGAAGTGTGTTGCACAAGGGATTTCGCACTCTTGTATTGTATAATTTTTCTAAAATTTCCTTTGCTTGACTGGTATCACGGTGAGTTGATTGTCACATTTAATAAAAAAAAGTAACCTATGATTTCCGTAGCATCTATTGTTAAAATTATACTAACCTATACAGCTGGTTGCAAAGATTTTCGACAGTCAAAAAATTTCAATTTACCTGAAACAAAATAATAAAAGTTCATTAAACAAAATCAAAAGCAATTCAAAGATTGGAGTGCATTCTTTGATTTAAAATTAACTATCATTCCTTTCCCATGTTTAATCTTAGCCCCCATTTAGGCTGGTTCATCACATGTGCAGTAGTTACTTCTCGCGATAAGCTATCAAATATATATCAAATGTATGCATTTACAACACTATGAACTACGACTGGCATCTGGTTAAATGAACAGTGCTCTTGTCTATGATCCATAGTAGACGTCAGATCACGAAATAATGGGTTCTTGGTAGTACTGTCAAATGTTCTCACATTATTTCACAAGTGCTTAATGTAGGTTAATTAAATCTAAATTAATGAGTACCCATATATACCTACGTATTTACATAAGGTTCACATTACAGTGTTAACATTTTGTTAGTCATTGTAAGCTTTTTGATAAGATAGGACGAAAATTTCTATAATCACAGGTGGGTTTACACCACTTATGAATAGGTAAGTGTATTTTATACTCATTCCTTTACTTCTTACAACTTCTCAATAAGTGTGTGCAATCATGAGTAAAAAATAGTTAATAAATTTCCTTACGGCTCTATCAATTTCCAAAGATTTTACAACACTAATTTTCACAAAATACTACTTTCCAGTTTTCTTTATAAGTAGAAGTTGACATTTTCTCTGGAGATTCTACAGACTAACTTTTAATCGATGTATTCGTATTCGAATTGGATCAAATGTAAAGTATGATTTGGTAGAGATGAGCCATCTTGCATGGACGTATGCTATTTAAATGCCGCGTTATTGAGCGATAGAATTCATCAAGACTACCTACTCCGAATATAAGAGACCAAATATGGACTGAAAAGTTTCCTTGCCTTTAAAAAGTCAATTAAAAACTTAAACAATCGGATCGCTAGACATCCGATGCTCCGTTGTCCATCTAATTTGTCGCCTCGCGATGCCACCGCAGAAGATATAAATAGCCTCGCTTTAAGTGGCAAAGCGCGCCGACTCAGGACCCTCGTCCCTCTGATAACATCGCATTAGGGTACAGAGAAAAGAAATAACCGCCAGCTACTGGTTTCCGTCATATTTATACCTCAGGAAGTACATTTCAGAGACTGACAAAATAATGGGTCTATTTTAAACAAATACATATGTGAGGGGGCCTTAAAAGGATAGATATAGAGTAGAGTGACCTAGGGAGGATAGTTTAATGTATTGAAAAACCAAGATGAAATTGGATGGTAAACAAAGCAGCCTAGGGATTCAGATTAAGCCGTAAGGATTCATCATCAGGTTATTTGTGTCTCCACTGCAGGAGCACCACCCTCTCTCATCTGCCGGAGACAGATGGAGGATTTGGCCTACACTCCCCGCGCTGGCCAGACGGGTTGGGGAGGCCTGATTGATCATTTATAATGTATTCCCTTAGTCACCTTGTACGACATCCACGGGAAGAGTTGGAGTGGTCCTATTCTACTCTATCGGAAACCACACGACATCATAAGGATTCATATAATTTTGATACGTTTTTATTTAAAAAAAACTTTATTTATTAACTTTTTACTACCGATTTAGAAATATATAAGATAGTATATTTAAAATTACCGTAGATATTTATCAAGAAATATGTAGTAGGTCGAGTAGGTGAAACAAAAAGTGCTTTGCCTAGGTACGCTGGGAACTTAAAATTTTCTATATTTAGGTATACCTATGGTTTCTCATGTTTAACCCAACGGTTACTAAACATATTGAAATCAGTCAAATATATTACCCCATTTAAAGTTATAGAATGTTTATTTCAAACAAGCGCCGAACTTAGTTGTTTTAACCAAATGATTACAATCGAACATATGATCCAAAATTGAGCATACCTAAATCTTAACGTGATTTTTTAATAAACACTTAACTGATTTACAAAAACCGAAATCATAAACAATTTAAAAGTATTCTCTATTTATATAGATCAGCACTTTTTCGTTTTGCAATATTTGTCACGGATTGAAAATGTATTAAAACAAATGGGAAACAATTTACAGAGATTGCTTCTTTAAATTGGTTGCTTAGGTAGCCCTGTGTGACTAATGTAATGGCTGAATAAAATGTACAGTGATGTAGAGAAGTCCGCGAGAGGTCGAGAGGCAACTTGTGTGGCGTCCAGGAATTATTAAGTGACTCGTGGACAAAACAAGTTTTAATGTTGTGTGTATTAATTTGTACATGTATGGTAATTGATGATATGGATTAAGAATAAAAACTTGCTACCATTTTTTTAAACTACATAATTGAATTTAATTTTAAAGTACTATATAAATGTTTTAAATTCGTTTTTTTTACTTGTGTAGGAAGTACAATCTTGCGCTCATAAATTGTCTATTATGTTTAAATTAAGGTATACTTTGCTATGGCAATGTTAAGTAATTATACCTACAACATAACATTCATTACTTTGATAATTGTTGTGATATCGCAACGAGGCATCAACCAAATGCACAGTAATTTGAGCGAGAATTCTCTCAACGATTTCCGAGGCAATTTTTTTTGCGTCAATTAGCATTGAATCTAAAATTATTAGCAAGAGTGCACCCGCTGGCAGTTGGCGAACAAAGTACGTAATTACAATAAATTAAAAGAAGCTTATTCAATAACTCATTCAATCAATTTAAAACACAAATTTTATTGACAACTTTTAATTGAGGTTCGAAACCGGTTATATTATAATATGAACGCATTTTAATTGCATTGTAAATAAATATGAAGGTATATTACTTAAACCTGGCTGAAGAACAGATTTTTTCTACTAGCAATAAGTTCTTAATTTTAACAATATAATCAGTCCAACTCTAAATGCACACATTTAAAATTTTACAGTACAAAAATTTGTTTTGTATATATCAAATAACTTATATTAATATATCAAATAGCTATACTATTTATTCTATGTATAGTACAATATTTTATTATAAAATTTCAATATAAATAAATAAATATGTGGGGACACTTTACACACGGCCACCTGATCCCAAACTAGGCAAAGCCTGTAATATGGGTATCAGACAGCTGATATACATACATAATATATATAACATCCAGTCACAAGGCAAACACAAGTGCTCATAACACGAATGTTTGCCCTGGGCGGGATTCGAACCCGCGACCTTCGCAGGCAGGTGTACTACAGACTAAGCTATGGAGCCGACATTATATAATATCTATGCACATTTGTTTTTGACCTACCGCTTGTTTTAGCTTTTCCCACAGTGGAGGTTGGCTGGAAGAGATCTCTTATAGAGATAAGTCCACCTTTGTACACTTTTATGTTATGCCCTTTTTTTTGTAAAATTTAGGTGCATTAAAGAATATATAATTTGTCTTTATCTTCCTCATATTCTTACACGGTGATAATAATAATTTCTGTGCTGTCAAATTTTCGATAATGGAACCGGACCCAATATTATATTATGGCTTTAGTATTTGATAAGGCAAAAAGACCTACCCCAGACAGCCAGCCAAATCTACTTCGTGTCGGGTTAACCCCAAGCTACCTATCGAGTGACGGCGTCGGAAACGGCAAGGGCGGGAAATGGGAAGCGAGTGTGCATGACGCCTTATGTGGGTTGCTTGGATGCTTACTACAGTATGTATACTAAGCCTTACTATCTAAGGATTTTTATATTTAGCCTACAACAGTCCATTTTGGACTAGCGCGTCTTCTTTTACACGTCACTGTTTTTTATAGTCTGCTGGGGATAACCTTAACTAGTAAAAAAAAGATGTAGTTTTTAAATACTAAGTTCTAGTAATTCAATACCTACCTAGTAGTTACATATTTCAAGGTTTTATTTACATTGTGCCCAATGGTATTTTTTTACTATTTTTTATGCTGTCGGATTAATTTAATATATATTTGTTGGATTGTGAGTCACACACATCACAAAGATCCGATCTTGACGAACTTTTTCAGGAATTTAATAAGCAGCTTGCTGACACAGATCGTTCTTACTGATAAGTTCACACTTCCTAACTCGGTACAGTAACATTATCTCTCGAAGTTATTACTTACAAAGTGACAAGGGTAAGTATAAGAGTAAGTCTGTGCTGGGTGGGTGGTTTTAAAAACTACTTACGCGGCTTAATTGTTGAATTTTTTTTTTTTGGGTGGTTCATAGGTAACATTTTTAGATGTCAGTGATTTAATTATTAAATATGTTCGTCTCATTTCAAATCAACTCATCATCATCATCAGTGAAAATACATCCACTGCTGAGCATAAGCTTCCCTAATAGAATGACACTTTTGGTGAGCTGTCCATTTGGTCATTTGCCACAAACACCATACTTGTCAGGTGGATTGGTGATCGCAGTAATGATCTTAATATACACAGGACACCGTCTTTGGTCCAATTGTGGTGAATCAATTGATGACCAACGGGAAAATTGAGGGCGGTCCTATTCTAAGCCTGAACCATACGACATTTTGTTGTACATTTTAAAGCCTAAATACAGATATGATATTTTGTGCACAAAGGCGATGTTATCTCTAATAGAAATCTCTTACAGCCAATGTTACCGGATGTGAGACAGGGTAGTAAGAGCAAGGGAGTAAGGCGTTCTCAGTTTTAGTGTACGTAGTACTTACATATATAAGACCTATTCGTTCTCTGAACAAATCACACGGAAAATTGGTCTTAAAGGTTCTCAAATTTTAATATTAAGCGAAAACAAACAGATGTTAAAATTTTATCGATCAAGACAACTTTTTGATTGCACGGGGTACCTACATACAACTGAAAACAAAATCATAATTTGGAATAAGAACAGTTCTAGCACTTTTGACGCTGAATGTACTAGATGTTTACGTAATATCCACGTGCGTGTACGAACCGCCCCGCCTACTGCTTGTAGTGTGTAGGAACAATATAAAAAATTGCATCTGATATTAGGTAGGTAAGGCCCCTCCCTGTGATTAGGAAAGCAATCTATTTTAATGTAATTGTTACTTTCAATCAAACATTGGACAAGGCATTTATAAGGGGCGACACAGGGTACAGCATTAAATAATTATATAATAGTATTATATGAGGACAAGTACAAGAAGGATTGAAAAGGACCTTATTAACAGTAGTAACAACTTTTCTAATGATTCTACTTACTCTTCATTACAGAATTCACTACTGTTTGACGTTTTTAGGGTTCCGTGGTACAACTATCCTTATAGTTTCACCATGTCCGTATGTGTGTCTGTCCAGCGTTTTACTCACAGACTATTACTATACCTATATAAAGCAAATAAAATACATGGTCATACATAATAAAAACTCCTAAAAAAGTTATTAAATAAAAGTTTAAAAACAGTACCCTATGTATAAAGTGCGGGTGAATTTTTTGTTCGCCTAGCAATTATTTGTTTTAGGTTTTTTTTATAAATATAATCGTATATATCGCAATTTTGGGGTCGCATCTAATGAAAAAAATTTCGATACAGGGGTCGGTTTACGAAATATTAAGTTTTAAAATGGTAATTAAATCTTAAAGTTGCGTGTTACCTCTCTTACCAGCTAAACTACTATTTCTGAAAAATTTTAAGTACTCATAACGATAGTATGTATTACGAAGTTAAAAGGAAAACTATGAGAGCTAAGTAGGCTCTATACTAGTTTACGAATCATAGTCGACTAACTTATAACAGTACTTGCGTTAGTAAAAAGTTCTTAGGAACTCCATACAAACTGACATCAATGAACTACAAAACTAACTTTGTATCTTAAAATATTATAGGTATATCTATATTTTACCCTAAAGAGAACGGGATACATAACTGTAGTAGTGTAAATATATACCTACTTAATAAAAGTCACACGTCACAAAACAATTACGTGTGACTGTGTATAAATACATATTTTTTAAATTTAGATATAAGTAATGATTGTTCCCTGCTACGGAACCTTACCATGTGTGGTAGTTAGCAATTTTTTGTAATTTTATTAAAAATTTAGACAAAAAATAAAAATAGTTATTCGTACCTACCTACTATTGGGGGAGACGAACGGAATATACCCTATTATTGGCGAGTGTGCGAGGGCTGTCAGAAAATACATGCACAAGAAAAGAAGGAACAGGATGCAAAGTAAGCAAAGCATGGAGTAGGTAAGTTGTGATGTGAAAAATTGAAATTAATATGTATCAAGGACTACTGTTGCACTTTTACATATAAGTAATTATATTGGGAACTTTGGTACTTGCACTTGTACATTTTACTTAAGAAGAGTGTACACGATAGACAGAAGACATTTTGATCATCAGTTAAATGAGCCAGGTAATTACTTTGCCGAAATCCATAATCATTTATTAATTCCCCATCTCCCTCTATCTCAAGCCCGATATGTACCTACCTACTTACCCACAAAATCCCCGAATCAGGTATTTTCACTAATAGCAAATTCTCGTCACAGACCGATAGATTCAGGGGTCTTATTTCTTAGGTGTTAAATCCACTAATACATTTCGAGCCCAATGTCGAGCTCGGGCCAAAAATCAGGGCGAGCCGCGCCGCCCTGCATAGCAAGCAGACTGGATTGCTCGAAAATGTTCTTTACTTACTTACAACGCTTTGCGGGTGGAGTTCTTAAATTACGTACGAATGGAAGGATGATTTCGGGAGTCAGTTTAGCTTTTGTAAAATATACTATTTTATGAAACATATGCTGTTTGATTTCCTCGAAATAGTTTCAAATTTAACGAATATTCCAAGGCTAATGAAATTAACGATTGGCTAATTTTGACACCACGTTGAATTCACTCGTAGTAAGAATTATTTTGTATTCAAAAACTTTAATACCTATTTAGTTTTAATATGAGGATTTTAAGTACTTAGAAAATAATAACTGCAAAGCTGAAAATAAAATGGTTATAAATGCTATGCAATGTAATGAAGATGTAATATAATTAGCCGCAAGGTGAAGTAAATAGGTACTTGCTGAACACTAAACTGTGGTAATAAGCCTGCAAATAAGCGATTCAGCTTTATAAATGTCTTCATAAACCTCTTGATATTTAACGAACGTCATCAATTAAATGCTCAACATACAAGCAATAAAATTGTTATCATGCGAGCTTTAATCACGAAAAGTACGAATTTCGTTTCATTTACAATCAAATCCGTTACTAAGGACAAGGTACGAACTTTTAAAATTTAACTTTAGAGCTCCACGTCAAAGTTTTATAATGCGTGTAAACAAGAATATTCAGAAAAGACCAAGTTCTATAAGACTTTCACCTTTTGACCATGTTATCTTTTTTTATCCCTAGGTACGCTGCGCACCTTATGGTTTTATAATTTATATATTAATGATTTTATTAAACAGCTTTCATATTTCAGAATCACAAACTTACACTATAAATTCGATGTCTTTATATTTTTGTTCTCATAAAACTTGAGAACCGTTTTCCACTGTTATTGAGAAGCTATGTTAAGCTTGGTTTCATAAAAAGATATAAACAGTAGGAACTGACAAGGACCGGGTATTGTAGAAAAAGGCGATCAGATCACACAGAAAACGTTATATGTGATATCAGAGTCAGCAGCTTCAGCAGTCAAACCCTCGGTAGTCAGCTGGGCACATTAAATCCCACTTTACGACCGCACTCACGACCGCGCTCGCCCAACAACCGTTTATGCACTCGTTATACTAACCTTAATTGGTATATTGAGATTATGGGGACCAAACAGCGTTTTTATGGTTGTTTTAGAGATAACAGTAGATTTTGACACGGATTAGGCTCATAATATTGTAATTTATACGATTTGTTCGTGTTAATATAATTTACATAATGATTTGAGGTTACAATAAGTACAGATTCATAATTAATTGGTTAATTTAGATCACATAAATGAAACTAAGAAGAATGACCTGGTTTAGTTAACAAATGAATGCAATATATTTTTCCGATACAAAAAGAAGAATGGGGCTGATACTAAAACAACCAGGATATATATAGTTAAAAACGACGCCTAGAAAACAAATACCGAATGCAGAATGAATTGAATAGTAACATGGCAAATAAGAATTAAAAATATCACAGGCATTAATTCGCTTCTGATAAAAAGAGAGGACACTAAAACGACATGATTCCTATGATCCGCTTACGATCGTTAATAAGTCAATAAGGTACGTATGGAAAAAAAGAAAACAGTAAACAATAACTCCTACACGTAAACACCATAGACATAATCAAACAACAACTGAACTTCTAAAACAGGAATACATTTGCAACAGCACATAATAAAATTTCAATTGCAATTTTCAACAGCCATTTCCATATTTGCGCGATTCACGCGTGCAATATCACTTTCATGTTTTTGCATCTCGTTGGCAGCCGCGTAAATTCGAAACGCCTGATTCTGGCGTACACCAGCATTTTAATTACTCGTTTCAAGAATGATTTATATCGCGCCCAGACGCGAGTGACACTGGCGTTGGTGTTGTGGTGATACTGCAATTGTTTATGCTGTGACTATGGATTAGAGCCATCGCATGATTCTATAGATATTATCTTTCCGTGCTACTACGTGGATTTAAATTTCCCGAGGGAAGATCTTCGCTTGGTAATAGAATCTATGCGTAAATCCAGGGTCCAAACTGTGCTTATGCCAAGTTTTAAGCAGATTCGTTCGGACGTGAATAAACAAGAACAAATTTGAATCGCATGATGAACATCAGATACACTAGATTATGCCTAATTCTAAATGAGATAGTATGTACTGTAGAAAAATTTCTAGACTACATAATCAAAGAAATGTTTCTATATACTCGGAATGTAGAACTAAAATTTTGTAAAAGCGTGCGAAATTCGTGACCATTTCGAAAGTGTCTCAAATTATGGAAGTCGTTAAGTAATTTATGAAGCTTAGACACGGTCGGAGAGGAAATTGGACTGGAAAATAAAAATAAAACTCGCCTAACGAGGTCACGGCTCTAGCGTTCTCAGACTGTGAGGCATCAGTTGCTTAACATTGATGTGAACGATAAGATGTGTTATAGTTTCCTATATGCATACGATTACCAATACATGTTTATGTTAATGTTAATACCAGTGACCATTTCCATGCAAATCTTGAAGCATTAAAACTCAACAGGTATTATAAATAAAAGCAAAAGTTACTCTTGTTTATGAAAAAGGAGACAGAACGGCAGACGAAACACCTGATTGACTAGAACTATCTCATCAAAAGTTAATTTGTTAAACTTGATAAGACGGAGAACATAAATTCGGGGTATATTAAGTACAGTTTCTAGAACAGACAAAGCTTTAGTTGGGAGTAAAACGTCAGTTAAACGTTATAAAACTTAGATAAGACTCGCTTTCACCGACCACTCCTGTAACAATAACTTCGAAATGCCAACGCAACTTGAGTTTGCGTTATTCACGAAAAATCGTGAACAAAAACAAAATAGGGCCTTGCGCAAGCCCATTCACGTACAACCATTGTTCACATTTTTGGGACCTTTCGTAACATAATGCATCATACCGTTAGGCTCATGCTTCTAAAAAGATAAAAACTAGACTAGTTTCTTTTCTTTGTGATATTTTTGAACAAAGGGCCAAATATGATTTAGTAGTTTCCTATTTACCCATCAGATTTTATGAAGATCGCTCTTTGTAATAACAAACTTTTGGAGCTTTGTCTTTAGTCGGTCTTTATGATGAATGTTTTAGTAAACGATGTTCATAACATCGTCGGTTTCATATGCTTTGGACATTCATTGTGTTAAAAACACATGAGAGAGATATTACACAAAAGCGTTGAAATACAATACAATGTTTTTAAAAATAATTAGTACATTTTAACACGCGTAACATGTCCAAATGTGGTACACAATTTTTCAAGGTTTGTATGAGAATGTTCTGATTAAAACAATAATAAATAAATCACTTTATGAAATTCTTTATTAAGATTTAATTATATAAAAAAAATATATTTTTCTTTATCTTTGAACTGTTCTGCGTCAAAACGCATTGTTTGTTTTGTTCAAGAGATAGTATTTTCCACTTTATTTCCAACATAGAGAAACTCCCATGGGCATGGGAGTGGGATCCATATTATATGGCTAATGAAACATTTAGCTGCAAATTAGGCAATGTATATGTGAGAATTTGAATAAGTATGCATTTATCTAATTCAAAACCACACGGTATGTCCCTATCTATTGTCCAAATAGTGTGAGTTCAGTTATTTATTGCCATTGAATAGAAAAAAAGTGCTTCCGTTGACCGTTCTAAAATTTATTGTTAAACTACTTGACGTTAATGCTTTATTCAAATAAGCTTTTTGATTTTGTTTAAGCTTTACCAAAAAGTTGATAAAACAATTCAGTACATTTAGCAACAAACAAGGCATAACACAAATGCAGTCGATTAATCAAACTTTCGACGCCGCACACTGCATTCATTGAATTCTGTTTGTTAGGCGCTGCTAAGTTTCATGGTTATTCCAAACAATTGCGAAGCGTTCGATTTACGATCGGCATTCGTTCGTTCTAAATATAAATTGTTAGGCGCGGGACAAACAATTTGCGGATTGCGCGCGGAGTGTTGTCGCCGGGCACTCGCCTCGCCTCTGCCACCTAGCGTGATTTAGGAGTTTGTTGTAAGACTTAAATCATAGCAGTGTCTTCGGGACCGGAATCAGTATGCTTATTGTTTTAACAATGTTTAGGAATGGCTACTGATTCACGGCAATCATAGCATTTCGGGAGGAAGAAAAATAATGGTTTGTTTTGATTTGTTTACCTACACATTGATTATAATGTGGAGTCAGTGTAACGATATTGCATACAAATGCAAACCCTATATAGGGATTTATCGTACTTGTACACAGTTTCTTATACACAGTATGTTCACTAAGGATCCTAGACTTACATTGTATCTTCTTGATCTGTGACAATTTATGTAGTGCTAGGGGCTACGATAATGCTCTTCCAACCTTTCAACCAATTATATGGGTCAGCAAGTACTATGTAGTTCTACTCCATTGTTTAACTTACCTATATTTAGTCTTGTGTTGTCTTAAAGCGGTTTGAACAGTAGCGATCTCGATACGGCGACTTAAACTACAATCACATTGAATTCATACAAAACTGACCCTGTATTTTATTCGTATGTATTTCTAGACGCTAACGTGCTACTATGTTACATTATTTTGTACTTTTTAAAAAATACTACGTTAACTACTGAAGATATTTTACAATTTTGTACTACTGAAAAGAAAACAATTATCACTCTATTGATACACGTCCGTCTATATAATGGTCCAGGTAGGAGGACGATTTGTCGAACTTATTCAGTTTCGTTAGTGGTCGCACGCGAGTTCAAAGCGGGCTCGGGGCGGCGCGAGTCGCGGTCGCGGTCTCAGCGAGTGTCGCGGAGCGGTCGCGGTCTCGCGGAGTGTCGCACGGCATCGCGGCGGCGGGCGACTGCTGGCGGGCGGCGCTGTGGGCGCGCGCGGCGCACTGCCGCGCCGCCGCCGCGACGCCGCCCCTGCCACCACCCCGCGCCCGCCGACGCCGCCTGATTAAAAATTCTTCCCAAACTTTGTTGTCGGGATAGCCCCCAACTTAACGTAAATGGTTTTCGAACGCCACTTTCTTACTTGACAGTGATGAGCGCTGCTATACCACCAACTTTTGTCTCAGTACTTTTTGGTAGGTATTTGATGATTTCTGCAGCATAACTCAACAATACCTATGTATTACCTAAGTAAGCAATATGTAGTTAGATTAGGTACAAGATAGATAGTACCTAGCACACAGAAATGTACCGTGCTACTTTTATCTGTTTTTTGGTGACTCAAATGTCACTAAGTAAGCAATATGGAGTTGGGTTAGGTTAAGTACTACGCAGTATTAAGAACATAGTAACAAAAATTATACCATGATACTACCTTCGTTAGTTTTCATCCTTTGTTCCAGCTCACCATTTAATTCATCAAAAACTATACCGGCGGACATTGTTAACTACAACACGAGCTCACTTGAAATAATTTGAATCACAATCTGACGATCAACTAGTTCAGTTTAAAAATAGTTTTTCGCGTTGGTCTTTGATACACAGTCACCATAGAAACGATTGACCACGTTTAACCATAAATCGGGAAGCCTAACCAAAAGCCTAAAGCGCATTAAACTTGTCATTGAGATACATGTTTTTGAAAATATATATAAGAGTTCCACGCGTACTAATTTTATCAAAATCAATAAAACATTCGTTCACCCATTCCTTTGTTTAATTCTTTACTTATATAAAAGTGCAAGTTTTTTCACCCCATTGAGTCCATTAGTATTCAGTAAGCCGTTTATAAGAACCGTTGATATCTTGATAAGATACATAGTTTGGGAGGTGGCGTGGCGCTTGCCCCGTAACTTTAGTTTTAGAACAGAAAACTACGTAAATGTTAGAAATGCGTATAACGCCCGATTGCCCCCACGACTTAAGTGCCGGTCGGATTAGAATTGGCCGGTATCTATAGTAGAATCCTAAATCGAATATACCTATCGCACCCTTAATACCTAACATTGTGACCTGATTCAGAATCACAAAGTTTTGATGAAAATGTATTTTGGTCATTCGACGTTAATTGTTGAAAGAACTATAACATTGTTTTAAGTAAAAGGTGTGCACTTATACTAAATGACAATGACTTTCTAGGTATACGAAAATACTGGATAATGGATTTAATTTATGTTTTTTAATAAAAATTTCAGTACCTATTTGAATCTCTACATAGACCACAGTGCCTTACATAGGTAATGATCTCACTCAAACGATAGCAATGAATAAATATCTATACTATACATCAAACGAAAAGAACCGACTTCATTGTCAAGTACTTAATACCTGTACTGTGACTGAACAAGCAAAGTATTTGGGTAAGAGCCAATTTATATCTCTCAAGTCCATTTTGATTGTTGGTTACAGAAATAAACAAAATTGAAAAGTCAGTCAATATCATGTCATCTCTGTGAAAGAATAAGATATTATTGTATAGGAATAGTAATATTTATTACATGTTTGTAATTAGCCCGATGTATTAATAAAGGAAAGAGATACTTTAAACTGGAAGAAAGAAAGTAAATATGAATATATATATACGTAGGACCTGCTTGCGTGTACTTTTTTCCTTCTTCAACTATTTCTTCTGTAATAAGATCTTGGATAATTCTTGTCTCTCACTATGAATACTACCTCGCGGCCACCACCTACGGCGAGCTCACAAAGGACCCCTCTAATCGGCCCCCCTCCCGCCACCCTTCATCCCTCTACCCCGGAAAAGCGTGACGACCCACAAATATAATTTTAGGCAAAACTTTCCCCTGATATTTATGAATGCCTACTGATATGGATGCATTTCGTTAGACATTGTGACTTTAATTAATTTCTCTTTGCTATGAATGTTGCAGAGATCTTGAATTTAGCTTTAATAACACCTAAGAAGCGGTAGCCGATAAAAAAATTTACCAAGTACACAAAACGTGTATAAATGTACCAAGTGTACTCTATAAATGATTTTGACTTTGACTTTGATAACTGCTATTGGCTATACGTATGAAATTACAGTTATGAAAATTTTCAGTAATTCTATTTTCTATAACTCACATATAAATTTGGAAATATATTTTTATTATGTTTGTTTATTAGTTACCTTTAGACGTATTCAAATTTAATAGACCAGGTAGTTTTCATACGGACACGTTTCTATGCGAAATGCAAAAAAAAATATTGTTGACATCATATTCTTTCTGCTATTAAAAAATATAGAACTTTTAAAACTATTTATATGTAAGAAAAACTGTTCGATAATGTGCCAGCTTCATGTTTCATATTTCTGGAAGCAAGCCTGTATAATCGGAAACTCATTGCAGGAACTGTTCTGAAAGCTCATAGTGAGCGTCTTCCCATACGCACTGAGCTTAGGATTTATTTGTTTGCCGATTCATAGATACCAGCTTACTCTTCAAATATTTCGACGGCAGCAAAATAATTAAAATCATCAATTTCTTTTATTGCATTATAGTGCTTTAGAATTCTATCTATTTTATCATGAGATAAGTAAAAATTATTTGAATATTCTTATTTAAACATCTTTTTTACGTAATTTTTTTTCTCATGCAATATACATACATATTTTAACAATTTATAGTTGACTTTAATTACTTTGCTGCCGTCGTTTATAACTACCTATTGTAGCTAAAATGATTCCACAAAACATCAAATATTGAACAGAAAAATATGATAGTCATAGACAGAAATCGAGTGGTACAAAACATCATCACCGGTTTGCTCAGGGCAAAAACACGAATCGCGACACACTTTTTAATTTATTTCGTACAAAAAGCCTTTTGCTGTTTTCATTTCAACGACGACTTGCGCTGTAGCGGGATCTCTATTTTTATTTATTCCTCTCTCGATTTTTTTCTCTTTTTCAATTTCGCCCCGATCGACGCGGGACCAAGCGGAACGCAGACGAATCTCATTTTAAATTGAATTCATCTCCTCTTTGCATTTTTCTTTAGCGGAACAATTCTAATTGGTGCTATTTGCATGTGATCCTCCATTGTCCGACTTAGTAACGTTCGTTAGGTTACAAGGAAGACTACGGTAAACTGGGATGATCGATACGGTTGCGTGATATCATCGTGTTTGAGGGGTTTACGAAGCTTTTTGCAAATTAGATTTTTCCTTCTGATTTAAAAGGTTCGTGAGATTTTCTTTTAAATTACGTAATGAGTCTGCTTCTTACCAGCTTGGCTTCTTAATTTCGATTTTTTTACATACTGCAATTATAGGTACCTACTATATTTTTATTATTTATGTGATTGTTTATGTAATTCACTGTAGTAAATATTTTTTTCTAATCCGTACCTCGACAAAAAAAATGTATACCATAGTAACGTAATTTTTTTAACAATATATTGAACCCACAACCCTTACAGTCAAATTAGCTACAACATTAACTTATGTTATTTTCTACAGGGTCGCGAAATTTAGCTGCTCTTACATATACATAAACTATTTTCAAGAAGAAAAAACGGACCTCACTTTATATTTTAATTAGCAAGGAAATTGATTTTAAATCGATCATTTACTTTTATCTCTACGTTTCCAGAGGCATGTCGCGAAAACATTCATTGATAGCGACTGCGGCCGATGCCGGGCTAATGAATATGTATGCGGGCAGGTGCGCTCCGACATGATTAACTAGGTGCCGCCAACGATTTCTGTATCGACCATCGATGGATGTCTTATCGATGTACGTGCTCGATGTTTATATCGATAAATGAGTTAAGAAGTAATTGATTTTTTAAATCTAATATCGAATTAAATAACGATTATATAAATTAGTCTGCATGATAAACTTTTAGTGAGTTTTATAAAGAAAAAGTGAAATATTGTATTATAATTACCAGCTACTGTATGTAAATTATATTTCCCGTGGTAAAAGTAAATGGGAAACTGTTCTTACAGTCAAAGCCGCTGCGGGGGCAAAAATCCAGTTTTAAATATTTTGTCTCTGTCACTCTATTTCATACAAGTCTCTCAGCCACCTGTCATTCAATCAATAAATTCACCAGTCCATTGCTGTCACTATTAATTAACAAAACTTGTCTTCCCCATGGTCATTTCGAATGGAATTGTTACCAACTAACAGTTAGTTACGTATTCGCTTCGATCAAAGCGCTTCGAATTGCTCCATTCGTTATATAGGAAACGTGGTTGACTGGTTCTATTTTATAAACCACTTTTGTTTTTCCTGCCCGTCTTACCTAATTTCCAGCGATAATAATTATGAAATTTAAAAAATGCCTATCCTGGCTCCACTACTTACATACATCTTTTCATGCATATCTATGTATGGCTGAAGGTAAAACAAACGAAGAATATTTCAGATTTAATAAAATATTAGATATTGATTTGATTGTAAAAATATACAGCTATTGACAAGACCTGTTGACTGTGTGAGCTAGTATACTATATATAGATGTATAAAAGGAGATTTAAAAAATATAATGTAAATAAATAAATTTATGTTAGTTTGATTTCATAAACTCATCGTAATACAAAATTAATAATGCCACAGAGCAATCCTTTAACTTGTAAAATGTTTCTATTCGGTACAGTACAACACTACCGTGTGAAACCAAAACACTGTAATTACAAAAACGCGAGAAATTGCGGCAGGTATTTTTTTTCGATTTTAGTCATTTTAGATGATTATTTGTATGGAGATATAGTTTTAAATAACTTCATATGTTAGATCATGTAATGTTCTTTCCACCTATAATAATTTTACAAAAAAAAATAAGCAATTTGTACAGATATATCAATAAACTTGTTTTGCCTGGATAACTACTAAGAGCTATTTGATTTGCTGTAAAGACAAGACACTGTATTGGAGGTTACAGTGTATTGACTTTACATTCCTGTTAAAAGGTGTGGACCGCCATGAGCTTGTATTGTATGATACATTGTATTACCGTAACAACAGTATACCTTATTTATTAAGTTTCATACATAAAATTGAAACCACGAGATAAAACTTCTATTTTCAGATGTTAACCATCCGAAAACCATGGACTCAGCTCGTCATTCTGCACAATTTAGACATACCATCAGGATTAAATTACTACAAGTTGTACAATATTATTTATTTAAATAAGTATTTAGTTTAAAAGGTTTTACAATTACTAGGCAATAAAAATCTAAATTCTAAATCAGTCAAAAACTTTCATTTTTTATTACTGAATCTCAGTATTTTTACCCAACTACTGAGTTATGATTTAGCAGGTTATATATTTTTTTGCATATATGTATGTTCATCTGTTCCCTCTAGATATGAGAGGAGGCGGTTGTTTTATAAACACGTTCCACAATTTTAAAGAATCTGATTGTGATTGCAATGTGTCAAAAACTGCTTACCCTACCCAGCACGACTACCCTTTTTGGGCACAGGTTGCACGTTGGCAAACCTCCAGGACTCTGGGATAATACCTTTCACCAGGGAGAGGCGGTACAAGCGTGTTAGTACAGAAGACAACTCAGGTGCACAAGTTTTCAATACTGTTTGCTGGTATGCCGTCAGGGCCGCTAGCCTTGTTAACGTCTAGATTGTGCAGCGCTTTTTGAACCTCTTTTAAGTGAATTGCAAACTCTGGCATTGCAGAGTCGCATCAAGCAATTGACGGTGGTGTGTTGGCGCCGGCAGTTAGACGAGAATTACTCGCGAAGATATCATCAAATAGACCTGTTTTATTCTCAGCGGTGTGGGCTAGCGACCCATCATGGTTTAGCAGTGGGGACAGTGAGGTACGACAGAAGTTAGCTTCGGCCGATTTGGTTAGGTTAGGTTAAAAAAAATTGCATTTTTGAAAGAGCTTCTCATTTAGTCATAATTTCTAAACTATTAAACAGGTACCAACTCGGTGAAGGATTGACTTTTCAATTCTTCCATGCACTTTTGAAGTCCAGCTTCACTCAAAGATACTATTGGGATAGGATTTATTCCACTTAAATCACAATCGGAAGAAAAATAATCAGATAGTAACAAATATTTTCTTTACTGGAAACGTTATTATTCATTTTCGAATTATATTATTCACCTTTGAAATCTTATTGTGATATTGTTTATTATCCAGCGATAAGTAAATCGTAAATAAACTACGATAGCAATTATCCATTTTAATGCAAAAATTTACAAGTTACCTCAAGGAATGTAAACAATGCACCCAGTTAATTTTTCTCCATTAAAACTTGAGCTGCGTCGGACCACCACCCTACTTACTCTATTCGTTTTATCACCAATAAATAGTGTGGTATACGGAAAGTGCGAGCGAGACGGTTGCGCGGTACTTAGGGATCCAAGCGACATTTCTTTAGAGTTCTGTCAAACCAATATACTGTAATGGTGAGTGCAGTGTTATGCCAAGATAATTCTTAATTTTTAAAAGATACAGTGTATTTTACTTGTCGATATCTCAGCCAAAACTAAACGAATGAGCGTTATTAAGTCAAAACACTGTATGTGACTTTACAGTGTATTGGTGACAGGGTAGAACAAGTAATCGCATGTTTGTTTGCTACTCTGTGTCGTAAAGTAATCTACAACCGGTATGAAAAGATTAATTAATATGTATAAGAGGCTTTATGGAGACTAATTAGATCAGTCAGTGTGTTCATCAACACGGTTTAAAGTTAAGATAAGTGAAGACGAATTGACGGTTGTTAAAAAGAGATAGTGCGATAATGTCGAGTTTGCTTAAACTTTCGTAGCCAGTTACGAAATCTGGTTACGAAATGGGACGAAAGGAACTTGATGTGTATTCATTAATCATGAGATGATCTTATTTGTTACCGTGTTTTATAAAGAAAGATGTTTCGTTACTGCAAATGGTTGAAGAGCTGTTGATCTGATATGACTGTATAAAAATGGGTGTGAATAACGTTGAACATTAACGTTGTAGGCTCTATTTTGGTTATCATCTTTGTTTTTACAACAAGAACAATAAAATAAAAATAAAATAAGATAACTTTCATGAATTACATTAATGGTAACTGAAACATAATTGAAGTTATGGATCGGCACAGAATTGTAAAAAAAATAATTATGATTAGAGTAATTAAAAAGTAAAATAATGCTTACTAATTCGGAAATGAATGTAACATATCTTGCTTAAGTACTTGATAAGGACTTGATTATAATTTGGTAAAAAATCTCATAACTTATCTATAATCATGTAAACATTTACTCAAAATGATCACTATGCAAGCTTACATAGATTTATTCTTAGTATGTCCTAAGGTGAAATTCTAGAAAGTAACCAACCAAGCAAATACAACATTTAGAAATGTAAATCGGTCTAGATAAAAATGAAACGATAAACGTAAGAAATCTCAAATATATGTAGAGCATAATAGCAACAAGTCTAGGTAGCGGCGCCGAGTCGAGGTGCGTTCCGAATCCCGCGGCGTTCCATAAATTTGCATTAATTTGACCTGATGCGTATCGCGCGCTAACGTTAGCATTGATTGTGATACTGATAATTCCTATCTCTATATAAAACGCAACGTCTTTCTGCTGGTCTAGTGGTACTTCGTAAACCATTATTCGTATTACGTGTTTGGCAACATCAATTGTATATTTTATAGGCTATTTGAAGAATCTGTCCCCTTTAGGCACAGCTTTTGTTTCTCAGGCAAAAAAACTAGATAATTACTGGAGCGATTGAGCTGCAATTTGAAACGTGTATATAAGAGAATTGCTCCGCAATGGTGGGATGATTATGGATTTTTTATAACTGTTCTATTAGATATATTAGAAGAAAAAACACCATTTAATTCTGAACCCGCACCTAGTAAACGACTATATGCGACTTATAAATACTAAACACTTTTTCTTGATATTTCCATATTTTTTATATCATTGCTAGGCAATTTTATATAAATTAATTCGTTCGTTTTTGTTTCGGTTTAACAGGTTTCGAGATGTCCAGCAGACAGACAGATGGACGTGAAGATTCGCTATAAGAGTATCCATTTACGGAACGTGTAAAAGGCTTGTAGTTTAGAATATAATCTGTGTTATTTTTTGTGAAAGTTATGTGACATTCATGCGGTTTATTTCTGATTTTTCGTTCCAACTTGCTTAAATAGACTTGAATTTATGGACGGACGAAGTGCTATTTCCGTCGGACGAGTTCGAGTCAAGATTTATTTGAATTTGAAACACGGCCCAGGACAGAAGTCTAAGGAAATTTTAATTGGATTATTAACTCATTCCCAGCTATCGTGAGTGACTCAGCTTTATAGAAATGAAAATCTTATAAATCAAGATTAACTTTGTTGTTGGAGTCGTGAAAATTGGAAATTTGGTGCGACGTATTTAAGGAATTGTTTTGAGATGGCGTAAAATTTAAGTAGCAAGCAATTTTAAAGGGGTTGTGTTGAAAAGTAACAGAAGTGAAATCTTTAGAATCGTCCTTTCAGCAGATACAACTTTTTACACTATTATTTCTTATTTCATCTATTAGTTTAATTAAAGTAAAATTTGTAATAAACTAGCTTATACCTACAACTTCGTCCACGCGGAAATATACCAGTCAGGTTTCTCTATTTAAATAGTAGCCCATATGTTATTCCAATATATAAGCTAACATTGAACAAAGATTTTCAAAATCCGTTTAGCCGCAATGGCATGATGGAGCAACAAACATACAAAGAAACAAACAAAGATCCACACTTTTACATTTATCCTACTATAAGTTGTTTTTAGCTTTTAGAAGAGCTTGATATCAATGCATAAAGTCAACTACGAGAACTTAAATATGTACTATGATTTTAATAAAGTCGTAATGCCTTTAGAGAACATGAAGGCAGTATATACATTAAGTAAAGCTACGTACGCATACACAGGTACTTATAACAACATTAGAGGATCCGAGCGAGCCCCAGACGCGGCCGACACAAATCTTTTCTTCCTTTTGGCTCTGAAAGTGCAAGGGAGCGAAAACAAACTGGGAAAAGTACTGGGTTCACTTTTGCAGACACCTGGGGAACTAATTGTTTTTACATCTGAAATCCTTCTTAGTATAGCATTTGTACAAGTGAATAAAAAGAGTTAAGATAATAAAAGTAGTTTTCCATTTTATCTGATTGAGATTGGAGACGGAATCTGTAACAATTAATACCGTACGTCTTTCGTTATCCCAAAAGTACCAGAGTTAAATTTTGCCCTTTTATTTACGGTAAAAAACAAGTTTGCTGGAGATTTTAAAACTAAAGATACATAAGTCTCCACTTGACGAATTGAATTAAAAAGTTAGCCGTTAAAATTTCAAAATAAAATATAATAAATAAATTCTAAAATAATCGTAGTAAAACCGAAAAGCTAAAAGAAACTACCGGTTGAATACATTCAGAAAATGTCAGAGACAATACTTGGGTCTCGTTTAAAATAAAATAAATCTGGTACACACATAAAGCTTTCGACACTCCCCGGCGTTCACAGAATCCGACTCAACTGACGTAAATCACACAAAGTTTAGAAAAAAAAACGTCGAAATATAGAGCTCACTCGCGTGAAAGTTCAAAAATATCAGCGGTGAATATAATTATGGGAGAGAACACCCGCTGGTTTCCGGACTTCTAAATATCTTACTATTGGATGACGCCGGTACCTCAGAAGATTTCGTAACTCGATCAAAACTCGAAGATTGGTATTATATTCATAGAGATCAGTAACTGAAGCCACTGGAACTTGTAGAGCAGGAACTTGGAAATCATAGAACGACTAGACGAAATGTAGTTTATAGTACACGATGTTGTGAAAATGACCGATAACTGCCGAAACTGAAAATTGAGATAAAGGTAACCTTTGTTTGAATTTTCAGTTTCGGAAGTTTGAACTTAAAAGTTCAAGGAACAAAACATACTAAATGGTACAACTTTGGTAATACTGGTTGTATACCTTCTTAATAAGGATAGAAATAAATAAATTCGAAGAGGACTGACGAAAATCTTTTATCTCATGAGGCATAAAAAGTCCCAAATAACAATAAATATTCTAAAAGTAAAGGAACTTTGTCAAACTCAAAATTTACAAAAATCAACAGATGGTATATGAAGTAAAACGCACAGTAGACTACAAACTTGGAATCAATAAGATTATGCGGGCCACATTAGCGTCTCGTTACATATCTTAGCAATCACTGATTACTTTCAGATATTTGTTCTTTCTTGTTATTTCTTGAAAATCTTATAATTTCAGCACGAAGTTAAATGGATGGTAAAACATTAGATAATGTAGAATTAATGAATGCATTGACCAACAGCCAGAACATTGTTGTATGGAATGTTTGAGGGTTCTGCCGTTTCTGTGCTTCAATCGTAATCTTGGATGCGTAGACAGTAAGTTTCGAGTGTTAGATAGACCTTCTTTAAAGTGCATGACCACAGACGGTCGCTTACTTTTCTCGTCCAGCCACATCAATAAATCTTTTACAGGTCGTCGGACCATCAAATTTAATTCATTTCATTTTGAGATTCATTTCATTTTATTTTATTTTATTCATTTCATTTTCATTCTGAGGCACTGTAGTCTTAAACTAAATGAGAAAGTATCGACTTATGACTCGTATCGTAGTAGGAAATTAGAAAGAGGAATTCTTTACGTGGTTATAAATAAAAGATAACTCTAAAGTCCTACCTGCCGAGCGACTTCTGTCTGTGAATTGCAAATATCAAGTGCCTGAAGTAAGTGTATAATAAAATAAAAGTTTGGAAGCCCGCTTACGTATCAAAGTTGTTATACCATTATCGATTTAATTTTAGGCACTTTAGTAACTCGATAGGGTTAGGCTAAATAGTAACCCATAAGTACTAAATCAACGACACAATCTTAATTTTAGCTTCAAAGTGTGGATATTTGCATGTATTTTACAGCTTATTGCAGACGGTACTTGTATAAGAATAATGTAGGGCGGAGATAACTATGGTATTTTTTATAATTATTACATTAATTATAACATTAAGCCTGGCGAACTGAATAACCACCGATAGAAACTTAATATTAAAAGCAAAGCAAGTATGAACAATAATGACAAGAGAGTTATTTATGATTATGGTTGAACACGGGCACAGTATGTATGAAAAGTGACTGAAACCCTTTAATGGGTAAATCGCAAGAGAACCCAGGATTAACATGTTGAAACATTGATTAAACACTTTCTTGGTACAATTTACGTGGTAACATTAAAATAAAATAGAGTGATTATCTACGCAGTGTTTTTTGTGTGTGCGAGCAAACCTAAACAATAGTAGTAGGTATAACGATCCGATGGTTATCGCAAGTTGTATAGCAATTAAAATTATAATTAAAATAAGTAGCAAGCTTACCCAAAACCAGCCGTAAACCGAACGCGAGAACCACCACAACATCAATAAAATCATTATGTCTGCGCAGAATAGGTATTGAAACAGAAGGAGCAGAAAGTTCATAAACTAATATAGTCTGATTACCATGAATCACCAAATTCATCATAATTATATCAGTCTTAGAGGTCCACTGCTGATCATATGCCTTCCCCTATGAATGACATTACAGCCAGTTCTCCGCTCTCTAGACCCAGCCGCTACACCCTTTTGAAGTCGTCGGTCCATCTGGCGGTGGTGCGTGCCAATCCGCGGTCTCCACTCAAAAAACTCGTCTGCCCCAACAGCCGACTCAGTTTTGCGCTACTTCAGCTTGCTAATCATATTGGCTGTCGGTCACCTTCGTTCTTCGCGGATCTTCTTATTACGAATCATATCTTCAAATTGAATAATCTTATTTGAAGACGCTTTATGTTAAATGGTTTACTCTTTTCAATATACGTACTACGTACCTACCTATTAAACTAAGATACCCACTGCTAAAAGTTGTTTGAGTTTTTGTAAATTTTTAAGATAGCTATGCTATGATATCTGCTACCTACTGACATCATTTATAAGTTCAGTGTAGGTATATAGAACAATTTAATTTTTTTTACTGATTTCATGTGAAGACTCTGAAACATTTGCTTACTCTATACAATTTACGAAAGCTAAGACGCTTCGTGTAAAGTTGTAATATACAACATGCAATGCCTAATTCTACATTTACGACTTTATTAAATTAAAATTATAATAAGTAATATTACTCAGTTTACTTTCTTTTACTTCGTCCATCATCCTTTCACTCAAGTGTATGAATTTAAGCCTATGTCCGACTATCACTAACAATTCTTAACCATTTTTAATTCAAGAACTTTCTCTTAGGCGTAATAAATAACTTTTACTATTATATGTGCTGAGAATATTGTAATGGAAACAAATTTATTGAGCAACATTTTGACTATGATAGTATGAGGGAAGGGATAGACATGAAGAACGATTGTTATTAGGTATTAACTAGTGATGTTCCGATGGTAATATTGCCATTCCCAGAAACTTTGGCAATATTGTAGGATATTTAACATCGACCTTAGCAACATTTCTACTTAAAGATAATGTTGTATGTACACTAGAGTGACGTTATCGGTTAATATAGATAAATGGAATGGAAGTCTCGTTAAGAGAAATTATCATTTCGGATTCTTAATGTTAGATTATAATTCTAGGACTATAAACTATTAGTAACATATTATAATAGTAATCATATGTATTTATATCTGAATTACTCAGTATCTACCTACAACGCAGCACACAATAACTAATTTCTCACTTTAAACAACTAATCCTTAGGGATAAAATAAAACAAACTTTCTTACAACTTAAATACACTTAAGAATCCAGACAATTTTAAACCATTTGCTAAAAGCTTCACAAGTTTTTGTTCTCAAGAAAAGCAGTAGTGCTCTGAGGACGGTAAAGGCAATAGACTTTAGGTTCTCTGAGACTAAAGTTAAATATCCATTTAAATTTTCGACGCAGGGCGAGTCCCCTTTGGGAATTCAGCGGTGCAGCAATGTAAAGCGCTTTAGGTGCAAGTTTCCGCATAAAATCCTATAGAAATATGTGAAGAAGTAATATAAATGATAATGTATTTTTTCTCACGTCATTCTGATCCAAATTACTAACAACACTTTACAACAATTGAATGATGATAATAATTTTATAAAAAATACGTAAATAAGAAATATGTTTTTTTTAAATATGAATTGGCTTAACCTTCGAATAACCAAGCCTTTTAAAATGTCAATTATATTTTGTCAGTTTGTATAGTTCAAATGTCATTTAAATTAACATAATATTAAATGATACAAAATAAGAACCAACCCCTTTCGAATTAAAATCTAGGATACTGTAGGTACCAATATACTAGACAAAGGCATCTCCAGACTGGCGAGGGCCAACTTATCAAGTACTAACTACACAAAGTTTTCTGTCCCCAGTGGGAATCTAACCGATGACTAAATACTAATTAAAATTGTTTCGGTTTTTCAGAATGTTAACTATCAGGTTTCAGGTAGAGCTAAGGTTTAATTATATGAAATTATAAGCTTATAAGACAAAAAGCGCAGTCATCGCTGAGTTGCCAGTTTCCAGCTCAAAGAAAGCGCATCAAGCGACAGCGAGCAATACTCACCTACCTAACAGTACATAGCTCCGTCGACGACGGCACTAAATCAATACGAGCCATCACGCCCCCCTCCCTCTAACCCCCACCCCACGCCCCGCTTCAAGCCGCTGCTTTCCCGCCGAAAGCAGCCACCACCCTTGAAAAGCTCGTGAGCTGAGCTCCTACTTCTGTTCGGCTTTTGTGGAGGTGTAGCTCGGACGAAACGTCTTGGGAATTGCTCTGACGTTCCGATTGACAGAATGAAATTTGTTTCATTTGAGAGACTAAAGAAGAAATATTTGGACTTCATTTAGACGCCAACTATCATTTCATTCAAGACCTTCACCGGGTGATCGGTGCGTTTTAAATAAGTAACAGGTACTCTGAAGCAATAACACGTTAACTTGTCTTATCCCAAACTAAAACCACAGCCTTCCGATTTAGGCAAGTATTGCAAATCTAATAAATATCTAGATTAGGGTCAATTTGTACAACTCATATATCGAGTTTTTAGTCCCTATGTAATAAAATTAGTTAGTAGTTTTAGTAAACAAACCCACGACGACTAAACCTAGCCATTGAATTACATATATGAGAACACTTACAAATAACAGCTTACATCCTATAATTTCTTGATGGATTTGCTGGCAACTAACACGTTGGAAACATAATGACATATTATTAATATAAAATATCGAGTAAATTGAATTAAAAAAAAAACAAAGGTGAACTAAATGTTAATTAATGCAGTTAAACAAGATCACTAAGCCCAAGCTAGCAATTTAATGTAGGCGCATGAGTATGTATTACACCATTTGTTCATTTTATGAACAAATGGTGTAATACATACTCATGCGCATGAACATGTAAATGAAGGTAGGTATCTTTGAAAACTGCATAAATATAAATAAAAAATTATTGAAACTAATTTTGAATTTCTGGTAAAAGTTACACCACGGTATTTTTTAATTTGCCCATAGTATATAAATAAATTAATTCTTATAAACTATATTGTCCAACCACAATTCATAAAAGTATTTTGAATTGTACATACGTTCTAAGATAACAAAAAACAAACAGGATTATAAATAAACAGCTGATGAAACTCTTCAAAATGTATAAAATTAATCAGACACTTATTTAAATTTGAAAATAATAAATTGAATAAATCTAAGCTACATTATAGATGAAACCAGTGGTTAAATAGGATCTTAAGATAAGAATATATTGCTATTTATATTATAATCTATGAAAAACAAGTACCTATAAACTAGTTTAGAGTTTACGTTACGGTCGTATTGCCTGTCATAATTGGATATTGGTTAAATAAACAATCAATTTGCAAAAGCATTAACTCTTTGCGGTCGAACTATAATTATCCGTAATGTTTCTACTAAGCGACTGTATAAATCAAACAAGCGACGCTATTGTTCGATTCGTGTTAGATTGATAAGGTTATTCCCAAGTGTGAACGGGACAGATATCCATTCATTGCTTTCTATTCATAAGTGATTGTATATGCAAAATTTTACGAAGAAAGTAGTACCTTAACCAAAGGTCATCAAATCCTTCTATTACTCTGTTATCAGGATAATGTAATCTTTGGGTGATGAGGATAAAATCGCTCATTAATTTTATTTTAAATAAGTAACTTCTTAATATTGTAGGCGATTTTTGCATATACTGTAAAACTCAGTCAGAGACCATCAAAAAGTTTTTGCGCGCTTTAGAGTTGGAAAACGATTTTCATTCTATTTACATAACGTTTTAACCCTCTCAAGTTATTCTTGTTTTGAAACATTCAATCCATTAACTCCCCATTTCATTTTAGAGCGTTTAACCCTGAGGAAATTTCTGAAAGTGAAATATTTTGTTTTAAATCCTGACTGATATTACAAAAGCGAATGTTCGTTGCTCAATTACGGCGAAGCATCCAATCGCTGCCGGCCTTCCTTCTTCACCTTCTTCAGGACCTTCCGGACCTTCTTCAGGTCGTCGGTCCACCTGGTGTCAGTACCTATAAATATCGTCTATGTTTTTTGGTTGACACTTCAGTCCACGGAAAATACGAGGTACATTACCAATCTATTTAATTCATTGTATTAAATTTACCTTAGTTTTAGTGCATTTCTGTTGTAGTTAGTGGAATTCACCTCAAATTATTTATCTGAAAAGAAAAAAAATACATTTTAAAATGTTATGAACAGATATTGCAAATAAAGCTCGACTTACAATGCAAGACCATGCCAGTGTTATCGAGATGAAATTATCGCAAAGTGAGATATGATTGGTAGATCAGATGTAAGCTTTACGAATAATAAATTGACCAAGATGACTACCCACAATGAAACGCTGCGATATTAACGTGACCATTTGCTGCATTGTGAATCAGTTTGAAAGCACTGTGTGCGGTCCGTGGTGCGGGAGGGTAAGGGTCTCCCTACATCTATCGTCCAAAACTGGCTTAAGCCGGTCAACACAGAGCAGAAATAACTTTATCTCAACAAAATAACGGAACGGCGTGGCGGCCGACTTCGAGTGACGCACACCGCGTTGCGTCGCCTAACCGAGCCGAGCTGTACGATATTCTGTTGAGATAACGCAGTTTCGTACTGGCTCAAGCCGATTCAGCGTCGTTAGATGTGGAGACACCTTAATATAATAAAAAAATGGAGGCTACGCGCCACAAAACACATGGTTTCCTTACAATGTTTGCTTCAATAAAAGTCATTTTTGGTCTATTTTCCTACGGACCCTGGTACGGTTTGAGTCTTGATCTAACGAACGTAAATTAAGTTTATTTGAAGCTACCCAAAACAATACAATGCATAAAATTAATAAATTGTAATAAGGCACTATTCCAGATCCAAATTTTTAATGGGCCGGTTCCTGCGACAGGCAATAATGAAATAAGCGCAGGACAAATACAATAAATCTTCCAGCGAGACGCGAGGGCGGCGCGGAGACTTCCTCTTTCGATATTTGAATTTAATTTAGCGTTCGCATTGTCCCTTTTGTCAATTTAAGCGGGATTTTTGAATGTGAAACGCAGTTTGGGAATTAGCGAGATATGTATTCTGGAACTTGTAATAAACTCTCTGAATGTTATTGAATCTGTGATATCACGTATGCAACATCCAAGTTAAATAAAACCCAAAGTCAAAAAATTTACTAGCTTATTTATTTTACTTTATGTATTTATTTAATTTCACAGCAATTACATTATTATATACAATACAAGTTATTATAAAATTAAAAAATTTCCAATCACAAAGTTAAAATAATTAAAATTCTGTATAATTGAAATATAAGATTTAAACAAAGAGAAAACAAACACACATATATAGACAACATTATTAGATCAAATAAATCAGATATCATTCCTTTCTTGTTTGCTACGTGTTGTTTGTTGTATGATGATGGTGATGAGTTAAGTGAGTGATGGAAGTGATTTGTGTGTATAGTGAGAGGAGTGGTATGTTAGAGTATAAAATATAGTGGTTACAGGTCTATCAACACTTTCTTGCTTGTTACATTTATACAGGTAAACTTTTATTTCGACCATCGCTTCCTAGATATGATCCCATTGCACTGCTTTTGTCATCGGTTGTGTTAGATCCTCAGTAGCGATTCTGCCTGCATATCAACTTACAACGTACCTATAAGACAATATATTAAACATATTCGTTAAGTCCACACTATCTTTTTTTTACATCTTTTTTTTAGGCTTGTGACTCAAGAGAGTCAATGCCAGCCTTGTAAGGAAACACTAGGTAATTTGTCATGTTATTCAGACCTCAGACTGAGAGATAACCTAATGAACGTATATAGATGTTTTGCCTTATCAGATAAGGGACTGCTCAATATTATGTAAATTATGTGACCTATCTATGTTATCTCCCAGAAAGTGCCTTCTGTAGGTTGCGTTCTGTCCACACTCCAATACATTATAACAAATATTCTATTCACACCATCTTTTAGGGGACTTTATATTGGATTATTCCAAGTTTACAGTGGTCTTAAAATTTATAATCTATTACAGCCATGCCTCAAGGCATTAAATAATTAATTCATTTACTCATTTTATATAGGTTTGAACATTTCATGTCGATGATAGAGCGTTTATTTAAACATCAACTCTGCTCTTAGGTGATTTAGAGATTGAAGTTGAAAGATGAATGTATTATCAATAATTTGATCATTATTCCATCATTCAACTGGTTCTCTTTGAAACAAATGATTATGATAAATGCCATATAAATGCATGTTGCAATAACATTGGCTGCATAAATTGGTTATAACTGTCAGAATCGACATCATTTTTGAGGTTGGTGAAATTGTTGCACGCAATTTTTTTAATAAACTTATTCGTGTATCGTCTATGTAGGTATATATTGTTCGTTTATGTTTATGTAATATATATTTTCAAACTTTATTAAAAGTACATTTCTTTATCAAATTTGGTACTAAACGCATTATACTTGTCCATTCGGTTACTCTAAGGTTGACTGGAAGAGATCCCTAAGTGGGATAAGTCCGCCTTTGTACACAGTTTAATTCCTATTTTATTATTGTTGTTGTTGTTATTTTTGGTACAATAAAACGTTTACATACATACATGTACTTAATGATAAACATACAGATTTTCAGTGTAAAAATTTAGCTAAGTTTTGGTAAAGTACATACCTACTACTACAATATTTTATCAATAATACCTAATGAGAATAAATTTTACCAATTATAATGTAAAAATAATTCTGAAGGCACAATTAACATTTGTCAGCACTAAAATTGTAGCTATCCCTGTCACACTGTAAAACTAATTTTAGTGCTGATTACTAATTTTAAATATGTGCCTTCAGAATCGGGCCTAAACGCCAAAATAAAAATGCTAAAATCTCATTGTAATGTGCCTTACTTTCCAATATCTTATCTTCTTAGGAAGACCTGGCGACACTTCGACCCTTTTGGGATCTTTAGTGGCAAGTCATTATTATCCGCCAAAATACGTCCACAAACGGTGCCCCAAGCCGATTTAGTGGTCGACACATACATCTTAGAATTTCTTCTTTGGCATATGCAGGTTTCCTTACGAGGTTTTCTTCACCGAAAACCCGGTTACGATGTTTTTTTTTACTGTATTAAAAAACAGTACCTACTTAAGTTTCGTAAAACTCTATGGTACGGGCGGTGCTTGAGCCCACGACCTCATGAACGTGAGGCCAGTGCACCACCAACTAGGCTACCCGCGGTTCTACTACTTTCCAGTAACTTTCAAACTAGCCAAATGCCCCCCGTACCGAGGACCATCCTACACGAAGAATAACTATAGGAAGGAAGATATCGACGACACGTAGGTGGTTAACAACGTCGGGCAGTGTTCGGGTGGCGATCGTGTTTCGCGTGTTTACATCCAGGATTATCAACCGCCTTAGCTCACGGTCTAAAACTAATAACCGAGGCACACTGAGCTCAAAATGATAAACAATTTAATATTTGAACAATTGGGTATTTAAGTTAAATACTTATCTACTTTTTAAGTATTAAATTCTGTAATTGTGGTGACACCCCAACAACTCAATAGATGAAGTAGGTACCTATGATATATTGCAAACAAAATGTTTAAAGTTTACGTTTTTAAATTCTGAAGTAAATGTCTCGTTAAAATTAAGGGGAAATTTGCCAGGTCAGTGAAACATGAAGAGTCAATTTAGATCTGTTTTCAGTAATTTTTTTTCAGTAATACAAATTTTAAATATATTCAATCACATGAATATATCAATTTCTATATATTTCCCTACGTCTCCATTTTTGAACCCTTTTCTATAAGTTCTCCGTAACATTAAAAAAATTCTGCTCTATCTCTCTCTTACTTTGTACTTAAAAAATTTATTAATACGTACTCTGTTACTATTAAAAAAGTGGTCTAAAGAGAATTCGTCACAAAGCCAGTCATTACCATTATTGAAACTCTGAGTGTGTCCTTAGCTTAAAGCTCGACCGCGATGATAATCAGATCCCGGGGCACAGTATCTATACATATACATCAAGTATGCAGTATCCCAACATAGTATAGTTTTAAACTCCCAGCTCACGGCTGGATAGCCCAAATCGTGACTTACACTAGAACGGACCATGTTATAATTAAGTTAGATTACACGGTGGATTGGTCGCGTCTTGGTAATCATAGGATGTTCGGATATAAATCAGAAATTGAATCTTATATTAAGTAAGTGGTGAGGAGAACAATAATAATTTAATTACGCATTTTAATAACTCATGTTGCAGCGGAATGCAAAAAATGTGTAAAAAAAATATTAGTTATTAACTATCTGAAATATTAATTTTAAAATTTTATTAACAAAAATTTCAAAAAGTCCAAAATACTTCGTGTTGTGTTAACTTAAGAACGCGAGTTGTCTTTTCAAAAATTCAAAATGGCATACGAGTTCACACGAGTAACGGCGGGTAGGTGCGGCAGGGTTGGGAGTTGGGACAGCGGTGATGGGGTGACACACAGTGTTATTATTAGTTTTTTGTCCCCACTCTACCCCACTCTCCCCTCTCCGGAGCCCGCCGCCATTCCTCGCGTTAGAAAGTTTTTGTGCACTTTTTGTAGACGAGATACGTCGCTTAGTTTTTGTCCGCGCCCGATTGGCAGGATATTGTGAAATTTGATTTAGATGATTGATTGTACTCTTCCTCAAATGGTATGGTGCACTGTGTAAGTAAAACATGTTTGGCTAGTTTTAAAGTTACTGGTAACGAAATAGTGCTAACAAATCGAAATACCTATTAAAAATAGGAATGTCTGTCACAAAAATAAAATTATGACTAAATAATATTGTAATTTCTAAGTAGATATGTAAGTTTACTATAAGTCACTCATTAGGTTAATTCTTTTTATATTTTATGAATACGGATGTCGTGTCACACAAACCATCGCATGTATAAAAATACTCAATTACCTTTTAGTTTGTTGAAGTTATCGGAGTTCCCAGAGCGGAAACGGTTTCATATAGAATCAATAAATCTGTCGACACCACACGATCACTCATGCAACATTCACATAATTAATTATACATGGAATAATTATAAGTCATCTGTGAATATTCAACCACTCATAAAAGCTCATAAAACTGAGAAACATGTGAAGATGCAACGCCGGTTATCGCTCCGAGGCAAATGTTACAATGTAATTTATTATTTATTTACAACCTATCCACTTTTATGGGAACGCAATTCCGTTTTACCTGAACCAGTTTAAGTATCGCAATAAACTGAACAGTAGGCAATGATTGAAGCACGCGGCGAATTTTAATTGAGCTGTTATCATTTTATTCAATAAACGCGGCGTGTTTTTAAAATTGCTGGCAACGCGCACCTTTACCGGGCGGTTCAGAAATTCATACTAAATTCAAAAGTGGAAGAGCAATACGCAAGGTGGCCGAGACCTTGAAACCTTTGTTTATAAACAAAAAGCGTTATGCAAGAAGTTGTAAACGTTGAATCGGTGTAAAGAATTGAGTTTTATGGTCGCATTATATGGGCGAGGCGAGATAAAGCGTTTGTTTTGGGTCGTAAATAAGACTGCAACAGGTACGGTGCCAACGGGACTCCACAATCACGCTTACGCTTTCACTTTCGCTTATTATCTTTGCGCATTGATCTTCTTTGTAAATAATACTACATTGTTGCGACTCCTGGATTTCTGGCCTTTGTGCTGACGAAGAAATTATGTTTATTATCGCCATTCGCGAGTTCGCGGCGCGTTCACGCACATCAATAGTAAATTGTTGCCGAACACGGAGAGTGAATAACTCTTGGACGAGTTCATTAGAAGGCCGAGCTATGGCAAGGTTAGTCCTGCCTTAATCTTTTATAAAAAAATTAATGTCACGACAGACACGCAAAGTTACAGAGTTTATATGTAAGTAAGTATACACATAGATGCCAACATTTCCCAGCAGCCTCTTGAAAAAGTCTTCTCTGAATATCGCAAATCACAACAATGACCAATGATCTTTCTATCCGTATGATGGGTTAATTGTAGTCCAGTTGGTAATTAAAATACGTAAATTTATCGAAAGGTGATATGAGGTGATGAGAATATGTTTTTATATGTACAAAGTTCATCATAGCTAGCGCAATTTGTGGGGCTTGTATAATGATGTTCATATTACATGGAAAATATTTTTAAATTCTTATTCCACCATCACTAGCTTCCAGCCCACAGACCCACCTACAAACTACAGTAATTGAAGAGGTCGTAGTATGAATAATATTTGGGCGGTCGTCACGAGGCAGGGGCCCGAATCGATACGTAATTATAGAGTGAAAACATACCCCTCATAAATATTATATCCAGAGAAGGGCGAGGCCGGAATAGCTCGTGGCTGCCATTGTGTGGAACTACTCACCATGGCGTTAGGTGACGTCAGACAATTCAAAAACTATGGGTCGGTCGATATACGACGCAAAACGCAGGAAGCTAATGTACTATCAACAACATACATCATCGTAATGATGAAATAGTTTTAATTTTTTTAATTTGATTTGGTGGCCTACTCCGTAAGCATTCCGAATATATTCAGAATAATATCCGTCGGACGAGAAAATAAAATGTTGTCTCGTCTTAACGGGTCATTTTATTTATTCTGATAGCGTTGGGGTTTAACAGTTAGACGCCAAGCGTTTATCCGAATATGGCACATGATCTGTTAGAGGTTACGAAATAACTTTTTTAGTTCGACGGATATTACCTATCGGAAAAGCACCAGTGGTAGGATTCTAGAGCAGGATCCGCCTGGATTGTTCTTACCTAATTTCTGTCCTCAAACAGCAAAGCTAGCATTCTTATGTTCTGGCTTGAAGGGTATGAGAGCCAGTTTAATTATGTTGGTTAATTGTGGCATTTGTGGACTGTTGTAAAAATACTTCAATATGGGCGACAGTCTGTCCACTCCAAATGGTTAATATGAGTAAGAAATAATTATATAACCACGTAATACATAATATAAAATAAAACTAAGGGTTGGATGGAAATTATCACAAATGCGTGGACTACTCAAATGAAACGGAATGGAAGGACGGGTAAAAATTATACGAGTCTAAGTTCGTAGTTCAACTAAAGTATATGGTCTACCCACGCTAAACTATATATTTACGAAATTGAAATTGCAAACAATTCGACGAGCAATAGATTTCAGACACCTTAACAATTTTAGAATTGGTATAAGTAAAACAAAATGAACATCCAAATCCAGAATAGCACCTATAATACTCGAAAAGTGGGCAATAAATTTAAAACGGAATAAAATTTTGATAAGCGTACATGACAAAACATTCTTTGAATATTTCATTTTAGAGAATTTCAACGCTTCCTCATACCCGAAATGTTCGATAAAATTGTTTTCAACTTTTATCTAATTTCTGTCCACGCGAACGTTGCATGTCTGATGGCAGTTAAAACACGTTTTAGATTAAACCAGTGCCAACTTCCACGAATTATATAAAAATTGCCCGTGAAATTTCACATTTGCTATAAGTACATGAATATTTTGGAATCGTTCAAGATTTTCTCGGCAAAACGAATGTTTTAGATGTGTGGACTGTGGACTCATATAAAGATATAAGTATAATTGAATTTATATGATAAACTAGTGCTAGCCGTAGTTAGGTAATAAAAAAATCTATGGAAATATTTTTTCGTAGTAAATGTAGTTTACCTATCTATGTCTATATTGTCTACCATAAAAGAGTTGTAGAGTCGCATAAGATAAACAAATATACAAACAGAATTGTATATGCATGATATAAGTTAGGACAAATATGCAGATATACGAGTACGAGTATTTCATTCCAACAGATGTGGCAATCGAAACCCAAGTCTTACGAAGTTTTACTGCAAGTTTAAATGGTAATACAAATTTGTTGTTACTGCTGCTAGTGTACGTATATTTCATTCCAGATTAATAGTCCTATGAAAACCAACGCTATTTACGTCTCGGTAACATATACATGAAAGGGTCACCAGCAGCAAAAATAGGTTTGTATTACCAAGTAAACTTTGCGGTCCACTTAGGAACACCATCTATTGTGTATTTTGTTTTCGAGACGCAAATGCGTTTGTTTTCATAGGACTATTAATCTGGAATGAAATATAAATAGATTTGTTTTCGTTTGTCACTTCTATTAGAGCTAATTTATAATTTCTATTAGGTACTAATATTAGTTTTAAATATACTGGCACCTTTCTTAGTGTATTTGATATATTAAAGACAATAAGGTCGTCTTACGCACACACTATTGAAGAGAGACGGAAACAATTCAATACGCGAAATGAACAACAATAAGGGCATAATTGTTAGCAATTTAATATATGATACATATCACGAGCAAAAGACGACAGAACCAATTATCAAGTTATCTTGCCCGCATATCACATAAATAAAGGGTCAAACCATTTAAGGAGCTATATTGTCCAATATGAGCAGAAGAGAAAAAAAACCATCCTCAACTTTAATCTATGAGGGAATTTAATAAACATCTGCTTGTAGGAATTCGACATGTCGCATCTGTTGCTCTGGCGTCGGTCCTTTTTACGAAATTTTCAAATGCGCGTGAGTCGTTGGCTAAGGGCAGATGGTACTCTATACCGTACAAAACAAAAACAACCAAATTTTATTTCCACAGAGCACAATTTAGAATGGCATAGATGGTTAAATGATTTTTTATGTTTTTTTTAAGTCGTTGTCGGTCCTCGAAAGTAGATTATGATGTAGAAAATTTAAATTTGGCGGCATTTTCGGAAGGGCTTGTGGTAGCGATTACCATAGATAACGGTAAACGGGGTCATTAAACTACCCTACCTTAATTTAAAGCAATACTTTCGTAATGCGATGCATTTATCAAATGTGTTTAGGGACGTGTTTTTCTATTACATTTGCCACTTATTTGATTGCTATCCATTACTTAATAACTTCATTCAAAAAAATGTAACGAGGCCACGTTTTGGAACGCTACTTAGTATAATTAGACAGGAGAAGAAATATTTGAACTCCGCCCTTCATGCGAAATAACAATACCGCACAATTTAGAAATAGAGCGGGAAACCCCCAAGGGCTTCTACTAAGCTCCTTTCCCATAAATTCAGAATCGACCACTTATGTACGGAAAAACCGAAAGAAAGCAATAAACATGTAAACGATTATGTACTTTAAACCAACGGAGCAAAGTTAATTTTACTTCGAAAGCAAATTCTGTTGATGGTATATTTTGACTCCACTTATTTGGAACAAGGGAAAATGAATAAATGTAACGAACTCAATCAAAGCCGAGCGTTTTAAGCAATTTTAAGCGACCTTATAAATATGTATCACGAGGAAATGTCGTTTATTTATTTACTAGGCTTTGACGTTACTAAAGAAAGTTTACACGAGAACCATAAACGAAATAAAAACGATAACGGTTGATCTAGATTAAATTAGATGATAATGAAAATAATTTAAATATTATTTACATAGTATAAAGGAAATTAAAAAAAAGGTCCTATACATGACAACAATAGTGAGGATTTTCAAATCACTAAGTTCAGTTTGGCGTGCCCGAGTGTTTCTACGAGAGACTTATGTCTTTGACCCTCAAATTCAGTAATTTAACTTTTCCCCTCCGGATAGCATTTCATTTACCTCTTCAACCGATACGCTGCGTGGGACGAACTAATCTCGGACATTGTGTGGTATGGAGTTGTCAATATGTTGATATTTTTATAAGGTTATTCTATTATCGTAATGTTTTAGTGCAATCTATACTAAGAAGTGCCAAAAAACATTGGGGAAATGTGAGATCCACGCACATATGCACACTTGTACACTGTGGCTACGAAATTCACACGTAATAAATCGAACACCACATTCGGAACCTCTCGTACACATCGACACTTTCAAAAAGGCGCATGACCGGTGGTCTGGTACCTATTGCAAATGGGAACGCATGAATATGGCGACTCCTTTCTGATATTGCTTTATAGCCAAGAATAATGATGAACTATTAATATATTTCCGCCTTCTCGTTTGCTTAGTGGATTGGTCATTGCCCAGGGATCGTGGATTCTATTTCCACCGGTCTAGATGTTATTGTGGATTGTCCTATCCTTCTTTAATTTCTTTAGCACAGGGGAAAATCCTAGAGAATAGACAAATGTATGTAAGAATATGTATATATGTAACATTGGATTAAATTTATTATTTATAATACTTAATTTTCTTTCCAACATGATCAAGCTCCATGGAGGCTGCAGTGCCGATAATTCCCTCCATTGATTCGTAACGCCTCCCGTGCCACGCTACAATGGTCGCGAGTGAGTCCCGACATTTGCCATTGTGTTGTTGTCTATGCTACGCTTTCCGCTATGTGCTGCGTTATTTATGTCACAGTTTATATATATAACTATACCATTTCGTAAGTAAAATAGTATGTCGGTCATTGCATTAAGAGATTGCGAGTAAATGCGTCTTACATAAAATTTTCTATTAATGTTAGTTATTGTTAGAATTGACAATGATTTTTGCTACACTCAAATTATTCATCATCTTCCAGGCTCTATGTTTAATTGGGACCAAACTGAGATGGCTTTAGTAACCATTTCAATGGGATTTTTATTCACAAAGATGTAGATGTTGTTGACCAATATTATTATGTAAATATTAACATAAAATCTGTAACAGTGTCTTAAGAGATGTAGAAGTAGAAAAGGTTATAATCAACGTCGACAGTTGCTAAGTACCTAACGATAACAATGAATCTGAATAGGTAATCGAATTGACCAGCAATCAAGAGGGTGGCCTGTACATAATCGGTCACTAAAGTACAGTGGACGTAAGTATGTGGCTGTCGAAATAAACAATTATTTCTGGAGCAGGGGTGCAAGCCACGGACACGGTTGCGAAGTAGAAGCAATGGGGTGCTTTCGGTTGTGAAGGATTAGAACGAAAGGAAATTTTTTTAGGATCCTAAATCTTAAAATTGGAAACGTTAAACTATCAGGTAAAAATGCTAAAACGCGGATGGCTTGACATCGATAAAAGAGACGAGAACAGTCGCGAGCTCTCCGTTGAATGAAACAGAGAGCTGAACCTATAACAGTAGAAACAGCTTCTAAGTTTTAATGATTGATATTGGTTTCAATGTTCTTGTGCACATTCTCTAATTTCTAAAAGAAAACGAAACTACTACAAATAATGTTAAACATTTTAAATGTAAAATACAGGACTCAATGCAGCGACCTTAGCATTGCAATACAAATTACATGTACAGCCTTCAGTCTTGCAACCGTTAGGGCTGCGGCAGGCACCACTGAACGAATCTGATCACTGACCCATGAAGCAAACAGAAAGGAAATTTTCTTCTAGCAAGGAAAATACGACAATATAAATAACTCCATCGGCCCCTACCTACTACTACATCACCCAATGACAAAAGAGTTATCGGTGCGTTGAAAACAAAAATGGCGAGGTGATTTATAACGAAGGCTCGCGTATTAGCCGTGTGTGATTTGGGGATTTGGTGGACCGATCTGGAAAAATGTAGCGCACAGAGGTGGGTCAGTTAGGGAATTATAAAAATCGGAAAGGGAGGGTAGATTAAAATGTAAAAAAACAATCACCAATATCAAGCTGAAAGTAGACTTAGCATCGACAGATTACAGATAAAACAGTAAATTTTTCTGCAAAAAGTAAACGAAAATCATAGGAAAGAGGTAAGGTCACGTCGAGACAAACGACAGTCGAAGGGAGAGTGTTTACGGCGAGAAAGGTTGTGAGCATAGCTTAATGAAAGTAGACATTGATTTAGGGCAGGAAGACATATAGTTTACCACAAACTACATTCGGCCTCCTAATATTATATACATTTGTCTGTTATGAAAAAAATAATTCGAATATCTTAGTTATGTAGGTCAAATTGTTTAGAGCTACATTTCAGCTATCATTATACGTCACGTGTTTTCACAGTCAAATTAAGTTTGATATTATCAATCAGTTACAACGTTTATATTGTTATCATTCACATTTACCAGAAAATGACATACATAGTAGATACCTATAATAGCTCCGATTCAATTTCACGTTTTAAAATTAAAATTTTCGCTTCACTACACATTTTGACAAAAAGATGAAAATGACAGTATCGAAATCGACATAAATTCAGCGACGAAACCGAAGATTAGAAGCTAGCAAGTGAAGCCAAAACTCGATATTGGGTGAATAATCGTCGCCACTACCGGCACGGTAGTCGGCCGGATGTGCCAGATTTATACCCGGCCGTACCCGGGTGTACCGGCCTGTGACTCCGTACCATTTATGGTACGTCCTATCCGTGCTGTCGTCGGGTCTCTTCATAGAGCACCCGATATGTCGGCTCGCCTTGAGGGCCGCAATTTATGGTGTGGAAACGTCATCGGACCCCGTGTTTCGGAATAAATCATATGTGTTTGTTTAGTGCATGAGACGTCTAAATTTCTCGCTTGCATGCTTGGGTTGTGTTCGTGTTTATGTTGAGGGAGGGTATAAAATTACAACTTGGGTATAATATAGTGATGTAGGTAGAAGATACTAACAATTACTGATATAATTAATATTCACATTTATCTTCTTACGTAGACATTGTTCAATAGAGAAGGAATAAATGACGTACTATTATAATAATAACACATTGATTTCATTAGTACCCTAACTCATCACATGACCCTGATTGGTTAATAATTACAACACAACATAATCACAAAATTGTATGGCACTGAATGCAAACAACTATCATTTCAATATCATAGTGACGACCTCCGTGGCGGAACGGGTAGCTCTCGGACTGCCACGCCGGAGGTTGCGGGTTCGAATCCCGCTAGGGGCAAATGTTCGTATGATGAATATGAATGTTTGTACCCAAGTCTTGGATGTTTATATATTTATTTAAGTATGTCTATCCGTTATCTAGTAACCATACCACAGGCTCTGCCTAGTTTGGGACTGGATAATTGGTGTGAATGTCTGACATATTTATTTATTTATTTATTTATTTATTTATAGTCTAAATAGATAGTTGAGATTTATTTATAAAAATAACTTTTTAGATCTCTAAACCCGAAGCTTTTGAAGCTAAGAAGTCGTGCGTGCTCGCAAGCCGGGTCGTACCTTAATTTGTAGCACTATTCCATCGCTGCTCGAGATAAAGTGAGCATGCTCACTGGGCAGTCCACTATCTTTACAGGCGGGTACACTGCACGAAATTATACACTGAACACGCAATGTCACATTGTTAAGTTTACTAGAAGTGGCTTTATAACGTTTAAAACTCTAACATATAGTCCACTTACGGTGCATTGCTGGACATAAGCCTTCTCCAATGAGCGCCATCATACCCGGCCCTTTGCCCTTGCGATCCAACTGCTTGCGGTACTTTTATTAGGTCGTTGGTCCATCATGTATTTCACTTAAAATAATATTTTTACAATTAGGTACCTATTTGGTTACATTTGTTTTAGACTCACGTAGATTCGTACTTACCTATTGTATGATCAACCGCTAAAGACTTTGGCTGTCGAAGCTTTCAATACTAAATAAAGAAGGGCATTGCATGCCGTGTGGTTTCCGGTAGAGTAGAATAGGACCACTCCAACTCTTCCCGTGGATGTCGTACAAGGCGACTAAGGGAATACATTATAAAACATCAATCAGGCCTCCCCAACCCGTCAGCGCCAGCGCGGGGAGTGTAGGCCAAATCCTCCGTCTGTCTCCGGAAGATGAGAGAGGGTTGTGTTCCTGCAGTGGAGACAAATATAACCTGATGATGACACAAACCGTTTGCTATGAACGATAAGGTAAACTTATGAAATTTTGAACAATGAAAAAAAAAAAAGAAGTTCGATAATTTATAAAAAAAATTATGGGCATATGATTTGGTTAAAAACATTTCAAATGCATTTAAACGAGCCATAAAGGTTGTTGTTATTTAGTATATACTTGCTAGCACCTGAGATGTGATTCGCAAGCAGAAATTAGAGCTCAAGTCACGTTATTTTTTATCTATTATGGGACGAAAGGTTTTGTGTACCTTTGCATCATTAAATGATAGGTTACCTATTCCAACGATATTGCGTAAGATTAGACGATTTATGAATAGATTCGATCAACTGCTTTGGCTATATTTTTAGATGTTAGAATGCTTGGACGTTTTTCCGATTGGGCGTTTCCATAGCTGGGTAATATTTTTTAATATTTTATACTAATATAATAATTTAATACTTTTCTCTTGAACATTATTTTTTTTCTCATTTGTGGTGCAAATCTAATAATCATAATGAAAAAAAGTTGAATTGGTTCTCGATATATAATGTATTTTTACAGCCAAAATACAACAAATTATCCCAAGTTGTTTTCTAACAAAGTCTGCTAGATAAGTCTATATATACATCTTTGACTGAAATACACTCTTTTATCATTCGTTTAGAATTGTTTGCTTTGTTTTACTACAACTCACATTATATAATATTATAACTAGGTAGGTAGATTAGGTAATTAGATTATCTCGAAAATGAGTTTTGTCTTAAGGTAACCTTTGCAATCGATTGACACTTAAACGTAAAAAAATATGATAAATTCTTTTGTGTAGCACCACCCACAGGTACCTACTCAAGAACAATAACCTAACAATGCTAGGAGCCAACAAAAGAAGGTAAGAATTGGGTCAACTCCCTCAGGATGACGGCATGAAGGTAAAATTTATTGCCTTCATTGTCAACTACAATGCTTATGCAACTGATTCAGAAAATACAATATAAAGACGGTAGTCTAACGTCAGGTATGTTTACGTGGATTTAAATTTGCATGAAGTTTCGAGCTTTCACTTTTATTGTTAGACATTAGAATAATAGAGGCGTTTAGAAAGATATTTGCAACCTGATTTAATTTATTTTAATGCTTTTTTGCATGTAAAATGTTAATATGCTATCATTTTGCTATGTAGATTAAACTAGGCCTAACTGTAAAACGTTATTCATATGTTGTTAATTTGCAAATTTGTACTAATATGCAGTCTCGTTTCGTACGCATCTAAATTATAAAACAAAATGGTTTATATTTAATATAAACCTGGTTGCCGCAACCTAATATTTAATTTAATTTAAAAAAACTAATCACTCATAACTATTCAAATCTGACAAATTATTTTTTCTGTTAATATTAGTGTTTGAGATTTCCAAGAATTTTAAAAAATCTAATTTTATTTAATCGCTTTTATTTCGTTTCACTTAGTCAACAATAAATATAAGCATAGAGATATATCTTAAATTGTATACATAATTGGGACGTGTGGTTCCCGGCTTAGAAAAGCGCCACTCCCATACTAAGATGCCATCAGGTGAGATTGAGGTCAAGCGCAAACCTATCAACAATAAAAAAAACTTCCTATGGGTGTCATCAAGGCGACTAAGGAACTGCACCAGGGACGGGCAGCAGAGTTTTGCTATGTATATTAAGATCATTACTGCGGTTACCAATCCGCCTGCTAAGCGTGGTGATTATGGCAAATCCCCCAACGGAGAGTCCACCAAAAGTGGAATACTATGGTACTCAGTGGACGTACGTAGGCTGATGATGATGTGATGATATACATAATTACGAATAGGTATAATTATCAATCAACTTAAATATATTTAACAGCTTTTCAATGTACCATCCCCATATAAGGTTGATTACATAAAATGAATTTCAAAATAAACTTTGAGGTATACGATATACGACGTGTAACACTGAACACAATTAATGTCATTATTAGAAAACTTAAAAAAAATCACATTATCATTATTTCGTTCATGCTTACACTAATTATTTATTTGTTTATTTTATTTATTTTCACAAAACCTCAGCATTTAAAAAACAGTAATATTCTAATTATTTGGTCCCTATAGGTCATTTCCTTCATTTACGTTGATAGGATTTGTATAACGTAGGATTTTTTTTATTTAATTTTAACTACTGATCTATGGATTTTTTTTAATTTGATTGTAATAACTTATAGATGTAAATGCTAAAACTTGTGTAGTTATTTTTATAGATCCTGTTTATAGTACGTCACGAAAGCTTATGAAATATTTTCGAAAGCACCGTTAATTTCAAGTGGCGACATCTTCTCATCTGACCTGGTAACAGTTAGTCTCTAACAAAACAACCCTCACAACTCATACACGAACCATTTCAACCCCTAACTCAGCCCTATAAGTCTCGACACGAACCATTCCTCCCTCACTCGCTACGCTTACGCCATCTCTGGAATGGTAAAGGAACTTTCCAAAAGCTCCTAAGTTCCCGAATTATCCGCTGCGGCAGCACCATTGCTGGAGCTTTTGAATGAAATTGAACGCAGGGTTGAAAACAAGTTTTATTCATAAGAAATAAAGATGTTTTTCGGATGTCATGATTGTGTTTCCAACGGGCATAGTATGCAAATTAACTCGCCATTACATGGTAATTTATTTGAAACGAATGACCACTTTGCGGTGTAGTGCATCGAGCACTGAACGTTTATATGGGGACCATGACCTTATATCGCGTCAATTTATAGCTTGAAGTCGTTAAACGCTCTTTTACGTAACAGCTGTTGTCTCCGGCGCCTTAGCATAGTGACCTTGTTTAGCATAGGACTTTCACCTGTTTACTTAGCTGTTTGGAAAGTTTAACCGAATGGCTCAAACGTTAAACCTTAGTATACCCTCATCTAACTCCAATTGCTTCTTCATTTTTTACACAGTTCGCCAAACATAGGTAACTATATGTAACGGTCTTTCTACACACATTTGTGACAATTCTACCGTAAATCGTTCAAACTGAGAACCCCTATCTAACTAGTTTTGTTATAGTACTTATATAGAATTAGATTACTCTAATTTGAGAATAGAGAGAGATATTAATTATACAATGCGTAGGACCTGGAGGCTGTAAGGTAGTGAGCATTGGTCTCAATCATATTTGTAATAACAGGTAGTAATGAATAAAGTCAGTCAGTTCCGAACTGCCGTTTCATTGACATTCCATTGGCGACGAGGATGGGATTCGAACCCACGCGTGCAAAGCCGTTCCAATCGGAAGAATATAAAATGTATTGTATGAAAAATAACATTAAAAATACAACATCAGCGCCGTACAGACCTCAAGGAAACGGGGAAGCGGAAAACGCCGTTAAGACGATTAAAAAGGCGATTAAACGGGCAATTTTTGAAGGAGAGGACGTTTCAGTCGCTCTCAATAGGTTCCTATTTCAGTATAGGAATTGTGAACACGCGACCACTGGGGTGTCTCCCGCGGTGGCGCTGTTCGGGCGGCGGCTGCGCGGGCGGCTGGACGCGCTGCGCCCGGACGGCGCGGCCGCGGTGCGTCGCGGGCAGGACAAACAGGTCGCGGCCGCCGGCGGCCGTTACCAGCAAATTAAAGCAGGCGAAAAGGTACTCGCACGCGACTACACTCAGAGGGGGGGAAAATGGTCGGAGGTCAGATCTCGGCGGCCACTGGACCCGTTTCTTACAAAGTCAATATGGGTGGGGGTACGGTATGGCGGAGACATAAAGACCAGATTGTCCCTATTCGAGAGAAATGTCGCTATTCATTGTCGCGTACGAGTATGCAGCCAATCGATGAAGAGCGGGAGACGTCTAGCGGCGCTGATGATCAGGGCGACGCGGAGGCAACAGGCGCTGGGGAAGACGGAGGGTCGGACGACCGCTCCGACCTCGGGGACGCGGTGGAGGAAGCCTCCCCCGGGCGCGAGGGGACAAAGGCGTTACAAAACGAGAGTCTTGACAAATCTATAGCAGTGTCGCCAGGTGCCTCCGCGCGCGCTCTAAGAGCTTACAAGAGAGCTAAGAATAAATCCAATGTTTTTGAACTTAGGCATAAGTAAACTTATTTTTTAAACTAAAATTATTTTGTAAACTTGGTGGAGGGATATGTAAGGTAGTGAGCATTGGTCTCAATCATATTTGTAATAACAGGTAGTAATGAATAAAGTCAGTCAGTTCCGAACTGCCGTTTCATTGACATTCCAGAGGCAAAATGCGTTAAATATTAGAGATTAATTTTACTATTTTTTTTTTGAAACCTAAATAAAACTGCGTTAAAAAAAGTCACTTGAGTGAAGCGGGAATCGAATGAAGTAAAATAAAACAATATTAGGTATATTGTTTTATTTATCCGCATGCGCATCTAAGGATTAAATCTCTCTAACAAACATTGCATGTTAGATTCATGAAAAATTATGAAATTTCTAGATAAAAATTGCGGGGTGGGACGCCCCGCCGCCAGGTGGACCGACGACCTGAAGAAGGTGGCCGGTAGACGCTGGATGCGGAGGGCAGACGTCCGGGTGTGGTGGCGTTCATTTGTGAAGGCCTATGTCCAGCAGTGGACTTCTAGGGGCTGATATGATGTACTATTTTTATCTATTAAAAATAAACAAAAATCTCAGACATTCACACCAATTATCCAGTCCCAAACTAGGCACAGCCTGTGCTATGGTTACTAGATAACGGATACACATGCTTAAAAACATATAAACTTTCAAGACGGGTTAGTATGCAATATATTGCACATAATGGTATTTCCGTACTATTCAGATTGCGATGAGTTTGGTACATTTGGAGCTGGTAGCGGGAATGGGAGTGGCAGTGGGAGTGGGCGTGGGCGTGGGCTTTGGCATGGGCGTGGGAAAAGGGAGCGGGAGCGGGATATTGAGAGTCTGAGTGGATGTGGAAATGGAAGTGGAAGTGAAAGTGGCGGAGGCCGAGGCGGAGGCGGAGGCGATGCAAGTCGGAGCGGGAGCGGGAGCTGGCGCGGGAGCGGGAGTAGGAATGGGAGCGGATTCTGTAGTACACGCGAGGGGAGCCGCGGGCACAGCTAGTACTTAAATAAATGTACAAACATCCAAGACTTGGGTAAAAATATTCATATTCATCATACGAACATTTGTGTCCCTAGTGGATTCGAACCCGCATATATATATAGGCATACCGACATGAACTGAGAAGAAAGTAGTCTTTACGAGAAGTTAGTTGAATTAGGTATGTACTCGTATATCTTATACAAAATAGGACCCGAATTCTAAAAACTTTAACCACACATAATAGATACAAATACTTCAGTCCAATATAAAAAGAAAATGACACCTGCATGCGAGTCCGCGAGGCGTCGATTGAGATCCTCGCTCTTTTATCAGCCATTCGCTTGTAAATAAAGACGTGAACATAACATATTTATGAGTCGAAACAATATATTTGTAAGTGGTGTGATTTATTAAGACAGTGGCAGCACGAGCACGCCCAAAGCCAGAGCTCGATGGGCTTGAAAAAAGTTAACTTCTTAATGGATTGTTCGCCTGGTGATATGAAGCATACATTTGCTGTATCACAATTACTTTGAGTTAGGTTTTTTGGTTCGTCAATAATAAAATAAAATGTTTCTAAACTTGCCATTTATTATCTAACTAGCTGTGCCCGCGGCTCCGCTCGCGTGGACTGCTCACTCTCAATCCAACTACGACTCCGGCCCCGATACTCTCCAACGACCGGGTGGTGGTCGCTCACGCCTATTCCCACTACCACTCCTACTACATATCCAAATGTAGTCCAAATTCATCGCAATCTGAATAATACGGAACATTATAATTATACTTCTTTGTTATATTGCAAACCTACTAATTGTATTTAAAACGAAAAGTTCCCATAATTTTTGATTGAGCCGATTGCGATGAAGTAAAAACTAAATGTTACTACGATTTAAGTCCTAGGCTTCTATAAAAAGTTCATCAAAAGCGGTTCAGTAGTTTTTACGTGATGCGTGCACAAACTAACAGACAAACCGACAAATAGTAAAAAAATTCAAAATGATCGAAATGTGTTCTATTACTGATCCTTAGACCACCCAATATTTTTTTGTAAATATTTTATATTAGATTGTATATATTTATAGGTGCAATGGGCAAACTTACAAATTACACATAAATTATAAAGTCTACATTATGATGGTTTTATCCATCTAAAATCGTAAACTTCGCGTGTCATACATCATAGATATTTGCAAAAATAAAAATTGAGGCGTCTAAGGATAAGCAACAGAACACATTTCGATCATTTTTGAAACTTTTGTCTGTTTGTCTCTTTGTCTGTGTTGTCTGTTTACCTGTTTGTCTGTGTGTATGTTTATCTGTGAGTTTGTGCACGCATCACTTAAAAACTACTCAACGAATTTGGAGCTGGTAGTGGGAATGGGAGTGGGTGTGGGCGTGGATGTGGGTGTGGGCGTGGGCGTGAGCGTGGGCGTGGGCTAGGGCGCGGGCGCGGGAGTGGGTGTGGGCGTGGGAAATGGGGAGGGGGTGTAGTAGCGGGAGCTGGAGCAGGAGAGGGAGCGGGAATGGGAGCGGAGCCGCGGGCTCAGCTAGTTATAATAATAAAGGAGGTATGTCAGATAAATGCCATAAACGAATTATTATCATTTTAAATTGAAAGATTACATTTAATTCATTATCATATCACTGAAATAATGAATATAAGAGATTTACGGGTTATTACAGCAAATATTAATTCATTATGTCTCATTTAATAAACCGTAATGCGCGACAAGAAAATATTTCGGTCGAGTCGAGATGCCAGAAACGGTACGGCATACTCAAAAGGACATTGGAAATTGAATAAACACAGCAAGAAAATTGACTTTTTGTTAACAAGTCACCTGCAGACTACGTGTCAACTCGACAACTTCTTAAATTGGTCGTCGCTGTCGATACAAATGACTGTTTGCCAGAATTTGTCCCTAATAACGGTATCATTAAAGACTGGATAAATAAAATTTACACTAGTAAAAACTAAATCTTTTAGGCGTTGAAAGCGGCAATTAAAATAGCGATGTATCGCTGAACACGAACAAAAAGGCTTCAAACATAGCGAACAAAGGTTTAAAACTGTAGCAAAGAAAACGAACAATAGTGGTGCGAATGTTACACTCGATATTACAATAATGGTATCGATTATAATTTGCGTGCGATGCGGTGCGAGATATGGACGAAAAGCGACACGTAAGCGACAGGCGGTTGCAATCGGCGTCGCGATCGGCGCTAGCGCAGGGCTCCGCACAATGCTATCGTGGCGCTGCGATCGTGGACATGTACTCTCGCGCCATTACGATTGGTCCTCCCGACGTACACGCATCTATATACTGGCGATTAACTATTTCTATAATAGGCTTTTTAATTTTTGCTCCAATATAAACTGTACTCAAATAATTATTTTTGATAAAGTAAAGTAGAAAAACTTATTAACAGTGAATGGGGTATGATTAAAAGGCGTAATAAGAGTCGCCAGTTCCATAAACTCAGACAAACGATTATGGAATTAAAATAAGCTTAGAAAATAATCATTTCGTTTGAAACAGTAGGTGTGAATCCTGTACTTTGACTTTACTACCTTTGAAAAAGTTTGACCACCCAATGATAACACTTCCTTACGATATTCTTTGAGAGCCTGAAGGGAAATATTAGGGATGGAGGGGTTTTCCAAAAAGTTTTAGCTTCATATTAGAGTTTCGAAGGGAGGCCAAATTAAAAAAAAGGCAGTAGACGCATAATTTTGTTCTTGTCTATAACCGTAACTCAAAAACTAAAAGTATTTGAGAATCAAAATATGTTCTGCATTAATTATGTGCAATATCCTATTAAAACTTTGGTTGATAATTTTAATAGTTTCAGGTGTCTTGTTGCAGCGGTCATAATTATTTGGATTAATATTTACAAAAATATCGTTGATCCGATTCATTTAAAATTTTGGAAATGTGATTATTATTATTGTGTGTATTAATAGATTTTATCGAAGGATTTCAAAGTCACTTTGCGCCATTGGATGGCGCAAAGTGGCGATACATCGGCTCTGCCTACCCCTCTGGGACCTAGGCGTGAGCATTATGTATATATCGAAGGATTTGCAGTAGTTTGATTGTAACTTGAAAATAGCCTTTGATGCCTACCTACAAAAATAAGGTAATAATAGAAAGAAAAGTAGAAGAATCTACTGTAAGTATGTAAGACCGCACACGTTAGGAGCATTATACTGTAAACCGATTCCATTCAACTTCGATCAAATTCTTTAAGTCACGGGATACCAAATATAATCTTATTCCCATGGCTCAATTTACTCTTAACATTCGTAATTTAAGTGCCATACATCGTAAGCTCATAAGTAATAAGCGGTAGCGGGTTGAAATAAATCTAATAAAGTTGGCTATTAAATATTTTAGAGGCCACTAAAAGACGAACTTCATTGTCAACATATCAGCCCTTAAACGTCCACTGCTGGACATAGGCCTTCCCCAATGAACGCCACCACACCCGGCCCTTCGACCTCCCACATCCGACCAACGTCTTCAGTAATTATGACCACAAGGTGAACTAAATTTCACAAGAAGAGTTGTTTTAGAATAAAGAAATAAAAGGTTGCATGACTTAACGCTCTAATTTATTTTTACGTAAAAACAACGCTCAAATTATCATTCTACCACAGATTATGCCACGGGGTAACCCTTTCGCTATACCGGGACCGAAGAAGGTAGCAATGCGTAATAAACACGACTGTGTCAATAAAAGTCATGGTGCCACTATACACATGTCCCTCCCTAGCAGGTGCACTCCTAGGTAGAGCATTTCAATAGGGTTGATAGTGTGAAGAAAGTTTTTTAGATATATAATATTCTAGTATTTGAAACCATGAAACACTAGACAGAAGTTGATCGTTCATAGAATTTATTAGTACTTATTACGTTAAGTATCTTAAGAATATGTATGTATTTATGTACCTAGTTGAATAAATATGTTTATATTTGTAGGTATGCACTTAATGGTATATATAAACTGTGAAACATACTCGTAGGTGCCTACTCCTAGTTTTATTTAACTGCACAACCTACCTAATAGCAGACTATTACCTATTATCATAAAGGTTCTCTGGAAGTAAGCGTTTTTAGTGATAAAACCGATTAGATGTAGGTATGTACTCTTTATCGTGCAATAAAGAGTAACTAAATGAAAATAAAATTATAAGAACAACCAAAAGTTTTTAAAAGTCAAAGTATTTATTTGCAGTTAACTCTCGTGTTCGGTTTTAAAATAATACACACGATATAAGTTTACGTAAAACATCAAAAGAACGTTATAATAATATAATAGGGCTGTCATATACGATAGTATAAAAGCCCCTAAATAACAATGATTAAAAAAAAATAGAATGTTTACACTCAAAATCAATATGAAAAAGTGTAAACCAAACGTGATAGTAACAACCCTAACTGAACATATGCTATGTAAATTCATTCAACTGCGGACGGATCCCGTCACCATTTTTCATACCAGAATGTTTGAAATGCTGGACATACCCGGAGGACATGTCTTTCTTTAGATGCTTCAGTGTAATTATAGAGCTTTAAATGCATACTAATATAACAAAAAACAATTAAAATAGAATTAATCAAACTGCTATTAAAAACTCGTAAGAAGAGAGCATGTTTAATATTATATTTATAATAGCAACGTAAACGAATATATTGCTAGGTGAACCCATGTATTTCGATTTCTGCAAAGTGACACTTGAATTACCTGATATAAATAAGGTAAGAAGGTAGTATACACAGCACTACCCGCAGTAGTTAATTTAGCTCGTATTCTATCTAAAATCAGAACGTTACATTACCAAGTTGAAAGACAACGGGCTATCCTTACAATAATTGAACAAACTAACGCCAATCAAACGCATCCGGCCTTACACATCGTGTCTAAACTTCACTCACAATCAGTAGCCCCAGTGCAGTGACAAACGTCAATCTAACACGAAAGCCCGCAACGAGGTGTTTAATGATGCAATAATTTGCATATGGGCCTGTTGCAGGGAACTCGAGCTATTCTCATGTCCGTCTCTCGACCATCTGTAGTTTCCTTTTAGAGCCGCAACTCTTGTTTTGTGGAACATGTGCTAAATATCGCAGTTAGCAACGATCTTGTTGTATTTTATTAGTTTCACAACAAACACCCTTTATGTTGACATTTCTAACAGCAAGATAAATGAACTTACCGTGCGATAACGGCTTGTTGTTTGTGAAGAGGTTTGTGATCAGCGAAAATAATTGTTACCTGTGAAAAAGAAATAAAGACTTTATTAATTAACTGCTCTCGTCAATTATACATTAATATTGTATTCATTATATTTAATGAAAAAATGTGTCGTATCAATTAGTGGCAATCCATAAAAGTGTGTAAAATCGGGCCTTATTCAGTTCGTTCGCAGTCCCGCGCACGGGCCGGCCTGCTAAACCCCGGGCGCACAATCTGACATTTATGAGTGCCATAAAAACGCTCAAGTAGTGACTTTTACTACTTGTTTAGTGAACATAAATGTCTTTGCCTTACCCGCCGCGCTCAACGTCGTCCGTATTTAAAAGCGCACAGTTTCGTGCACAGTTTTGTTCCTTTTTATTTACTGTAACTGTACTGTTATGCAACTGTATAATGCTTTGGTTACTTTTCAGCGACAATTTATGGGTGTCGTCTTTTGTCTTTATTTTTACTGCTGTGAGAACATGTTTGTGTTAGTTTTGTTTTATAACTCTTTTGAATTTTGCATGATGACAAATTGGCTTTAAAAATTCATAATGTTTCACATTTCAGTGTTTGTTTGTTTCTGGAACTTAAAGCTTCTACATGCAGTATAAACCATCTGTAAATAAAATTTATAATTACACGTTACCATGCTGACATTATAATGATCATTAACGCGGATGTCAAGTCATATCTTGATCGTGTTTACATCGCTCATAAAACTTATTAGGCTCATGCGTTTTATTATTCCGGTGGTTTAAGTTTGTGATTATTAATTAAATGATTCATTTGGGTTTTTTTTCGGCTCAGACAGGATATTTCCGAATTAATTTTGAATGTCAATATTGATTTGTCAGTACTGTTGACTTTCAATAACGTTTAAAGTTATATTTCCACCTAAAACTTCACTTACCTATTATTTATCAATCACATTCTTAAAAATTAAAAACAACTGGTACCAAGTAGGGTACTAGTAACTAGCAACCCTCCATCTACTGTCCACGTTGTAATAATATGTATAAAGCAAGTAGTCGCATAATAGTTATGCAATCAAATAACTTGAAAAACACTTGAGATATAGTCTGATCTCTGACGATATCTGGGAAATTTTAATGCCTATTTATCATAAATGAATACCTATACTTTATTGCACACAAATCACAGAAAACACATAGTATACAAATATGCAGTAAGTGTACAAGTGGCGGTATTATCACTTTAAACGATTTCTTCCAGGCAACTTTACAGATAGAGAAAATCGTAAGGGAGAATGATATCATTCATCAGGTTACTTTCTATATACCTACATATTATTACAACGTGGATAGTAACTGAGGGTGGCGAGCTACTAAGTAGTTTACCTACTCTTTACAATAATGTTGTGATTGACATCCATGATAGGGAAGGAAAACAAGTCAAAAACAGTGTAAGTAAAACACACTGTAAGGTTTCATCATTTATCATCATATCAGCCCTTAGACGTCCACTGTTGGACATAGGCCTTCCCCAATGAACGCCACCATACCCGGCCCTCCGCATCCAACCGCTTCCGGCCACCTTCTATAAGATTTAACTTAAGCCAAATACGATTTTACAAATATTCATTACGTTACATTATGATATTATCATTACTAGAAACTTTCTAGAATCGATCGTAAAATACTAGAAACCATTCATAGATATTTTTTAGGACCGATCGTAAACCTGCGTTCCTAGGTGGTCACACGCTGGTCTTACGATAAGTATTCCACATTCGTCTCAGTCAGGTAGGTATTAACAGTTCAGCTCAGGCCACCCACATGCCTGTGTCCACATAACTCCAGGTACATAGGCTAGGCTGTCGAAGAATAATAATGCTACACCTATGTCGCTGAAGGCCATTAACACAATAGACGACTCTTGATTACTTTTTGCCCTTTCTAGTTTGATGTTGCCACCGCTGTATATAGATTCGTCATTGATTTTAGAAGAAAAAAAATTCTTTATTCTTAAAAATTAGTAACGCCTAGTAGTAAAATTAGTAAAAGGAGTAAGAAGTCTTTATCTTCATAATACTGTGTGACAAGGATGGCAACAGTTTTAGTGCTGTCAAATTTTAAATGTGTGCCTTCAGAATCGGGCCCATTTTTTACATAAAAGGGGTTTCTAAAAGTGATACCTTTATTATAAAATTAAATGGTATATAACTAAGTTAACAATATTAAGATTTCAATAACACTCACATTCACAAGCATTATTGTTACAGGAGGCGGTCGTGGACTCCACAGCATAGATAGACAGAATACTTGCTGGAAAGAATAGATACTACTCAGCAGGTGTTGAAAGGATTTCTTCGTCGGTATGTTCGACGTGGAATACTGGCAATTGAGAACTCAAATTGAGGTGCATAACTGCATTTATGCACCGTTCTCTTTCAAGTCCAAGTAGTTCGCACTGTTTACTATTCCTGACAGCCTTTTATTTACTTCCAGCACCAAAAGAAAGTCCTTCTGCATACCATAGTAATATATTCGTCCGCCAAACGATACCTTGGTTTCGCTACAAATTAGACAATTAGGAGTCGGTATGTGATGCTAAATCTATTCAATTAAAGCTGAGTACGCGCCGGTCACCTCATCATTCCGGTCACCTACCGCGGCGATTTTTTAATCGTATGTATGCAACGTGCGAGTCGCGTTGACATTTCGCATATCAATGCGGCGGATTGATGAAAAAAATTGGCAGCGCGTGTCGAACAGAAACGCGGAGGTGTGGTGTGATTTTGAAATGGCTGACTAAATGCAAAATTATGAATTGATCCGAGAGCTGTAGAATATGTTTATAGGTGATGCAGCGAAAGCTATAGGATCTGGTTAATCCGTGTATGCCTCGTTCCCTAAAACAAGGTAAGATACATAGTTGAGTCTATCAGAGCAACTTAAATAGTCATTGATATTCAAGAACACAGATTCACAAAACAACATACTCTAATATATATACCTACATGACTCATATAAGTGCATTTTTCATTCAAGTATAAACGTAGATGAGAATCTAAAATCATATCCCACACATCTCTGCTTCGATAACTTCGGAGATAAAATTTATTAGACTTGTATAACGAGGAAGTCAATAGTTGACAGACAGATTATTTAGTCTTCTTTTAAGGATATTTAAATTTTAATTTATGGTCGATGTGTCGATAATAAATACAGTGTGTAATATAAAGGTGTTTTGTTTATGGGCCGTGGCGCGATGCTGTCCAACTGTTCCGCGCCATGGAGCGTGGACCGCGCGACGATTGATGCTGATCTACGACACAAAGATTGTACACACTGCCAACCGTTGATTTTAATGAAAAATAAGTGGTATGGTCACACCGCACCACTTATCAAAAAAATAACGAACTCATCAAGAAAAAATAGTTTTTATATCTAAACAAAGATAAGCTTTTCAAAATACTTAAATGTATATAATATCAAAGCGTGTATAATTTTAATATAGTGAAAATTTACATAATTTAAAGTCGGAACTAAAAAAAATGACTATCAGACTATCATAGTTTCGAGATCGATTTAATTTATACACAGTTTGAAGTACAGGTATTATTGTAGCTGTCGAAATGTTATAAGATACATATAGGGTTTGTAAGCATACTACATATAAACATTTGGAGAAATGCATTTTTTAAAATGTTAAGTCATATTATTGACATAAACTAATGACTTGCATAAATGTTCATTTTATATGGATTGTATATATTTATGATTTACAGATGAATATTTATTATATTCAAAGTTTTAAGCCACTGCTTTTGAGAAAATTTCTTATTAATTGCAAAGCTTGAAAAAAAACTCGAGATATTTCCGAGTTATGAATTAATACAATGTTTAATTCAAATCGCCAAAGTGACGGACACCCTATAGTTAAAATTTTTTATATATTTTGATTCCATAATATAATACAATCGTTTTTCAGTATAAACTAAAATTTTCGCACGATTACAGTATTTCTTTTACTCCTATTGTAACCTAATGTAACTTGTTAGGGTTCCGTAGCCAAATGGCAAAAACGGAACCCTTATGGATTCGTCATGTCTGTCTGTCTGTCTGTCTGTCTGTCTGTCCGTCCGTATGTCACAGCCACTTTATTCCGAAACTATAAGAACTATATTGTTGAAACTTGATAAGTAGATGTATTATGTGAACCGCATTAAGATTTTCATACAAAAATAGAAAAAAAAACAAAAATTTTTGGGGTTCCCCATACTTAGAACTGAAACTCAAAAAAAATTTTTTCATCAAACCCATACGTGTGGGGTATCTATGAATAGGTCTTCAAAAATGATATTAAGGTTTCTAATATCATTTTTTTCTAAACTGAATAGTTTGCGCGAGAGACACTTCCAAAGTTGTAAAATGTGTGTCCCCCCCCCTGTAACTTCTAAAATAAGAGAATGATAAAACTAAAAAAAATATATGATGTACATTACCATGCAAACTTCCACTTAAAATTGGTTTGAACGAGATCTAGTAAGTAGTTTTTTTTAATACATCATAAATCGTAAACCACAATACTATTATTAAAACATCGATCAAAGTTACAACGAACTACTATAACTTTTATATTATGTTACTTGCTGCTACGGAACCCTTCATGGGCGAGTCCGACTCGCACTTGGCCGCTTTTTTATTATATCTGTATATTTATTATCCTTTATTAATGAGTAATTGATATCAAATGTCTGGAATGACGCTAGAGATAAGAAGGAATAAAGTATATACCTAAACAACTGGAGGCGGTAAGTAATCGTGGTAACAGCAAAAACGAAGACATTTTCATTCTTTTGTCGACAAAAAATCTACTTAGCTTAGTTTACTTAGTGTAATATCTCACTGGACCTAGTGCTTATATTTACAAGATACATAATGTAACAAGTTTTAAGAAATAACTTCACTTAGTCTTGACAAGAACGCAAGACTACACACTACACCTGCTGCAGAAAGGCTGACGACAATCTTTTACTACAACAATGTTAAAAGATTAAGTAGAGAAGTCTAAGACGTAGCGACAAAATACATAAAGTATAATATGCTACAAAGATATACGAAGAACATACGAACATGTTTATTATTCAAACAATGATAAGGGTACGTCCACATCTAGAACGCAATTTGTCAGTTATCCTTATCATTTGAAACCAGGCGCCTAGCCAGTCAGCTGTCAGATCTATTATCTCTGAAGTAATAGACACTTGCTAATTGTATGTTGATACATAGCACTTTAGCTAGTTAATGAATAAAACGAGTGTGTCGCAAATGTCATCAGCTAATAAGAACAAGTCCTTTGATCTGACGGGAAAGAGTTCGAACTAGTTCATTGCTGTACAATTATACAGTATGCAATTGATATATCTACAAATACTATATAGTTAATAAACGATCATAATGAATATGCCTAGTCAGATGGCTATAAAAGCAATGTTAATGCTTATTTTCATTTTAGCTACCTTCATCATTGGAGTCATTTGCCATGATTGGCAGTTACAAGATAAGTGAGATGGCATAATCGAGTTTTGGAATTGAGAGTGTGTTTGCTTTACAAAATGGAACTTGCATGTAATAATCACCAAGTTAGACGAAAACGGAAAAAATGTGTATAACCGTGTGTACACATAGGATCAGTATGTCAATCAGCAAACGCAGTATAAATCAATCAATCAACCGTCAATGTGTATTTCCCTCTGCCCCCATCTCGCTCACGGTCGGTCGCCCGCGACGAGACATCCCGACTGCCAAGCGGGCGACCAATCCCGTCGCTGATTCAAATGTTAATCACCAAAGTGTCGAAATTATTAATTACATTGTGTTACGCATGCAGATTGGTATGCTAACGAATGATTAACTATGCATGTGTGCAGCTTCAGATTTAGATTGTGGCGCGTTTAGATTTATACGGTGGTCAAGTGGAAGTGGTAGAAAACTTTAACGAGTATTACGTCCACAACATATTTTTAACTTGTGACGTGGAATTCACAACTATCATACGCAACAGATTTACGAAAAGTGTACAAAGGCGGCCTTATCGCTTAAAGCTATCATTTCCAGGCAACCATTTACAAAAAAATATTTAAGAAAAGCACAGCGAGAGAGAACTCATATTGAAGGATAGGCTATTAAAGTATGTCAAACATGATTATATTAACTTAATCCCTTTTATGTTATATTTTTAAATTCCAAAGTAGACACGTATTCGTGTAACATGAACTCAGCAAAACTTTTCATTGACGCTGCACAAGTACTCGAGGCAAGCGCACTGTCTAACATAATAAAATGCCTACGAATTATATGTATTACGATTATCAATTTTCAGATGTACGAAATTAGTAGAGCACCTATATTTTACTTGAAGATTGTTACTTGGTCAAAGATCTTAATCAAACGAGTCTTCGTCTTTGAAGTCTGTCACACAATGTTCCGTATAGGTGGATTTAATGTAATTAATTGCAATCTAGCCATTAATTTGTCTTATTGTGCAACACCATTTCAATCCATGTGTAACATTTCAAACCTGCTATGAACTAGGTACGTCACGAGTAATCTTTTTCTATAAGACCTCCTATAATAGATGTACCTAGGTACTAATGTAAATCACTTTTTTATTGTAACTATGCAGTTTTGATTGTGCAAAAAGATTGATTTTTTTAAATGCTAGAATTGGAACTAATTAGGTTCTAACTTAGAGTTAAGTGAATCTTACAGGATCCTATTCCGCAATGACGTTCTATATAGTTCAAGGTTCAACAGTTTATAAAAAAATCAGATTAATAATTACAGTCATTCTTAAAATTATAATTACATAAATTAAATTTAAGGTTCAAAGAAGCAAAAATATTACTTTATGTCACTTCACTTATGATGTTGCAATGAACTTGAAGTGGAAAAAACTAAAATAAAGAAGGTGTTCGACAACGACGTTGAATTATTGATGATGGTTACTGCTGTCACCTTTTATGCGAACTGAATATCAAGAACTGTAAAATTATATTTTTTTAATCAGGTAATGTATTTTTCCATTCATCTGATAGGACCACGTACATTGAAACAGTAATCTGGAGGGGCGGGTCATGTTATCATAGTTTATCTCTACACGTAACATGGATTACGTAGCAACTAATGTTTAATTTCCGTTAAGTATTTAAGAAGTACTCGAAGATATTGCCGCCTGATATACAGGTTGCACATTGTTCAATAGCAACATCTCAATAAGTCATTGTGGTCTACAGTTTCCGCACCATTTGCCGATCGACCAGCAGCGTCGCACGATGCACTGCGTCCGTGATGATTTGTTGGTCGTTTTGTCGCATGTCGATGAAAGCTCCTTCTATCATTTGTAAGAATTATCTACTTTCATTTATCACAAAAAATTTCATATTGCTATTTCTTTGTAAATAATTGTATAGTACCTTTTGTTGTAAGTCTGATAATGAATTGAAATGGCTTATCTATTGTCGACTATATTATACTGCAGGTATTAGAGAAGTTTAAAAATGTTGTATTCTGCTTTAAAATACGCAGACAGTCTACAAACAAGTCACGTAATATTTTTATAACTTATTAACAAGTGTTCAAATTTGTTTTCAAACGTTTATTACTTTGTTGAACATCTATGGCAGGTCCTCAATATGTCAAACCATTTAAGAAATAATTGATTTCTTGCTCGATAACACCACATTAAAATGCTTTAAATTAATCAACACACGGGTCTCTCTTGATTCATGATTATCAGGGTCTTTTATTTTATTTATCGTAGTATAATGTAAAAATAGTATCATAATTTTTCTTACAATTTCTTTTCCCATTAAACATTTACGTCAAATTAGGAACGTGCCCAGTAAAATTTGGTTAGGCTTTGAAAATCATTGTCAAAATTTATTTGTAAGTTACTAATATCCACTATCACACAAAAAAAGAAACTATAACTTTTTGCAACTATTTTACCAAAGCCTCAAGCGAGTCCTGGAATCATCATGTCGATACTTCCCGGAAGCATATCGATGTCACATTGACACCATCAGGCCATCTCTACATTAACATTCACCGAACAATTGATCCAAGAGTTATCACGTATCGAATAGAATAGAGTAATAATATTTTATGACCCCTTGTGCGCCTTACTAGTCAGTGGAGACAGTGTTCGAATTTTAAACAAACCTCACTGGAACTTATAGTGCGATTCAGTTCATCGATTTGGGTAGATATAGATCTTAATCAGTTTGTAATTACACGTTTAACAGTCGTAATTATAGTATCAGTATTGAATAATTTACAAAACTTTGACCAAACATTTGAGCTGCGACTTTTGAAATTTCGCATTTAAATGATTTCTATTATAAATTAAACAAAAAATATAAAAAAAGAATTTACTTAAAGCGGGTGAAACTCAATTTACCTTAGCCACTTCGAAGAAGTCTTTATGATAAAAACATTAAGAAGCTTAGTATGTTTTTAATAAGACAAAAAGGTGACTTACGTAGGTACTTGAATTGTATAAACGTTTACGTGCTAAAACCACATGCTTATTTACGGTATTGTTCAAATGTACCATCAGTAAAAAGAGACCATGCACAAGGTTTTATATAAAACTTCAAAACCTTTCGTCCAAGAAAAAAATTACACTGATTTGAACCTGAGACCAATATACCCAGCGTAGTGCTTATGGTTATTAATCTACAAGCATATTGTTATAATTTTTAAATCGCATTTTTGTTATTTATGACTGAATAGGGTAAATGATAGCCTTATACAAATAAATGTGAAGGAATACATTGAGAAACCAGCATTATACTTACGCCAAAAAAAGGCATTAAGGCGCCTGTGAAATCTATCAATCCGCACTGGGCTAGCGTGGTGGTGAACTATGGCTCGTTAAGAGTTTAAGCATGTGCCATAAATAGGCTGTTGATGTAAATCGAATGCAAATAAAATAATATAGCGTATGTGGTATTTTTTCTTTAACTCGTTACACAAAATAATAAGTCAATGTATATAGTACATACCTACACATATACATTACAGAAAAACAAGTTAATGTATGACAAGGTTAATTTCAAGTTTTGTATATAATACCAATTATATATTAATAAAATAATCATTTGTCTCTATTAGAAATTACCCGAAAAGTTTTTAGATAAGGTATTTATTAAACTTTCCAATTCCGTCATTTGCTTATTTATATACACTTTTACTTATTTTATTTGGACTTACTTAGGAATTAGATTTGGAATTATGTAGTAGTTTAGTATAGAGTACAGATTATTTTCAGTTGTAAGATCTTGACGTCAGACAAATTCGAGGCGTTGAGAAACTTCAAATATATTATTAATGTTTGTACTAACGCTACCTCGGATTAGAACGTTCTCCGCTGTTAGGCAGCTTGCATATGTTCAAGTGATTTTTCACGGCTTCGGTACCCCGTGTACAAAGGGCACGCAGCAGTGTTGCAATCACGATCCCTGATCACGACTAGTACTGGGCCTTTATTTATTCAACCCCTTATTACCCCTAAATACTCATAAACTAAACCTTAACAGAGAAGCTTTTAGGTTGAAGCAGACTGCAAATCGTTTAAAAGCTCTGGTAGCTTTTGTCTTTACAGTTGTGATAATCGAAAAGTGACTTTATTCAAATTGAATATAAAGGCTTTACAGTGGAATTAAAAGGTGGTCAGTAAAATGTCTCTAGACCGTGTCGCTACTAGCCTTAAATGCATTAAGTTTGTTTAAGAGATAATAATCGTTGCGAATGCTTTGTTTCATAGATAGACTTGTTGTCGCTGATTTATTTTTAGTCAAGTTTCGCTTCTTTGAAAGGGCAACAATGTGTGACGATACTTTATAAAATATATACATAAGTTTTAAAATTTTATTAGATTGATTCTTTCTAGAAAACAAAATTTTCTATGGATACCTTAATGAAATGTTTAGACTTGTCTGGTTATCATAATGTGTGTTTTGATTTATGGACTTTGACTTCGCAATTGATATTTTCTATAGTTATGGTTAGGTATATCATATCTCAAAGAAACTGGTTAAACTAATACTCTACTCTGGAAACAATAATTTTGTGTTTGTGTTTAATGTTAAATTATTTTTATTTAATTCTTTATTCACCGTGCTCATTTTTATGATCGAGAAATTGCTATATCAATCGTACAAAAGACGAATAATTAAAGAAAACGTGTCAAATAACTTTTCTAAACACATTTCCCTTTCTGTACAGAGGAAAAATCCAAAACATTCACCTAACCTGGTTTATTAAAATAATTTCGTAGGAGTGCGTGCGGTGCGTTCCGAAACTGCCTCTTCTCACGCAATCTCTAGCCACAAACTTTGTTTTACTCTTTCACGAAACATACTATTACTTAATATACATTTTATTTCTATTAAAATAAGGTCTAAAATGATAATGTTTTGATTTTCAAAGTGCAAAGTTATGTTGGCAAAGGCACAGCGCTTTCGGAAACTTAATCAGTGGTTCAACCTGTCCCTCTGACTTATGACTCTGATAAGTTCATATACATTGAGTTAGTTATTCTTTTGTGATACTGAAAATGAACTAATTTTTAAAACATAACAAAAAATTTGACTACTTCGTTAGTGAACCGGGCGTTTGTTATATATAAGAATTAAAGCTATTTAAAGTTATAGGTATATATGTGTACGACTGTACGTCAACTAACAGTAACATTTAAAAATGGTAAGGTATATTTTCATGATTTCGTGCAATTGTATTTCACATATCTATACATATCGAAAGCATTTGTTAGCAATATGTTTGCATACGAATATGTTTTAAAACAGAATATGTCCGTACAACAAAATGCTAAATAAATTTATACTTTTCTTACAGAAATACAACAGATTTCCCAAAAGTACGAGTCACACTCTTTTGTAAAAGTAATTTTCATTTTGTTTATACCGATACAATACATTTTATTGTCGCAAACACAGGGGTGCTACATCTTGCTCGAGTAGATATTTCTCCGCGAGGGGAGGAGGTTGGACATAGACAAATGACGCACCGCCAGCGCGCCCCTGGCGGCGGCGGGATGAATTATTGCCTCCAATCGAGAGCGATCCCGCCAGAGCGGCCATTTTTAATTTTTAGGGGTAGCTTACCCCTATACGAGTAAGTATTATTATTAAAGAGGGTGTCGGTGCCAATGTGACGGATGTTATTAGAGATTTAAGGAAATAATGACTTTTGAAAAGTTTTGAGGAGTGGTTTACCTAATTTGAAATTAATATAAATAAAATAAGAATATAATAAAATAATAATGTATCGATACCGGAAATATCATTTAGCATAAGGGATAATATTACTAAAATGAGTTATATAAACTTATTGTGGAATTCAGAATTAGATTGTAGGAAGTTCATATGTAAAAATATAGAAAATCTAAGAAGAAACTTTGCTCTGATTGTTATTTAAAAGCATCAAAAACAAAAACGTAATTCAACAGAAATATATAAAAAAAAAGATTTCGTACCACTCCTGAAAAGTCGTCATTTGTCACTAACGTTAAAGCTGCAAACACATTATCGGACGCCCGTGGAGTGTGCACGGTTGTTTGGTATCTGGTCGGCCAGATTTCACTCGGATCTCGGACGTCCGAGCGCTCAAAGCTGTGTCCGCAACTTACGTCCGATAGTGTGCACAGTGTGGTGTATAATGTACTACCAGATACAGGTCAGCCGCGTCCGTAAGCCGCGGCTGAAAGGACGCATCCGATAATGTGTTTGCAGCTTTATAATTTTTTCCGGTATCGATATATGTATAGAAACAACAAAATAAAAATACGTCCTTGACAATTCCGTTATAAATTAACCCTCTTCTACATAAGATAATAAAATAAAATCACCTACTGATAATAAGCAAGTAAATCCCTAGTTTATCGATGCACGCTACCGTTCAGCACTAAATATTTGAAGAACCGCCCATTAAAATCAAGTTAAATGCGTCATAAATACTAATGCGCTCATAATCGACGATTGAACAAATTGAACCATAAATGTGAAACGAGCTTCAATGTTGACATAAATCACGCCCTCTAACGCCGCGGCGTCGAACTACGGGACATTCGTCGCTCGCTTCACTATCGTCTCAATCTCTCTCGGATGATGTACGACCAATTTTATTGCGGCAACACGCTTGTTTATTTACTGCTTTGTAATAGAATGTCAATAAACAACGTTGATGACTGAGCCGCGCAGTAAAATAATAAAATGGGACATTTATTGCGGGCAGTGGTTGCGCGGTCTCACACGTCGGATTATAGAAACGGGGTAATTTTGGACAACGACATCTAGCGTCGAATAGAGGAACAATATGCGTACTGAATCCCAAATGTCGATGTAAATGGTTTAATTGTATTAAGAATAGAATGGAATTGAATTAATTAATGGTGTGGTTTCCTTACTTGTCAAAGTAAAATGAACTAGATATATAGCACTTAACTAAAAATTCTTCAATTTGTCAGAATAAAAAATTACAAAGTTAATAATGTATTGGGTCTATAATTATTACCATCCACCTACTAACCATCACAATTACGGTACATAATTCATAAAAAGAATAGAGGCATTGACATAATAAATGCAATTACTACTCCCCCACTTGAGTAATATGCTGTTAACTAGACATAAATAAGAATTAGTATAGTAGGTACTAGGTACACGAGTAATTTATATGAAAACTGTTGATGATTTTTTAAATTTAGGTATAAATATAATATTATAAAAAAACGAATAAAAATATTAGTATAAAAAATACGAATTGTGCAAGCGACATCTCATGAACTTTAAAATCCGGTATTAAAAATTTCGATTTCATAAAAAATAATCGATACCGTAGAGCAATTCCTGTAAATTTTATTTTACGACTTTCCAAAAGTGACAAAAATTAAGCACCTATCATTTGGTAATTTGACACTTATTATTGATCTCGAAAGGCTTGTTATAACGTTTTCTAAGACCGTCTATTAGTAAGAGGTATAAATAATAGTACTTTAAGTTATAGGTACCCATTTCACCTTTATAGGAGGTTAATACCCTTAAGTGCCTACTGTAACAATGACAATAGACGCGTGCCGTTCTCAGATCATTGGAAAAGATAGGGCTATTAATGCAACGCTCTTAAATTATTAAGTGGAAATGAGGTTTGGGAAGACACGACTAAAGCTTACGACGTTTTAGGCTCAACTATGTAACCTATCTTTTATCCCTCAATTAATTATTATTCAATTTTCAACGTATAGAAAAGGATTGTAAATTAAATATTTTTTTTAACAATAGAAATTTTGTTCACATAAAAATAAAAACCCAAAAGATAAGAGACATTGGTAAAAGTATGTGTAGAGCACTTGACATAGGGACAATTACAAGGGCATTACTAACATTTCCCCAGTTCATTACAGTACCTCTGACCCTCGCTTCGGTTCGGCCCAACCCTATTACGAATGCCTGCAATTAGTAGGTTAAAAATTAATAGGTATGCTATAAGTTACAAATAAGAATTTCTGATTATTATTGGTCTCTTTTTCAAAATAATTATGGGCTTTTTCGGTTATTTTAGTTGTCAAATTATTAAACTATTTACCATAGTAAAGCGATTTTAATGTTTGCCTCAAAAAGTCAAAGTATAATGTGGTAAACAAAACGTTTCCTATTAGAAAATGAACTGAAACTGACATGTCTACAAACTAATAAATAACAGTTAAACGTTTATCTATCCGAGTACCTACATTGTACATTATGTGGGAACAATTACACAACCATTAATCAGTAAAGTCCTCCGCCAGTATATTGTGCATCCGGCCCTCAGGCTGTTACAACCCTTCCCTGTTGAATTACGCCCTTTTTGGACGACATCCCAGCACACTTGGTTTGAAGTTCACACTTGATTAGCTGCGGTGTCTTCTCTGATGTGAACTTTTGGAAGGAATTTCATAATGATATTTTGTTAGGGATTATGGGGATTAACCTTGATTTATTTGTTTGAGCGTACAGTTGCAGGTTGTAGGCAAAGGTGCAAAAGGAAACATATGACATTTTTGAATATTCACAACAATATTAATCTTGTAAATTCTAAAAAAAATTCATATTACGACTTTCATTTGCTTTTGATGTTTTTAAACAATAACTCTGCATCTATTACCTCAAATCACACACTGATATAAATAAACTACCTAATGCAGAGTGATTACAAAAATCTCTATGATGCTTTATATCTTTGCACATAACGAATTAAAATCTGGTTCGCCTTAGGCCATGGCTAGAAAATCCACCCCATCCGAGACCCATGTTTATCTAAACTCTATATTAGTTGCACAGCAGGCTGTAACGGCATTTTAAAGAGGCAACGTAAGCGCAGGCACGCCCGTGGACATTAATAATTTTGGCGGGAACAAATGACGCAGCTGATTAATGATTTACGTACCCAATTCCGTGTTGTCCACGGGTTACACGGCTGCGGAGGCTTACGTAGCTACACTGTGTGGATATGATGCTGCGTACCAGTACGTATTAAGGTACATATCTAGGTATTTAGCTCACATTTTAACTTTAACTATAGAACTTTTGAGATAACACTGTTCAGATGTAAGAAAACCTTAAAATAATCTAACACAGGTATCGTACCTATAAGATTTGCATCATTTCTACTAAGAGCTATCGTCGCCTCGTCAGATATGTAATAGGTATCTTATATGTACTTACTCTATAATATGTGGCGATCCTATTCGTTTTTTTTTTCATTACAGGTGATGATGATATTCATTGACATTCATTAGTATGTAGTAACTCAATGGTACCTATATCAAATAATATTAACTTATTGAAACTTCAGCCAGGTTTATAATAATTGCTAAGCTACAATCTTTATTACAGTATCTAGAGGGTATACCTACTTTATTAAGTTTTGATAAGTCGTTTGGTAAAAATCGTCATCAATATAATATTAATTCAATTGGAACTTTATTCCATGACATATTTTTTTTATTAATTGGGAAACCTACTCAATCTTATTGAAATTTATATAGACTTATAAAGAACTCTTACTACGAGGAGACATTTTTGTGTAACAAATTTATAAAAAAAAATGTATATTCCAAGTCTTTTAATGTGGGTAAAACACTTATTGATTATATTGTATCAAAATTCATTATTTATTATTACTTATGGCAAGTTATTAATCCAAGTGATTTTCTATACACATTATGTGTATAGAAAATCACTTGGATTTAGATACAATAAAATCTGCTTAAATTAAAATCAATAAGTATCTTTTACAAAATTGTAATATGTTACGAATATGGCGACTCAGTATGCGTCGGTGGCTGTGGAGGGCAGGTGCCCATGGTACGCAGAAGGGTGACCAGACCACTCCAAAGGGTCAGGGGCCGAGCTAGACGTTTTTGTATAATTTACGACGCCCCAAATGATAACCATTTTAATTTTGTCCCGGTAGTAAGGGACAAGCAGGACCAATCTGGCGACTTATTAAAAATAAAAATACTTTCACAAGTTTTCGTTTTGCTAGTTGTTAAGTCGGAGAATCAAAATAGAAAAAAAAATTAGATACGTTTTTTAGTGTTAAAATGTGTGTGTAAAATGTCAAAGTATTATTAGTACTATTATTAGTATTATTATTAATATTATTAGTATATTAAACCTTAGTTAAAAAACTCCTTGTTTGTACATATACCTACTTATGGGGAAGTATAGATAGGTAAAAGGTAAGATAATATATGTGCACAGCAATAAGTTACCCCGTATAACCTGTAGGTGCACATGTGTGTGTACGTTGACGTGGGTGTAACATATGTGTTTAGGTAATTTAGCGAAAAAGCTTGATTTATTGGTTTTCTCTTTTACCGTTTATCCATCTATCTTATATGGCAATATTTACTTAGGTATAGGTACACATATCTGGATATTTTCAATGTTATCTTTAATGTTCTTATTGGTTGAAGAACAATAAATAAGACTTATTCAGATCTAGTCATGTAATATCGTGGGAAATATGAGGCACTGAACCAAACTGACCCTGGGATAAATATGAAATGAACAACGAGTACCTAAGTCGTAACAAAACGAATTTAGTTTGTTTTTAAGTCCATCCCGGTATTTAATTATTTTTAATAATTAAATAGACCAAAACAGATCCTGCCTTAGACGACCCATTAAATTCAAAATATTTTGCGTCAAAACTTGTGCATTGATGTTTTTCCCGATCCTTGCCTACCCACTTTCACGTGCTGTACTTACTTATACCATTAGGCTGCTATGATCTAATTCCTATTCCTAAGCGACCATTCTATAGAAGATTTAGTTGCTGGATAAAATTGGCTCCCATTTAGCGTCGCAGCCGATATCACAATACCCGAATGCCAGCCGATTTAAATTTATTTCGGACGTCGGTAACTTCCAATTTAAACCTCTTAATCCTCTATGATGTATGTCGGTATTCGGCAGGATTAAAAGTTCCACGGAAAATAACCGGGAAAACCTTTTCCCGGGTCGGATTGACCCGGCCAGGAGTGGGATTAGGCGACCGGGATTGGATATACATAAATCTCGGACAAGGCTTTAGGGCGAACGCAATTAAGCCTCTCGCCCTGATATGTCATTTGGTGACGAGAATCTGGTCTCAGCTATACTAATTGCGTATACGTATAGAAATTCATAATTTCAATATTAAAATTCAGCAGCCGCTGTGTCCCACGCACAATGGTCGCGCTGTCGGGCATGGCGTCATAAATAATTCAATTTCATAGTAATAAAATACGCGTGACCAGCGCTACGGCGTGAAAACTTTTCAGCAATTACGGGTTGAATATAACAAAAAGCGTCGGTCGATCCGACACGCCGGGGTCGGAGAGGCCCGCCCGATGCGACGGACTCGTAATTCATGCATCAGCTTGCGGGGAAGGGTTAGCCGCGAGTGCAGCCCGATGACTTATAGTTTGTATTAATACGCTTCGAACACAGAAACCCAATCTGTGCTGGATTAATTAAATTATTACAAAATGTAGGCATTAGACTCATTGATTATAAACTTATTTTCAACGGCTTCAAGGTGTTTTCCTGTTTCCCTTTTGAGCTTTATTTTTCCTTTATCAATAATTCTTAATTATTTTTCAACCATAATTCCACTTCAGTTGGCCATAGACGTGTCTACGGTAGAAACATCTTAAATCGTTGAAAACAAGTTTATAATCAATTAGTCTAATGCCTAAATGTTCGTTGTACAATTTCTACAGTAGACTTTGTCTATGGCCAACTGAAGTGGAATTATGGTTGAAAATAATTAAGAATTATTGATAAAGGAAAAATAATGATCAAAGGGAAACACGAAAAGATGTTGAATCCATTGAAATATAGTTTTTAACCAATAAGTCTAATGCCTACATTTTCGTACTTTTTGTTGCAGGGAATTTATGATATAATATTATTGAGAGACATAAGAAATGTGTAAATATAGTTAACTAATTTATTCGAGTTTCATACCAGCAATTAGCTACATTTCTTGTACCTACTATTAAACCTGAATAAAGTAAAATGTCGAAAGATTTTACAACATAGAGGTATAATTAGCCTCATAACGTAACTGTTATCTAAGTAGAATTGCAGAAAAAAAATTACACTGCTAAAGTTTTACCAAAATTCTTCACTAATTTGAAAAATATTTTAAAGAATCTATTCCATACTTGCCTACCCGGATGTGACGAAATAAGCAGCCATTAAAATTAGGGTTGGGCTACAAAACTCGCTACTAGGGCAGGGCCGGGGCCGGCGCGCCCCGAGCCTCAGTTTCGAACAAAAAAACGAAAGAAAACATATACAATGAATAACTGCCGCGTACCGACGATGCCGATGAGATGAAAGATTTCTCAATGTCCGACTGTTGTTCTCGTTACTTGTAACTCAATATCGAGTTCGGCTTTGCTTTATTGTTTCGAATATTAATATTGTTTAGTAGGTATTCAGATGAATCATAAAGTTTTTATGAGACAAAATCTGTCTGGCATGCAACTACGAGGTAATTTATTAAAGGAGAACGTGAAAAATATTTACTGGCTATTGAAGCCATAGGTTGCAAAAAGTGTAATAGTTTGCAGGTAACATTTAACTTTTGATTAAGAAAAAAATTCTGATTGACAATTACACTATTACTTAACAGAAGCAAAAAACGGGTTGTATCGAAAATATCGACTTAATAACGGACACGAAAATTAAAAAGCAATTTGGTAACCGTTACTAATTTAGAGCGGCGCGGTGTGGAGCTCTCAATTTGGGAGGGGCGCGGCTGCGGGGAAAAGGGGAGTTAAGGGAGGGGGGAACCTTCTAAAAGCTGTCAGGGCAAGGCAGCTGGGCTTGCTTGCCTGCTCGCCAGTAGGTCTATGTACGCCCATATTTATATTGACTATGTAGTATATAAGTACATATATTGCCTATTAAATTATAATTATGTGTAGGTATGTAGATATTAGGAGCAATACACTGTCACGATGAATCGGTGATAATGGCAGTGTTTCTGTCAACAAACCGGTTAAGAAAATTTAATCTCACTGTTACTTAAAAGGGAATGTATTTTTAGATAGGTACAAAGTTACTAGTGTAACTGGAAGCTGAGAATTAAGTAGGTAGGTAACATTTGATTAACACGATGTACAAGTGCGAAGTAATATGGTGTATGTTTGATTAACTAGCGTTCGTAATAGATGTTATTATGTGTTACCTGACTTTCCTCAATTCTCATTAACTGATAGTTTTGTCATAGAAAGAAAAATATATATTATAAAAAAAAACAATAAATTCACTACCCACATTCGTTGAAGATTAAAATCTTTTTAAACAGCGTCTAATTCTTATGCGCCTACGCTTCTCTAAATTTGAAATTCGAATACGTCGAAATATGAACACGGTCGTTGGGTTTGTCTTTTTATAAAAGCAGTTTGTATAGAACTCGCGTAATTAGCATACGTTTCTAAGGTGAATTCGGTTTTCCCATTTGTGGGAGACACTAATTCGACGTGCCTATTTTACGATATGTATTTTTTTGTATTCGCCCATAATTCTGTATACTTTATTGTGACATGCGCACATAAACTTGTCTAACACACCTCTGTGGTGTCCGATCTCTGATCGGATACCGAAATAGAGTCTTTAAAAGTCTCTTAGCAAGAAATTAACAAAATTAGACACTTTATCCTTGGCATTATATAACACGGATAATGTATCTAAGTTTAATTTATAAAATATTCGAAATATTATGTAAATTATGTAACTATTTATTTATAATAACAAAATACCGGTATATAATGTGTAAGTAATAAAAAAAACATTAAATTTTAATTAATGATAAGCCTTATCTTCACCGCAGAAGCAACGTTTTTATCAATAAATTTACATATAACAGCAAGGTAAGTAGGTATACCGGAAGACTTTCTACTAATTTATGTAAACTATGTAGGTATCTTTACTTCACCGAAGTTATTAATATTTTCACAGTAAACTAGTTTTCAACATTGAATTCTTAAGTGACTCAATTTACCTAATTAAAATGAAATTTATTATTGTGGGTCAGAGAAAATCCACACTTTTTAAATGCAACTGTAACAATAATTTTAATACAAAATACTCGTAGGTATTTGTTACATGATATAGAGATCTTTGATCGAATAATAAGTAAATCCAGGAATTTGACAAGTGGTAGGTATCTTTTAGCATTACTATTTTCCACTTTTTATCGCTTTCCGCATCACTTATTGCAAAATTACTATATTTATGTTCAAATATTTAATATTTTAAAAATTAAATAATTTCATAGGTTTTCTTATACGGTATTGTTGGTAGATTGTCTATCGACTCACTCCAATGGACGTTTTAGAGAACTAACAATACAAAAAAGTTACATTACAATGAGATGTAATATTGCTGTGTGGTTCTCGGCTTAGAATAGTGTGGCACTCTCTTCCCGTGGGTGTCGTCAAGGCGATTAAGGGATTGCACTCGGCACGGGCAGCGGCGTTCTCCTGTGTTTATTAAGATCATTACTGCGATCACCAATCCACTCGCCTATGCGTGCTGGTGACTATGGCAAATCCCCCAATTGACAGTCCATCAAAAGTGGCATTCTACTGAGGAGGCTTATGTTAAGCAGCGGACGTATTAAAGCTGATGATATAAAATAAATATTATTGATTTTGACTTTTATAGATTCTGTTTTCAAATAAAATTGTAAAGGATAGTATAAATAAATACTAGTTATTTAATTGTGTCCGGCTCAACTTAAAATGACGAATATATTTTATATTACTCGCGGTATTAGAATGAAAAGTAACCGTTTGTGGTTTGGGTTGGATGGAAAAACAAAACCTCTATCAAATACCGGTTTGGGACCAACGACGCGCGCAACGAAATCAGTGGGACACTTTATAAATTTAAAATATACTTGCGGATTATGCAAATCGTTGCTGTATATGTCGATATAGTAAATAAGTTTTGTAATGCTAATGGCAGAACGATATATACTAAAATTCAAGTAACTTTTTAGAAACAACATGCTGCTACTTACTGTACTTTTAAAACTTTACCAAATGAAATCATTTTTAACAGTAGGTAATCAGTAGAATATTAATATAATGACTTAAAAATCATTTAACATATATTTTCAGCTGATATTGTCATGATAACCATCCAGATATTAGTAAAGCCGGCAAAAATGTTTTACATGAAAATATTTATTTTTATTTCGATCTTTTATGAGAGTTCCAAAAGGTAGTATTTTTTTTTACAAAGGACTGTTCAAATAAAGAAGAAGTTTAATTATCCCACTAAGTGTATTTTTTAACGTCGTTGCTCAAAATCTCTTACGAACGACATTTCAATAGAAGACTAAAAAATAAACAATAGAAAAAAGCTCACAAGGCTACAGAGGAAGGCCGGACGCAGCTAAATGAAAGAACTTTGTAAAAAAGTTTGACACATTTTTAGAAACATCAGGCACGCAATGTTCGCTCGCGCGGACCGATCGTAAATTTTGTGTAGCGTCAGAATGAAAAAGGGAACATCATTGTTGAAAATTTTTAAACGCATCCCGTGTTTTCAACTTTAGAAATCGTATATTTGAACTTTAATAATAAAAATAGTTACGAATGCTTCGGAGGATCAATACGATTTAAGAGCACTACACATTATAGTACTTTTCAACACAACATACGTATTTCATGGTGCTTGCAATGCAATGGACGTTTGGCTAGCTTGACAGTTAAGAAATCGCAATAGTCTAATCAGATTAATTTCAATTCGAATATAATGTACATATATGTACTTACGTACTTACTATGTAGTATGTCCTACTTACTTATGAGAAAAAGAGAAAAAGGGTCATTTTAACTTCTCAGCTCGACTTATGCTAATAATGTATTTTGATTGTGAAATTAACATTGTTTAACTCACGACAAAAGTCATAGCTATCTCTACCCTATCAATTCTCTAAGCGTTTTCAATGAGAGTGCAATCCCCTAAATCTGAGCTCCCCAAAAATATTTACTCCGATACATTTTTGGGTTGAGCTCAAGAGATTTTCCCGCGATTCCTTTTTGCAATCAGATGTTGGTTATTGCGTGGCTCCACGGTTCCCCTCGATATATTTCCTTCGCGGATAACAGAAAGAAGTGAGCTTCTTTCTACGGAGGCACGATAAGAATTTCATTTCCTCGCGGCGAGAAAGCCTCCGCTATCTGAGGAAGTCGCTGACAAAAATACCTAAGTGATAAAAGCACTGAATTCCTTGCAGGTGCTGCGAATATTGTGTTTGTGTGGTTTTATTTGAAATTGCAAGGTTTAGGGGAAGTGCTTAGGATTTATAAAAAAGACAGAATTTTTTGTTAGAGAAAAGAGTTACAGTTATATTGTAAATCTTATTTCATAACATTAGATCTTGGCTATAAATAAATATGTGAAGTCATATTACATAAGGACAACTACATGTACGCATTAAATACAAAATACTCTATCAATAATCATTATCACACCATTTTATGATAATAAAAATTACTTTATTTATCCACTAATAGGTACGCTATGTTTAAAACATCTATAAAACAACTAACAAAGAAAAATCGTTTTATTAAGACTATATATAAAATTAAAATAAAAAACTTAATATTTAAAGAATAACAAAATGAATTAGACCAAACTCTGATTTTATGAATTCCTAAAGCTAGGTCCAAACTTTGTCCCGGCATTAAATAAAAAAAAAACTTTAACCTTCCACTGTATTCTTTCTAAATTGAACTTTGTAGCGGCACGTTAAGGGTGGTTGCGGAATGATTGGGTTCGCACATGGCTTGGTTCTGCTTTTAGGTCTGAGAATCCGGATGACATCTAATCGCGATAAATTCCAACTTGGTCTTCAAAGACTTTCAAATGAACCGCAAACTATGACTATATTTTTCCAGGAAAAAATAATGAAATGGATAAATTATTATGCTAAGAAAGTAATCAATTACGAACAAATAATTTACACTAGGTACCTATACTAAACTAAATGACTAAAATTGATTCAGTTAATGAAATATGAAACCTTATAATTTAAATATATTAAACTCTTGAAAGAAATCAATAAGTAATATTAATTAATGCAAAAAACATCAATATTTAAAAATTACTTTAAAATTTGATAAGTCCATAAAAATCATAAAAATATAACATCAATTAGTACTTACAGTCAATAAAATCCTTTACTAGTCTTCATTAAAACACTTAATTTAAATAATGATGCGATGACACTGATTCACTATTAAACAATCTTCAGTAACACTTCTAAAACCACTTATGATAAATTATAAATTCTTTTTAGTTTCTTGTTAGATTCACTATTAGTAAATAAATTAATGTAAATAAATAATTTAATTATAATAAAACTATTATTTTAAATTGAGATATGAAGTTCGTATTGTAGCGTTTATAACCTCGAAACACATCCACTTGTTCGATACGTATGGTCTATACAAATCCTTATTTACAACTGACACTGTTGTCCATACTATAACAGAATCGAGCTCCGAGCACACCTAGCGCGGAGAAGGCATCTGCCCGACATTACACAGAAACCCTGCAATAAACACCATATCAAAACCCAGTTTTTTTCAACCCAACACTACTTTACGACCCTAACACACAAGATCGACTGTACAAAAAAAAGTCACGAGGTAGGGGAAAAATTTCGTAAGCCATTACCCGACTCTACACAAAAGTTTTGACACGAACACTTTGCGCTTGGGCACAGTCTATTTTAGTGGGGTGCGAGACGGCAATAGCCCGTCTATGACTAATCGCTATGTGTACAACAGAGATAGGTAGACGAATGTGTGTCGCATTTGAATAAAGTTTAGGGGGACCAAAGAATATCGTGAACCACGGGACGCCGAGTAGGTGGTGATAAAGCATCGTAGCGCGCTCGCTCGCTCTCAAATCGAATGCGATGAGTAATAATATTTAAAAAGCAAGATTTGTTACCTGTCGGCCGCCGGGAGATAATGCCCGACGTTTTTTGGGAGAAAAATACAATTAACTAGCCCGGAGTATAAATCATTTTGTTACGAATGCTCGGGTTCAGGTTGTACAATTATATTTCTTCCACAAAAAAAAGAAAGGTGACGGTAATAGAAAATTGTGGCCGATTTTTTTCAGAAGATTGTTGAATGGAACAGATAATTAGAATACTGACCGCAGGCTTATTTAACTATTAGGAAAAAGATAGACCCGAAATATATGTTACATCCTCAATTATGTTTTTGTTAGGTATCCACTACTTATGTTAATTTATTGAACGCAGCACATTTATCTAAGCAGAGAAGCCTTTGTAAACTTTAACAAAGCATTTTACGAAATCATATCGAATGCGGCACATTGTTTTAAATAGCAATTTAATAAACCTCCCACGAAAATTATAGACATTAAACGTAAATTTAAAAGCTCTTAGGGTTATGTTGCAAAGAGTTTGCTATAAGAGGTGAGTACTCAATTGGTGTAATTTTAAAATTGCGACCTGCCCCAAGCTTCAATTACCATGGGACTCGGGCACCTCCAGACCGCGAGTGCACCAATCGGTTTCGTTTGGAAATTGCTCGACAAGACATCTTGGAAATTGTCGGGCGAGCGCTTTCAGAATTGCGGACCCGACAAACAAATCGGGACCCGAACAACACAAATTACGAAGCCGACTACAGGTCGAGTCGATTCGAAAATTGCATCGAGTAAGACCCCGCAATCGGGAGGTCGTGCACGGCCTAATGAAGACGTTAAGCTAAGTCGTGGCGGCTTTTATAGAATGTTATGGTGTGTATATTGATTTTTATGAGAATATAATTTTATTACAGACCGCTGAGCGTGGTGGGCGTTACATATTCTGTTATGGATTGTTGTTTTACCTCGGATAAGTGTTAGTTTCGTTATCAAATCCATTCTATAGCTAACAAGGTTGTGTAAACAACCGAAACAATTCCTAAAAGTGAAACATGGTAAATAACGATTATAAAAGCATGCCACACAACATTGAGCCGAGAGAAATAAATCTCGACTCACACAAAAAGCGATGTCACAATAATCAACACAAGCAATTTAATTTAAGCGACATAAACACGGGGCTATCTGGCACTGGCATCGATATTAAGGGTGTGTTAAATGACAAACTGCGGCCGAGAGAGAAATGCTTTAAAACGGTGTAATTTTTATTGTTTATCTTGGGATCTGGAAGGAGATTGTGCATTAAAAATACCACCGATGAGTGTTTAACATACCTCGGCTGGATGCGTGCAAATTAAGTTCATCTTCGTATTGAAATAAGCTACGTATAAAATGCAAATCTCTCCGCTGTTTGGAACTTACATTACGATCTGCATGTGCTTCTTTGTTTTATTATTTAAAACGTTGGTTAGATACATAACAATTAACCTTAATTTAATTTGTGGTAAATGAATAGTAACACGGTTTATGAAAACACGTTTAATATATTTGAATAATATTTAAAGAAAGTACACTTACTTACCTCTTAGATGAGGTTGTATGGAAAAATATCCAATGAAGTGAACTGAATGAAAGGTACTGAACTGAATTACCCTTTAAAAATGTAGTAAAAAATATGTATACTTAACTAAATTACATAGTTAACTACCTACCAAGTTTAATTTACAAAAACGTTTCACCATCATGACAGACTATGAATATAATTAAGCCAAATTAAAGTTTGCATCGTGGTTGTATATTATCATCTCTAAATACACAGGTAATATAAGTATATTCTGTAGGGGTATATAAATATTACTGCGGTGTGTAATCGATTGAACACACCTCTTGATGAAGTTATTACAAGGAACTGGCTCAGGTTTATTTTTGAACCGGTCTGCAATATCATTGCTGAAAAGGTTATAATATATATTATGTTTGAATAGTCAATGAAAGAATATACACTTACCTATATTTTGTTTGTGTGCTCAACAACGTAAATTAGGATAATATCTATCTTTTTATAAATGTTAAAATCTATTTGAGTTTTATTTTTCTTTGACACTGACAAATCAATGAAACTAAATGACAATTATTACTTTCTGTTCTGAAAAAATTACTAAGCAACAACGATCTCTATGTACTACTAGATGGAGCGTTCCAAACAATCGCTCTGTTCCACGCAAGTAGCCACAACTCTTTCACATTCACAATGAAACTTGAGCAGTTACTACGCGGAACATTTAATTATTACTAAATATTGACGCTACAGTTAAATAATGTCAATATTTAGTAAATAATTTAATGTTCTGAGTGGTAACTGCACAAATTTCAAAGTGAATGTGAAAGAGTTGTGGCTACTTGCGTGGAACAGAGCGATTGTTTGGAACACTCCATCTAGTAATACATAGAGATCGTTGCTAAGCAATTGTGAATCGTACCCACTGAAGGCTTAACTGATAAAGAAAATCAAACAGAATTCTATACAGACAATAAATAATTACATACAACTACCATTAGGTATGTAATTATTTATTGTCTGTATAGAATTCTCAATAATAGAATAGTAAATAATAGAATTCTAATTATAGAATTTATCAGATTTATTTATTAAAATGATAGGGGTAGTTAATATAATTTAACTAGGTAAGTACTTTTACTGTTACTTAGACATAAAACGAATAAATTTTCAGTGAACGCTATTAGTAGTTAGGTTTCTGTACAATAAAGTCCAGTAGGCAATACTTCATATTATAACACATATACAATATTTCATAAGAGTGCCGTTCCTACCACCCAATATTTCAAACACCAATAAGCTCCTAACCCTCCAACGCGCCTGTAATCTAAACGACCTTTTTTAAAACTAATAAAATAGCTCGTTAAAAATAGCCACCGAAAATCTCAAGAGCTCGTAGCCGGGCTTATCTTTTGTAAACAAGAGCCAAGTTCGATCGGCTGGCTAATGATAGACATCCATCAAGTTCCAGAGTAAAAATATATTGGGTCTGACTGAGTACCATCTGTTTTAACAGTCTCTCGTAGACGTATTTGCCAGTAGTGTCTGTGTTTTATGTTCATTCGAACTCAACGAGTCCTTTTTGTGTTCTATTCTATCGTTACTTCGTTTCTACGTTTTTGAGTAATTCTTGTAATCATAATATTGTATTAGCTGAAATTTTAGGAAGCAATAGCATGAGTGAATAATGTATTATTTGGGCTTGTATAAAACTTCATTTGCTGTAGTTTTTTGTTGTTTAATTTGGTTTAATTTTTATTTATTTTATGAACAAGAGAGTTCCTATTACAAAAATTATATGGTTTGTTTGAAGTGACCATATGCTTCCCATGAGCACCACCCAAACTTTTTATAACCCCTTTTTAGAAGGCTTATGCGCCCAAATGGTGACGTTACTGTTTTCATAAAGCCTCTATGATCATTTTTGTAAAATTTGACCATTGTGTTATTTGCTTAAGAAGCCATAGCCACCTACTTCGCAGTTGTAACTGCCTGTTAAGAAGTTTTGTATTGATTAAAAACCAATCTTTCACTACGGTTCATTGAGATTTAAACGCATAATAACACAGGAACAAACCCTGCGGTGCTGCAATGGCTTTATAATTCTGCACTGATTACAAAGGGGAGCCGGCGGCCGCAATTTCGTCTTGTACCGATCGTGCTGTACATAAATTATCAGTTATTGATGAAGACATTAAGCTTGCGTACCGGACAACAATTATTAAATATCGCTTTTTTCGCGTGGGTCTTGAGGGTTGGTCAAAATTTGGCAACACTAACCAACGTTTGTGCAGACTTCTTTTGAGTAATAATGGCAACGAATATTTATTGTCGAGAACAATTTGATATTTTTACGCGCTTTTAGATTATACGAAAAAAGAACAAGTTTCCCATGTAAGTTCTAGTAACAAAAAGCAGCCTGCATCCCAAATTGAATCACAGTAACGCAGCTTAAAAAAGCACTTTAGGTAACTTTATTACCTTGTACGAAGATTGGAAAAGAACATGTCGAAGATGGAAATGGGTAAATCAGATCACCTGTCAACCCTACCGATAAAAGAGGTAAGATTCTTGATGAGCATCGTTCATACGTGCCCCTCATACACTATAAGGACAATCGGTACTTTCGTTACCGATTCATGGGATGTTTTGCCGTTGGTTTATTAACAAGCGATTGTGTTCGCGTCAGCTTTTGCACTTTGCTGAATCTGTAATGACCAACTGGATTTTTAAAAGCTTCTTATTATCAACTTGTGTCCGGCGAAATGACAGCTTGTTTCGCCTAATTTCGATGGTGATGCAGCGGAACAAATAAGATTAATTACATACCGGTTGATTTAATTGTTCACTTCATAAAGTTGTATTACATCATATTATAGCGATAGGTATTCTTATTATTTTCAGGTTCATTCCACATTTTGCTTGTGAGCAACAAGTAAGATCGCGAGAAGCGCTCAGTGCCAGACCACTAGCGGTCTACTAAATGAGAATGAACACACATTCTGAAATGCAGAAACTACTTGACACCAAATTGAGGAGTTCTACAGAGTACTTACCATTATACAGGCCGTAGAACACACATAGAGAGCCAATGTCTCTTCTTAAGTTAAAGGGTTCGATTCCGTCCGTAAGTACGGCATCGTAGGTAACCTGAATAGCACGTTTTTGCACGGAGTCAAGAGAAAGAATCAAGAAGAGAATGAATTGTGAGGCATCAGTCCAAAGATGTGAGTAGTAGTTACTCCATTGTAAGCAGTAGGCTTTACCTGTGCTTTGCATTTAGGCCATTGAAGTACAACTTGTATGTAATTGTATTTGTTAGTGCTTCCGCAAATCTCGCAAAAGATAAACTTAAAACACAGTTTCAATACATTTTAATATCAATAATCTGGTGATAAAACAGAATACTTATTTCTAATTAAACATATTGATAGTGAACAGTACCAATTATTTTTTATCTAACTCTGTGATAAATAAATAACACAACTGAGAACATTTTAAAAGAGTACCTATTTCAAAATGTAATTTTTAATAATTTACACTATACTACGCAAGCGATCAACGCAATTAGGTCTTATTCTGTTGCGTTTTATTATTTAATTTATAATCGAACAATCGTACTGAAAGACAGTAAGTGATTTATGGTTCTCGCGCCTTTGCTTTAAATAAAACATTGCCGTAAGCTTTCAACGTCTACGAATGGAAGTCACGATTGTAATTTTACAATATCGATACAGATATTTAAAGATCACATTAATAACTCTATCTATAGCATTAGTTACATATAAAATTCAATGTGAATATGTATGTTTGTCAAGATACTTTTCAAAAGCATTGGTGATAGATAAGTCTCACCATAGATTTAAGTTACATGGGAAGTAATGAACACATCTGTCAGTGTCGGTTCTCTGAATAGAACGATCTCATTCACATATTGGAGTGTAGAACCAAAGGGTTAAGACAACTTGGGAAGCACTTGAATTTCCTACGGTTCAGTGGTTTTTACTTAACATAAATATATATTTTATTTAATTCAAGTGTCGAAACACCCATAGAAGAGTTTATTTTAGTACAATTATTCAATTGGTAACTGACAAATGATCGACATTATTACTTATTAAAATTGTAAGTTAACTTTACTTCGCAATGATATTTTAAAATCTTAAACAATATTCTTTACTACAAATAGGTACTGATTTGATTGCGCAGAATCTTATCAACATAATGATGAAAGTCATCTTCTTTACAATCAATGAATGATACATTATTTATATTTATAAACTTTCTGTGTACTTGCACACTCTATTACAACATTGTAGTATTCAAATGATATAGGCAATAAACAAAAATCCAAGGACCATAAAATAGATTTACGACAATCGTGTCTTTGGTTTTCAATGAACGTCAATAATGAAAGGTGTGAATCAACATTAACTGTACTTAGAAAAAATATTACATGAACTTACAAGTTTATTCATGACTCAGCTAGTTATAAAAAATAGAGAAATATTGGGCCCGATTCTGAAGGCACAACGTTAAAATTTGACAGCGCTAAAATTGGTTTCGTCTTTATCTTCATAATACTGTGTGACAAGGATAGCAACAGTTTTAGTGCTGTCAAATTTTAACGTTGTACCTTCAGAATCGAGCCCATTATTACAAGTAACTATCAAATAATAAACAAAACTTTATAAAAAGTGTAGGTACACGGTTCCGTATTTTTTTTAGAGTATCTAAAATGTCTACCACGATATTTTTTTTACCAGAATTTCCATAATTTTTTTATCATTGCCAGCCATTCCATGTTATAGCAGACCCCAGAGACAATCCTATGTCAATGTTTATTTCATAAATTCATTTTATTTTCCTTAATAACGAATTAAAATAATTTTAAAAGTACGACGTATTGATTTGCTCAGTATCCGGCCGCTGTAACCTAGTGCTAGTACGACCACTCAATGCCTAATCGGCCACCTCTGTCAGAAATAGATGTTGACTTACTAAGGAAAAAGAGATACTCTTATGTATAATTAATTAATCTGATGACCAATTACCGGCATATGAGTGTTTTGTTACATATAATAAGAAATGTTTTCAAATGTGGATACCATTGTTATTTATTACAGATTTTTACCTTGTTTTGCACTGCGGCTTTACTTGTGATTTTTTATCACAAGTAAAACCTAAAAGTTCATTACTTGACATAAGTCTGAGTTGAAAAAGGGAGGGGCCACAATATTCTTTCTTATTAACATAGGTACACACCATCAATGGTAGAATATGATAAATCAACACGGAAAGAGAGCATTTTTCCCCCGGCCGCATACTAAGAGTATAGCGTTTTATCGGTCTAATGCGCTCGGTCCCTACGAATTTTACGGGATGACCAATAAGTTGTTACATTAAAATCATTTTTGAAATATGCATTTGCAATGACACAATAATACTGTGTACTAGAAATTACCGCTACACACTTCATCGTTACCAAATATTTTTCTTCCATAACGACGATTTTAGATGCGTGCACCGTTCTGGCTTTCATTTCCAAATGCAAATTAAAACTCGGTTACGTATTTTGCATTAGCGGTTGCTGTCTCCATTAATAGGTAATTAAAAATAGCAATGCCATAATAGTAAAAACTAAACTCAGCCTTATTTATTCCATAAATTACATCGCCCGGCCGGGCACTGGTGACGCTTTAGACGCTTTACCCTATCCATTTTGACAGATCCCTAAAAACAAATCCAGTACGATATTAATATTTATAAATGTAATTAATGAAATAATTTACTAGACTAGTCACCAATGTGTAGATGTCCTAAGGTTGCTTATGAGGATCATTGTCTGCTCCTCAGTAGATTGTACGTATACAGTGGAGCTATTGTGTATCGTAGACCGACGACAACCATTATTTTATTGACTTCCTACCAATAGGAATTTATTGTATACCTATATTACATTTACACAAACTATACTTGTAGATGTTGTCTAAACTAACAAGAAGCAATTATTTTAATTTGTGATGCTCTCAAGCAATAATGGAACTTACTTCTTATAACTCTAAGTATTTTTTATAATATTTTGACTGGTTCTTAGAATCGCGATAAGTATACGCTATTTCGAAATTGTTTGCGAAGTTGAGTTTGAAACCTATGCTGTAAAATAGTATTGTCGTACATAACATTGTCTTTTCGGTGAAGGAGAACTTGCGACTTAGTAGACTTTTCTTCTACGACGTTATTAAATTCTTAGACATACTAGAAGTTAATATATCAACTGTAAGCTTATGGAGGTCGAGACAGTGGTCAGGAAAATTAGAGCACTCTAGGAATGTCATAGCATAGCGGCATAATAAGCTAAGCATTCATATAATGGCTATTACAGAAAATTATTGCTTCTCGTCTTGTCAATTTACACCTCACCAAAGTATACTAAATGAAAGAATTATACTGGAAGCTAATTTAGATAATAAATTATTCATTTTCGATCGGTGATTTAAAATTCTAATGAAGATTTAGATTAAAAGTCGATTAAGAAAATTAATATCAGAAACACGTCTTTGAGCAAACAGATCGAGAGATAAAAATTAATATTGATTTAAAGATTATCAAGAAGAGGCCCAATTACTTTTATTTTTGTGATGTCAAACATATTGTGAGTAAACAAATGTACGATTCCCTCATCAATTAGCTTCAACATGAAATTGTTCTATGGTGCATTAAATTTATGATTTCAGTTCTTGGCAATTATTTAACATGAAAACCACTCTAGCAGTATGTTTAACGTGCCGGTGGATTAATTCTAAATATGTGACATAAACGCAAACATTACATTTTTGAATGCAGTTATGTTCTTTAACTCAAACAAAATTTTGTATTCGTAGAGTTGGCGATCGTTATTCGTTCAACGACATCGGAAGACGTTCCGTTCCATTCAGAGAACGAATGGTTTTATCGCAAAACAACATGTTTGCTGTCAGTTTGTACAGAAACTGGTTCTTATCATGTCACTTGGGGTTTTGTATAATTTTGTATTAAAGATACATTTAAAACAGTGTATTTTAAATTGGGGTCAAAGTTGAGTTTCTGGCTAGAAAAATAGAAGAAAGTTAATCAAAAATTTCAATAAACAGGTAAGTTATTTAAAATTCGTAAAGTAATTGTAAATTTGTCAAAAAATTTCTGAAATTGACGTAACGTAATTTATTGGTCAACCAATCTCAATCTGGTAAGCAAAGAAACGAAACCACCAATCGCCTATTATGATCAATAACGGATATTAAAAGATTTATAAGGCAGTACACATAATAGGAAAAAAACATAAAGACAGCAGCTGTCAATGCTCAGTCTTTGAAACGCATGCGACCGTATGCGAAAATTCCCCACATTGAGCATGCGCCGTATGCGAGTGATGTCAACCTTGCGTCACGTGTGTTAGTGAATAACAATCGGCGGTCGTTGGCAGGGAGCCGACGATGAGAACCCCTACCAACTTTTCTCGAAGACTACTTCCATTCAAAGGTTAAAATTTGATTTGTCCATCCTATTGCAATAAAATAAAGTCAGAAAAAGGCCTATTTATAATTAAAAAAAAAAGAACAAGTAAACTGAACATCGTCCCTGGTGTAAATAGGCTTATTATGAAAGACAGATGAGAGGTTCCGTGCATACTAATTACGTTTTATATATATATGTTCGGTACGTATTTTTATGTGTCTTCGTATTTTCGTCTTAGTCCAAATACCGTTGCATCAGAAAATCTTAATAAAAAAATTAAATTCTTACATGTTACAAGATTAAAATACCTTCAAGATTAAGTCAAGAATAGAATAGAAAAATTATTTATTAAAGAAACCAGGGCTCACTTTGTTAGTATGACTTAGCATGACTTAATACTTTGTTAGCAAAAATATAAAAACATTTAAATAAATGAATTTTTTTCTATATTTTTATCTTCATAGGGCTATGCTTGGGGTTTCTTTGAAGGATATGATTCATAATGAGGAGATTCGACGAAGAACGAAAGTCACCGACATAACCGAAAGGATTAGCAAGCTGAAGTGGCAGTGAGTGTGAATTTTGATTTTGATTTTGAGCGGGCCACATATGTCGCAGAACCAACGGCCGTTGGGACATTCCCGCCTCCTCACCATTCTCCCCCCGCAACTCCTCTAAGCGAGGAACAACGGAGGTAACTGCAAAGACACCTACCAGTGAAGGTAGGGCAAGTCCCAGGTCATGAATTTACGCTACCTTGGGCCCCAGACAAAGTTAATTAAAGAAGTAAAGAGTCAAAGTAGGAAGCGAGTTCCCACTTCCCCTCTATCAAATGGGAGTGTAGCAATGAAACGATGACCAGAGTGGTCACGTCGGGGGGGTTGGGGGTTTTGGTATGGCCAAGATAAGCCTGGCCACCTAGTTTGAACACCACGGACGTATTAGCGCCTTTGTGACGCAGTGAGCTGTGACGGAGTAGCAGAAGGCTACTTCGTATAGTAGTGCCAATAGTAGGCATGGCAAAAACGCTTAAACGCTCGGAAATTGTGACGGTTCGCAACCAGGGGGCCAATTCTACTATTTTCAACATTTATAGTTCGTTTAAACAATAGTTACGTTTAAGTTACAGTCAAACTCCTTTCTAAACTCAAATTGACATTCTACTCATTGTTTTACTTGAAACGATAACCGACGCAAGACGAAGCGCAGACGGAACGCACACGTTACTCAGCTATTAGGGACGAACCTAGTATTTTTGTAAGTATTCGTTACTCGATTCTGGATTGTGCGAATTTTCCATAGATACGACATTATTTTTCTCGAAAGCGCGGGAAATGTTCGCGTTTAGAGTACATGTTGTATTATTGCTATTGATTATAAATTTTCGCATAGTTTCTTGTTGTTCATTGTATATCCATAAAATTGTAAGTTTATATTGTTTTAATTCTTATTGTATCATTTATTAGTTAAATTAAATTAAAATAAAAAATTGTCTATTGGTATCCTTATAAATTAAAACCTAAACACAGAAATTTTAAATTATGTACTAATGTAGTATTTGTCATACTTGAACATAATGCTGTTAACAAAAAAAATGAGTAGGTACGTATATAGCGGTATTTCATTATAAAATTCTTAGTTTATTACAAGTTTATTGGAAATGTACTTAACGTTTTTTATAATTAGTGTTATCTTTTCTCAAAATTACTTCAGACGATCTAGTGCCAGCCTATGTGAAAAGTAAACATCTAATTGTTTATTAAACGCTGATTATTTCTATTACAGTTGAGAGTAGACCACATACTACTTGTACCTACTACCTTATTTTGTGTGAAAATAACTTTTTTCTGCATAAATTTAAGCGTAACGTCTGAACTGCGTGTGTGAAAAAGTACCTTCCTACCAACTTTTTAATAAACGCTATTTTGACAGCGTAGCGTTCCGTTTTTACCTGAGATAACTGTCAAAATGTACAAAAAACATTAGCAGAATACGAAGTCACGGAACGTTCGTTTCATCAACGTCTGGAGTTTGTTTAAACGTTAGCTACGGCTAAAACGCAGCTGAAGTACAAACGTTGTGCGCAGCGGAATATGAAAAGTGTTAAAACCTGCGTTTCAGCTGCAGTTCAGTTGTGTTTTATCCGAAAATGCGTTAGTAGAATTTGCCCCCAGATCTCCATAGTATACCGGACGGTTCACGCAATTTAGATCCGATAGCATGAGTTCACGGCCGTTGGGACAGACGAGTTTTGGAGTGGAGACCGCGGATCGGCACTTTCAGGGTGGGACGCCCCGCCGCCAGGTGGACCGACGACCGGAAGAAGGTGGCTGGTAGCGGCTGAATACGGAGGACGGAGGACCAGGTGTGGTGGTTCATTGGGGAAGGCCTATGTCCAGCAGTGGACTTCTAGGGGCTGACATGATGATGATGAATTTTTGTTCGGTACGTAAATCACTTCCACGCCAACTCATTTGATATGGCACAGCAATGATTCACGTACTTGCAGTCCAGCCTGCTCGCGATCATATTCAGGATGCTATTGGTGCCCCGCCGCACCCGGCGTACCAGGGACGCGCATCTCTTGCGCATGGTTGCGTAGAAGCAATCTACTCGCACTTCCGCGAACATCCCAGAAGCGAGGCAACCCCAAAAGCACCCTGAATGCATTATTATATTGGACACGGAGGCCATTATAGGATTTTTGAGTATAGCTAGCCCAGAGGTTGCACGTATAAAAATATGTACAAAATGCTCTAAAGAGATATTTTACATTATTTGAGCAACGTGCAAAGAACCTGATATTTTAACATTATTTGAGCAACGTGCAAACCTCTGAGCCAGCATATTCGCTCTCACCGACAACGCCCTCCGTTCTCTTTCAATATCATCGTCTTTGAGGTCGGGAGTCAATATGTGACCATGATACCTAAAATTGTGTACCCTCTGTAACGCACAGTTGTTCAGTTATACAGTTATATTATACATGTCCCCACATGTATCTCTGTGACGTTTGCTCCCGGCCTCAAAGACCATGACTTGGCTCTTTTTTACATTATAGCCAAACCATGAGTTTCCGCATACGTTTCACGTATAGCCACAAGCTTCGACAGACCGCAGATAGAGGCACACAGTATCACCATGTCATCAGCGTAGCTAATATTGTTGACGCTGACACCGTCTATATGTCAACCGACTCTGGTGTTGCTGAGCTCGCCTATTAGTTCGTTTACTATGTTTGTATTTAATCAGGTCGACGGACTAAATTACCTACTTCGTTATTTTGAACTATAATTTAATTGATACTACCGAGTATCTAAATTGATTTTCTAATATTTTGACATGAACATTTAAATGATGTTTAACTTCAGTCGACTCATAGTAGTGGTTTGAAATTTATCGTAATCTTGGAAACGAGAGTAGACAAGACAGTGAAGTTGGGAATGAACCCATGACATGATGATGCTTTGAAAGTTATATCCGGTATTCCTGTTTTGACGTGAATTCGATGAACGTCTTACGTTAAGGTAAGGAGGGAGTGAGGTTATCCAAGAAAAGTTGTGTTACGAAAAATTAGTACTTCTTGCCAGCTTCTTGTACCTATCTAATGTTTAAAAGTTAGAAATGTATTAGTTATACCATTGTAAAGGTTGATTTGGTGACTACAGTTAAATAAATGCTTGACCCCACTCTATATAAATGACGTCATAGGAGCGCAGGAGAACACTAAAAATTAGGTAACGCGCGATCGCACCTCAGCCTAAAGTGAGTTAGCATCAAAACTAAACTTATTTGGACAAAGAAAACTGTATTTTAGAAAATAAAATATAAATAACTTATGGTTTATCTTGGTGTAAAATTAATAAGTTTGTAATATAAATAAATTACTACCCACTCCGATTGCATTTTTTGTAAAAGACTCGTCAAATTCACAAATCCTGCGATAGTAGCTGAAATCTGAACTACCCACGTCGTTTTCTTTTTATAATAACTTACAAGTTTTTTTTTTTATTTTGATCATGGAATTTATAAAAAAAAAGTGATTGATATTAAAATCATGCATTCAGTGTCCGGATAACGTTGATGATGTGACAATGTTTTTTTTGGATTAAATAATATTAACATTTCTCTCGCTATATACAATATATCTGCCTGGATTAATAAATGTTTAACTCATTGTAAATTTCAATTAATCCTATCTGAAACAAATAACTATAACATTTGCTGTGACAAGGTTCTACTGTAGCCTACATTTCAAGTTGATTGACTTTGTTATCACTTTAATTTCCTTAGCGACAAGAATTCTATCGGTACTCTTAGGAAAGGACTAAGAACTAGAATAGACTGAGTTAGAAACTTATTATATTCTAGTTTTTCAGTAAATGGTTCGACTAAGAACTTAAAATACTACCTACTTATGTTTTCTGCATGATCTTGAAGGATATTTACTTTAATATTAAGCTCGTATAAAAATAATTACTTATAAGAAAGTTTACCACCAAGCTTATGGTCCGTCATTCCATAAAAAAATTATATTTATCATGATCATTAAGTGTATTCCACCGAAAATTGACATCGATAAGAAACGTTTACTTAATTTATGACACTGAAAGGTTGTCTTCAAACACTTATTAAGTGTATACGTGTTCACAAATTACTTTGTGCCGTTCAACACGCCGACAATTTATCAAAAACTCAGTAATAAGGTTTAAACACCCTAAAATTTAAGCTTATTTTTCATTCGAGACAGGTAATTTTAATGCATATTTAATGGGCAATTCTTGGCTTCAAATTCACTAAGATAAGGTATGGCTATAATGCATGCAGTTGCCCCCGCGTTATTTATTGTGTGATTTTTGGCAACAAAACGTTAGCCCGCTACTTGGCTTGGCTAGATGTGCAATCTTCATAATGCATGCACTTTTATGCGGAGTTAACGCTTGCGGCTGCTTTTTCGCTGTAGAAGGTTTGTTGGTAGCCATGGGACATTCAAAAGTCGGAGACCAGATCGAGTAGACATTCTTAAGGCTTATTTTGGAGGCGTAATTCTGAAAAGCCAGGCGCAAGAAACTTGGCACAGCAATGGAGTTACGACTTACTACTAAGCAAATCTAATTTACAATACCATTTTGATAGTCTAATTGTTTGCGTAAGAGCAACGAATAAACATATCTGTCTTATTTTTAATGTTAGGGCTATACAGGCATAACAACTTACATTAGGACTGAAGCTGGTCAATTAAAGTGGTACGAACCTGCGAACAAATAAACAATTAATTAAAAGAGGAAACTTCAAGTGTAAACATTGTGCTATAAATCATTTGGCCGATGTTGTTTGGCCACGTCATGAATAATTCCGTCCCGCTCATGTCCGGTCAGTAAAAGACGCTTAATTGAGAGAACAAGATTACGTCTGTCGATATTGGAAGCGTGTGAACTTTTATATGAATTTAAAATTTCCGTTTCAACATTATACTTTGGCCATATAGTCTAGAGAATGCTGGAAATTTCGAGGGAAAAAGAGTTCGCGGTCCATCTCCAACTAGATGAACAGACCATCTCAAGGAGTCTTAAAAAAATTACACGGCTGTTAGGAGGTAAGACGTTCATTATGTGTGTGTGACTTCAAGCTGTCAGATCTTTAGACTTGAAGGATCGACCACAGAAAAAGAGTTTCAACATCGATAACTTGATGACGCATATGCTACATTTCGTACTTCCCGCAGATATTTGACTATAACATTTTTAGCGTCACAGTCACAAATCATAATAATAAAGAGGTGACACTTAATATAAGATTTATATATATTGTGATTTATGCGCGTATGTAAGCCCGAAATACCGATCGGACTAAGCACCGCCCACGTACGGGGTCAACGATAAATCATATTGCGACATCTCAAAAATGCCAACTTCAAAAACATGTTTGCCCGTGGCCGGTACAGCACGGATGGAAAGACAAGAAAAACAAACGTAAAAAATAAATTACTTTTGTGTACCTCCTTTCTTTCCCGTTGTTGGACGCCGAACAACTCATAAATCACAGAAAGATAAGCATAAAAAGATTGTATGAGGTGGGTACGCGGTAGAACTAAACTTTTCGTATTTTGTTATCTTGCGTCAAGCGGGGTCTCAAAAAAATGTAAACCTCCTACACCTTTCTCCGAAATAGAGAGCGGAACAAAATATTTAAGCAGCCATACCATCTAATTCTAAGTAGTTTTTGTCTTGTACTATTTGCATGAAGTTACATAATTAAGTGAAAGATTTTTAGAACTGTAATCAATTTCTTGTGAATGTGGAATAATAAATAGAAAAAATAGTTATGCGTAATTTACTTAAGATGTTACTAATTTCTATCTGAAATAGTTTTAAAAATGCATACTTTTGGTTTTTAGTTTTACGAAGGTTACTGCTGTTCCGACTAATAACTTCACACCCGTATTTTATAAATACAAAAATCTTAAATCTTCCGCGGTCACCTGAGCATATAACAAATTGCTAGCTACTGTACCGTAACCACATGAGGTGCCATTTGTCAGCCCAGACTATACACGGGCGCCTACTGAGCAATTAGATTTGTTAGCTTGTACCCGTGGAGTTTCATCACACCCCCGCTCAACAACAGATGCTTGGACTAATAACCTCTCGAAGTTTCCCCTTCGTCCCTCCCCTCCACCCCCTCTGGGCTCGTGAGCTACCCCAGCCTCCCCCAAGCAACCCAACTAAGATAGATTGCGCCACCATTCTTGCAATTTTCCTGTCGTATCTTGCCTCGTAAATTCCTAGTGATATATTGGTTCGGATCTCTCGCGATGCGACCAGGAGCATACTCGAAATATGATAAGAGTTATTTATTATTGTTCTTATTGGTTCTCCAGGGGGTGGTATGTAATGCCTACTTCTTTTATGGGGTGTTTTATGTAGTATTGAACGCTAAATGGGAATGTTAAATGGGATTCATAGCATTCTCACTTGATAACTATTATTTATTGGACGTAAGTACTGGAGATTCACGATCATTCGATAGGTCAACGTCACATTACTGCTATGAAAAAAATATCAGGCGAGTAATGTAAATAAATAACTCACAGGCGAAAACAAATTAAACAAAACCACAGCGAAACCAAATTACTTGGAAAACTGGCCGTCCGAATACCGCAACTCTCCTGAAATGAAATAACGGAGTCTTCATTAATTTAGCGCCAAATTAAAAACACCCGAGTCCATTTCCTCTGCAGCAGGCGCCTATTTCCATATTCTAATTGCAATAAATTTTATCAATTCTGTCGGAAGGCAAAAATGCCATCGGTACAAACAGACTCCTGGGTAAATAGGTGAAGGTATAGTTGTTTGTATGAAAATTCTAAATGAGTCATTTTTGATTATATAAGAAAAAATTCACTGTCAAATTCAAGATTTCTCTGACTTTCACACCAGAACCTTGTCTTCAAACTTTAAACGTAATGTCCTAAGCCTTATCTTTCTTATACCGGAAAGGTATAGATACCTATGTCCTTATATATACTTGTTTAACCTTGTATTTCTCTGTCTCCGTAACATACATGTCAGCCCCTAGAAGTCCACTGCTGGACATAGGCCTTCCCCAACGAACGCCACCACACCCGGTCCTCCGCCCTCCGCATCCAGCCGCTACCGGCCACCTTCTTTAGGTCATCGGTCCACCTGGCGGCGGGGCGTCCTACCCTTCGAGTGCCGATCCGCGGTCTCCACTCCAGAACTCGTCTACCCCAACGGCCGTCGGTTCTGCGGCATATGTGGCCCGCCCACTGCCACTTCAGCTTACTAATCCTTTCGGCTATGTCGGTGAGTTTCGTTCTTCGTCGGATCTCCTCATTACGAATCATATCTTTCAAAGAAACCCCGAGCATAGCCCTCTCCATAGCCCGCTGAGCGACTTGGAACTTGTGGATCAGGCCCACAGTCAGTGTCCACGTTTCTGCACCGTAACAAATACTTGCTATTCGGATTGGATTTACACTTTAAGTATGTGCTTACAAACTTTATGATTTACTTCAGGGTTGTCCAGCTCCAATGATTTAAGTGTAGGTTTTATGATATTTGATAGAAGATTAAGAACATGGTCGTCAGTAAGTATTTGTCGAAGGCATAAACAATCGGGAGGAAGCCGTTTCCTTGCAGACGACGGAAGTAAGCTGAGTGTCGCTACCGGAACTGTTATTGCCGGAACGACTACTACATCCGGTCGTGCAGACTTCAAGTCTACTCCTGGTGCCGGTAATGTCTAAGCGAATTTCGTTTGTACGTAATATTTATAGGGACCGCTATCATTGGAGGCATGAAGGCAAACAAAACATATACATAGTTATTGCCTCCTCTGATGTTTCAGTGATATATGATAAAGACATAATAAAAACGTACCTATCTGTTTTCAGTTCCACCCATCCAAGTGGCCATTCCTCGCATTCTTGGGTTGAACGCAGTAAAACTCATAACCTTAAGAATGCAAAGGACACGAAACGATTTTTAATATACTCTGCACCCCATAATGGGTGTTTTCGCACCCCAGACTGCGGTGACATTTGAAACCCACCGCTCTATGAAAAAACAAAGCTGAAAACATTATGCAAATGCCATTATGTTCGTATTTTTGTACGTTTCGCCAACTTTATGATCCGAATAGAAAGGGTTGAGGGGTTAAGACAATCGAGGATGGTGAATAAAAGTTTTTGATTCCACATTGTATCTTTTCTAGTTTATGTAGTGAATAAATTCTACCCCTGACTGCAATAAATATGGTGTGTCTATTCGAATAAAATAAAACGGTGCGGCGTTGTTCTTTTGTTAGCTTATTGTTCTAATAAATGAGCTTATTTTATTTTATTGCACGTTACTTTCAGCACCATCATTAATTCCGAATTTGTTTCTTTTTCTCCCTCAGAACCTCAACAATAAATATGTAGACAAAACATTTCATCATCATCATTATCAGCCTGCAAGAGTCCACTACTGGACATAGGCATCAATGCGCATGCCAAAGGCGAACCCAAACCTCGGTTCTTCACATCCAGTCACTAAAATGTTTATGGGATATCGTCTTATATAAGTGACACAAAAGTTTTAGATCTAAAAGGTGTTGTCACGAGGTGGGTAGTTATCAGAGCCTCGGAAGGCATTATATGACAGAACTCTTTAGAAGTGGGCGAAGCTTGTATCATGCACGACATTACTTACAATACGAAATAAAGGCTATGGAAATGCTTCAAGCATGTTTTGGGTTGATTGAACTAAAAGTAGGTAAACTGATCGACAAGAAGCCAAATGTCGTCATTTTCTTAGTACATGCCAATGTTAGTAAATTGAGGATGCCAGTTATCAAGAGCAGTTGACGAATCTGATGGAATCTAGCTGTGTTACGATAACATAGTCAAAGCACGATTGTCTACGTCATGCCCTACATAGATAATCAGCACAGTAAAGTAGTAATGAATAAGATTGATTTTCTTTGATTGCAGATAACGATTGCTGGATCTTATTCATTTCTGTACAATTCTTGCAAAACGATTACAAATTCCTATCTCTAGACTTTGGATCGGAAATTAATTACAACATTTTCTCTGCTTGCTAAATCCATTTGCAGTACTTCACAAGGGCTATCAATGTGGGTAATATTGCTAGATCCAAATTATATTCCTCCGCATAAATTTAGAGTGCATCGCACATACATTACATGGTGCAATATTTTTGGATCTGTCATCGCGGTCGCGTCCGAGTCTAAAATCAAAATTATCATGCAATTTTAGTTAAACCAAAACGCGGTTAGTTGACAGAATGAGATATTTCAGCTCCATAAAATACATTTCACGTGTTTTACTCATGACTAAATAGGTAGGTCGATTATTTTAATAATGTGTTTTGAAATTCTACCTGGGAAAGAATTATCAAAATATGAAAAGGCGTGTAGTTCCCATAGCTGTGTGATTCCCGGCTTAGAATAGGGCCACCTCTAAGCTTCACGTGGGTGTCATCAAGGCAACTAAGGTATTGCACCAGGGACGGGCAACAGCGTTCTCCTGCGTATATTGAGATAATTGATGTGATCATCAGCCCGACTACCAAGCATGGTGATTATGGCAAATGTCCCAATGGACTGTCCACCAAAAGTTCCATTCTATTGGGGACGCTTATGTTCTGCAGACGTATTTCGACTGATGGTGATCACGGCAAAAGGCTTAACACGAATAAATTACTTAGTGTATTATACAATGTAAGTTACTAAAACAGTTTCACAATCAATATTTAGTACTAAAGTATAAATGGGTTTAATCAAGTATGTATTGTGCTCCGACATCCGATACATCATTTGCATATCCCAAGCACATGTGGCCATAGACAAAAGGGTCAAATGAGCCCCGTATTTAATTTTCATAAAACGACTCCCGTTTTAATCTGGCTGCCAACGAATAATAACCCTTTCTATTTCAAAATTGGCTTCGGTTGTGGTGCTGTAAATTTATTATGCTTCGTACTTATGTGTTATATTTTATATACATTGAAAATGCATACAATTTAGATAATTTTTACATGTTACCTTTATTTGTTTGTGACTGATGTATTTGACGGCTATTTTAAACCTTCATTTTCTTTCAATAACAATCTTAACAAAGTGTCCGATCCTTTATTTTTGTGTTTTTTTAACACTTTTTTCACCGTGTACAGTTTATTTCTTTCTTCGATAAGTTTCAAACGGTATTCTAGACTTTTATTTCCTTAGTCATCTTTCTGTGCATCTATTGTAGAGTAAATAAGAGCTTAACCCAATATCGTAATAGTTATCCCTTTTACTTTGGACGACCACAGAATAATTAAAATACCTATATTTATTCTTAAATATAAACTTCAATATAACTGAAATTGATTCAAAATTACGAAGAGCTTTCTTTTGCACTTGTTTACAAACTTCATATAGGTACAATGTCTGCGATAAAACAGTTATCACGAAATCCATAGTTAGATTATCACTGGTGGGCATCCGCGGCCGGCGCGATGATTTATGTGCTGGTACCAACACACCTTTGCCATGATGCATTTGCATTTTGTTCACAAAGGGTAGTGCAATGTATGCAGTAGTAAACTATGCTAGTACAATAGCTTCATGTTAATGCAAAATTTAGATTAAGGACTGGTATAATTGAATAGGTAGTAAGTATAAGACACTCTCGAGTCGTATTAAAATCGAACGAAATGTTTGAAATTATAAACAGTGAATCATGAAATCTATAGGGAAATACGTAAATTATTAGACAAATGAGAGAGAGAGAGAAACTAAAGGAAAAGTATGCAAGTGGAGTAGGACGACAATTATAGAAAAAATCGCAAATTATTACGATAATGTTGATTTTGTGACAATAATGTTGATTTTATAACAGAATTCAGGGTATGCTTACTGAAAGCTAAATACCCCAACTCTATAAACAGATCAGAAAACAACGAACTGCGACTACGTTTTATCTAGCTTACCTCTTTTACAAAAACTGCTTACGTAGGTAAGCATGTGTTTAACAAAGTTTTATAGCTTTAAAACGCACAGGTGAATTTACAAACTTATGTTTGCAGTTTAAAATGTCCCTATTTTGCAAACTTAAAAGGGATTCTCATGTAAAAAGAACTGCAAATGTATGTTGTTCATATTCTGGCGCATCTTTATCAGTGCTAGCCAGTGGCCCGATGCGTCCGGTAAATTTATTAACCGCGATACGCATTCAGTGTTGCCAGCTTAAAAGTGACTTAAATTAAAATTAATTATAGCCACACCTCTAATTAAATTAATTCGCGAGATAAGAGCCACGTTTTGACTCTGTCACGCAGGGTGGCTTCGCGTTTATGTCGACATCACAGATTACGTAAGTTTTTCTTCAAATACACAAAATACTTATGCAATAAAATAAAATTATTATGTTTCGAAAAGAAGGAGAAATAAGTATAAACTTTTAGACATGCTCTTGACGCAACTGTTAAATATGCTCGTTGTCTATTGTGGTCAGTGAACCTATCGCGTTCAATTTAAATCTATATAAAAATAATATGCACGCACAATCTAAGTTGAATTAACGCTTTTTATTGCTATGAATAGTCCATTTTAATGTTATTCAATCAATTAATGACGTCTAAGTAAGTTTATAAGTATATTATCACTGCATAAAATTATATATGTATTACCTATAATCGCCTAAATAACAATCAGCATCAGGTTATTTTAGTTTCCACTGCAGGTGCACAACCCTCTCTCATCTGCCGGAGACAGACGGAGGATAACAATGCCTTTTACGAATCCAAATTTCTAGCTAAAATCTTCTGATAGATAATTTTCTATTAAAATAGTAGTATTATCTCTTACTGATCTTTTCAGCGATTTCAGTGAACTACTGTACAAATAAAGCCGGAGTACTCATCAGCTGGGAACAAGGTACGCACATCACAAAAGCAAGGAATTAATCAAAGTTTAAAACAATTCCATGTAGCGAGGCGAGGCGAGCAAGGCGGGGCAGGATTTAAGGGACAGGCCGCCAGACAACTTACCGATATTTGTTCCCGGTCGAATGAAGACGCTTTAGTTGAACAGAGTAATGTTTTGATTTTTTTTTCGAATTAGAAAACATTACATAAAACAGTAAATTAACATAGATAAAATAGTACTGTTGAGTATAGGTAGGTATATCATTTTCCCTAAATTTAGTTTTACTTAAAATATTGATTTTATGCTAAAACTGTTTTGTTTATAAGTACTTGATCTCAGTATGATAAAAATATTGAGATATTGCACTCAAATTTTGGTTTGCTTGGCCTTAAGGACAGCCGTGCAAACAGAGACCGCAGCGCTCCGAGCGTGTCTTCGGCGTAACATTGTGTGAGTGTTCACTACAATAGATATGTATATGTGTTGAAAATGGTCTACTCTAAATAACATTGGCCGAACCGTAGTAACATAAGAATGTTCCTGTTAAAATTACAACATTATTTCACTATTTATTCACCAATCTCTCTCTCATTGTGGGTATTATACTCTATAATCATTTCTATCTCTCTGTATACTGTCAATTATTTCTCTTACATTTTTGTTATAAAAAATAGATTTTTATGTCTGTTTGTGTATACTTTATATTATTGTTTTTAGACTCCATGTTTCGTAAATAAATTAAAAAATCAAGTTTTCGATCATTTTAAAAAGATTCTTTGATGCATTATAATCGTTTAAAATACACAATTAGCGAGTGCCAATAGACCACAAAATTAGCTACTTTTGATAATAGCTCTTCTTTGGTTCCAATAAAGATCAAAAGCAAAATAAATAAATGTATAAAGTGCATACCAAATACTCGAGCAACAATACTAAGTCAGTATGCGTAGAGCAAGCTACAACTTTATCAACAAGGTCTAGTGTTAAGCTTTGTAGACCTGTATTATGTTTCCTATGTTTAGTTGAGAGTGAACACAATTGAGAGTGAACTGGGTTCACTTTGCTCCACTGTCTTGCCTTAGCATAGCTACATACCTACCTCATGATATGCAGCTCTTTGCTATTAGATTTTTGCTCAAATTGGATTAAATGTATGTTCGAGTGATACCTATGTGAAGATTGTGGATAGCTGCAGAAAAACGTGATCTGTTACAACATATTACTAACCTATATCTATTGTAATCCATCTAATTAAAAAAAAAACCTCTCATGTAAATTTCGTAGGGTAAAGGGAGTCATTCTGATACGAAAGGAAAGGAAGGTATATTGGTGATATGGGAAAATTGCTGATATTTTTTCAAACGTATGTCATGTTACCTGTGCGAACAATGGCGTGCAGGGTATCACGATCGCGTAGTCATACAAGTGAAGAAGATAGGTACATATAAGGACTCTCTATCACTATAGTGTGTGCGTTAAAGTCTCACAGTAATTTAAAATTATGGTTTATAATAACTACACCTCATACCATGAAGCAAAATAATTCTTTGCACCTCATAAGTCACCTCAAAGTTTTTACCTTCATCATTGATACTAATTGATTATTAAATTAGGTAACAGATGCACATTTTAAAATCATCTGTTATCTAATTTAATAACCAATCAGTGTCAATCATGAAGGAAAAAACTTTGAAGTGATTTATGAGGTGGGTGCTAAACATTATTTTTCTTCATGGTATGAGGTGTAAGTAAGATTTAATTTCGGTCGTAATGCTATGGAATTATTATGCATTTAGTAGTAGGTTTTTGATTGTCATTATCGCAGTGGAATACTTTGCTATTTTATTGTAATTTTCTATTAAACGCCAGAGTATCATGCTTTACGTCATGTAAATGAGAAATTAGTGCGATTTTTTAATTGGAGTATCTATATTTTTATTACACCCGTATGAGTGTTTTCAATCTATAATATACCTACCTAGATACTATTACCATAAACTACAGTATAATATTATTATCCTTTGCTATGTCACTAAATTATCTTAATATGTACATCGCCAAATTACCTGTCTGTACAAAAGTCAATTAAATTAATAACTTTTCTTATGACATTTATTATTTTTGGTTACATTCACTCTAAATACGAGTATTCACAAGATTTTTTTGCAAATAATTAAACCGAAATAATTGCATTGTTTTTTTAAATATCACCAACATACCACTGTTGTCTTTGCTGATTTGTTAGTTGCATTTTATATACAAACCATGCATTTCGAACAGACCTAAAAAGCTGTATACACACGCGCGTACCAGCAACGCCTCTGCACATAAATATTACGCACTCGCTATGCTCAAATTTCGCCACCGTCTGCTTTATATTGATATATTGTATTGTTTATGGTGCGGCCGAATCAAAACGTGATATATTGTACAACACGCGCAGCGTTCGCGAGCAACTTTCATATTTGGTAAGATTATAGAGATAAAGTTTGACTGGATATGACACTATAAACTAAGAGTAAAAATGACGAGATGTGTGTGGTTACAGGTTTGATGGTAGCTATTAAATATGACCTATAAAACCTTAATTAATACATATAATGTAATAACAAAGTCAAAATAGAAATAAAAGAAGGTGAAGTTAGAAGGTGGTCGGAAGTTAATGCGGACTGTCATGTGGAAGACCGGGTTTGGTGGCGTTCGTTGTGAAAGGTCTATTTCGAGCAGTGGAAGGCGCTATAATGAAATGTATTTTATTTTGGGCAATTACTATTGGTATCGAACATATTACGTAGATTGAAAGTATTTTTAGAAACAGCTGAACAGGTCCATTCGTGGGGTTTCTATGATGCGTATAATATACCGATACACCGATGTCTTGAAAAGACTTGCCGAAACCGGCTAAAGCTTTTTAAACCCTTTTCTCAATTACAATATACATTAGTTATACAATCATGCTTTGAATGTTCATGGCTTTTCTAGTCACTTTATAAAGGGAAAATGTTAGATACATAGATGTAGAGTTTGAGCCAAGGGAATAGTTGGGATGAGGAGGGATAAATTATTGCTTTCTACAACTATGTGTCTGCGCCATGTGTTTATACTAGACAAGGTTTTAACTTACTACGAGTACCTTAAGTTATGTGCCATGTACATAAGTTGCAATTATATGAGTTTACCTAAAGCTAAATTATTATATATTATAGAGATTAATCTCACCAAAAATACAAAGGGGTCGTAAAAATGTCACACTGATATTGCATTTTCATTTTCAATGAGTAATCATTGATGTGGAAAAATGAGTTATGCCACCAATGTTTACATTGTTGCATTATATATACGTTAATAGTTAACTTATATAGTTAATGGTTTGTTCATTTAATATCAAAAAGGCTGGTGTCAGAAGCACAAAAAGAAGTGCATGAAAAGGTTGATGAACGTGAGTGAGGCTAGTTAAGTGTGTCAGGATCGTGCAAAGTGGCTATCCATCGTTTCTGCCTACCCCTCTGGGACCAAGGCGTGAGCATTATGTATGATGTATGTCATTTAGTATATAGGTACATATTCTTTATTACAGATTAAAAAAGCGGCCAAGTGCGAGTCGGACTCGCCCATGAAGGGTTCCGTACCAGCAAGTAACATAATATAAAAGTTATAGTAGTTCGTTGTAACTTTGATCGATGTTTTAATAATATTATTGTGGTTTACTATTTATGACGTATTAAAAAAAAACTACTTACTAGATCTGGTTCAAACCAATTTTAAGTGGAAGTTTACATGGCAATGTACATCATATATTTTTTTAAGTTTTATCATTCCCTTATTTTAGAAGTTACAGGGGGGGGGACACACATTTTACAACTTTGGAAGATTCTCTCGCGCAAACTATTCAGTTTAGAAAAAAATGATATTAGAAACCTTAATATCATTTTTGAAGACCTATCCATAGATACCCCACACGTATGGGTTTGATGAAAAAAAAATTTTTGAGTTTCAGTTCTAAGTATGGGGACCCCCAAAATTTTTGATTTTTTTTCTATTTTTGTATGAAAATCTTAATGCGGTTCACAGAATACATCTACTTACCAAGTTTCAACAATATAGTTCTTATAGTTTCGGAATAAAGTGGCTGTGACATACGGACGGACAGACAGACAGACAGACAGACAGACAGACAGACAGACAGACATGACGAATCCATAAGGGTTCCGTTTTTGCCATTTGGCTACGGAACCCTAAAAACGAAAGGAATAAATTGAAAAGTGTACAAAGTTGGACTTATCTCTGTAAAAGATCTATTCCAGACAACCTATACTGTAAGAGAAACTTAAAAAGAAAATAACGGGACATTTTTTTTGTAACTTATTAAATAGTTATAGAACTGATATTAATGTAATTGTAATTAGTACATTTATGTATGTTTTTATGTATTCGTGATCGTCATTACGCTGATGGACGTTACACATAGGTACTCATACACACTTATAATACTTTGAAGATTCTAATGCAGAAAGGATCCGTCATCCCCATACTTATTCCTACCGCTATACAGCACAAAGTTGCCTGGAAGAGACCGCTTTAAGCGATAAGGCTACATTTGTACACGTTCCACAAATCTGTATCTAACTTGTCATTCTTAATTTGTGTGCAATAAAGAATTAATCTATCTATCTAGCATTTTCTGTGTTCAGGTTTGAAGGGTATGAGAGGCAACGTAATTACAGCCATAGGAAGCGTTCTGACATAGTCCTCAGGGTGGTTACGTGCTTGTGACCTTTGAGTTGCAGGTATGGGTGACAGTGACCACTTACCATCAGGTCGTCGATTCGGTTGCCATTACAGACCATATAAAAATTGGTAAACGACTGATAAATAATGCATTCATCTCATCTCACGTCCACTCCAGGACAATGGGTAAATCACTTGGGTCTTGGGGTGTAGTAGTGTAAAGTCAACAAAAATTACAATACAGGCAAATATATTAATTAATGTCATGTCAACACGTGTCAAATTGCCCATTAATTATTTTTTTAATGTTTCTGCAGATCGTATCATATGTTAAATATCAATTGCAGTCGTCATCTATTTGTACAGGCTTAAACACGCGATTTAGCTATAATACCTCACAAAACTCAGTTACTTGTCTAATGGATTATTTTAATAAAGGAGTCTCTAAAGTAACAGAGAAAGCACATCATTTGATTAGTTAAATTTTGTTTCCCAACAATTAATTACATTTTTCTGTATAATGCGAATGCCATGTAGGGCCGGGATACGGTGGGTAAACTTCACACTCAGCTTGGTAAAGTTTTAATGTGTTAAGTACATACTCTCGTCAGCCTTCTGGTAGGTACCTCTGGAAGTTACCGCTAACGAGCCATTGACACGGACGCGGAAGTGGAGGGGAATATAATAAATAGATATTATGGTCGACCAGAACAAAAGGTGCAGCTTAGTTGAAGCAAACTAAAATGTAACAAATAAATCTGTTAATTTAATTACTGTTCAATTAGTATGTAGTAGCAGCCATAGTATTCTAAGGAAGAGCTGTTGTTTTACTAATAAATTAAAATATTTAATCATAGTAAAATAAGTTCAGGTATTTAGTTATTATGTAGTCTATTATGCACTTATTATGCTCCCCACGCTCTTACTGCCTTGTCTCACCACCCTGTAGGGTTGGCTGGAAGAGATCTCTTTTAGAGATAAGCTCACCTTTGTACACGCCATTTATTACTGTATTTAGTTTTAAGTTGTGCAATAAAGAATATATTATCTTATTTGTAATTAATTTAGATCAGAAATAAAAATAATGAATGACTTTGGTAAAAATTATCACTTTCGTTAGGTATATCAAAAATTTTAACATACAAAATAATATAATCCAGTCTGCTAAAAGAAATTAATCATTTCACAGCGGATATCTAGAAGTAGTGTTGGCAACGTTCTAAATTTTTTATGTTAAAGGAACTATAAAATTACGTAATAGAGAACACGCGTCAAAAACTGCTCGATTTATCAGTACGGCGTTGATTCACTGGCAAATAAACGTCTGCGCCACAGGAGACGGCTAGCAAAAATAATGTTATACGTACGAACATTTTACAAACCATTTACAACCTCAACTTCAACCGATCGATTGACAAAAAAGTGCTAAGATAGAAATCAAATTACCAGAAAAGTTATGTCAAATTTGAGTTTTGTAGGTACTAAAAAAGGACTTAAGTAATTATATTTTATGTATTTTGATAATTTTACCCTTTCAGGAATTCTGGTAATGTGTATAATTCTTAATAAAAAAAAGACAGCTTGAAATACATGAAGGGTACAGGCAAAAACGATGAATGTCAAAAACTCATAGAGTTTAATTTTATAGTCTCAAATCTATTGAGTTTAGTAAGTTTAGTACACCCGCAACATCTCCGTAATTTTATTAATTCATTTATAATTTATCAAATCAATTTATCAACTGATTTTACCATATATTATAAATTACATATAACTAGACTTACAGAATATACATATATAGTATTATAGAGTTAATTAGATATCATAAAATGAAAACTTCAAATAAAGTGTCTGAGGAGAACGTGTCGTTGGCAATAATAATAAATTGTAAAGACTAATTCACTTTACATTGAGATCTTTACTTACAACAAATCAAAAGAAATTCTTATAGAAGGCCTTAAAGTAGGCATATGTCCGTGGATGTCTACTGTGACAGCCTTGTGATAATGATTTGATCATAAATGATCATTCTACGTTATAATTTCTTGCAATTGGGTTATGTTCAATTAACAGTAGTTATGGCAAGATTATTCTAAAGAAACATGGTAAAATGATCCTAATCGACCTTGTTCAATCGTCTGGTCCATTGTCCTCAATCGACGATTAACCTTACATCGGTATTGAGTGGTAAGTACTTTACTCGTAACCGGCGACGCATCCCCTATTACGTCGCGTCGTGTCGTCCCCATACTTCTAAAGAGGCCAGAAGGGGGACTAAAACGTAAATGACTCTCGATACGCCCCTGTCTGGAACACGCGGAACAGGGAGGGACCGATAGTGTCAAAAAAAGATAAAAATAATATGAATTGCGCTTTTTCTTGAACTCTCCTTCCAGCACCGATTTCTGTTTATGATTAGAGAAGATATTTGAAATGTTTTGTTGGTGACTTATTTGTGATAGGTATTCTACTATAGTGTATTACGATCACACACTTGTTAAAATTCATCGGGTGCGTTTGCATGCTTAGTTACATCAACAAAATTGGTTATAGCGCACGCTGTGGGATAACTGCTTTTGGATTGAACAGAGATGTCTTTTTATTATCGAATAGAAAACAAAAGAAAAGAAAAGAAAAGGAAAATATCAAAAGTTTTATTTAAATTAATTTAATTCTTATTTAAAAAAAAAAGTTTTATATATTATGTTCATGTATGAAAGGTAGGTACAGGTAATCATTCCTTTAGTACCTATCTCGCGCGCTCACCATCGCTGGGTGAATCACTGAAGTATTAGTTTATGGCATATGACAGTGTTTTGTGTTTTGTGATAATGTAATTTAAACTCTGCGGATTTGTGATATAACACGTTCTGTCCCTGTACCCTTTATATAGGGACCTATATCTGGTTTACTAGCTTTCATTTTAAAAAACTTTTGTAAATTAGAAGTCAGAAATGTATAGCCCTAGCATATTTTAGTACAGATAGAATCTTGATTTATCCAGTACACTGTCAGATATTCTGCTACCGCTAGGTGGCGTACCCTTACGAAGTGAAGAAGTAATGCTATTTCGTACGCAGTATTACCGACGAATACGAAAACCCGGGCACGATACTTATATCGTGCCCGGGTTTTCGTATTCGTCGGTAATACTGCGTACGAAATAGCATTACTTCTTCACAGTTATTACCTATTAGTTTCGATTATCGTTATATTTGAATTCTATACATAAATTGTATCATTAGCCTGTTAGCATCCACTGCACAGCTGAATATAGGTAATCTTATTCCAATATGCGCCGCCTAGTCACTCTTTCCCACCCATGTGCTCTCAGCTAACTGTTCAGGTCGTTCATCTAGTGACTTAAGTGGTCATGATTCTGTTTCTTATGCCAAGTAGAATAAGAGAGAATACCTTCTCCTACAATACAAACTCTGCAAATATAGGTGAAGGAAGGCGACATTAAGTACATTAAAATCACATTAGTACGAAGATCTCTCGGAGGGGACTGTGAAATTATCTCCGACAGAAGAAAAAAATAAATTAATATAAATACAAAACACATTTTATATCTCTTTGGGGTGGTGTAAGGAAAATATTTAATTGTATGGAAATTTTGATAAGGGGTGTAATTAGCCTGAAGTAATTTTTGAAAACATTTAAATTTCCAACTTTTATACCTGGGTAATAATATCCCATTATGCAAACTAAAAATAATATTAAAATCATTGTAATTTCAAACAGTTTTTATTTTCATGTAATTTTAAGTATCATATTTATTATTGGATTTGACTGACAAAAATTAAAAATAAGTGAAACGAACATATTTAAAATGTGAAAAGTTTAATTTGTTGTGTTGCAAAATCGTATGATTTGACAAAATTAATTTGAAAATAACACTATATGTTTTGTTTTTATAATATATTATTATGATCTATAATGATGTCTTAACTAATCATTGCTACAATATTTAAATTTCCATGTCCTAATAGTTCCATCAGTAAGCTACGTACTGTAACCACCCGACCGCACGGTCGCAGACAGGCCCGCAATTTGCCCCACCAAGGCACGTTTAATATTAGAAGTCCTGATTTATGTCCTGCCCCTGTAATGAAGTGTCCCCACACTACAAACGTGTGTGCATCGCACTAATTCACTACCGACGATTAATAGGAGCGAGTGGTGATGACGATGCCAAAATATCCGGGAATACGTTGAACTTATGAAATAAAGTTTTCTAATAGAGGGTATACTAGAAAGATGACTGCACAAACCACGATCGGTAAAGATTCACTGCTTAATTTCTTGGCACATCATCTAGAAAATGATATCAGACCATTTGAGAGTCGTCAATTAATTTTATAATTAACGTGTAAACACACTGAAACTAATTTGCTGATTAAAAAATATTTTAATTTATAAGTAATGTACTAAATAAACAACGTCTCAAGTGTTAAATATTATATTGTTCAATGCATTTTAATTTGAAAGTATGTTAAGTGAACGTTTCATCTCAAAAAACTAAACAGTGTTGCACATAATTCCTAATTTATGATCAGACAGGGGTGTCTTTGCAGTGTTAAGTTAGATAGCAACATTGTCCATTAATCTCAACGCAAAGACGAAATACAAGTGGACCGTATAAATCCAATTAGTTTAAGATCTCATTAAATCAATTCGTTTAGCGGACAGTAATATATAGTGGTCCTCATCCTCTTTGTTTTCAATGGCTGCAATCCAAACTATTTGTTAATGCTGTGAACTTGAGGCTTCTGAACAAAAAGTATCTGCAGATAATGCGTTTAAAGCTTATGACGTATCTTTGAAACAAATACTGTCTTGAGTTACTTTATTCATAATTTTATATAGATCCAAATTTACATCATAAGGAATGGTATTCTTCCGATTTCTTTGTTTCTAGAACATACGACTTGGATCTATTTAAAGAAGGGGCAATAGGTATCTTCTGGATAAGTACATCTATCATCGGCGTCATCTTCGCTTACTGTCAGATAAAATCGAAGAGGAGCGTAAAAAAGTCCTAAAATAATATTCCGTCAATATTTCCAAAATATTATTTTATTTCCGCAATACCATGACATTTTTATAGATATTTTAAAATATATTTATATATACATTATAAATCACAATGTAAGTACTTTGTATTTATATAAGTACATAAATACACACTTAGTAGAAAAGTCATATATTTTCGAGTATCGTATAGCGTACCAAAAATACCTGGACACACTAATTACCTCGAGTGGCAAACATGTTAATCCATCTAGAAATATATTTCTCATTCCCGGCAGATCCGATACAAAGGCCGCTGGCCGTTGGAGGAGCAATAAATTAGAAGGAAAGCTGCGAGCCAGGATTTCCCTTGGGTTTATTCTCACTCAAGAGCGCTACATCTAATCCAGAAAGCCTTATTATGCTACCCTTAATACAGCGCTCAAGACTACTTGAAAATTTTCTCGAGAAGTAAACGGTTTAGTTTGATATTTCTTTTTCTTTGTGCTCTTGGGGAACTTTTTATGTGCTAAATGTAAGTTTAAGGTCGTTAGTTTCAACAATAGTTACTGTTTTAGTTTTGTTATAAGGTATTTAAAATAAATCTGATGCATCTAAATCTTGGTGTGATCTGATATCTTAACTGTCGCGCTAACTTGTTTATCCTCAGTAACTTATAGGGAATTCAAGATTTGTAACCAATTTATTTGAGTGCATCCTGACGTGCATCTGGATGTAGTGTTTGTTTTTCCGGCTAGATTTTCGCATTTATTGCTACTCATAGGACTATGCTGGTTTCTTTCTTTATTGAATTCTTTAGTTACGGCAAACTACCGTAATAACTACTATTATTGGCCAAATGTGTAGTTGACACTATGCATCGCAAGACACCTAGTATCTTACAATAAGTTTGTAATTCAAACTCTTGTGTAAGGATAAATATATATCTTCTTTGGTGCCTAATATTACGATATACTATACATATTACATTACAATGCTCTATGCGCCTAATAGAGTATATGTTTTATTAACATAATGCGTAGAGTACCATCTTTCAAACTCACTATCTTCATACACCGACATTTGTCCGTTATTACCAGTTCCTCGTAGTACAGCTACCAATTTCTCCAATTTAAATTGTCTATGAGCGCCGCTCGACTGAAGTCAGCCGGCGCATTCCGCGGTTATCGACGGTGCAGGCGCAGCCGCTGCCCGCCGAGTGAAAGGGACACATATAGCGTCAAAAATCACGCGCGAAAAGGACGTCCGCACGCAACATGCGTTCGTTTTTTAAATAATTGAGTCAGGAATGACGATAGGCACCCGGCAATTCGAAGCATTTTATCGTGTTGAAAACCCTAGGGCGAACAGTGGCCGTTTAATTTGCTTCCTTGATACAGTGAAAATTAAAACTAATGAAAGAGTTATTTCTTCGTTGTAATACTGACGTACTGCAAAAAATATCTATTATCAATTTATAACTATATATATTATTAAGGGAATTATTTTTAATAGAATTTATATCTCAACTGATCTTAATACAATGTGTAAAGATGACTGAAACTCACCGGGATATGCTACTCGTAGTTTTAAATAAAATTAAAAGGTGTTTTGACATTAATGCATCCTATTTATTAAGTGTTACTAGTAGCCAATACAAAACCACCGAGAAACATTTCTGCTAATGATAATAAATCACATAAACTCTATTTACAATTAGCAATCCGAACGTCGATCCTAATTTTGAACACAGAGTATAATTACTCCGAGTGCACTGATTGGTCGACGTAGTTCCTTTTGCAGTCTTGTTTATTTTCTGGTGATATCTGAGAGCCTAGTCTATCTTTAAAGTGAGCCCAGCGCGAGTGTGGCGACATCTTTTATCGCGGTTCGCTTCTGTTTTTGTTTGTTTGTTTTGAAACTGCGAAGCCATATTGCGCCCGTAAATTATTACTCTGGGAGATTTGTTTCCATAGTTCTGCGGCTGCAATACATCAGCGTTCGCCGGATGTTAGTTTATGTTGACGCAAGCTCTCTGTTTGGCGATTTCGTGCTTGTCAAGCGCGATAGACTTGACAATCACATACGTAGATTCATGCTTCTATTGGTTTCATCTGTGTAAATCATTAAATCTCTGAATATCGTCACTTCTTTATATAGTACAATTCAATTAGGTACGCTTTATTCCTCAATAAAAATAATAAAGAACTTACTACAACTGGGCGGTCTAATTGCTAGAAGCGATTTCCTCCAGAGGACCTTTGCATACATGGGGGGATTTTAGTTCCACAAAACAGTTTCTTGATATGTAGGTATACAATGTATATAGGTAGGTATCTAACTTATATTGTACCTTAAACCTTTATTGAGGAGAACCAAATAAACATTTTAAAGCAAGGTCGTTTAACTTAAACATACAAACGAAACTTAACTTTTATTTGTTCATTCAAAAAATATATTAGCTTTTTACTCGACGTTGTCTGCGAATATAGTTTTTAACGGTGAAATCTATATTACTGTCTGGTTTATAAAAAAATCGAGGTAGGTACCTTAAAAAATTAATAGAACTGCGGGGGTTTGTAGAAAGAAAAATCAACAATTACACAAGCAGATTTTCACATTTTCACATTTATAAGTTACAACTGTCTAGTCACAACACAGATTTTAAAAATCATGTTTTCTTTTACCCAGTCTAACCAAATTATGCAAATAAAAAGGAACTTATTGATAACTCCTTTTCCCACGAGACCGTAGCATCTTTTACGATTCGGCAGAACGTTCACTAGATGATCCTAAACGGTTTCACTTCAGGCACTCTATAGAGCTGATATTATCCATATTATGAAAATAAAATGAAAAATCTTTGACATCCAACATACGTTATCTCAAGACTGTTTATTTATTGCACGCTTTGTTGGTGCTTCCTGCTGGTTAATTAATTTATTAGGTCAGTTTGTAAATTAACGAGCTCAGGAAGAAATATAATGTGTTACAATTTATGACGTCAATGTAATTAAAGTATAGCAACTACATATATGACTTTAATCTGGTCTTAAGCTAAATATTTTTTGTCATTTATATTTATCATACACATGTATACCTACTTAAGGTTCTTACATTTATTAAACGTACTCGTAAACTATAGAATATACCTATACAATAATGTTCATGAAATTTTCAAACTTCACAAGAACTTTCACTGACGGGGGTTTTGACAGCTCCAAATGCATTTGCCAGGGTCGGGCCGACTGCGTAATGTTTTACGGTATGGGGCGAGACAATAATGGCTTGCTCATAACATTACTCGTCCTCCGGCCCCTGTACTATGCAACTACTCAGTCTCGACGGATAACGGTACGGGATTGTGTAGGCATCTTGTCAATGAGCAGAATTTCTGTGGTAAGGAATTTGAATCAACCGTGAACACGTAATCACGTAAACCAAAGACAGTAGGTAAATCCTTAGCTTCAGGAAATTCTTTCCACTTTGATTAATTCTTAATAGGTATATGAAGGTGATACCACAATTGCGATTGTAAATTAAAATGATCCGTGACCAGTGAGCTTTTTTATCGCCATTTAAATATCAAAATTCATGTACTCGAACAGATATTTTAAAGTGCAATCGTTGAACTCAATTAAATTCACATAGCCTTTCGTGGTACGGGGGTTTCAAGAGCAGTCTTTCGCTCTAAGCGTGCTGTTTGTTTGGTTTGAAAGTGTAGTAAAATTACAGCGAATTAATTTTCACTATGCGAAATCTCATTCTGTCATCACTGATACTTTAGTAAATAAAAAAAAAATTAATATACCTATAAATAACTCAACTACAACTTTGAGAGATCTTTTCTTGTTTGAACCCTTATAGCGAATATTTTTAACTAGATGTAATGGCACTAAGTCCCACTTCTTGTCCTCACAATGTGATTTGTCTTATTTAAACGTATATCTATAGAATATAATATATTGCACTTATAGTAATTATTTATTTGTACTCATATTTATTTATTTATTTATTATACATCAACATATCTTTAAAATATTTAGTACCAAACTGTAAGCTACTAGGCAATCGATTACCGTTGTGTCTAACTTCTATTATAAAAGATTACGGGTTACCAACTATAAAACACAACGTAGGAAAAGTAGATTATCACAAATGCAAATTAAATTCTGATTTGTTAGTTAAATCACGGTTCTGAAATTAAATAATATTTAGAGTCAGGTTAGATCGATTTAATGTAATATTACTTATTAATATTGTCTTTGAGCTGCTTAAAGGAATATTTTCTTGTATTCACAAAAAAAAACTATAAACAAAGCATTACCTAAAGGTTAATTAACATTAGATTCATGTAGTGACTTGATTGAAATTCTAACCACGACTCAATTATTCATAAGTTTATTTGTTTAAACCTACACAGATTGCTGCGATGAGGCTAAAGAGGTCTACTCACTTTAATACCTAATCTGAAGATAAAATCAGAAGTGGCGTTTCTTAACAGATCCACAGTGCACATGCCTTGTCCTTTGCTTCTATGTTTATACATTATGAAATATACCTATATATTTTTTTCTTTATTGAACAAAAATTACAACATATAAATTACAGTAATGTCAACAGTAATGGAAGCCCATTTGTATGTGAACAGAGCGCTCCCATGATGAATTAGACCGCAAAAATGATTATAAATAGGTCATTATCTATTCCCGAACTAGGATTTTCTTCTGTATGGTGGGATTTAGACAAGGACAAATTCACAAATGTAATGTCCAGACCGGGACCAACTTGTTTAAATTGTACAAAGTTGTCGGTCCCTGGTGGGAATCGAACCCGCACTACCTCTAGTGCTTGATTCTAACGATCAAGCCACTAGGTAATTAAATAATATTAAAAACAGGTTAAGTTATTAGTTTAGGTAATTTTCGGAATCGATTTAAAAAAGTTAAGGAATGCTGATTTCTATTAGAACGGTTATATCCTACTTGACGTATCTAAGGAATTATTACTTAGGTAAAAAGAAAAGCAGATAAAGTCGAATAACCGTCAAGTCTAATGTTAGATTAAAAACAAAAAAATAAAAATCTGATGAGATATAAGACTATGTGTAGAGTTCTTTATGCCATTCATTCAGTGGGCCGGCTCAAATTTACATAGAATGAGGTGCGCTTGCGTCTAATTAGACCGCGCTCGCGACGAATAAATCATCACTGACTTGATGTCAGTCAACACGAAACTCACGACAGAATCTTAGGACTTATTCTGAGTTACTACCTAAACGCAATGATATTTATTCATCTGGATTATAAATTCATTACTTACATCGAAGTTAACAAAAGTTATGTTTACATGATAACTTTAAAAAATATTAAATGATTTTTGGTGCTATGTGGTTCCCGGCTTTGTGGGTGCCATCAAGGCGAGTAAGAGATTATACCAGGGACTGGCGGTAACATTCTCCTGTGTATTTCCTACCCGCCTGCACGGGTGGTGATTATGGCAAATCTCCCAAACGGAAAGCCCAACCAAAGTGGCATTCTATTGGGGAGACTTATGATCAGCATTGGACGTACCTATTTTGACTGATGACCGTGCCAAGACAACTGAGGTGGCATTTTATAGGAACGAAAATTTGGAAAGACTCAGGAGAAACCTCTGACCTACAGTGCAACCGGTGACTATAGAAAATAAGCAATTGATGTAAGTGGTGCGTATTACTAATGCTTCTCGTTTATTTATGACCTAAATGGTATATGAAGTTTTAAACAAAAGAAAGAAAAAGTTGTTAAGTCTCAATATTTTCAATTCTGTCACAAAGGTTCCAAAGGATCTTCAATTGAAACGATGGACGAGTAGGTAGACGGTTACATGCGCCGGCGCCGCGACGACGCGGCGCGGCGGCTTCGGCATCGGGAAATAAATAGAAAAATGGAAAGTGAAGACGTTCAATCTAGATTGAATAGACTGGAAATAAATAACAAAGAAGTTTATTGAGTTAAATGGTTGTGTCATCTCACATCCATCAAGAAGTAAACCGAATGCAAGATTAAAGTTACTAATAGGTACAATTTTAAAAAGTAACCCAAGTGTATGTCATACGCAACGTAAAAGTTACGTCAGTGGGAAGCCATTTGATCTAAAAATCTAGAACAATAACTATTTTTTTTTAAATTTCGGAATGTTTTAATTTTAAATTTCAGATCAATAGTATTAGTAGTTTTGGAGGTATTGAATGCATATACAAACCGACAAAAAGGCTTTACTATAAGGGTATCAGTCTTAAAGGAAGCTTAAAAATCGATGAAAGACAATCTTAAAACACTTAGGTAGATGAAACCAAGCAGAGGAAGATACGGTACTGTAATAACATTGCATAAACTAAAACTACACTGCACGAATACAGACACAAAAATATTATTTAAATCTAGTTCATGGTTATGAAGGTCATCATCATTACGAAAAAAAATATTCACGCCCAACTTAGTGTTTAAAAACTAAACGTAATGGGAGATATGATAAATTTGAAGTTAGCCTTCTCAAACTCTAAAAAGTTAATAAATAAGTCATTGAAAAATCATATTGGTAATTAAATAATGTAGCCCTGGATCGTAAACTAGGAAGACCTGGTGTGCTAGAAGTCAGAAATTTGATCCTTCCCAATTTAAATGACAGGTTTGTGTTTATACCACAGCTGAATGGAAATAAATGTACTACCTACTTACTTATACGGCTAACAGTTTAATTGTGGATTTTACTTTTCTCAGGGCATGTTTGCTTCAGATTGTTTTTTAATTTGTGCACGGTAGCCTTTTAAGCCATCAATCAAGCATGTAAGAGCGCTCGAGTTTGTTCCATGCGCACTGATTCGCCTTGCCTTTATACGGAGTTTTATAGAAATAACACTTGATAAACGTATAATGTGCAATACGTAAGACCAATTTGACTTAAGCAAGAGACATGTGGATTTAAAAACCAATTGTCTGGAAAATTGATTAAAAAATATAAGCATCAAATAAATAAGAACTAAAGTAAGCGAAAAAGAAGAAAGATGGTGCTTCTTTAAGTCTGTTCTAAGTAAGGATGGCACTCCCTACCAGCTTTGGTATCTCCGGACAAATAGCTACAACTTGAATCTCGTTAAAGGAAGAGTGAATCATCATGAAGTATATTCTGGGTAAGCGAGCTCTACCTACCTTAGGCCTCATCGTCCCTCACCATCAGGCGAGATTGAGGTCAAACGTCAGGGTCAAACCCATCAGGAATAATAAAAACATAATGGGAATTCTTTCTCTTTTCTTTGAACCAATTCTTTCTTCCTTGCAATTAATTCAAATTAACTATTCTTCGTTGACAACCAGTTGTCTAATTCAGTTGTCTACGTGGAATAAGGGACTCTTTTACAATGTAACTAGGAGAATAAAATACTATTTTAATTTATAGTAATGTAAGTGTTCAAAGCCAAACTGTAGCAATGAGCAGCTATTATTACACAAACTGTGACTGTATTCTATTTATAGCTTCACTTAGGCCATCTACTAATCAGCAGGATCAACACAGTGTCTTGTACCTACTATGTATTCAGTAATTGTACAGATACCTAGATAGATAATTTGTTCTGCTGTCGACTGGTTTTAACTACGAATGCAGATAGCTGGATTGGTGACAGTTGCGCTGTTAAAATAATAACTTCCAACTTGATACTACCACATAAAAATCATTTAATCCTATTTACGAGAAAGTATTATAAAAATTTCGATGTAAATTATTTCAGTCAAATGACTAAGATTATAAATTAAAACTAGAATACCTACTAAAAAAGAGGCAAGTTGAAATTCTTGATCATTTCTGTTAAAGTGACAATAGTTAGTACTAATTTTATATATTTATGATTATCTTACCTTTGTACTGTCTTTTGTGGAGCTGAAGAGGACATGCACCATAGAAGAAATTCTAAATACAAAACTTAAAGTTTAAACTAACTTCAAAAATCTTGCACGATCAGAATTAAAAACAAATAACCCATTAAACACTGTAAGTATAGGTTCACAGATGATAAACTATACTAATTGCTTTAATAACACTTGTTGTCATACATAATAATGACAGGCAAGCAGAACACTTTTTTTTTTATTAAGGATCATAACAAATTACTGCAAAAAGTCCTAACAGACAGGTTGTCACCTGATTCTAATTAGCTAACACATACAATTCTGAATAATTAACTGCCATATAGAACTAATATGCGAATGGTTTCTTAAAATACAAACATAATGTTTCGTAAACATCTGTGGAAAAAGAAAGTAGGGAAAAAGTTTTTCGTCTAACAAAATTGATAATATACCAACAATATTAGTTAGAAAAGTTTCCGTAGGTCTTGGAACAAAAGTTACGAGAATATTTATGACCATTTCATATACATAGCATTAGGTACATAAAAACAATTTAGTAGTTACCTACATTATACTCCACGAAATCAGTAGCTCTAATGCATTAAACCTCATACCGTGAAGCAAAATAATTTTTCGTAGCTCATAGTTTCACCTAAAAGTTTTTTTCATTTAGGATTGACACTAATTGGTTATTAAATTAGATAACAGATGATTTTAAAAGATCATCTGTTATCTGTATGAGGTGTAGATATAAATAATTAGGAGTAGGAAACACTATAAGCTCATTCAACTAATGCAAAAGGCTAGACCAGAAGCAGGAGTGGTGGCAGAAGAAGAATATCATGACATAACACGCTGTATCTCCAAATTCCAAGGTTGAAGTAGTAGATATAAACAATAGTAGACACAATACCTACAAGGATCGTTACACAGAATTCGGTATGGAGTACTATACTCGTACTGTTATGAAAAACATTTTTCAAAAGTACAAAATAATTTGGTATTGTTGTAACAATGCAAAATCATTTTGTATACAATTGTGTGGTTTTTGGCAGATTCTTGAAAGTAGTTGAACAAAATTTGTAAGATATGTGATATCGAGCGCCCTATCGTGTGATAAAATACTAGTTACTGGTTACAGGGCGCTCCTATTGTGTAATAGGTATACTAACATTTATATAAAAAGGAAGAAAGAATAGGACGTCTAAGGAACTGTTATCATAAAATAATATAGGAACGTTGCAGAACTCCGTTAAACAGTTCGCACTGGTATTAATAATGGATACGTTTAGTACGAGCGCATTTATATCTGCACCTTGCTTCAATAAAAACTTGAAACAATTACAGCAACATGACAAAACGTCGTAACCACCACTTGACCACATTGTCATTTTGACCACTGAATCCCTATTTAAAAAGATCAAATTATATTGTAATGAGATTTATAGAAGATGCTTTAAAGACTACATGATGAATTCCTCGGCAAGTTTCTTTGCATCGATGCATTTCCATGGACTCGTTGGCGTTTTTCCGTCACCTTACAATTGCATGACTCGAATTCTAGAAAGTTATATGGACTGCAATTAGCATTTCTGATATAATTATAGGTATAATCAATAAATGTAGATGACTATGTATGTTATCGACAAATAGTTTATTGATTCTATTTTTTTATGGTTGGGTAGTAACTAGAAGTCAATCCAGTTTAAAGGGTAAGGGAGCCGGTGTAATTATGATCACAAAAGGCGATCTATTTGAATTCTCAGGTGTCAGCATACTTGTAGGCTTTGGATTGTTGCACGAAGCAATCCGAATAACTTCAGGGAAACAGTAGCAGACCACCCAATGGTAATTAACAATCGGCTTGAAAAATAACAAGTATTATTTTATAAATCGGCTACCTGTATAAAAAAATTACGATTTTGAATTCTGACTTGATTTAGTCGCCTTGTTGCTTACCATCAGATGAAAACTGACTATCTTTACTTCATATCCATCTAAAATCGTCAACTTATCAGTTTTGTTGTACTAAGAAAGTTAATAATTGTATACTAACTTAAAGTAATCATTTGTATTTCTTGCTAAATAAATAATCCTAACGTTCCTGCCACTTTACAAATCTTAGAACGTTGTATGCATCTAGTTTAAAAGAAGAGTCAGCAAATCTTTTTAGTTTTTCTTTAGTATCTCAGAAAATAAAGATGATCGTGAATTTATCATAATTTTCACAAAATTGCTGGGCATTTGTACACAATATTTTATACATTTGAGCTCTATCGGTCTAGCAGTATTCGAGTTATTGGACAGACAGACAGCAGACTGACAGACATATGGAAAAGAATCCTTTGCTATAAGGATATCAATTTTAATGGAACTCTACAAATTTACATATACAGACAAGTTATAATTAATGCGTATAACATAACGAGAATGTTACCACGGTAATTTTTTTTGACAGATAGCAAGGCAAATAAAAAGGCGTATTTAACATTGATTTGACTGATTGCCTACTAGTTTGATTTATCTATTTAAAAGTGATGAAATAGTTCATACCTAACACTTTAAAAAGAATATACAGTACAATAATAGTAAAAGCCAACCGTAAATGGAATAAAGTAAGGGCATAAATAAGAGGAGGTTTTGCGGCGAGCTCCAGGCTAACGAGACGAGGCAAGTTCCTAGCGGAGAATCCTAAGAGTTGGAAATTCTTCAAGTTTCCCGGCTGCAAAGTTTTGCAGGTGCGGTTACATTCAGCAACTTCTCTCGCATGAGGGTGTGCACTTTATACAATTATTGGGTTTAGTTGATTAGGAATTTGGCAAGGAATTGAATAATATGGATTTACTTGAAGTGATTAAACCAATTATTTTATTTATCATCAGATCATCTCTATCTACTGCTGGGATATTGATGTCATTCCAGACAAAATTAAGATTGAATATATTAAGAGATTTTATACTGCTTGATTCGTTTATATATCAATTATAGTTTCGTATTTGCGTGATCATTTTATTAAGAAACTGTTGTAGTTTTTTCAGATCTTATCTGAAACTGTATATGGTATAATTTAGGCAAATAAACATATAAGTAAGATACGTTATAAATTTCCTTCCATCACTCCAATATTAAATAATCAACCAAGTATAGTTTGATATTAAATTCCTATTCTTACGCATTAACAAAAGAAAACTAAAAGTGAATCGAGGATTCCTTCAACACTGCTCACATACGGAGTCGTTTAGAGGTTACTAGGCCTGCCCGGGACCGGTTTGTCACATGGCCCGAACCACGTGCGGCCTCCAGAATACACCTATGTCATATATATACAGAACATATTGCTGTATAATGTTGATATAAAGAGCCAGGCAACTTTGTCGTACAGCCCGTTAAAAGCCTTTTGCAATATTGAGACATGATTATAGGTAAGTAATCGAAGTACTTGTTAATAAACGATTTAGATCGTCTTGATAGTTATTTATCATTGGTGTTATTTTTCCGCGATCTCAAGTATCATTCAAACATTGTGTTCTCTCACAGCAATCTGTTTAAAAATACAACGGTCCAATAAACCTGAACGTGTTTGGTTAAATGAAGAGAGAGGCGCGGGAGTATATTTTGATCAAACTCGGAAACAGAAGTTCAAAAACAAGTCTCGGGGTAAGTCGGCACGCACGCCAAGCCAAGGGGTGAGGGGTGAGGTAACCACCCCGGCTCAAACTTATCGCATTATTCAAGCGAACGCGACTCTTGAGTAATTTTGAAATATTACAATTTTCGGGCCGCACCACCGCACCCGGCCGCGTACTTCGACGGACCGACGACCAAGTTTCTGTGTGCGAAATTAATAGCAAGCTTTTATAATAAGGTATTTATCTTAAGTTTTTTGTTTAACGTAGCTTTCAAATAATTAGCAAGTTCAAAAAATAGTTATAGAAATTTTAAAACAAAACTTTTGTTCAAATCAAAAGCAACAATATATGTTTTTTTAGAAAGTTGTTAAATACTTAACAGTTACCACTACTAATACAGTAGCAGTCCCAAATAATGCAACAAAAGGCGTCCTTGTGAAAAGAATAGCCATAGTCAAAACACATGTGTTCTAATTTATAATAACAGTACAGTTGATAGTTGTGAAGAACTCGAGATGTTGCGACATCGCATAAAAACAGCCTATTGTCAACTTGTAACATTTGTAATGCTAAACAGTGAAAAGATGCAAATGCAAAATGAAATATTGCCGAACCGTTATGTTTACAAAATTCTTCCGAGGTCCGTTAAACTGTAAAAAATTGTAAAGGCCCCAAGATGCAACATGAGAAACAATAACTGGCAACAATAAGCGTTGCACAATTCGACAAAGGGCGTCTAGACAATGCTCTGTTCTAACAATTCACCTGCTTGAGTAAGCAGGTAACCAATTATTATGCTAATGCACTTGACAATGGATTTAAACACCAAATAATGTTTTAGAGAATTGTGGTCAGAGGCTCGGTAACGCATTACACCTTGAGGTTATTTATAGTCCTATTTGTGAGGTTCATAACAAAAGTTCGTTTCCGTGTTCTTTATCGGCATTGGCTTATCAATTGACAACGAAATTTACTGCTCTGTTAAGTAAAAAAACACAAAAAGCAGAAATTGCACGATTAGATATTAAACTAAATAACATTAAAAATTAACATGTTGATTTAAAGATTTATTTTTAATATCATTAAAAGTCTTTAAAATCACATTTTAATTAAATAATTAAGCAGTATTTGTTGGCCAAACAAGTTATTGGCCAGATGTGGTGAAGTTTATGATGTCTAATAGAGTTTATAGCTTTTTTATTGACATTAATGTTCTCCTGACTCCGCCATTTACGACCACCTCATTCATTATCGAACTGTTGAGGTCAAACATCTGTAAATCATCTATGAAAATATGAAAGAATTTTACTGTCTCCTTTTCATTCTTCTTTATTATTGTTTAGCGTTAGGCTAGAAAACTTTATTTTTACATTAACAAATCGACAATAGTTAAGTGTTAGTTTAAATTAAACTACTCATAGGAAGAATAATTTCATACGTGTATCACAGTTTTTACTCATAAACTTGTAAGTATCAAGAAAGATCCTAATCGTTACATAAGTGCAGTTAATGCATTCAGATCAATACATTATGCATTTACTTCTTTACTTAATACAATTAATTAATTACCATCAGCTTCTTATCTCAACGTGTCATTGCGGGTATTAAAATAAATGGATAAAAAAATTGTCAAGTTTATTTTTACCTGATATTCAAACTTTGGTTAACATTAATGTTTTAAATACAGTAATGATTAACAAGTTTAGTAACAAGAAAATCAGACTCAGACAAACAACGCGCCCGCACATGGGGGAATTTATTGCCAATACGATAATTATTCGGATTTTAAAGCTGATGTGCGGTGCTTTACGGTTCTTTACGGTATCTAACGATTAAGCGATTTTGTGTTCTGTTGCAGAACCGGTAAGATCGTTGCTCCGCGATTTGCGCAATTTGAAGCGAAACAATCGGCTATTTGCTTATTCCGTTGCGGCAGCGGGACAGTCGCTCGCCACATTTGAAGTGACTGCAATTTGTCTCCAGTGACGTATTTCAAGTAGATATGATCGTATGTTTACGACCAATGCTTGCATAAATTTCCCACCAACAGATGTTGATTTTTTACTTGTTACTTCACGGGAGGTGAGCTGTTCACCTGTTACTTAGTAATGTTTGACGCGACTGATCGGTTTTTTGTTGAAATTAAAAGTTCGATAGCGAATGATCGACCGTACGTGAGGTGAATCGAACCATAAACACAACAGAAATAGAGTTAAAATGTTAATTTAATAATTTGAAGATATGCGGTGGCCGAATGTTGGAACATTGAGCATCGAATGTAAATAATGTGTGTCTTAGGCTTACATATCTTTCAAATACATCTTAAACATCAGCTTGTATACTATCTACATACGTCCATACTTATTTAGTGAAGATTCTTTGGAAAAAAACTCTGAAAGTGAAATAAATTGTACCCTTCACCTAAATATCTTTGGATGGCATTTGTTTTAAATAAATGCACACGTTAAATAAACATGAAGTTTAATCAAATTCGATAAAAGCAGATGTACTGCGAACACGACTTTTATGGCAATAACGACTGCGTGCCGACTGGCAGCATTGTCACTTGGTGGTGCCCTCGACGTACAAAAACTTAAGTATTGCAGGAATCACTCATTAACTTATTAAGATGATAATTTATGACCGCGAGAAAGACAATTCCAAACTCGCTATAATATAATAGTCTTGAATTTATCAAGTACAGTTTTTTATTGACAAAAGATATTAAAGTACAGAGGAAATGGATACAATTTATGCTAGTCCTATGAACGTATTTTTGCTTCCTTCAAATAGGAAAGCTATAACAAAGCAAAAGTAATGGGTCTAATTTGTTTTAGAGTGACGTGTGTTCAACGGAGCGAAGGCTACTTTTGTGTTTTTATATCATCTTTACCATAATTATCACGGGACGTTGATGTGAAGGCAGAAAAATCAATCAACAAACATTTATAAACTCTAGTTTGAAAGTAAATTAAATATTTTATCTATTTACACTATATATTCTTATACAAAGACAATTTTTCATCTAAGAATACCTATATTTTAGCTTTAAGATCGGTTATACTTAATAAAAATAAGTTAAAGAAGAAATGTCGTATATGATGATTACATTTTAAACTTTATTGCACTAGTTATTAATTGTACATACACAAACAAAGACTATATTTTTTGGCCCTGGAATTAAACCATGAGAGAAGTAAAGCATGATTTCATTTTCTGCGAAAAACGAGGCCTTGCTATCTCAAGACGAGCTTAAAATTACAAAAAGTAACCAGCGGCATCACTGAATAATAAGCAGAGATTGAGATCTAACAGGGTGATGTGAAATAAGACAAATATGGCGGCGCACTTGAGATGAATTTCAAATAGTTGCGCCTGCGCACGACGACGCTGGACGTACAGTCTCTGCTTGAACTACTTTTTTTGTATATCTCTCCTTCTGGACTTTAAGGAAGTTTGATCAAGGACTGATAAGATTCTTAAAACACGTCTGGATACCAGTTTTTGTGTGGTCGCATTTTAAATTATAATATTCTAGCACACCGATCTGGATTTTAAAGCAGTTTAACGAGTTTGGATCGTACACGAAATGCAATTCAAATGATCTGTTCTGTTTACAGTTGATAATATTGTATTATTGTAAAGAAATTTTGTACTTTAATTAAGTCTTTTTCGACAAGAAATATATTAAAAATACAGTAAATTAAAGAAATACACAATTATTTACAACAGGTGTACGCCGTCCAACCCCTCGTGGTGAGGCATAATCCCCAGAACACTGAATCTTCCTCACTAAACGGCCAAGCTCAAACACTGTGTGAGATAGGCGCCAGCCCTGAGGTATCCGGAGGCGTGGACCAGCCTGGTCAAAAGAGCCCTCACGAACGCCTTCGTGTAGGCTGACCACAGGTTCAGGGCCTCTACAGCGAACCACTAGTCAGCCGTCAGGCTTTATTATTTGCGGCGCTTAAGACTCTGTGCCCTGGCCGCTGCTGCACCGGCAACTTAGGCAATGCCCTGGATATGAGATGGGGCCAAATGATCTACACCCATCCCAGTTTAATTAAGTTAATTTAGTTCCTTTAACTATAAAATTGGTTTGGTATTAAACTATAGCTGAGTTCATTTATTATCTCTTATATTTATATTGTTTAGAATGCAGTATTTACTGTTACTATGGCTGGCATAATGATTATTATGAAAAAGGTACCTAAGGTACCTAGGTAAGTTAAATTCAGAAAATAATTTATTGGCAACGTAGTGTTATTCAGACAAGCAAAATGCAAGCTGCTATTTCATTTATGATTGTCATTAAATATATTATCAACTTTATGTCCTCTATTGAAAAAAGAAGCTATAGGCTAAAGAGCAATTTCTATGCGATTCCAAGAGTTTATTTAATCAAAATAAGGAACTAATTTTTTTTATTGTTAGTAAGCAATTTGCCTTTACTTACAATTAGTAGGTACTTTAGTGCAAAGTGAATTTTAAAGCTTATATTTAAATACTACAAGCCAGTCAGATTTCGATGACAAATATAAATAAATAATTTGCATCAAATCTTTAAAAAAATCATGTTCATCATCAAAATGTTTTCTAAGTATATCTGATCTGATCATGTACGAACGAGTAGTAAGTAGAATCAACATTATGTTTTGTTAAATTTATACCAAATACAATTAATCTGATAACAGTAATTTTGTACAAGGCGAATCAAATTCAATTTACTAGGCTATTAAACAAGATAATAAAATTTAAAAGTGGATATTTATGTTGAAGATAAGAATATAGTTTAACGTAATCTGCACGCAATAATTGCTTGTTATTATTATTTAAGAGCTTAATAACGAAGTTACATCAAAGATATATTTTTTGATCTTTCATGTTAAAAAGGTATGGTTTTTAATAACTTCAACAAGAACAGTTTAACCTGATGTAAGGTTTATTAACTAATAAATAGAATGTTAAATGTGATAAATAAGAAGGTGTACTTCAGGTAAGAGTTTGCAATATCTTGCGCTCTACATAATATATTTAGAGTTTCTTTAAGAGCTTTAGCTTCACTTTTAAAGTGATCAAGTAGGATCTTCTAATTCTATCTCTGTATTTTATATTAGAATTATTTACTTGGTAGATACATATTTTTACAGGGATTTGTGTATCGTTATTATATTATCTTACATTCATAGACATACATATAATGTATAAATTTCTGAAGTATCTGAATAGTGTAGTGTAGAGTGCGATTAAGAAAGTTTATTGAACTGTCATTTCGTTTTTATCATATTTTAAAATAAGCAAAAATATAAATTTTTATATTTGAATTATAATTTGGACAAAAAATTCACACATAAATCACATTTTGTTTAACAGATTTTGATTTTCAGCTGATAAGTAAATGAGTTTTACCAAAAGTATTTTATATACTTTCTATGAAAGCGTATCCGCTGAATCATCCAAAATATATTTCTTCATCATTAGCAATGTTCTGCAGTTTGTATAGTTATGTCCTTTAGTAACTACTTAGTAATCTGTGCCCTAACGTTACCTACATAAATGTCTAACAAAACTGTGTTACTACCAAGAATGACCACGTGCTTCTGAATAACTTTATTCTCTTTTTTATTTCTTCATTTCCAATATTTTGACATGAGCAATGGAAGTAAATAGTAAAGGATCCATCAGTATTTATTAGTGGTCAATAATAATATTAAATACTTACCATAGGTTTACAAATTTATAAGATACAAATTATTTACCTAGATTAGTGGGCAAAACTACCGTTTAATATGACCATTTGTATTAATTTTAAGTGCTTAAAAATAATCTTATAGTGTTACCTACTTTGCAAAGTATAATTTATATGATCTACTTTCTAAGTTCTCTCTCGCTGCTCTCACTTCGCGCCGTACCGTTAGTTCGTTTAGGCTATTAGTTGACAGTGTCATCGTCCGCTTAATCGGCATCCCAAATAATTTCTTAACTCGTCGATACAACGAAGAAAACTTCTGTAAAAGTTTGTTTTGCAAACCAAACTTATGTCAGACCCTCTGGTCCCGACCGTAGTGAAGTTGGGAGCTATAAATCGGCAATAAACTCACCTTAAGTCGGGCGGCCGCGGCTCCCCGACGGCAAACGGGCTCGCGCCATTCCGCTCTCTAACAACTTCTTCACAAAACTCACAGTTCCTAGTAAAAGAGTTCCGAGGGTTTCACTCTGTCAAGTCACGTGTCAGCGTTTTAGTTTCGGCATGAGCGCAATACGTAATGTGTGTGTCGCACGTGGGTAAGTAGCCGTCAGTCAGGTGCGGAGGTGAACACGTCGTGTTGTTTATGGCGCGGTGTTACGCAACGCGTAGTCGCCGAGGCGCGCGTCAGTAGAATGTGCGGACCGATGCTTTACGAGCGACGCCGCACCCCCCGCCAGCGACGCCACACGCCGCGGCGCCGCACTAAATCTGCGACCAACAGAAAAGGACACCACCACCCTCCGTAATCCGGCACCATTGATGTCCGAGAGACAACGTTAATCGGAGCGATTAATTGAACGGTCCGCTCCGAGCTTGCGATAGAATTGTATCGGCAGCGGTTTGCCCGCAGCACGGGCGATCCGAGCAAGTGCGGCGTCGTAAAGTTTCTTCGTGTATCGTTCGATGCACCAGACGTTGATACCGGGACGTCTGTCGAAAATGTTGCTCTACTTCACTTAACCTTGACAGCAGTTCGCTTCGTACATTTTATTTTTTGGTATGCTTGTCTATGAAGGGATACATAGTGAACTGTTGGAACGTTTAGCTGTTTTACAGACGGTGCGTTAAGTAAAGGTGAGGGAGAAAGATGATATGTATGACAGCTGTTCCGAAGTTTAGTTTAGGATAAACAAGAGAGGACGAGAAAGTATTATTGAAATATTGTTTGAATGAGATGCATTGTTAAATATACCTAAGTAAAAAGGGAAATAAATATAAGTACAGTACTTATGGCGATAGATTATTTCTTTCATAATTTGAATTTCTTAACTATATGATTTTTATAATAATTAGACTATTATACAAAAAAGCTAATGATAATATTATTATACAAAAATTCCATTATGCTTAGGTTCTACTAATATGACACCTTTAGTTCCTTGAAATGATCACTAGATGTCGCGCTACATTATTACATACAACATGTGTTGTTTCGTGTATTCTGAGGCTTCGGCATATTTCTTTGCTACCTAATTAAAACGCGAATTTGGCTTCGCTTATGTAACGGACTTAGGAATGTATTCTATTTCATCTGTACCTAAATTAAAAATTTACATCAACCATAAAACCACAAAACACCGGGAACAACTTGTACAAAGTTAAGGCAAAAGTATGGCAAAGGTAAACGAAAGGTTAAGAGTTGACTTCTGCTATGACTCTAGACTTTGAACAGAAAATGACTGTAGAAATTTACGATTTAAGTAATTCAGCAAAAGATTTGGAAAGTTTAAGAATTGTGATGATGAGAATTATAGAGATAAGCCGTTGCTAAATTTGAAGGTTTTCAAATACCTATATCTTTTTTTTATTTCAACGGTCTCAAAATATCAAATGGTGTGTTTCACAGAATGCTTCTCATTGGAAGAAAACGCTTTGGCTTCTACCCTCCGCGTGTTCTAATGACGTGGTCGATGAAGTCTTTTGTATGACGTTGAAATATTGTTCGGATACACGCAGCATATAAAAGAGTTCAAAGCTGTTTCTAGTTAGGTGCAAACTTTTAATTACCTTGACTGACGCGTGGGTTTATGTAATTAGTTACTTCAGGTGAAGTTTTATAATAATATAATTTATACCTTATACAAAACTTTACATAGGATTTCTGGTGGCCAAGGATCGGAATTAGGTATATAGAGTAATTTATGTACCTACTTTCGATTTTGTGATGGATATTTCGGGACATTTCCGAGATTTATTTGAAAACGTGTTCGTCATTGGTTTGTCATTCATTTATTTATAAATTCATAAATAGGTATAAATAAATGTCTAAATTAATAAATTTTTGTACCACATTTTCGTCGAAGTTACCTAGTACATAAATCATCATCATCAGGTTATTTTTGTCTCCACTGCAGGAGCACAAGTCAGCACAACCCACTCTCATCTGCCGGAGACAGACGGAGGATTTGGCCTACACTCCCCGCTCTGGCCAGACGGGTTGGGGCGGCCTGATTGATGTTTTATAATGTATTCCCTTAGTCGCCTTGTACGACAACCACGAGAAGAGTTGAAGTGGTTCTACTCTACCGAAAACCACACGGCATACCTACATAAATGTCACTACCTTATTCCGATCACTGCTGATGTCAATATAATTCTAACTACCTATATCAAAACCGATCCAAAGATGGATGAAATCAGGAGCGTGGATGATGTGTAGGTGCCAAATGTGTCCTTAATAGTTAATAGTAATCATTGGTACCTATTATGATATATGTACCTACATGCTCTCCTACTGTGATTTGCATCGGATAATAGTATTTAAATCTTATGAATGAAAGTTGATTCCAGAATACTTTTGGAATACAAAAATAGGTAGGTACATAGGTACTAATAGTAGCGAATCTTTAAAAATTACGTTAAAAATTTCGCAAGCAATATAGGAATTTGAAATTAACATAACCGCTAACCTTGATTTTCAGATTGTTTAAGTTAATACTTTACTTTCTTATTAAAACATTTTTCTTTACAACATTATTCATCAATGGATGCGTTATGGCACTTATAAAATTGACCATAAATTTAAAGACAATGAAGTGGAATCCGTATGTGTTTCTTTTTTATTTATATATTCACTCCTAACCTAAAGCTTTTCGGTAGGTTTATTGGTAAAACCACTATGAAATTTAGTCATTTATTAATTTAAAATATTGCAACATTACAGATTATTTATTATACACTAAACACATATTGGTTGTAATAGTGCAGGATGTCAGGGAAATAATTTAATATAAAAGTGAATTCCATAAAAAAGAAAAAATACCTATATGAAATCAAATAATAATATCCTAGTTATGTTTACAATACGAATAGGTAATATGTATCACTTCGTGATGGCTCGACGCAACATAAAAAAATTAATTGCAAATGAAAAACTTAGCCACTAAAATAATATCTACTGCTTAATATATAAATACTTTAACAATATAACATTAAAACTCAATACTCAGATTCGTTACAAAGATGATAACCAAATAATTTAAAGCTACATCTGACAAAGTTAGGCTCACCTGTTATAAAAACCGAAATCCAACCGCTCCTTACCAAATATCGAAGCAATATGACTGGACATCTGATAACATACCCGACCAATAGAGAGCGTTTATTCCGCAGCCATATTGGTTATCCCCACCAATATTGCTTCCGGGAGATGAATCACAGTAGCGTCACAGGCAGCATGGCACTGTCAGTAATAGAGTAGGTAATGCTCTATGGGAGGGTTGCTCAAAATTATATTGCTCTTATAAATAAATGTATTTAGTATATTGATTATTGAAATTTAGAATGTAATAAAATAATAACAAACCGCACTTAACTTTACGTATAAACAAAACATCATGTTGTAGTTATAGGAATTTAAAAAAACGTTTCTTTTATAGTTTACTAAGATACCTAAATTAGTGTTAAATACTGAATACCCGTCAAAACACCTACCTACAATTACCTACAAGTGTAGTACTTACAATTCTGGACTCTTAAAAAATAACTTCAGCTTCAGCTATGAGACTGTTCAACCTGTTTTTGGGGAATTCACGGATACTAGATAGGTAGGTATCATAATGACTAGTTATGATTCTAAAAAAACTGATACCAATAAACAAATCTAAAAAAAATTACTTTTCCACATTTACGGCAACTAAACAATCCAGAAAACTTGCCAATAATCTATAGGTACTTAAAATAAAACTGTAACTGGTCTATGTCTGTACATAAGAGATATTTAAAAAAAATTGTATGAGGGGTCGTATATATAGGTCCAATAGAAGCGGAAACAATTATTTTTAAAATTTTTGTCTGTCTGTCTGTATGTATGTTTGTTACCGCATCACGCAAACACTAATGAATGAAATTTGATGCCGTTTTCACAGTTGTCTTGCTGGTGGTCTAACTTAAAATTTGGTGCCTGTTTCATCTTGATACGCCACTTAGAACCTGAGATACTAATAGAGTAATTTTTTCTAGAAGCCATTATATCGGATGATAATAAAACGACTGTTAATATTTCTTCTAGTAACTCAGTATCACATTTAGAAATCATTCATGAAGAAAACATATCTTTTTTACGAAAATTTTGATAAAAAATTGCAATATTTCTCGAACGTACGAGTATGTTCATCATATTGGTGAGGTCAACGGCCGCAGCGCGGCGTACGGCGCGGCGCGTATGGGATTGAGTGAAATTTAGTTTTAGGGGATAGGGATGGGGTTGAGGTTGGGGTTGGGATTGGGATATAGAGAGTCTCGAGTCTGAGTGGGAGTGGAAGTAGAAGTGGGAAGAGAACGGGAGCGGAAGTGGGAACGAGGGCAGATTCTGTAGTTCACGCGAGCGGAGCCGCGGGCACAGCTAGTCTTTTTATAATGAGTTTTTCTATTTACTATGACGCCCCATTTTAGCCTGTTAAATTATACTTTCTATTAAAAAGAAATATTTTTTTATAATAGGTATAAAATTTAAATTTAATAATAAATTAACTTTTATACCTATAATATACATACAACTCTTCCGTCTTTGCCTGTGGTTCCATGTCATTGATCTTATGTTATAGTTAAATGTGATTAATGTTGGTACTTTTTTTAAATCTAAAATGTAGATATTTTGCAAGTCAATGCCATCATTATAAATAATGTAAGCATACACTTCACTATTTACTTCAGATTAATGAAAATAATCCAGAATTAAAGTACTTAAATTTAAAATAAAGTTTTGTTTTGCATAAGCTACGTGGATAATATATACAAAAGCATTGTCAGTTTAATCAACTTAGTAAATATTTCTCGAAGAGATCATAATATTAGGTAGTTGCATAGTACATTATAAATTTGTTCTACGTTTTAAATGAAAAAAATCCATGCTGATATAAAAATGTTATTGAATCACCTCTTGAGGAAATATTTTATAATCGACTTCAAGCGACGCCTGGTTATCTGTCAAATAACAATCTATGTAACAAGATATGCAGGTAGGTATTAGGTAGGTCTTGATTTTCGTATTACTGGGTACAAGTATCACTAAGTAATTAAATAGCTTTGAAGTTGACGCCCGTCGCAGCAAAAAACAAGATGCAACCTGGGGTGCGGAATGAAGTGCGGGAGCGGCTTGTATTTTTCTATTGGCCGCGATTTCGATGACGGTGACAGTTCGACGACATAAAGACATGCTGGTGTCACTTGTCGTCTGTAGTAGCGTCAGAAAATAACTTTAGTAGGTATTTACCTATTTAAGTCTTTAATTTTAATTCAAAGTGTAATCAAAAGGTCACTAAGAATCTATTAAAAAGATTACGACAATCTGTTGTAAACTCTACAACAACAAAAAACAGTAAACACAAATTATTTTGAAAAGAAAACTCAACACTTCGTTTATATTTTCAAAATCAATTATAAAAATAGTAAATAAATTTGTTTCTTTTGTCAACTAAGGAGGTATACCTAGATATTAGGTTCTACAGAATTTTCGTATTCTTTTTTAAGTTCTCAATTTTTCATTTTACCTTCAGACTTTTTCTAACGATTTTTGTAATAAAAGTGATTTAAAAAAAAGATCGGTTGAAATGATTGGAAGTCTGTGTTGAAAATTATATTTATAACCTATACCTATAACTTTTATTATTTGTAAAGAGGTCTGCCACCACTATTAAACTCATATTTATTAAATTCTTTATGTCATACAAATAGAGTCTATCAAATGCATAAATGTTCATAAAAACGAGAGTAAGTAACACCAAAAGACATTTCTTTAGCATTAGTTGACATTTATATTTTTTATAGTATGGTTGCCGGGAAGCGAGCTATATTTGACTGACTTTAATAATACTTTGTCAGTACGAGGCTAAAGTTCGTTTATTTAACGTATTTAAGTGGCCTACGAGCAAACAAACGTTAAAATATATGTTACCACCATAATAAGGATCTCCATAATAAATCTGTGTACTTACTACATTGACCATGAAGCTAGGTTATTTACGCAATGTAACTAGTTACCGAGATTCAGCATAAACGAAATATCAGTAGAGCAACTTTCCAGTCCGCTCCACATCACATTTCGTTTGCCACATTCCTCAGCACGTTTAAAGCATGCCCTAAACAGCTGATTTCCCCGGTATATTCTCTTCTCTTTTATCGCGCAGTAAAACACGTAATAAAACAGAGAAAACTATACTTTATGCGCTCCCTACAGAATTGCGTGGACGGCGTGCGTAACCTACATGCGGCCATTTCGAGATTTACGATCTGGGAATTGTGTGTTGGAGGGAGATAAAAATATTAAACTCTCCGCCGACGACTAACTCGAACGTAGCGGGCCCGTTGATACTTTGAGGACAAGACTTCCATAGAATAAGCCAAAATTACCGATAGAACATACTTGGTTTTCATACGAAAATTTTAAATAACCCAGGACGGTAGCGTTAAAACAGTGAATTTTCTATTGTAAAGAGTTCCGTCGCTCTTCGAATACAAAAGTACGACTAAACATCTAACAATTTATCTGAAAATCATCAATGTACACACTCTTTGAATTGCATACTAGCTCATTTTGTTACATCTGTGTGCGTAAATTAAACTATCCGCAAGGGACTGCTGAACGTTATAGCTTTCCCTTTTGTTTGGCTAAGTTATGGGTATGTTAGAGCGAGAAGTCGTAAATCGCGGCGTGCGGACCGAAGTGACATGTTTATGGGCGGAGTGCGCGTGCCGCGTGCAGTGCAGGGGAGTGGGAGCGCGGCAGTCACGAGCATGGCGCCTTGGCGGAAAGGTAACTGTCAAAATCCCGAAAAAAATATTTATAAAAAAAATAATTGTTAAAAACATTTTAAATTAATTAAACATAACCAACATATTGTTACTGATAATAAGTATTATACTGGATTTATTAAAAAAAAATATTAATTTATTATTATTATTTTTTTATCAAAAAATTTGGAAGATAAAAATCTATAAATTATTTACCTACCTACATTTGAATTTAAACATCAAACAAAATTAAATCTGTATGCGTATGATATTAAAAATAACAAACCGTCGAATTGAGAACCTCCTCCATTTTTTTAAGTCGGTTAAAAACAACCTTACTTTCACATATAACACTAAGTTTAGAAAGATAAAAAGAAAATCACTTTCACCTAATCACACTAATATTATGATGGGAAAGATATTTCTTTATTGATCTAGGTAGCGGCACGGCTGAACAGCTTTTGATAAAACTTTGTACTGTGAAAGTTTATATTTGTCCTGGAATAATATATAAGTTACTTTCAAAAGCAGACAAATTCGCAGGTATAAGCTAGATATAAATAAAAACAAATTATTTATACGTTCCCTCGATATCTATAGAGCTATTAAACGCAAGAACGGAACCAGTAATCAACAATAATGTCCATTCCAGCGGTTCTACAGGTGGCAAGGTGTAACCCTACCTTTAATGAGAGTCGCCCCACGCCCAATAAATTAAAGCGGCACACTCCTAACCGACTTCAGTAACATGGCTTACAGCGTTGTAATTCAGAAACTGAAACTCGTGATTGCATGCAGATCCGCTTGCTTAATTATTAACTTCTCGAAATAAATATGACATATATACATACATACCGCCTTGTGGTTTTCGGTATAGTAGAATAGGACCATTCCAACTCTTCCCGTGGATGTCGTACAAGGCGACTAAGGGAATACATTATAAAACATCCATCAGGCCTCCCCAACCCGTCTGGCCAGCGTGGGGAGTGTAGGCCAAATCCTCCGTCTGTCTCCGGCAGATGAGAGAGGGTTGTGCTCCTCCAGTGGAGACAAAAATAACCTGATGATGATATACATAAATAACACTTGTCTAATTTCAAATTAGGATTTTCTCCTGTACTATGGAAATTAAACAAGGATACACAAATATAACATCCAGACCGGGACCAACTTGTACAAAGTTGTCTTTCCCCGGTGGGAATCGAACTCATGATATCTCGCGTCGAGTCCAACGACCAAGCCACTAGCTAGGCCAACGAGGCTGTCGAAATGCACAATACATACACAATTTGTAAATACACAGCTAACTTTACCATTTTAGAGAAGTGGTTAATGAGTACTACTCTAAAATGAGGACAGTACTTTGGGGTCTGAAAATATAGGTCCTGCAATTTCTTTTTAAATAAACAATTAGGTAGGTCTGACTGTCAATCATCCATTATCATGGTGGCCTCTGGTTAATCTACTAATCTACTCGTGGATATATAAATAAATAAATAAACATGTCAGACATTCACACCAATTATCCAGTCCCAAACTAGGCAGAGCCTGTGGTATGGTTACTAGATAACGGATAGACATACTTAAATAAATAGATAAACATCCAAGACTTGGGTACAAACATTCATATTCATCATACAAACATTTGCCCCTAGCGGGATTCGAATTCGTAACCTCCGGCGTGGCAGTCCGAGAGCTATCCCGTTCCGCCACGTTCCGAGGTCGTTTTGTTCTATTGTCTCCATGTCTGGTGGGGAAATAAATAATAATAAGTTATAACCACGTCTCATCCAGTCATGGCATCCGTATCTCCTGATGTCATCCGCCCAACCATAGACTGTCATCCTTGCCTCGCGTATTGGCTTCTAATCTCCATTCCAGGACTCGTCTTGCCAATCTGCCCGCTTCAGTTCTTCCTATGGTGGCTACTTTTGTCTGTTCTAACCCATTCATTACGCTTCCAGTCGCACAAAGTAAATCCCACTGTTGCATTGCGATCGCCAACCCGTCGTTGCAAGCTTGGCGATAATAACTAAACTAACTCCCTCCTTCAAACACGCTACACTTATTATTATAATAGTCATCAAGACATAATAATGACACCTCTAACACAGTACATAGCTCTGTGATATTGCTGTTGCACCCTACGTTCCGATTTCGACTTCGCAATGAGAGTTGATATACGACCTGCAAATGATAAACTGCAATACATTAAAGTTAGGAATTAATGCATCTGTCACTTCTATCAAAACAAAACTTTTACATGTCTTAGTATGCTCTTACGTCGGGACGTTCCTATGCCCAGCGGTGAACTAGACCCATAATGCGGTGTTCATGTCCACTACAAGTATTCATGTTATATTGTCTTTATTATCGTAGAACAGGGTTTTTGGGCCGTTAAATGTAGGTTTCTACCAATATTGGAATTTATTGTTTAAAGTTTAATATGTCCTCATCATCATGTCAGCCCCTAGCCGTCCACTGCTGGACATAGGCCTTCCCCAATGAACGTCACTACACCCGGTCCTCCGCCCTCTCCGTATCCAGTCGCTTTCGGCCACCTTCTTCAGGTCGTCGGTCCATCTGGCGGCGGGGCGTCCCACTAAAAATATGTAATTTTTGGCCTATTGAAGTTTAATTTTGTTTATTAATCTTATTATCAGTAGTTACCACCTTAACGAAGGCATGCAAGGCATGGACAAACAAGTTATTACTTTGACATACATTTACATCATCTCATCAGCCTTTAGACGTCCACTGCTGGACATATGTTTTCCACAATGGACGCCACCACACCCCTTCCGCCGCCTTATACAGAGTTATAGCAAAACAGAAATCTATACCGAAGCTTATTTGTCCGTTTGTCTGTCTATCTGTTTATTCGTCGCATTATTTAAAAACTATTGGATTGATTTATGTAAAACTGAGAGGAAATAATACGAAAATTATGAAGATTTACTAATATCTATCTTCCCAGGATTTTAAGGAAACCTAACATTATGTCAGCACCTAAGTAGATCGTGTACAACGTATACTTTGCTGACTTTATAAAGCAATAGCAGGATACCATACAAGGCACCTACGTGAGGACAGACTTAAAGTTAATATGCAGATTAGTATAAGAGAGACGTTGCGCCTGGCCCCGAGCTTGCTAATCGGCGATTCCCCTGCAAGTCACGGTGCGCCCGCGCACAGTTTCACCTCCTCTATGGAATACCGCGCTATGGCGTTGACGAACTAAATAAACGTTATTCTATATCCATTATAATTATGTGTCTGTTCTGCATACGTCAGGGCAAGAAATGCTAAAATTAAAAAAAAAAAACAACATTATTTGTATTGTTCATAAAAAAAAATAACTTATCTACTAACTTCCTTTGCAGACATGTTAGTAATTTTAGTACTGCGTGTTTTTTTTTATAAATTAGGTAAGTTAAAAGTTCGTAACAAATTAGATTTCTAAAATTGAACAATATGTCAGACTTTATTGTTCTGAATGTTTTCTCTTTCAAATTATCCTATTCAATAATCTTCAGAACAATAACTAAAGTTTATATTGTTCTTAGGCTTACTCTAAAACTAGCAGACATTTATAGTGTATAATATATCCAAAATACAGTTTCATTAAACGAATTAAAATTTTATTTTTCCGACATTTATCATCAACTGTATTTTTTGTAACTTACTATATCTACTTATGTGTAATCTGAAAATAAATGTTTTAAAATAATATTTAAATGAAGCGAGAGTTCTTTTTCCTATTTGTAATTTCGGAAAATTATATTTTAATAATATTCAAGCAGAAACGATTTATCGGTGCCGGATATCCGTGATTGCCGCTACTGAATTTTTAAAATGAATACTTAAATTATGGAGTGTATCGGAATATTTGATGTATTCGAATTACGAATTATAATTTTAAATCGTATACCTAAAAAAGTAGTTTTTATTATTATTTTGTCATGAGATATAGTTATCTGAATGTATGTAATAGGCTCAAGACTAGAATTCTAATACCATCCATAATATTGTATTGTAATTGAGTTTCAACTATGTTTATGATGCAATTACAGTTCACTAACATCACATCAGCCTTTAAACATCCACTGCTGGATATAGGCCTTCACTAATGTCAACACACCCGTTAATGACATTTACAGTTAAAGACTATAAACATTGTAAAACAAATTATTGACATAATTGAAAGTTTTTTTGTGTAACGTAATCTGACGTTTGCACACGACTCTTACTTCTAGTTTAGAAATATATCTACTTGTATCTTATATATCTACTTGTAGTTTATCAACCCTTAGACGTCCACTGCTGGACATAGGCCTTCCCCAATAAACGTCACCACACACGCATGGAAGTTATGACACTTATATGGAAATTAGTATTTATTCCAGTGTTTGCGTTTAGTTGCAGCCAATAAATGAATATTCTTTTATATTTTTGATTGGCTTTAATATAAAATCCTCAACAAAAAATATTAATATTTATGTTTTTGTGCCATTTCTATTGTATTCTGTTGGAATTTCCGCAACTTGTATCTTATATTGTACACATAAAAACACAGAATTAAACTAAAAGCTTCCATAAATGTAGTGTCAAAGAATATTATTTCGCCAAATTACCAAAAGTCTTTTCTCCTCTCTCACAAAAGGCCGAGTATTACATTAGAAACATAAATATTATTAATAACAGTGCCTCACTACGCAACGCTTTCCGGCTGAAGTTTCATGCGCTCACAAAAGAAAAACTCCTCTCCATATAACCTATGCATTGTCATCTATCTTTTTCCACAAAAGCCGGACATTATTGTTCGGTCCAAATACTCCTAAATCTTCGGAAAAGTAATATATTTTCGTTTTGCCCAGTGCGGTCGACGGTACATAGACGCCAGTCAGTTCGCTTCGCTACTCTTCTGTATCTGGTAATGTATTATACATTGCCCGCTTTTGGTCGTAACTCTTTCGCGTTTGTTGCGACTCGACAGCAATGGAAAAACGCTAAAGGTTTTCTTGGTTTTGATCGTATTTTCGAAAAGGTATGCAGTTTCGCTTAGGCTTGTTTCACACAATCATTTCTCTCGCTATCTGTGTAGGTAGTCAATTAGTGTTGGAGGCTTCATTCATCATCATCATCATCAGGTTATTTTTGTCTCCACTGCAGGAGCACAACCCTCTCTCATCTGCCGGAGACAGACGGAGGATTTGGCCTACACTCCCCGCGCTGGCCAGTCGGGTTGGGGAGGCCTGATTGATGTTTTATAATGGAGGCTTCATTGGTAACATTAAATTGCTAGGTATAAAGGTTCAATTTTCTACTTAACTTTAAGAAAAGTACATTTCTTTAGTTATTATGAGTTAGCTATGTATTAATTAAAATTTCTGTCCATTTCGTTCGATTATTATTAATAGCAAAAGTGTAATAATAATATAGACAGTGTGACAATAACACATATTATTTCCTGATTAGGATAAAAACCTAAAAACAATTACAATAAATATATAGGCATCTTCTGGGTAAGCGCGCTCCACCTTAGACCGAATCATCACTTACCATCAGGTGAGATTGGGGTCAATCACAAACCCATCATCAATTAAAGAAGAACAATTCAGTCAGTTCCCAGTATGATGGTTTAAAATATATTCAATTTAAATACATTATAGTCTATAAACATAATACCAGAAATGATAAAATGTTTACTATATTACCTTTAATTTCTTTAAGAACTACCTTCCTTTAAAAGTATTTAAAACAAGAGCGAGACGTAAAGTCCAAGTAAATTTGTCATAGGGATTCTTCATCTTAAGCTCTTCCACTGTCTATTCTAAACTAGACGAATGTCTCATATTACCCTCCTCTCAAAAGTGGTCCGTTCTCAGTATTACATAATGGACACGCGTAATTTGAGAACAAAACCCGTAAAGCTGCGTCAAAATATGTAAAGATTTTTATCTTTTCCGTAAAATTGCTTGGGAAAAAACATAAAGAAGGTGGTGTCACCTGATCCCGACAGATGAGATTTATAGCGCTCGGTGTGGCCAAGGCCTTAGGTCGAGGCCCAGAGTTATGACGCTCGGATATAATTTACCTACGTGTGACAAGAAATAAAAGTAGGTTCTGGGATAATGATCGCGTACGATGAATCACTGTTTTCGTTGCACGGAGTCTTTACTAAGCATTTATAACCATAACCTTACAGTGGGAATCGCGATAAAGGGCTTCGCCGAATAAGTTGCGGTGACGTCGAGAGTCAAACTATAGAACATCTAATGTGAAAATTTCAATTTCAACGATGCTATTAATGTAACTGTTACATTCCTTCGACGACGGCGCTCTTATAACAATAATGCTTAAGGTACCTATTGCACTAAGATATAAAACCTCAAATATATTCACTTGACTAAATTACCAGTCATTTGTTGTTGTTGTTTATAGTACCTGTTATTTTACGCTTATTTCATGTTTTTTTACTGCCTCGAAACTTATGTTTTTAAACATAAATTGAAATGAGAAGGATTATGTCATTTTCAGACAAAATTAGGGAGAGCGGTAATTTTCGCAGGATTTATTTGTAATTTGACAAACGCGTGACTTCAGAACGAATCCTAATAATGTATCTATAATATTTACTGAGTTTCTTCACTATTTCAGTTACGCAAAAAGTATAAATGCACTCATCTTAGGTATAAATACCAATTTTCTCACAGCTAACAGTCTGAAGCCGTCAGAAATCGAATTAAAATGAGGGGCTACCACTAAAATCTTCTCATTACAACCGAAAGACATTAGTAAAGGGGCGGGAAAGAAATTCTAGGCCTTCAAATGTACCTCGAAATACCCGCAATTTTACAAAAATATAACATTCTATCAGCACTTGAAACTCCAATGGAAAATGAACTTAAAAGGCTTTCTAATAAAAGTCGTTACTTATTGAATGGCAAATGAAAATACGTGGTTTTGTTTTGTTACAGTGAAAGCTCGAGTAAAGTGGAGGAGTCCCCGAGAAAATTGGCACAAGTGGTTTTAGCTAGGACGGGCGAGCGAGGGGTTGCGCGGGATGCGGGGATGAACGAAAGTATAAACAACTATAGAGTGGATACTCCTGTGGTATGTTACAAAGTTTTGTATTTGTCGCAGCAGTGAGACAAATGGTAATATTGTGTAAAACATAATTGAACTTTCTCTATAATTGATTCATATTATCAAAGTAAGAACATTGTGAATTGTCAAAATACATTATAGTAATACAGTGCATAATCATTGGCATATTTTATAGCATTTACACTATAGGACATATAGGCCTTATCCAATACGTTCCACTAAACCTGGCAAACCTGGTTGTTTCAGTTTCGTTGTTCCTTCTGTCTACAGATGGTCTACCCATTGTCACTTCAATTTACTGATAATTTCCGCTAAGTTGATTATCTTATTTTCTCGCGGGATTTCTTCATTTCAGTCAATATCCTGCAAAGAAACTTCAAGGCTACGCCCTTTCTATAGCTGAGCGACTTGAAACGAACACTCTGTTGTTACCTAGTCTATGGCACTAGTATAGGGGTGGCCGTCGAATGTTCGCCCAGAGATAGGACTCGCGACAAGATGTATTACTGCTTACGAAAAATTTTCAACAGTCTCTTCTATCGGATTGGCCCCGAACGGAAAATAAGAGGGGACAGCGACAAATAAATGAACGCAGTAAATATCCCTATGACAATAATACAGGTCAGCAATAGATTACTTTCTAGATAGTAACGCTATTATTAATGTTAGAAAACACACAGGAAAAAAGGCCGATTGATGGGGTAAAGATAAAATAATGGGACCTATTGACAAAGTTTGCGTAAAGTAGTTCTTATGGGTTGTTGACAGCCATTTGATAAAATGAATTGGTGCTTAACTTATATTATGCCTATCCACTTTTTATTTCGCAATGTGATAAAACTTTGATTAGATTGTAAGTTTATTACATTTAGGAAGGAATATTTTATTACCAAAGCTTTAGGTATATTACCTATATTTGTTATTTTCTAAGACCAATGTAACGTACAAATGAGACTAGCAACGCCAAATTTCGATTCAGACAATCTATAAAGTATTTCTTAGCAAAAAATTTCATATGTGTATGGAAGTAAACGTAAAACCAATTCAATTAAAACCCAAATCACACATTCCCAACGAAACCGTCGCGGATTTTTCTTTCAAAATTTATGTCCGCGGCTCGCCTCCAGAGGGCGCTTCGCGGGGTGGGGGAGGAGGGGAAGTAGGGGTGCGGGGTGCGACTTCATTTCGCCCGCGTCGTTTATCTTGAGAAACATAATTCAGGGACGAAGTCTCTGTCAACTTATTCCAATTCTTTCGCCTAAGCGTGAAATGGGTATGTGTTTTACTTTTTATACTTCATACCTAAGGTATATAGGGGCAGTGTCTATATTTTTGTGTAGGTACATTTTAGTATATTCAGCAGACGAAATACTCGTAGTATCAAAGATTTCATCAAGCATGATGATCCATCTCTAAGTTAGTATCGCCGCTTCTGTATCACTTTGTCGCTTTTGATTTTATTGCCTTCTCTAACTATTTATACTCATCAGCCACCGTGTGTTTATTCCTACATTTTTATGTATTTCAAATATGTTAGGCTGGATTCCGTTAATTGAGTGGATACAGAAGTGCAAGTCAGCAAGTGTTAACATTTGTTATTGCTAGTGATACGTTTATATAGACATCTGTGTCAATTATAGCTCAATGCATATAAGAATCAATTAGTATTTTACTAATACTATAGTTCTGTAAGCTTCATTACTTGCGTTCTATACAACCCATTGTCACATCATAAGGCTGTTCTTAAAGCACTTAGATAGAAGAAGGAAGTCTATAACTCAGTCAGTACCCGAATGTAATAGCATTATGATATTGGGAGGGACGTTATCGGTCGTCTGCCAGTCTGCTGCTCGTAAATAACCCGCATTCATTACTCCCCCTGTAGATGAGAGAAAAATATTTAATATTATCTCTCTGATAGCGAAAGGTGCCTAAGTACAGAGGGATATTAATTAAGTATACCTTTGTCTCCAAATTTAGATATTTACGAGTACATATATGGTCGAATGCTTGCCACATACTGCGCCTGAGGGAGATAGTGAGTGCCTTTTTGTGTTATTTTAGGGTTGCTACAACAGCTTACACGAGTCACTGTGACATGGACCAGGAGTTCCCAAAATAATAGGTTGAAACTAATAATCACCACGCGGAACACCAGGTGAATGATCGTAGTGTTTGAAGTTTAATGATACTATACTACACATTAACTGAATTTATCCATTGGCTTCATACGATCCACAGAAATACTGGGGTGGTTTATTATATATAGGACTAGTTGTTGCCCGCGACTTCGTCTGTGTGCACCACTTAACAACACAAATTATTATGTATTTCCCGTTGGAATGAGATGTTTTTCGGGATAAAAACTATCCTATGTCATATTTCAGGACCTAGCCTATATGTGTGCCATGTTTCATTCCGATCCGTCCAGTGGTTGAAGCGTGATTGAGTGACAAACATCCAAACTTTCGCATTTATAATATAATTATGGGGTGGGATACGGCGCAGATGTTCCAGTTACCACGCAGATATTCCAGTTACCACGCGGATATTCCGGTTAGCACGCGGATGTTCCGGATACCACAGGGAAACCAGATACTTAACCATACTTTATTTTAAAAATTCCAACACAACCTCTAATTAGATTTAAAAGTCTCTTAAATTTAAAAGTCTCAGAAAAGAATTGACGAAACTGTTATATACCTATTACTTCAAAATTAATTTAATTAAGTTTCGACATAATAATATCTATTTGAATATTAATTATGAATTATGGTGTCAGACTAAAATGTTCAGTACTACAAAAAGGATTCTATTATCCTATAAGTAGGTAATATAGGTAGGTATGTAACTAGTATCTGGTATAAGACAACTATTTTAATTATGGTTATTTTATTTGATTCTAATGTCAAATAATTAGCATCAGATAAGATTGAAGTCAACCCACCAAAAATAATAAAAAATTAGTTCCTTACATTTTCTTTCCAAAATTTTCTTTCTTAACAATATTTCGAAATTTGATTTTTAACTTGATTTTTGTTACATTATTTCCAAAACGTTAGTCCTCAGCTCTCTGCCCAGTAGAGAACCCGTTGACGTCACGTGTAGACCATATGTAACGTATCCGATAATACGCCCAACCAATACGTCATTTGACGCAATAACGGTCAAACCATAAATATCGCTTTGCGAAGACAACACGCGCAAAGTAATATATGAAGTTAAGAATAAATAGGCAATTTAGTGCGGGACGCACGTTTCGCCGAATATTGCCGAATATAGCCGACGACGGGCGGCGAATTTCCATACCGTATCGCGATCCGTGGGGTGCGTTTATGGGGTAAAAATTAAGTTCCACAGTCGGTTGTTGGTTTGCGATTGGATAGTGAGAAATCGGACTTAATTTTCCACAATTAGGGCAAAATTCATTGGTTTTCTCGACAAAGATCACAAATGGTCTCAGACTGTTCATGAAAGATCTGCTCTAATAGCGTTTTGAGTTTTGACATGTTGTGTTATGGTGTTGCAGAAAAACATCCGATATGCTGATAAATAAGGAACAGACTACATTGGCAGTATTATTTTATTATTCTATTCTATAATTAAAAGAGAAATCATAGGAGAGGTCCATATTGGAAGCGGATGAAGCAAGATGGCGAACGAAGCAGACCTACACAGTAGGATTGTGAGTCGATGAAGTAAGCGTATGATGAAGGAAAATCACAAAGGAATTGTATATGAACAAAATGAGTAGGTAGGCACATCTTACTCATACTTTTAAAATTAAAAGTGTTATATACTTATATTTCAAATAAATTTACCCAATCTTATGAACATCACAATAATTTTATTTTATTTTTAATTGAAACACCTATTAAATGCAACTCAATTGTGTAATAAATATCTAGGTAAATATATTACAATAAAATAGACTACCTCGTTGGCTTAGTGGCTTGCTCATTTGAGTCAAGCGCCAGAGATCGTGGGTTCGACAGTAAAATTTGTTCAATGTGTAAAAAGTTTTTCCCAGTCTGGAATTAGACAAGTTATGTATGATATTTATTTATTTACACACATATCCTACTTCAAATCAAATAGACAAGTAATTCATAATACATGATTTCCAATGCGAGCTCAAGTTTTTGATTGATTAGTTATTACCTACTATCAACTGAGAGTGGTTACATTAGAACACATTTTACATTTCAAACAGACTCTTATAAATCTGTGGAAGCACAATCGTATGGAAAAAAGATCCGCGAAGGTATAAATTCCGCGGTAAGACCCGATAGAAATGAGAGAATTCCCCATTAAATCTTTCTAACAGGCCGATAGGTGGCGCTTCGGCTAAGCAGCGGGAAGACGCTGGGAAAACACATTTTAATAAGGGTACCTACTGAAGCTCGAAGCTTCAGTGCTACAGATTTTGATACTACATTCACGAAATTGGTATTGTTTATATGAGTAAAGCAAGAAAATAGGTAATTCCATGAGGTATTAGCTATTTTGTTACTCTCGTAGCACGAATGAAATGAAAGCATGCTTTTTCACATAGAAAAAAACCGGTCATCTGCGAGTCGGACTCGCGTATTGAGGGTCCCGTACCATGAAAGGTAACGTAGAAATAGTTATTTAAATATGAGTTATTACCACGCATAAAGTTCATTTTTAGGACCGCATAACTAACCTGGTTTGTCATTTTTTTGCTGATTTCTATAAAACTCTACTAGATAGACACATCCTTTTATTTTTACTGCAATAAATATATAAATCTCTCTATCAGCTCTAATTATTTCAAATTTTTCGCCATGCAAACTTCGGAGATAAAGGGGGAATGGTATTTTTTCAGATATTTTTCATTATATGTAGAAAACTAAGCGGCATAAAGTGAAACGAAAACCTATTTTAGAAAGTACAAATGATGCATTTCGTTCGATACCCCACTTGACCTAGTAAACTTTAAATTTCCTCGCCCCCCTCGTCTTGTCCCCTTTATTCAATGGAAATAACAATATATATTTTTTAATTTTATCATTCGCAATAAAGTTGGATGGGCGTCATTTAAAACTGTTCCAAATTTCAAGACAGACGGACGGACGGAGTCCCACCATAAGGGTTCCGTTTTTATCATTTTGGTACGGAACTCTACAAACAGCGCTCCTGAGGTAGACTAACCACAGAAATAGTTACTGTAAACTTGCACCAAAAACCACACCACTAAAATTGTACCATAATATGAATATGAGTTACCATCAAAGTTTACGTTGTGATGATTACAACGATAACGATTTAATTAAATACGATAATATTGACCATAAATTATACTGCCCAAAATCAAGTCTAGGTCCTGAGTTGGATCCTAAGCATCAAGATTGCCGGTCCCGGTAAGGTATTACTCGGAGGGTGCGAGTACGCGCGAGAAACGAAATGTGGCTTTAAAAATTTGGAACACAATCCGGCTATTTGTCTTTCCAACGTCTCTTATAAATCAAGGAATAAAGCAGCCAACAATGCTTTATGGCGGAAAAAAAGAACCTACATAAGACCGGGAAATAGCAAGACCTTTGCACATACATACATTATGAATGTTAGTGTTGCGTAAGAGAAAGCTTCAAGTATGTATGATTCGTTACACATTCCCAGGCAGTTGTTGCTTTACTGTTAAAGGTTATACATTCTGGGCAAAAGGAACATCAAATAATTTAAAGCTATTAAACAATTAATTTAATTATGTAGAAACATATTAACCATTGTCGTGTGGTTCCCGGCTTAAAATAGTGACACCCACCACCAATCTTCTCGTGGGTGTCATTAATTCGACTAAGAGATTGCACCAGGGCAGGGCAGCAGGGTTGTCCTGTGAATATTAAGATCATTACTGCGATCACCAACTCGCCTTCCAAGCATGGTAATTGTGGCAAATCCCCCAATGGTCAGTCCATAAAAAGTGGTATTCTGTTGGGGTGGCTTACCTATGTTTAGTAATGATGATAATACTAACCATACCAAATTCCTTTAATTTTTTTCCATCGACAATGGTTTTGAGAACATTTTATTCTGTCATTCCATTTTAATATGTTACGTCATTATTTAGCGCGCGTCACACCCGTCCACACTACTCGACGGCACTCGCAAAATTATTACCATGTAACGCACTATATCACGGCAAATTTACGAGAACCTGAATATGATAGATTTTCAATCCGGCCGCCATAATATACGACGAAAAACGCTGTCAAAATAGAGAAATAAATAAAAGCGTGACAACCAATTAATAACTCGTAAAGTGTCAGTGTTGAGGACAATAAAAAACTTTGGCTCGGGGATAAAGGGGCAGAAAAAGGCGATCACAATGGCGGTATGAGGAGAAAAACGCCTGTAAAAAGCGCCGATATCGTCCATAAATTTGGACGGATTCAAAACAAATCGCCCTTATTCATTACACGTATGACTTATTGCCGCGAGAGGCTGAAATTTATAATGCACTTATTGAGGACACAAAGCAGTGGAATCGACTTCATTGAATAGGTGTTATGAAAACAACTCGAATCGAACAAAAAGCGACCTGCGCTTCATTAGTCACGTTCTTAAAAGTTGGATCGAAATAAATGAGATTAACGCTTACAAAAACAAAATTAACGTTCTCGTAACAATTTGATTGGTAATTTTTTGTGCCTAATATAGCGTATACAAAGTGACAAAATTTATGTATTACACCCTAGTTGATTATCAAATAAATATGATTAATCACCTTTAAATTGTAGAATGAACACATTGCTTAGACCAGTAATAGCGTATATTTATAATTTAAATGTGTTCGAATCTATATTTATTTATTTGATCTTACTGGTCGATTCTATATATTAATACTATGTTCATAGATAGGAGAGCTACAGCTAAGAACACAAAATTATTTTAAAATACATATTTAAAAGAACCAAAATATAAACACAACCCTAACATGCAAATCGAATCAAGAAACCTACTGAAGCATTTTATTATCAGATACCACGGTAACGATACCTTCATCAAGTCCGTGAAGCGTTATGGAACGTCGAATCGAAAAATAAATGGCGTTTAAAAGTGTGATCCAAGATGTACAAAAAGAGGGAGAAAAAGGAAAAAAAGTCGAACGAAATGATAAATTTCCCACTCGAAGTGAAAAAGTGAGCGTTTATTTATGACATGGCAGTGTATTGTGCCTTCAACGAAGGTCGGTTTATCAGATCTTGTTTGGACCTTGCATTTTATAATGCGAGTTTGGTCGCGCTTTGACATGGGGCAATGTTTCCTTTGCATTGTTTAGATTGTACCTCTGTACAGGTTTCGAATACTTAATATTCGTTAAATAATTTGTCATGATTATTTAGAAGCTGCCAATATTTATAAATAACATCGTGTTTCACGGTTTGAAAAAGGCAGACAGCCGATGGTAGCGACTATTGTTATAAATGAACGTTGCATTTCTTTGGATTTTTGCAAGCATTTATATTTAAGATTTGGGCTATGCACTCTAACATCAATAATATTATCGAAGACTTAAATCATATTACGCCGTTTTTTATCAACTTGTAATGCTGACTGTACTACAGTTCTCAGCATACTCGTTCATGTATGACGTTATAAAGATGGCAATATATTTTCTCTCTATATACTTCACCATGTGAGGGTTCAAAGAGGGCCACAGTGGGTAGGTATACAAAGTTTGTAAACGCACCAACGGTAGCATGCGTATGACGGACTGTCTTTTGTTGGGAGCAAATTAAAAAGTTTCTTCCGTAGTTCAATATCTGTGAGTTATAATATTAATAATAACTTATTATATATAGTGACGTTTGGATTCCCTGAGTACTTTACTTTACTGTTAATATCAATTCGAAAAACTTACTTGAAGAATGATAGTGATGGTACTTTCATTTGCAATGAAAATCATGAAAGTAAAATCTTGCTTTGACGCCACGGTTTCTTATAAAGACAAAATAAGCTTGGAACCATGCATGCTATAAGTATCAACTTACAACACAGTTCAATATTATTCTAAAACACATTAGCTACATGTCTAGTGCTACAGATGGATTTTTGTTTTGTTTAACCCATTGGTAGGAGATCGAGTTCAAAATGCCATACATTACCATTGGCCTATCACAACCACGACAATTTTCGAATCTACCTCCCCTTCGGGACCGTTATCTTACCCAGACTTAGACCTTAAATTAGACCAAAAGAATTATTCTCCAATCTCTTTTAGCGCGACCACAAATCACGGTGCTCCTTGGGAAGTAATTGAAAATACATTACGCAACCAAATTAAAGTGGTACAAGTTAGGAAAGAGGGCGGCAGGTGGCTCCCGCGGAGTCCCGCGACATCTCCCTACCCGCGGAATGTTTTGGCATAAAATATCGTTTCAATTATTTACTTGAAAGATTTATGGCACTTAGAAAAGTGCGCCGAGAAAAAACTGGGAGCGACCGACGTGTGCAGGAAAAGTGTTTTTCTTGGGAAACTTATAATGGGTATGAGTGTAGGAAAGTTTGTGAATCTCTTTTCTATGGTAATTTGTTTTGCGTACGCTTATAAAGATATTAGTGTTCGTTGTTTTTATTAGGCAGAATATGTATGAGATGATGAATTTATACGTGCGAGGAAATATTTATATTCCAAGTTATCCCCTAGTATCTAATAACGAATAGTGCAAAAATGAAGTCTATTATTTTGCACAAAGTATAAGAGGTATGAAATTCAAGTTTAAATTATTTCCGTATATATATATACATAGGTTAGATAAATTAAACAAGCGTTGACCTTTTTATATTTTCAATAACCTTTACTGTTTTTGACCATTTTTTATTTCATTTAAGAGGTTTCTCGGGAAAAATATTACTTGCGACAAAAGTCCAAAAACTTAAAGCAATAGTCATACATTATTAAGATCTACATTTCTAAACTACGTGGAAGATTTTAAATACACCTAGAAATATCATGAAATCTCTCTCTGTGTACCAAAATTGTAGTTCAGATTTTAAGCAGAAATAAACATAAGCTACAAAATGGAGAGGAACAGCGCTGTGAACTCACAAACAATGTTAATACGTGTAACATCGCGACTGGCATAAAGCACGCGTGTTTATTTTTCATTTACGAGGAGCGATGTTGGTAAACAGCCCCGGCGTTATTATGAGTCGCGATAGACGAGGAATGTCTATCTGTGAGATAGGGGTGCGGTCGGAAATGTTATCGAAAATGTTGCATGGTTTTGAATTATTTAGTTACTGGCTGTTTCCCGCGACTTCGTCCGCGTTGACAACTTAACATCACAAATTATTATGTATTTCACGTAGGAATGGAATGTTTTTTCGGGATGAAAACTATCCTATGTCCTATTTCAGGACCTAACCTATAGGTATGTGTGCCAAGTTTCATCACAATTCGTCCAGTGGTTGAAGCATGATTGAGTACAAATATCCAAACTTTCGCATTTATAATATTAGTAGGATAGGATAACAGCCCAATATATAACAAGAAAATATAATTAGTAAATACACTTTTTTTCAAATATGCCTTTGTATTTTATGTAAAGAATGAATAATATATATATATATATATATACATACCGAAGCCAAATAATATTATTACTACCTAATAAAGCTACACTCTATATTATTGTTATGTCAAATATATTTATAGAGATTTTTAAACTGCAAGGCTTAGTAGTAAATGCTACAGATATTAACAAAGTAATTTAAAGATCATGGAATGAATTCATTACTAATAAATAATAATAAACAATAAATAAAAATTGTTTATTTTCAAACAAAAAAATTCATTATTTTAAATTTGAACAAAGGTTTAAGTGATTTCTCAAGCCTAGAGAATAACACCTAGGTATTCCGCAGTGAGGTTATGTTTCACCGTATCCAGTCGGTAGTAATATAACTCAATGTGACTTAACACTAACAGACCTTAGAGACACGTAATCGGGACACCACTCATACTTTACGTCTGCGTGATAATCTTCAGTAAAAATTTAATTGAATCTCGGGAAGTTGGAGCAGATGGGACGGCATTGTTCGCCCTTAACGGTGTTCCTTTGTGCTGCCTCTCTGCGCACAATATTCTATCCTATACCCTTAACACTTGGGTTTTTTAACATTTTCTTTTTCAATAAATAAGCAAACCAGTTTGTCTTGTAAATCTCTTTTTAGAGATTATGTTTTGTTTTAGCAATTGTTTGTAGGATTTTGTATGAAATGTGACATTTTCGATATGCATATGCGTATATGTGAATTTATGATATTTAACAACTACTTTTTACCTTTTTATCACCCATAAAAGAGAGCCAACTTAAATAAAAACTACTTCTTTTAGGACACCACTTAAAATCATGAAAAACTTTTCATAATTCCATGTGTTGTTACTACAAATTTACCATACCGCCGGCTGGAGCATAACAATTATAACCCACTCCCAACAATCTTTACAACAATTACGATAAAAATCAAAAACTCACTTAAACCGTACAGCGTAAAATTACACGGAAAGAACGTTGCGAAAAATTCTACTCCTGTGCTTTAATAATTTGTTAATGATAAATAAACTCATAAATAAAGGAGCGCGCGCGCGAATTTGTTTACAACAGATCCACATTTAAGATATCGTTGCCGCTTTGTCGCTAATCTCCTAACAACTTTGAAGCGAAAAATTTAAATCCACCAAGCTTGGTAATGAAGAAAAATTTGCTTCGCTCTGTTTCAACGTGGTGGAGAGGTTGTTTCAGTTTTTTGTATCTTTGTACCGACATTTACGGATAAATAAATAAGTAAATAAATAAATAAGTTACAGCTTTTCTGTTATGATTTCATGTCATCTTTCATTGACAGCCTGCTAACTTCCACTGTTTGGTACCTATACGCTTTCTTTAATATGCACTATTACACTAGGTCTTCTACTTTTCTCATTCAGTCATGTCCTTGGTCTTTTGAAAGGTATCATAGTTACCTGGATCAGTCGAGCACAAAATCCTTAATGCGGATTACTACTACTAACAGAATACCCATTTTAATTCACAACTTCACGAAATCTCCATTTCGTTCTTTTTTATACAAGTATACTTAACATTAACTTTTACTTCAACTGCATCAGTGAAGTCATTTATATTTTCACCTCAGCATATTTTATTCGCAAGACTGGACTCTTATTTAACTTCCGGCATTTCGAAACTCATCCACATTTCAAATTAGGGATTCCTGCAAGACGAATTGCGGAAGCTTAGCATCCTCAGCGCCCTTAGGAAGGCATTATGCTAAGGCACGTACCCGAATGTTTTCACGTATACCCCCTCTCATCTTGGGACCAACCCCTGGATATAATATATCTGGCAAACTTTACATATATTTGTACCGTAAATCCACGTAATGTATTGCTCTATTTTTGTAGGTTCACTGTAAATTTAAGGCGAGGACGTAAGTATTTAATGAATGTTAATGTTAACTTGCATTCGCGGTTGGCAATTGGTGTTAATGTCGCACGGAATTTGTGTTCCGGCCTGTGATGTATGAATACCTACCAGGAGATTTAATGCCTAAAAGTGAAACAGTTCTGCTCTTAGAATTGTTTCAGTTTTTAGATTTGTTACTAAAATCTACAGCGTTCGTTACATGTTTTCTATGTGATTTTATGATGCCTATTATCTATTTTCGTTTTCGATTTCTATCCGTTTTACTTTCCAGTGATATTAGAACTAAGAAATTGTCTAACATACGGTAGAATGGATTGGTATCCTTTGACTTTAATATTATAAATCGTATTAACTTTAACAGACATAGATCCTACTGTACTCTAACTAAAAGCAATTACTCTAAATTTAGAATAAAAAATCTTTCGCAAACACCAATCTTTCAGTAATTACGTAGAGAAGCAATTTCAGAGGCTTGGAACAGTCTGTTCAACATAAAAATTTCATGAAAAAAATTGAGATAACAAGACGGATGGTAGGCGATCCGTAATGTGAAAATGGCCAGGCTTTACCCGCATTTGACATCCTGGATAAATTGATATTTATAAGTCGAAGGGACAAGGATACCCACGTTTAAAGGGATTCCCTTTATTGCATCCAGCTGAAGGGCGGATGGTTCCTGTCTGGCCCCAGGTTATTATGAAATATACCAACTTCTAACTTGAAAACGTCGAAGGTATATTTATTGGGCGGCGAACGGAGGAATTATCGGCGCGGTCGGATGCTGGGGAAGCCATTATTATCCTTTTTATTGGTATAATATTTAATTTTGGGCCTTTAGCTAGACCGCAATAGTGGAAGTCCCATATAAATCGGGAAATTATTTAGTGATAACTATAATGTAGGTTTGCTTACAGGCCCCGAGATAAAATACTTAATACAAAATGTACGGAACCTGCTATAGATGAATTTTATAATGTCTGGATAAGCTATATCAATATTATACCTTGTAGTTAAGTGTTCGTTTTAGTAACGTGTAGATAGGTCTCTGTTTGTATCTTGGAATTAGTTCATTTATTTATGCGACCGCCTTGTCCTCAGGATAAGATCGGGGTAGTGTTTTGTGTGTAAATCAGGCTACATTGACGCATGCGCAATTGTTGGAGACCGGGCCATAAATTATTAAAAGAAAACAGTCCTTATTAGGTACTGAGTTAATTAATTTATTGTAATTGTATACCTAAAGTAAATTTGTTAAAAATATTATTTATTATAATAATACACATTATAAAAGGCCACCAAGCTGATGACGAAGATGGAATGAGAATTGATTTATTTTATAACAGTGACGCAGTATGGCGTCCTGCAGCAATGGCGAATCGTATTGGCCCGAGGGGATTGTCCTTCAACCTGTTAAGATAATATCTCATGGAAATAATTATGAAGATATTATATGTCTGTTTCACATTATATCTTGACGAAAATAAGGCTTCGATATCGCTTAGCGCCATAATACAGCGGTCGAGCGTGTACTCTATAAATCAGCCTTGCCGCAGCTGTTGCCGGTCTTTTTGACGTTAAAGTATGGAAAGTATACTTAAAAGTTAGTTAAAAGATAAACCTTGAGCCTCTTTTAGTATAGGGTGGGTTGTTTAGGTAATTAAAGTTAGTGTCGTTATAGTGATTGTGATATTGTATCAACTCGTAACGGTAACCTATAGTGATGTGATGACTTTGAGATTTGAAGTCTTAAGTGATATATTATGAAAACGATGATAGAAGACAAAGCTTATGTTAACGGGATAATCAAAAGGTACCTTTACATTATTTTATTTAAACATTATGGTCCTTACATCATGTATAGATTGTTTCACAGCTACGATATAGGTATACATATTTGATGAGTTTTAATGCACATTAGCGTAAAACAATATAAAATACAAACAAACAATCCAATTCGTAAAGTAAATAAATAAAAAATCCTCAATTTGATAGTAGGAAAGCTAGTATAATTACCTAGTAATTAAACGCCAGATTATCTTGTGTGTCGGTAATCTAACGTAGTGCTCAGAGCGACAATGCCCTTCTGACCTTTGGACTGTTATCTGACCGCTTACCATCAGGTATCAGGAGGGCCGTCTGTCAGCTTGCCACTCCAAACCATAAAAATCTCTCCGGAAAATCTGCTACTCTCCGGATGTAAAACACTACAACCACTTATTGTTGCCCAACACTAGGGCATAATGAGGACTGGGATATGATTTATTTTATACCGTAAATCTATATACATTAAAACTTGTGTAAATTTCGAAAACTGACATAAACAAATGTACCTAATTTCAAACTTCGAAAGACAAAAGTTCTGAACATTAATAAATTGAGATCGGCTGCAAGTTTCAGACCGGGTCAGAGGTGTTCAGAGCCGGGGCGGGCGGCAGCAATTATCGGAGATTCAGATATAAAACTACTGGAAATGGCACAACGCAGTGGCGTAGCATAGGTTTCTACCACCCTAGCCAGATGTCAGATTCGCCGCCCCTTCCCGCTATATTTTGAGCAATTATGAGGTAAAAAAAATAACGTTTTCTAGAGCGAAGAATATAATAATACGAAGCTGCTTGAGAATATAATAAAGAATATATCTGATATTAAAAGAAACATATATATATATATATATATTTAAACGACTGAATGTTTAATATAATACATATTATCATAGCTCGAAAAAAATATTTGAACATCAACTAAGAATTAGAATAAAAAAAAAATATTATTTATAGGTACGTTTGCTGCACATACGACAAAAAATTTAAATGTAGAACTTTTACCGAACTGTCATTTCGCCCGTTAAACCAAATATTTGTTGTCACCCTTAGGCAGTTCCGTAACTAGGGCGGTGTCAGCGGTGCCCAGGCACAGGGCGCAGACCTTGGAGGGGCGAGAAAATGATCTACGTTTGTGAAATTTTTCTAGGGCGCAGTTATAGTAGCACGCACCGGGCGCATAAAAGGCTAGTAATGGAACTGCCCTGAGGACATAGCAATGCCTTGTGTGCCTTTAATTACAATAGCTCCTTTACCCATCAAACCGAAACAGCAATGGATCCATTGCTTTTGACACTAGAAATAGGTGCCATGTGGTAGACGAACCCTGCACTAGAGTCATGCCACCGAGAAAAATATACCTGCTTATTTGGTGTGTAATTTTACACTCACAACGTGTTTTAAATGAATGATATTTCTTCATTGATCTTTTTAAATTAATATTGTATATATTTTAATGAAAACTCTTCCAGCACCTACCCCGTACTTGGTGGATGGTGGCGTCACCCGCACACAGTAGATAAAGTAAAGGCCCCGGGCGCCGTGTCACCCGGCCTGATTTATGCACCAGCCCTTATCCAAGATTACGATGACCACGATCCACTTGCTTAGTTTAATAGTCGTATACATGCTATATTACCTATATACGTAAGTATATGTTACATAATTAATGTTATTTGATGTTTATGATTTTACATTGTTATTTTCACCGGTTAAAGGATTCTATTGCCAAATCCTTCTGAATCAATCAGTCTCTTACCTTCTTTATTTTATTTATTTATTTTATTTCAAATAAAGGCAACTTATAGCTGGTGCTTCCATATCATTAGTCGACTTGATTATTTTCCTTTAAGAAATTATCTAGTCTGTTCTTAAACATGTTTATTGATGTAGCAGTAACGACAGATTCTGGCAACTTGTTCCATCTGGATACAACCCTGTTGCTTAAAAAATTTCTTTGAGGGTTCAGGTGAGTATTTGATCTTCTTCTGCCACCAAACAGCAATGTTAACGTTGCTGTGTTCCAGTTTGAAGGATAGGAGAGCCATTGTAAGTCCTAAGGGTGACAACGCGCTTGTGGTCTTTGTGTTGAAGGTTTATGTGCGACAGTAACCGCTTACCATCGGGAGGGCTGTCTATCCATTTCCCACTTCATCATCATCAGTCTAAATATTTCCACTGCTAAACATAAGCGTCCCCAATAGTATGCCACTTTTAGTGATTTGCTATAATCACCACGCTTGGCAGGTAGATTGGTGATCGCAGTAACGGTCTTAACATACACATGAGTACTGCCACTTCAGACCGTAAAAAAAAACGTTAGGTTTAGGTAAATTTTCGTTGAGAGCATCCTATTCGAATTAGTACTAGCGGATCATACAGAGGTCATGAATTCTACGAGTAAGTGAAAATCTGTGTTCACTGTTGGCGAAAATTATGAACTCCTCGTATGTCACAGTGATATTGGTCAAGACGACGTGTTACGAAACGTTTAGTAATATAACAGGTAAATGAAAATTACATAAATAACAAAGTTACCGCTTCCAATACACGTAACACAAAAAGAAAACCTCGAAAGTAATCCGTTTTCCCAACTTTCCATATTCAAAATAAGAATTATGTGTTTGAATTTGATTATAAAGATCCGACTGAATTTATGAACGGTACGTTTCAAAGGGTGTGTATTTATTAAAATGCTAATTTTCAGGCGCTCCTCCGCCGCGGCTTTAGATACTCCGCTATCGGGGCCCCGCACGCTTTGTACACTGTCTGTAGATTTATTCCATACGTTGATACCTTACTACTGGTACCCTATGCGAACTCGACGGGGACCTATCCAAAGATTTATTTATTTATTTAAAAACTATAATGAAAACATAATGCCAATATGGCATTCTCTTCCAGTTGACCTTTAGGTCATGCAGATAATGAGTGGTAGGCGCAAAAAAATATATATAAGAAAATTGGTTATATACTATACTACACTTATATGACAAATACAAACCAAAATGCACTACATACTAAATGTAATCTATAAATTATACATATACACATTTCTACGTAAAAGATCTATACTACATATGTACCTAATATATGAATACTTATTAAAAAAATCGTATTGCTACTATATTTGGAGAGCATACGTATATACATACCTAACTTTCTGCAATAATCTAGTGATAGTACTACATACTATCATATACTCTGGATAGCAAGGAGTTTCGTTAAAAAAATGTTGTATTTTCTAATCAATTATTGGCATTTTTTTACGTTATTGTCGACGAAAAAATTTGGCATAAGGACAAAATGAAAATAAGTTTTTAGATTTCCAAACTCAGTTTTCAATTCTCTGTCGAATGATATATTTAAAAACTTTTAATTGAATTACTATATCCTTAGACATGATAAATATAGGTGCACAATAAATAATTACAGCCACACAGAAAAAATAAAAGGTTTTAACGTCACGTGACAAGTACTGGTTTGTCCCTTACGTTAAATTTTCGTTAACGATATACAGGGTTACAGGAAAAGTCGTGCTAGATCCCTTAAGGGTGTGGAGCACCCATCATTTCTGACTTATTTCACTATGAAACACCCTACCCTAAACTTAACCCTTTTCGAGATATTCGACTTTTAATTTTTTTATTGAAAATTGCTGATTTTTAGGCTACTACATTTATTTCTGTTTATTTTGTGTATCTTATTATTATTATTATTGCATTTTTACATGTGTAGTAAGATGCTTTAGGACGTCAATCATTAAAATAGTGCACAAGTTAATTGAATAGACTGTAGTAGACAAGTGAAAGAAAAGAAATAAAAAACATATTAGAAAGTTTATTTTTCTCTAAGGGATATCTTAAAAAAATGTTATGGTAATTGTTCGGCAGATGTTTTTTAAAATATTTACGTTTCATCAGCTATCTAACGAGGTGTAACAATCTAGGGTTTGTATTACATTTCGTGGAAAAAAAGTAGTTGGGACGCTCCAGGTAGCAGTTCTAACGGTCCCACGCCTATTGTCCTTCAAGTTAAGACGCACCGTGCGAGCGAGACAAGTGACGATTTATGTAGGTACGAATGAAAGAAAAAATGTGTAGACACCGGCTAGGACTGGGAATACAACCGGAAACATTGTTTTGGTTGTCAGTCTGCTTTCGAGCGGATCCGACTACTTCCACTAAATTGTTGCCCGTGATCTGGGGCTTTCGCAATGGAGAGTGTGGTTTACAGTGCATACTGCTGGCCTATACCCGTACCATTACACGCCAGTACACGTTATTGAAGAAGGGGACCCCGCGAGAAGATTGGACTTTTGCAGATTTATGCTAAATGCTGATGTAGAAGACCCAGATTTTTTAAGAAATATCTTGTGGACGGATGAGTCCAAATTTGATAAAGATGGCATAACTAACTATCACAACGCCCATTACTGGGCCCTAAAAGAACTAAGGAATCCCAATAAGAAAAGAGTGAAGGAGTCCCAACGAAGATTTAGCGTGAATGTGTGGATGGGCATTATCTCCAATCATTTGATTGGACCTTACTTTCTCCCGGATAATCTAAACGGGGAAAGCTACGAAAATTTCCTGAGAGCAGACTTGAGTGATTTGCTGGATGATCTGCCACTCAACCTGATCAGGGACATGTGGTTCCAACACGATGGCTGCCCTGCCCATTTCAGGAGAAGTGTCAGAGACTGGCTGGACACAAATTATCCAAACAAATGGATTGGACGAGGTGGGCCATTGCCATGGCCAGCAAGAAGTCCGGACCTAACCCCCATGGATTTTCATGTGTGGGGCTGCATGAAAAGTCTCGTGTACAGCGAGCCGAATCCAGTTTCGTCTGTGGAAGACTTAAGAGAAAGGATTGTGGATGCAGCAAATAAAATGAGGACCACATTGACCACTGGCGTAGTGAAGACCGGTCTCCGTAGAAGGATGCGACAATGTATTAGAAATAGAGGCGGCCATGTTGAACATGAACTGTAGAAAAAGAAAAAGTTGTGAGAAAACCTTTAATAAATGGCATTTCATGCTTACCTATTGTTTTATTTTACTTTTTAGGGCTAAGTATACATTTTCTTCTCCACTGTCGCCTATGAAACTAAATTTTTTTGAATGCATTTGAATAAAACCCTACATTATTATACCTCGTTAGATAGCTGATGAACCGTAGATATTTTAAAAAACATCTGCCGAACAATTACCATAATATTTTTTTTAGATATCCCTTAGAGAAAAATAAACTTTCTAATATGTTTTTTATTTCTTTTCTTTCACTTGTCTACTACGGTCTATTCAAATAACTTGTGCACTATTTTAATGATTGACGTCCTATAGCATCTTACTACACATGTAAAAATGCAATAATAATAATAATAAGATACACAAAATAAACAAAAATAAATGTAGTAGCCTAAAAATCAGCAATTTTCAATAAAAAAATTAAAAGTCGAATATCTCGAAAAGGGTTAAGTTTAGGGTAGGGTGTTTCATAGTGAAATAAGTCAGAAATGATGGGTGCTCCACACCCTTAAGGGATCTAGCACGACTTTTCCTGTAACCCTGTATAAATTAGTCTAGAGTTGTCTGTGTATCAAACATTAACTAGTTCCTTGACTTCTCATATAAATTGAAAATCTATTTGGGAATTACTAAAAGTTGTTCAATAATAATCGATATCTTCACATTTGATCTTTTACGAGAAATCGTAGTAAGCGAAAAAGATAGATGTACATAAAGTAACATAGCTCAACGGGTCCCGCACATGGGTTCGCGGAAACGCAAATTCAATCATGGGAGATTAGAGGGCCCAAAATATTTTAATGCTTGACCAACGGCCGCAAACGCGGAATCGATTCGCTCGCCCCTCAAAACAAAATATATATTTTGCTCCCATATATCTCATCTGGCCTAATTGGGGTCGCTTAATATGGCTTACGGACGTAAGTACGTAATTTATTTCCTTCTCGGTTAGGAGCTATGTAGGTGGAGAGTGGAAAGGTGAAATTACTCGTTTCCGTCCAAATTGTAATGATCCATGTTCTCATAATATCCATATAGATAACTAGCAGGTACAGTATCATTTAACACAATGTCTACAATCCAACATCGGCAGTACGAAAAGGTGAGAAACAATTAAATGTTTCATATACAATACATAGGTAGTACCTACATATACTTATATCACTTTATTGGCTTATGGTATGGGCGTAGGAACGTCAGAGGTTGTGTTTTCGATTTTCACTGGTGACGGAACACTTTGTACCATTTGGACAAGAAATTCCTAGTCTGTGATGGGTTATATTTTGGAATTGTTCGATCGATGTGTTCAGTATTAAATAGGTACCATAATATGCAATTTAACAGGTGTATATACATATTATACATATTTACATGTTATTTAATTGTTTATATCATAACTTTACTATATCTGAGCTGGTTATGTTTGAAAATAATCACTATGTGGACTATAAATTTGTAAAGACCTGCTGTATCGAATGTTTCATTTTAGGTATCTTACTAACTTTAAAGCCAAACAGTACAGTTTACTAGTGTTTTATGTGGCTATAACTCTGGGAGGCTGTGTAAATAAAATTATACCATATAAACATATTGTAAGTACCTATAACAACATAGCCAGTCATAACAGCGAAGCCAGTCCAAATTAAATAAAATCTCAATTTCACCAATCGAATTCAAATAATCAACGCAACAGAATCGGAGCAAGCGATCTCTACGCCTTTACACTGACATTTAACAACACAATTAAAAAGTCCATCACATGTTCACCATCTCATTTAAGTACATTTTACTCTTGAATTTGCACCCTTTACTCTTATGATAAGAGTTTTAAAGGTGTAGAAAGTAGTTTGTAACCTCAAGTGTCCCCAGGCAACGCACGCGAGCAACGCATCTCAATGCGGTGTGCAAAACAAAAACTAAAGTTAAACTTCGTTTAACATGCAAATTTGAGAGTCACCGCGACAGAATGAGCGTTGATACTTAATTACTTGTTTAATCGTTCAATCTCCGTGAATTAAAGGTGGGTGTAGGCCCGTGAAATTCGGCCCGGTTCGTTGCGTGTATCGGTAGCTACCTTTATAAGATTTTGGCGTCGACTTTTTCTTCACAGTGATATTGGTTTTAACTTAAATTCCTCAGTTTTTGGCTGTTATATAATTCACATATCAAAAAGCTGTCTTGCTAATTTTGATCAAAATTAAGAAAGATAAATAAAAACTTTTTAGCGTTAGTGCTTTACGCACCACATAGATGAAATATCAACACGAAAAACATAGATGATATAATATTAATGATAATATTGAGGTATGTTTAAATAGTAAGATAAAAAATATAAATAATTTAGGTAGGTATACTGGTTTTTTCTAAGTTGTATGCAATAAAAAATGTATTCATCAAAATGAGATTACAATAAGGCCTTAATCCAAGTGATGCCACTACGATAAAAGTAGCTATGTTAACTATTGCCGCAAACTCATGATATACTATACCTACTATTTATACTACTTTTAAATTTGAACTCTTCAACTTGACTATACCTCATACCACGAAGATAACAAATACAAATTTTAAAATCATCTGTTATCTAATTTAATAACCAATTAGTGTCAACCATGAAGGAAAACACTTTGAGGCAAAACTATGAGCTACGAAAAATTATTTTGCTTCATAGTATGAGGTATAGGGGAATTAGTACTGTTATACGGCCAACGTGTTAAATCTACTTTAACTTTATTTTACTCTTCTAACAGAAATAGATATGCAAATAATATAGACAAAGATAAAAATCAGGATGACCACTTCCTATAACACCGTAACACTCCAACTGCACCCTCCAATCGAAATCCGCGAGTATTGCGTGAGAGTGCGTCCAACAGTTTATCAGATTTGTTGGAACGTGGTGTAACACGACTACCGGCTGCGAACAAATAAACAGATATATCTACACCTTATCCACAAGTAAAATGCATCGTTTGATTTACAACGTTAAAGTGTTTTAGTCACTGTGTGTACGTGTAATAATTGTACCTTATCGATTTGGAATTTTATAGTAGAACGCAGGGTACAAATCTAGATTTTAGAGTCAAAAAGCTGTAATAAAGTACAAACTTGAATCCGCAAAGGCAAAAATAGACAAAGTACAGCTCGCGGCACTTAACTTGAGCCCTAGAAGAATGCAGTTAGATTCGCTCATGAATATTTTTTGACGAATTTATAGGTAATTATTTGATTATTATAATAAAATGATTCTTAGCCTAAAGACAAAGGCCCTAAATTTAAAGAAAGTTAAATGTCTGTAGTTTTTTAACTAAGTTGATTCATAGTGTGTACTCAGAGTAGAGCGACGTACGAGTATGCATGAGACAGAGGTCTACTAACGTACCAATTTCGGTATTCCTGGCCGTCGTACTTCGCACTACAAAGAGACAATGGACTACATGCGCAAGTAAAGGTCATCTCAAGTTATGTTCCTCGAACTATACAAGACCTAAAAACTTCCAGGCTAGAAAACTTAGGCAAAGTCACCTTTATTGATATAATCAAGATAATAGGTAATCCAGTTGCTTCTAAGATTGTATAAAATTGTTAATACTACGTACGATTATATATTCTGATTTATTTTACTAGTAACAACCGAATAAAAGGCCTTCATTGGAGAAGGCCAATGTCCAACAGTGGACGTCTAAGGGCTGATATGAACCGAATAAAAAGAAGTTATACATCAACTTTTCTTAAGGATGAACTCCAGGAATGTTGCTATTATTTTCTGACAAGTTTAAAAAAGACAAAACCTGGTTTAAAATATCTCTGAGATTGGTAGTTTTTAACTACTATTTTCGCCAAATAGAGTTATTTCCAAAGTTTGGTTAATTTTATGCAATGCTGATTATTTATACTACATTTTTATTCAGTTACATATTATGACGACTCTGTTTCACTGCTTAGTACCTATAAGGCTATAGTCCGATTGAGACAAAAGTACTTCAGAATAAACAATAACCGGTAACATGATAAATGTAGCGAGATTGGATTTATTACTTATTTTTGTAGTTTTTATTGCGATCTTGTTCGCAATATCTTTTGTGAGTGATTTACTTGCGCATGAGGTGCAACTCAAACAATTATTATCGATTACAATTAATGAGGTGAAATATGAGAGATGAATAAGTTGAATGAAGTGCTACAAATACGGAGAAAATAATTAAACAAACAGTACAAGAATGTCTCATATTTCATGAATATTTAAAAAAATAGTCCAGCTGTTGTATTAGTGCGTAAATACGAGTAGGTGCATAATGTAATTTTTACGGAAATATTAATAGAATTTTCTTCTAAAATTTAACACCTATAAAAAAGTACATAGGTATATCTTCGTAACAATAAAAGATCTTTTAAACAGAAAATTGCTTTTTCTAATGAAAACATTCCATACCTTTTCGTACACTTTTGGAAATTATTGCAACAGGGTATCGAAGACTCGGCTTCACTTGTAATATATCTATGTCCCTATTCCGTACCGAACTGAAAATAATCAAAACTTCGCACATAAAAATCCAAAACAAAAATGCATTATTCATACTCGCCACTCTGAGTATCACATTAGCCATTTTACGTTGATCTCTTACGCTGCTCTTTCATAACAATAACAGGGCAACAAAGGGGTAGATCATAGGAGTAGTAACAGATCAATGTATAGTGGATAACTATATTGGAACTTGAGCGGACATCGCGAGGAAAGTATGAAACTGTCTCAAAATACATAAATATTGTATTAAGGGGACTCGTATTAGATGCGAACCATGTATTTGATTAATAGCTTCTCGACAGTTGAATTACAGTACTTGGTACGTTACCTACTCACTTATGATTTTCTTTTTAATATTTCATCAAAACTAAAGTCTAATTATTATTGGGGGTAAAACTAAAGCCCAGTTATTATGAGGGGCGGAGGTAATTCGTATTTACCTTTTCCCTTTTCACGGGTAAGTTAAATACGAAGACACTTTGACTGCCTTGAACTTTTGCTTCGATTGTCAAAAGTCGTGGGTTCGATTACCACCGAGGACAGACATAGCTTCAAAATCAAAAAATCGAAATATTTATTTTCAAAATTGGAATACATTATTCTCTTTTTGACGTCAAATTCTGCCTAAAACTACTCCACTTCCACCTGTATAACCGAGGGGAAGAAGTGGCAACAAACCCAACGGCACAGGGCCCTACCTTTGATTTATCTTATTCATTACAATCATTAAGTCTACCTATGCTGAGCCATCAAGCACTCCATGGACTTTTATCATTTAAGTAGTCATCTAACTTATAGTAGGCAGGCTTGCAGTATGCATTGCGGGCCCGTGAGGTTAGTATTGATATATCTACTAGATGCTGTTGTATACTCCATTGACAATCAACATCATCATATCAGACGTGAGACGTCCACTTCAGGACATAGATCTTCCCCAATGAGTCATACCATACCCGGTCCTCCGCACTCCACATCCAGCCGCTTCCGGCCACCTTCCTCGGGTCGTCGGTCTGTCTGGCCGTGGGGCGTCCCACCCTAGCGTGTCGATTCGCAGTATCCACTCATAACACAATTAAGACAGTTACTTAAGTTAATTTAAATAAGACTTATTTAATTTGGTACATGTATATTATACAAAATTTACTAATTTTGATATAGTGGTATCGACCTAAATAAACACTTCGATTTGAGATACTTACTGCGATGTAGATAGGTAAATGTTTATTTCTACCTTAAATCCAAGAGGAAACTTGTTTTTCAGTAGCACCAACAAAGCGCATTACGAATTCGCTGGGCACGTCCGCCGCTGGCGTCTGCATTGCCAGTCGCTGCGATTTATGCGAACTCTATCAAAGAAAAACTTGTAGTGTGCTGGCAACCCGCGAGGCGCCGTGACAACTCCCGACGGTGTAAAGATCCTTGCACAAGTATCGGACGATTTGCTGCGATTGGAAGTGACGAAAGTTTAAGCTTCTGTGACCTGAATATCAATGCAAATGACGAAGCTTAATCATTGCGTAATTTTATACCGGCCATACACGTGGACAATCTCTGGTGATTTGACTTTAAAGCATTCCTCAAATAAAATAACAATTGTTTAGCTATATATTAAGCATAATTATTTGTATTTGTATTTTAAATATAAAGTTGGAGGCACATAACCTGAGTTCTAATTTGTACCGGCACTCCTACAACAAACGATGATCTCAACTATTCTAACATCACCTTTACTCGGTAGTCTCAGGACTATTCTGGCATGCAGGCAGCTGTTTAATACACTGTCAATTCCAAAGTTGCCATTTGTCAGTTTAAGTGCCCTGCCGTATTTTTCCACTAAATAAATACTGTTCTTGTGTGGCCCCATCCATTCGTAATGCATAGAAATTCAATTTTACAAAACAAAAATAACATTTACATAAAATCAAATCCTTAATTTTTATGAGAAAAAAACGCTATAGGTAAGCAAAGGAAAGCAATTTTGGAACATACTTAATAAATGAGGACCTTCTTTAGATGTATTGCCAATTTATCGGATGGTGTAAACAATATTTGTAATTTAAAAAGAAATTAAAAATAAATATAGGCTGATGAGGTCCACCCTAAAAAGCACGTAAACCTACATATACCTTCACTGCAGGCAGTTTACCTTTAGAAATATTATACTCGTATACCCTTGTGTACACTTCAATAGTACGTGTGACTGATTTTACTCTTGTTTTGGGTGAGCCTATATTCCATATATAGGATTCTACTTAGCTGATTCCCATGTTTGTTGATTTGTCATCTCGTCTGTCGTAATTACTTTTCCCAAGGCGTAGATTTAAATAAAAAAGCTATAAATACGAAATAGATTTTGGATTCTATTCGATGAATAATTGTTTACGAGCAGTTTTTAATCGGACCACGGCTTCTGTAAACATGTTTACACTGTACTCTGACTATATATTTCTATTTTCCCGTCGAGGTATTTTCACTGCAATGCAATGTAGTGTTGCAAAGATCTAGAACCCGTCTAGAAATACACAATGTTTCAAGAAATTATTATGTCAACTAGACATTATGTAGATGAAAGCTTTTACCAATATTGTAGATTAAATACCGAAGAAAGAAGATTAAAGAGGTATTTTATTAATTAAATATTCAACAGTCATAGAACAAAAGTTGTACAGGATTCAACAGATGAAAGCCCTAGTTATGGTTTCTGATATCCCATCTTTCTAATTCTATTCTTACCTTCTTGGCACATTATAGTAATAATGAGTACTATTTGTACAGTTTGGCCGGCGGCGGAACACACATATGCAAGCGCCGTTAACGTATGTAGCAGTTAAACTTTGCTAGAGCCATACAAATTAACGCTTCTATCTGGTAAACAACAATGCGAGTTAGATAGTATCCCTTCATAGTATTGTTATAAAAAAACTGTCCGAAGTGTAGGCATATTTGGTGTCTAAACAACCAGACTGCTTTTGAAAAAAATTCAATGCCTAACTTCTAGCTGTTCTTTATTGCTTCGATAGCGACCAGGCGATGTATTTCAGTCGTTTCTCTCTTGGAATATATTCGTTTTTGGTCGCTCTTTTCATGAGCTTGCGTGAATGTGGCCCTGGTCTATTCATTCTGCAGCACCGCCCGCTGGATTTTTATGGGGATTTAACGCGGATTATGTTTGCTTCAGCTAAGTTGAGGTTAAGTTACGATGAAGCAAATAGAAAACACAACTTGATATTTATCTTATATTGAATGGAATGGCAGCTCTCACATAGCTGATGCTTCCATATCAGTAGTATGGACTTACTTATTACTTGCTGCTATCCTAGTATTTATCCATTTTATTTTAATTACAAAAGTCTTCTTGAAAATATATATTTTTTAATTGGTACCTTTTACAAGTAAATGTTTTTCCAAAATATTCTTACCCCATAATTTTCTGTTTACTTTATTAATTTTTATACATATAAAGGTTCAATGATTGTTATTATTATATGTATACAACTATTATAGCCTAGTTATCATATAGTAGGTAGGTATCTTATACCTTCTCAGAGGGCTAGGAAGACCTGGCGACACAAAGGGCCGAAAGCCCTTTTCCACCAACGGTGCCCCATGCCAAGTTGGTGTACTGCACATACGCCTTAAAATTTCTTCTTTGGCATATACAGGTTTCCTTACAATGTTTTCCTCCAACAAAAAACCTGTGGTATTATAAATAAACTGTACTTAAGTTTCTAAAAACTCATTAGTAAGGGCGTGGTTTGAACCCGAGACCACAATCAATACAACCAACTAGGCTACCACGGCTCTTTAGGAAGTAGGTATATTTTATATGTACTTTTGTCAAAAATACGAGTAGGTATAGAACATATTTCGATTAGAGATTTACGAGGTATGACCACAAAAATCTTTTAAACTTGAACCAATTTCTGGAAACCAAGAAGTGGTAGGAGTCAAACCGATAGTGGAAATTCTTCAGCCAAAAAAAGCATTTGTCTTGTAGGTGACGTCTGCCCAAAGTTTTCCTTGGACAAAAAGTTGAAGAACTTTATATTTGATGCTGCTCATTACGTCGTTGTCCATGTATATGACCTTCTTTGTTAATCTTACAAGATGTTCACAGGGTAAGTACCTTCTTACCTTATGCTGACAAATTTTAAAGAAACGAATTAAAGTCATAAAAATGTGACCAAATAGACAAAGTTCTATTTTACTTTAACCTCAACTATGTTCTCAGTAACTTAGTTCAATTCGTTTACAAAGGAGTATTTGGTTTCGGTAGTGTTGTGAAGTGGTCTCTTTACGACACTTTAATGGGTTTGCTTGTACTTCGGCAACTTAACTATTGGGTACCTACTTAAACTAGATATTTTGAAAATAGTTTCGGTATATTAATTACAAACAAAACTTGTAGTGATCTCCTACTTGATGGTTTGTAAAGGCAGTACTAGGTAATACAGATACCTTTATTTGATTTAAAAATATGCAATTTGAATGCGGGTCATAAGAATGCTGAATTGACTCCGGTCATTTTCAGTGAACGAGTAAGGTAAGTGCTAGTAGTTACCTACTAGGACTTGGCGGAGTGCTCTGTCACCTGATTACATATTTTATTAACCCATTGTGGCTGGCAGGAAATCAAGAGAAGTTTATAATTCAATTAAAACATATCTGCCCTTTTACTCAAAAGGGCCGTTAAATGTTTTGGCAATCTGTAGGACTTGGGAAAAAGGGGGTCAAACTGGTTTTCTAGAATTCTATGATTGATGAATTCTAAATCTCTTAATTGGCGAAGTATTCAAAGGATTCTAGAAAACCAGTTTGACCTATTTCCAAAAGGCTGCCAAAACACTTAGATGCCACCTTGGGTAGCAGGGCAGAATTCAATTCGTACTATCCCGTCATAAATATAAATATACGGTCGACAGACAAACGAAAAGTACTAAACATACCTATTACAAATAAATGCGACTGTGTTCAGCAAGCATTAAGTATTCAGTCCCTATATTTGTTTCGTCACTTATAACAAATAGCCCAACAGCGGCTTTATTAAGATTCTTACTACATAATAATTTATGGTGGACTGCGGCGGGGCCGAAACAGATTAAATTGTGTGAGCCCAGATAATTGTCATGAATACGACACACAAACAATCAGTTTTCAAGTCAGATGCTTTTGGCGTATTAAGCGGAATCCTAAGTGCGTTTGAAAGTTCGGCGTGCTCTTTGAGGTCGTAACTAAAAATAGAATAAATACGTGATGCCAATTAAATACGTGGTCGTAAAACATATTGGTGTTGGTATGGTTGTCTTGTAAATATTGTAAGCATCGCTTGCGAGATCTAGGCCTGGACAGTTCGTGGACAAAATAAGTAGTAGTATCTCTATGCTGATGTTTTCTTTCCAAATATAAGTTGCACATTTAATGTGGCAGGACTCTAGTGATGGGTTAATCCTAGATATCTAGGTTTCATAGGTCAGAGAGACTTAATACGGGCACACGAATCTTCCATCAGACTCCTCAAAATGACAATGCGTTTGAAGATTTTGCTTCGTTGTACGTAGATATCTAAGGTTGTAGAATTTCAAGACAGCAGAATCAAAACCTTTTACTGTAAATCGAGAAACTAAACACAAGTAGTTGATCTATTCTACCTTTGCATTTAATATGTATGCATTTTGTACAAACTTTATTCACCTGTAAAAAAACCAGTAAATTGTTATCAAGCTTTTTGTGACATTTCATGAAACTTAAACACAATATCAAAAATGGATTAAAAGTAATTCTTTTAGAAATTAACACAACATGTGCCTCTAAATAAATGTTGAATTTCGTCACTTGATTTACGGTCTCTACCCCTGACAGTCCCTACTTGGATTGAATTTCTAATTTTATTTGGGACAAGGAAGACAATACTCTGAATAATGTGATGCTGACATGAAATAATGAGGTAATTTTTTATTACGGTAAATTAAATGAAACATTTTCCTTATTTAAATGCATTTTTCATAAATTTTACCAAATACCACAATATCATAGAAATCCAGAGTTCCCTGCGTTCTTAGGTTCAGATGGGGCATGCAAGCGACACCATAGACCCAGTACGTATGTGGAACGGCATCGCAAACCATGGCGCATCTCTTGGCGTGCCCGGCTGCTGCCCGCACTCCTGCGACGAGCGGGACCTCCGCAACGCGACGGATAAGGTCGTCGGTACAGCTGCGTTCTGGTCGCACATGATCTAGTAATAGAGGGACCGTTCGACACGAGAAGAAGAAGAATTATACTAACCATGCATCTGTCATTTTTCAATTTTATTGCATCTTCAATTTTATTATACATATACTCTATTGTCATTCGCTAAATAATTAATATCTTATTTAGCAGCTCATATCCCGAGGGCATTTCAGAAATTAAAAAACAAAAATTAATTTTCCTAATTAACCGCCGTTATTAAGTTATCCACGGACTTCATAAATAAGTTTTTAGAACCATAATTTCAAAGCTACATCATCTCTGAAACGGGACATGCAAATTGTGAGCGTGAAAAATAAAAGATGATAACGTTTTTATAAGCTTCCGTCGGGCGAGGGCCGCTTGTGAACTGCGTGTAAAGACATTTAGATCATACGGTAAATTATGACTTTATGAGTGTGAGAAAATAAAACAGCTATTTATTTATTTAAAAAATATGCATTTGTCTGTAGGTACTTCCGGGATATTTCTGCTTGATACCAATATGAAAACACAAGAATCTCCCTTAAAAATACAAATAAAATTTGAAAATGTCATTCGAAAATACGAGAGATAGCTCGCATACAAAATTTAATATATCTTCAAAGTAGATGTTTTCTTTAGTAAGTTGGGATCGATTAGTAAAAAACGAAAAGTGATAAACATGATTCTAGGAGGATTTAAGAAGAATTCTCTTGAAGTATTAGATGTACGAGTATATATTATATGAATGCATAGTTTGTTTTAAAAATAATTGAATCATACTGATCAATACTTGCCTTGTACCAATCGGGCCCAACTTACTAAGGAAAACTGCTACTTCGAAGACATATTTTAAGCAAATTATGTATGCGAGGTGAAAATATCCGTAAAATATTATTGGACGCGATATTAAATGAGACCTGAAAAACACTGAACACTTTTTTGTTTAGCAAGAATAAAGCAACTGTGACTTCGACTATTAATTAATGTTTAATCAATGTGTGACTACCTTGAATGAACAACCATTATTTAAGTAATTTGCCAATCATTATGACCAAACCCAAATTACGCTTTGATTCCCGTCTAATGAGAAATATAGCCGAACGCTTTGTCTAGTCGTTAAAAAATGCGACGTTCTCAGTAAGCCGGCAAGATGCATAGCCCTGTACGTGTCTGCCGAGGTAATTAGTAAAGATACTAATTTACATTTGTATTCAAAATTCGAGCGGCTCTCTCTCTCGCCATTCCCCGTCGTCTGTTTATTCTCATCTCTCTTTTTTTTGTAGAAAACGTACCGCATTGCTGTGTTTTCGCGTAAAAAATTACGCGGTCCCCTAACAAATGTTTCATGGACATTGTCTACTGTACATTGTTCAGTAAACAATTTTAGACACATAAACAATGAATGCTGCCTAATGCTTTTAGGTAATGGCTGCTCGTCTTCAAGTTAATATCCTAACTTATATATTTTCAGAATTTATACCGTTTTATTTCTATTTCCATATGGTATCTAGAACAGAATACCATACCTTATACCTAATATCTTTAGAACCACAGAGTGTGTGGTTATAAGGGTGATTTTTTTTTTAGTTTTATTTATTACGCGTTTTGCTGAGTTAATTGAATTATATCAGCACGTTTTTATAATACCTACATAATTATAAAAATATTGACCAATTTTCTTAAAATTATATCTCAAATTTGTACATTTAACATTACGTTTATACTCACCCATTAATCCAGCTTGCCTATTTATACAATTTGTATAACTTAGCATCTGCATTACATAGGAAATAGTCCCCTGATAAATGGTATATTACACCACTGACTCAGACACTACTGTGTCAAGCCTCACGTTTGGGTTTTTCACGTCATTAAAATGGATGCGGACACTAACACGTGCTGTGATATAACACGATATAACGGTACAGCCTAGCCGTTACTTTTACTTTCACTTAAGAGGCTACAGATCATATTGCCTATTGTAATGTCACAATTAAACAATTTGAAACGATAAGGGCAGACGAGTACTGGAGTGGATTCAGATTTTAGGTATTCTATGGCTGGAAGCGGAGGGCGGAGAACCAGGTGTAATGGCGGAAGTCATTGAGGAAGGCCTATGTCCTACGAAATTACAGCTATTTGACATCCTCGTTTTCGTTATCTGCCTGTACAACATCCGCTATTGGAAAACTTATGACTGACTTCACATGTGCGTATGCAATATTCACGTCATGTTCTGAGATATATAGATATCTCGTTCTAACATATCTACCTACTAGTATATAGACATTAGTAGGTAGATATGATAGAAGAGAATGGACAAAAAGGCTGACACATGATAAATAAAATATACTATTTTATATATCATACGTCAACCTCTTTGTAATTTAAAAAGTATTATTTAAAAATATATATACAAGGAGAAGCAAATGCAGAAGAAGCAGATAATATACTAGAGATAGGACGATACCTTATGAAAATCGAAGGAAGAATCTGAATGAGACTGGCACGAGATAGAACGCGTGGAAGTAGTCATAGGAAGCCTTTGAGGAAACACAGACGGCGATATATCCGACATTGTCACAAACAAACAAATAAAAACCATTGTAGGTATTACTTATTTTATTATTGTATCTGTGTATTTTTATCGTGCTATTTGTATAAAGTAAAATTTTGTATAAATGGCTATTTTAATAATTATTTATCTATTTCTTTATTTTACGATTCTTACCTATTTCTTTTAATGCCTTTATTCTCTTTGTGAGTATCATTGACTCGTTATACATATTTGTCCATATACGAGTTTTCACTAACTGTACAACAAGGACCTAGAATAAAGCACGACAGTCATTTGGACTTTTGCGTTTTGGTAGCAAACGTCGAAAGCGTACTTTAAGCTGGCTTAACAATGGATTTTAATCATAAAATAACATATCCAGTACACAATAATATTAGGCGAGCACACAGTCCGTAATGAAAACATGTTGTTTTTAAAGCAGCTTATTAAACAGGACATGAATAACGATCGTACGCATTACACACACAATAATAAATGTTCGAAAATAATACGAAACAAACCATTAACGAAAGCACGTAAAATCCATTTGCGCGTTTTCATTTCAATTTTATTTAATTAAGGCTTATGCGGTGAGTTGGCTCGTAATGCCGTATTTGGGTATTGTTTATCGAGTAGTGTGATTTCTGCTTAATTAAATGTCCATTGATATTAGGAAGCTCTTAATAATTTATAGCTCAATCAATACGCCCATATGTCCTACCTACATCAGAAAGTACTTACTGTAGTAGATACAGATTTAAGTTTGCAAATGAAAGGGAATTTAGATTTGATATAATAAATATGACAGCTTGTTGGCGAGAGCGCAGCAAGCGAAATATCACACCCCATACAGAATTAATTATCGATGTTGCTGGAGAAATCTAGTTCTTACTCTGGGCTGGGCTTAGGCCCACCTATTTACTGTTATCTACATGTCTTGGTCAATGTGTGTTCTTAAAATAGAATTATACTAATTGTATATACGAGTAACTTAAATATAATTTTGGAAGCTACTCAAACCTCGTTCTCTGGCACGTTTTTTCGTTCGTATTTCTAATTTGATTTTCCATTTGGTATTTACACTGATTCATTTTAAAAAAATCTTAACAAGTAGGTACCATTTGTCGGTCCGTCTGTCTCGACACAATAGAGTGACGCCATAGTCTAGCGCCACTATCTAACCTGTTCAATAGTCCCAAAGTGTTCACTGTAGACGTGACCGATCGGTAATCAATGACAATCAGGATGCTAAATCTATGAGCGTGCTGCCTACCGCAGACTACGCTTGTAACGACCCACCGAGCCGGCCCATTGCTGCATCGAGCGCCAGCCTCACAACTCGAGCCGGCCCTGGCAAGTTATCCCCACTGCGCGCCGCGCGCAGCGAGTCGCCGCCAGAGGATAAAAGGCGGCCACGGATCAAGCTCGTCAGCACTCATCGGGGAGCTCACTAGCCGGACAGCAGAGTGTGGCGGTGCGGGGTAGACCGCGACGTCCTCTGACTGATAGCGAAACGAGCTCTAAGGCGAGTTGCTCAACAGGTCACGTATGTGTGGCGGTGCGGGGTCCCCGCGAAGTCCGTACGGTACCTTCGGCTGAGGAGACGTATAGCGCGGTGCGGGGGGAGGGCCGCGTCGTGCTTACGTACCTGACCTCGTATGTGTGGCGGTGCGGGGGGGTCCGCGCAGTCCGTACGAGGTTACCCTCAGACCCATAGGGACCCGGCCGGTCTTGGAGGACCGACCGGGAAGGAGGGAGTAGAAACGGATATCGAGCGGGCCTCATAAAGGCCCGTCATAGTCGAGTAGAATAAATCACCTTATGTATAGTGTAGCAACTAAGTTAAATTAAAATAAAGGCACGACGGTGCCATCTCAACTATTACAATGATGTTTCCTTTGTCTAAGTCCCAGTAGGTTATAAATCCCAAACAGCCCTCAGTACTCAGACGTACAAGGGAATATAAATTTAGTGCAACGAGAAGCACCCCCGCTAGCCCGGTCTAGGGGTGCTCCGTTACATTTGGCGCCCAACGATAAAAACCCACCATTTTTAAAGGAAACATCCCGCGATTAATGTTTTTGTAATTACCCTCCCCAACGAAAGTAAAATCAAAGACAAAAAACAGACAAAACACCGGTAGGTAACCACACATGTTCACCTCCTGGATATACGGAAAGAAAAAACAAGAATTAATAGAAGAATTTCAAAGAAGAAATTTACCATACGAAGATCTAACAGTAGACGAACTCAGAAGGAATCTCGTCCATGCAGTTAGAAATACCGAAGAAGAAGAAAGACAAGGAAGTCGTAAAGAAAATAAAAGGAAAATGAAGAAATAAGGGTCCGGAGAAGGACTTACCATAAGAGAAATAAGAAAATAAAGAAAAATTAGCGAACGGAATATTTAACAGTAGACAAATTCAAGAGGGATTTAGTCCATACAGTTAGAAAAACCAAAGCAGAAAGAGACAAGAAGTCGTAGAAAAGAAAGATAAAGAAATAAGAGTCCAGAGAAGGACTAACCATAAGAGAAATAAGAAAATTGAGAAAAATTAGCAAACGGGAAGATCTAACAGTAGACCAATTCAAGAGGAATCTAGTCCACATAGTTAGAAAACCCTAAGTAGAAAGAAAGACAAAAAGTCGTAAGAAAAGGAGATAAATATACAAGGGTCCAGAGAAGGACTAATCATAAAAAGAACAAGAGAATGAGAAAAATTGTTGTCGCCGGAGGGCGAAAAATGCAACAAAAGCTGAAAAAACACGGGTTACGAGGGTAAAATGCAAAAATAAACGCGGAACTAATCAAACAAAAGTGCTACTCAGGATCAGAAAGTGACAAGAAAAATTAACGAACACGTGGAGAAAAGGCGAAATAAGATATAGAAATATAAGACAGCCCATATAGCTCAACGATACGTAAGAAAAGTCAAGAAGACAAGGACTGGTATAACAGAAAGTTAAAAGAAGTCAAATAGACACCGGAAAATTATAACAGATACAAAATGAAGGTAGAAATACGAGAATAATAAAAGTAAGAAGCAAGCAGAACAGAAACTAGAACCAGAAATGAAAAAATATATATGAGGGTATACAATTTTTTTGGAATCTATGTTAAACAAAAAAATACAAAGCGCCGTGTGTAGGACGCTTGAGAGTGTGAAAGACATAAATGAGAAGAGCAACGAGATATTACAGGCCAGGAAAAGCCAAGGACATCCCAGGATACGTGTAATATGTGAGTACTCTTGAAATTTGTAAACGAGAAGAAGAAAGAGAATACGAGGTATAAGATGTATAAGAAGAAAAACAGAGGTGGATAATGTTAAGAGCATAAACCATCACGAGAGAAATCTGCAAAGTTTGGGTGTGTTAAAAATGATGGGGAAACGTGACAAATCGTCATTACCGATTGAATCGGGACGTTATCACGGTCTCCGACAGGATAGAACGGGAAAATTCTATCGTTTTAACAACAAACTAAGAAAGTGGGCCAAAAGGAGGCCACATAAAACAGCGACATTAAATATGATAAGAGAACATAATAAAAGAATGAATTTAAAAGCGTCATGAGAGAAATATTCGAAGTGTATGTCAAAAACGCAGGAGAAACGTGACAATCGTCATTTACCGATTGAATCGGGACTTTACCACGGTCTCCTGAAGGATAGAATGGGAAAATTCTATCGGTTTAACAACATACTAAAAAAGTGGGCCAAAAGGCCAAAAGAATTTCAACATATAATCTTTTTTTAATAATATTCTAACAAATTTAACCCTGTGTATTAATGTAGATTGTGTCTAATGTCACTGTGATTTTTACAGACGTAAAAATCTCCAAAAGAAGAGGGGGAGTGTAACGACCCACCGAGCCGGCCCATTGCTGCATCGAGCGCCAGCCTCACAACTCGAGCCGGCCCTGGCAAGTTATCCCCACTGCGCGCCGCGCGCAGCGAGTCGCCGCCAGAGGATAAAAGGCGGCCACGGATCAAGCTCGTCAGCACTCATCGGGGAGCTCACTAGCCGGACAGCAGAGTGTGGCGGTGCGGGGTAGACCGCGACGTCCTCTGACTGATAGCGAAACGAGCTCTAAGGCGAGTTGCTCAACAGGTCACGTATGTGTGGCGGTGCGGGGTCCCCGCGAAGTCCGTACGGTACCTTCGGCTGAGGAGACGTATAGCGCGGTGCGGGGGGAGGGCCGCGTCGTGCTTACGTACCTGACCTCGTATGTGTGGCGGTGCGGGGGGGTCCGCGCAGTCCGTACGAGGTTACCCTCAGACCCATAGGGACCCGGCCGGTCTTGGAGGACCGACCGGGAAGGAGGGAGTAGAAACGGATATCGAGCGGGCCTCATAAAGGCCCGTCATAGTCGAGTAGAATAAATCACCTTATGTATAGTGTAGCAACTAAGTTAAATTAAAATAAAGGCACGACGGTGCCATCTCAACTATTACAATGATGTTTCCTTTGTCTAAGTCCCAGTAGGTTATAAATCCCAAACAGCCCTCAGTACTCAGACGTACAAGGGAATATAAATTTAGTGCAACGAGAAGCACCCCCGCTAGCCCGGTCTAGGGGTGCTCCGTTACACGCTTATTAACGTTTCTTATTATTTCCTGAATTTTTTTAACGTATGAGACTCGGAGAGAATGAGGATTTATATATTCTACCACACATTACGTGTATATTGCACGTTTTACGTGCATTTCACGTTAATGATGATTTTAAATTAATTTTAATACATGGTTAAAAGGTCTAATTAAATAGTAGAACCAAAAAACCATAATATTTCATATTGTGGACATATAGATACAAGACAGTAACATTTAATATGTCATATACATGAGCATAGTACCTAAGTAGCAAGTATAAAATATTGAAGAGAAAATAAATATAATGTATAGAAATAGAAACGCAGTAATAGAAACAACTATTACCTACTTTGTAAGTTATCAGTCTATCGCTATACCTAATTAATAAAGATTAGAAGGTCTTTGACCAAAGACTAATAAGGATAGGACTTATTTGATTTATGTTCTGGCAATTCCAAGGAAAACATGACGCATTGAATGATTGGTATTCTGGCTAACAACTTGTGAGAAAAACCTTGTTGTTATTCTGTCGTAACATCGTGGAGAGCGATGATTGACAGGACTTTAGGTGAGTTTGGAAGCTCGTACAATACCTCATGCAGATCACCTTGACATGTCATGTTGATCCCTTCGTTAACAGAATAGTGATGAACGATATGTTTGTAAAATTGGTAAAAATTATGTCGTTACAAAGGTAACGTCGTTGATGGTCGTTTGGAAGTAGTAATTTATTAAAATTATTAGACATGTATATATATATATTATTTAGAAATTCAATCCGCCCATAGGACGAAGGCCTCCTCCAGTTGCCTCCACTCGTTCCGGTCTCGTGCTAATGTAGTCCAGGTCGCTCCTAGCATTCTCCTTATTTCTTCATTCCATTTGCCAACAAACAGTAATGCTCGCATTCTTGTGTTTCAGTTTGAAGGGTAGGAGGTAAAGTGTTTCAGTTGTAACAGCCAAAGTGTAATTAATTTCGAAAGACCCAGTCCAAAGTACCAAAAGTGAATAAACATTTATTTTTAAATGAGCTTGGGATGTTTGTCATATAACTTGTTATCATACGTGTTTGAGAGAAAAATGTATATCCTTATAGCTAGATATCTTCTAAATCAGTTGTAATAGTGTCAGTGAATTGGTGACGCATTTCAGAGGTGACTGGCCAGGTAAAATGATTTCAAGTACCTACTAACCTACGTAAGTTTGCTATTTTATATTGTTTAATTGTAATACTATTTCTGTTTGTCCACTTTTTAACCCGCAAACCTTTTTAGCAATAAATCAATGTATTGTCAATATTTAATAGCTGTATGGAATATGAAGAATTTCTTTAGCGTCACCTCAGGTTAGCGGGTGGTAAAAGCTTGTTACAATACCTGTGAATAATCAGGCCTTACACTTTTACAACATTGTCTTTTCCTTACTCATTCTATACTGAAACCTCTACGTATACCTGTAATAGAGTACAAAGTTTTATAGAAATGGTTTTGTAAGGTGTTCAAGGTATTGTTGTAAGGTTGTATAGTGGAGTGAACAGTAATTTATCGCCTTTGCAAGGTAATTGCGTAAATCATACATTTATGACAGTTGGGAATAGACAGCTTTGTCTAGTAAGTAAGCTCTATAGTAGTGCGGTCCACTTTGTTATTAGCTCCAACATAAACAAGTGATTTGGACCTATTGTTGTATTTACCCGCAACAGGTTATGGGTCTTTTTAAAATTGAAATATACACAAAACGAAGCTTTTTTATCGGTTTGTCTATTCACTGGATAACTGAAAACCACTCAACACACTGATCTGAAATTTGAAATATAATAAATGTAAAATTGCCAGGCAATTATGGACAATTCATGATTGTGTTTTCAAAACGAAAACATAATAAAAATGATTGAAACCGCATATTGTGTAGATATACGAGTAAAATTTTAGAGTGTAACTATAACAATTTTAAAATTTCTTGTGGACTTGTCTGTTGGATTAAGGTTTTTTTAACGCCACCGCCTCATTTGTCTCGTGGTTCGGTCGTTCGCGTCCTCGGCAGTGGATGTAGGTTCGGCTACTGGCGATACATTTTTTTTTATTGTTAAATCTGTCCGAGTCAAGAATCGTTTGATTATTATACAACTGGTTTTTGAGAGTCCATTACCTTTTATTTCCTTCGTCCGCGTGGACAACTTAACATCATAAATTATTATGTATTTCCCGTAGGAACATCTCAGTTTTTCGGGATAAAAACTATCCTATCTCCTATTCCAGGACATAACCTATATGTGTGCCAAGTTTCATCCCGATCCGTCTAGTGGTTGAAGGGTGATTAAGTAACAAACATCCAAATATCCAAACATAGAAATATCCCAATATCCAAACATCCAAACTTTCGCATTTATAATAATTAGTAGGATGGGATTAATCATAGGCGTAATATGCCAGTCAATAATATGTGCGTAGCATTATTAGATATTCTATGATTGTAGAGAGAGTGAAAAACCAAGCTGCGACATATAGGTAAATAAAAACTATATTCACGATTTTGTCTAATTTCCATAGTATAGTTAGCAATATGCTTTCAGACTTAGATTAGGGCCATCCCAATCTTCCCATAAGTGTCGACAATGCGACTAAGATATTGCACCAAGGACGTACAGCAGCGTTCTTCTTTGTATATTAGATCATTACTATGATTACCAATACGCCTGCCAAGCGTGGTAAATCCCCCAATGGCCAGCCCACCAAAATTTGCATTCCATTGGCGAGGCTTATGTTCAGCAGTGGACGTAGGTATTTCGGCTGATTGTGAGGAGAAAATCCCATTAAAGAAGTGTGTGTAAATTTAAAATATTTAATATTTATAACTATATTTAAAATCACTATTACAAATCTTCTTATCTCATTTAGCGTTGCTGTTACTTTTTACCTTTATTGACAATTGATTACCAAACACAAGCAATTTTCTTGTTACATATAGAACTCTGGACCTAAGTGTAGTCTCTACAATCTATTAACAAATAAACCTATAAAAGCTTATTGAAGTTAAAGACTTAATTAGCGGACACTGCGGGGCACCGCGCACGCGCCGTCGAGTTTATCTTATCTGCTGCGCGCGCGCACGATTCGCGGCGCATGTCGCTCCAACTGCGCGGGAGACTTGATACGGCGGACAGGATTTATGCACGCAGTACATGTTTGTGAATATTGTAATTTCTAGAAAATAATATTAGTATAGCAACTGACATGAAGAAAGACACTACATAGTTTTTGACAACGATTTTCAATATTAATACCTATAGGTATACGAATCATTTGGCAATTAATCGTGATCGAGTCAGACAAAGACCTACTTTCACAACAAGTATTTAGGTTCTAAATGGTATGACAAACATTTCTGGAAACTTAGATTTTTTTACCGACATCAATTCAGTTCTTTCGTAGGATGAGGAGTAGTTCGCATTTATTCAGATACATCATGATTTCACTTGAACGTAAAGTAGAAAATCATGCATTGGGAAATGCGTAGAGACGTTAACTTTGCAATAACCGTGACAAACGACAAGCTTACCTAGTCACTAAACCAGAGTCTAGTGTAACATGGTGTGCTGAGGACTGTACCTATCGCTGCATCGCCTGGGTGGTTGGTTCGCCTTCCCGCTAATTAAGATAACTCAATATGTCTCGCAGCAACGAAATATGGGTGCGCGCACGCAAGACAGATAGCGTTGTATGCGCTGAGATTTTGCGCTGTAGCAAATTGTTGTATGACAAACGGTGGAAGCTTTAGGTCAGTTACCATAGAGAATTTCTAAATAATATTTAGCGAGTAGAAGTAATAAGTTTACACAAATTATAATAAAACGTACGTTTTAGCTTGCTAATTAGTCCAACTAATTCAGTGATTATTATTTTAGATACCAGTAGCCAGAAATGTCACAATGTGACTTGACACACGTCACAAAACGATACTTACGTTACCGCAGCCGCAGGTTATGTTTAGCCTAAGTTTTGGTATTCTGTGGTCGTTAGATACTTTTTAAATTCATGTTGGTACTTTTTCTTGTTAAGGGTACTTTGTAGGTCTTGACTAATTTGGATGCGATTAACAAATATATATATAGGTAAATATGGTTTTCCGCATCCAAAAAAATCATGTCAATCTTTTATTTATATCTTTAACTACCGATATTAAAAGTTACAAAACTTCGTCAAGATTTGTCTAGTGGTCATAGTTTGTTTATTTTCAAGATATAGTTTGTCTATATTAATAAATGGTGGCATTTTTGTAATTAAGTAATTACCGGCACAGGAACACCAAGTGTTTATGACACGTTGTCAGAACTGTGTCAAATCTTAGGTATTAGGACTTATTATACCTAAGGTATTAAGTATTTCAAGACCCTTCCGTACAATTTTTAAGCAGTGAATCTGAATAAATGCGAACTATTCCTCATCCTACGAAAGAACTGAATTGATGTCGGTAAAAAAATCTAAGTTTCCAGAAATGTTTGTCATACCATTTAGAACCTAAATACTTGTTGTGAAAGTAGGTCTTTGTCTGACTCGATCACAACTAATTGCCAAATGATTCGTATACCTATAGGTATTAATATTGAAAATCGTTGTCAAAAACTATGTAAAGTGTCTTTCTTCATGTGAGTTGCTATACTAATATTATTTTCTAGAAATTACAATATTCAGGCGGCCTCTGCCTTATTCTGTCATGGCCACCATCACAGATAGCAATTATGAATAAACATTCAAAATGTCGTTAATTAGCTGAACTTAGTCGCATAAAACTAGATTTCGTCGGTCCGCCGTTTAAATGTTATAGGGGTTTGTTGCATGGCCACATAATATCTCCAGAATCACAGTACATAGCAAGCTACTGATTTAGCCGATTATTTACGTGAATTAGCTGAATCTAGTTGCAAAAAATCCAAATTTGCCGGCCATCTAATATCTCCGCAACCATAGTTCATAGCAAAGATTGTTCACCTGAATTAGTTGAATTCAGTTGCAGAATTGATCGGTTTGTAGTTTACAAGATATTGAAAATTGTCTTTATTTGCACTGACCAGTACTGTTACGAACAAAACTGCTAAAATATAATTAATTATTTTATCAATTTAAAAAAAAAATTATGCCAGAATAAGACATACCTTCAAATAATAAAATAACCTAAACAAATGCCTGTAACATGAAAATGTTTAATTAAACTAGTACCAAAATCCGATATCAGGAGCATCGTGGCGTCACGAAACCCAGCGCTACCTAATAAAGTAACCAGTCTCACGTTCCTAATTAGATCGTTAATTATAAGCCTTTCATGGGAGCCTTAATTTCTGCATAAAAGACTATCTCTGTAAGCGGCTTAAATTTTTGACCGGATTATGTTACTGTGGTAATTTGGTTTTAGTTTATGAATTAAAAATATGGGCTTGCTATAGACAAATGGCACCAGGATTAAATATTAGGCAATTTAAACGATAAGACCTTCTATATTATACAACTGTATTTTTTTACTTTTTATGTGCATACAGTATTTTAAACATCTATTGACTATTAAGTAAATGCCTACTAAGTAAAAAAAATATTCACGCAATTTATATCTAGGCAAATTAATTTTGTGCCTGCAGTGAAAAATAATCTAACTTAAAACTAACTCATCCATAGTAGCATTACTACGGATGAGAGCAAATAATTATTTTTTATAATGCTCTGATTTTTTGTTCTTTGGTTTAATGGTCTTTGTGGAATTTGACCTGAATATGAAGAAACATTGAAGATTAAAAATAAAAAACAGAAAATTATAAAAAAATATGCATAATATTATGGTGTCTAAAAAATTGCATTTTCTAATGTAGATCCATTTTACTAGAAGCACAGAGTTTTGCTTAGGTATAGAAAATAATAGGTACCTATTTTAAACCCCAATTTGACGTGCAATGTGTTTGAAAATGTCCCTTACAAAAAATTTCAATTCAAATTTAATGTATTTAATACATCATGTTTCTACAGACAAACTTAACGAAACAACTATGTCTTACACATACTACTTGTATATAGTAACTACCAAAACGACTGCCTTCCGCTCGAGCAAATAGCTAAATAATAGGAGTCCCTCACCAGGTGGACTTGAGTCATTACTCTTGCTGTAATCCGGCGAATACACCTAGATTTATGAGGGCCCTACAGACGGACCGCCAAATTTACGTGTTTCATAAAAAATGGAGCTTAGTTTCTTGAGTAATAAATAATGTTAGAAATCCTCGTTTTAACGGAATGGGCCCCCTTAACTAAAAATACGTGTGTGTTTGAAGAAAATATCTTATCATTTTGTAGGATTTAATTTGGCAGTATGCATATATATAGAAATGTTTAATCCAATGTTTCTTTATAATAGCTTGTCGCTTGCTGTGTAACCCATAAAGATATTCAAGTTGCTTGCGAGAAGTTTATTCTATGATAAATTGAATTAGAACATAATATGTTCTCAGATTCATAAATTAATATGCAATATTCCATGCAGTTTATTGAGTCGTAGATGTGTAAAAGTTGAACAAACACATAAACTTACAGTTGTAAGACGTTCTGTTCCGGTATAACTTTAGTTTGAATTAAGTTAGAGAGCTTCCTTTAAAAAAATGTTACATATTGAACGTAAAACTTTGAAATACAAATTTTAATTGAGGTTATTGTTTAAAAATAGACTTTCAGGTAGCTTCTTTGTGCATTTTCTTTTGCTTCATCGTATAATTTTACTAAACTAATAAGGTCGAGAGTCCTCTAGCAAAGAATCAAACCCCACATCCCTCGGCGACCTCGCATGCAAACTTCCTGTTTGGCACGGCACCACGACTACTCCTCACAATGCCGACTCCGGGAAATTCTGTATACTAGTCTATATAATTATATGCCTTGAACGTAGTTATATATATTATGTATATCTTTTTGAATATTAATTCATGTAAGTTCGATCTACTTTACCAGTACTTTGTTAGCAGTTTTATATATGTATCGCTGCTTAAGAAATAGGTAGCGGCACATTTAGCCCATAAGTAGTTTACCCTTTTCTTAAAAAACCTCAACACATAATATTTGCATTATTTATTTTTGTAGCTGTATATTTCAAGTTTACTTTTCTATTTAAAATACAAGTATGATTAATTGAAAGGAGATATATAAAAATAAAAATCAAATTACAGTAACAGAATTTTATTTAATGCAGATCCATTTCGTACTATAGCCGATATTGTACAAAAAATTATAATATCGCATTCCATTCATAAAATGATGATATAATATTACACAACTTTGCACACAAAACATTTAAATCATTTCTACACTAGAATCCCTCAAGTTTTAAGTATTTCTCTTCGTATATTAATTACTTATTAATATAATTAATTATATTACATTACAATAAATTGGGCCTACCTAGTATTTACGTACGACAAATGCTTTGTTAAGGACAAATTTACGTATCATATTCGTGAGCACGTTCCGTTGGATAAATAAAAGTTTTATTCAATTATACACAATATTTCAGCTTATTATTTAAATTTTATTAAACACAGAAACCAAAATATGGTGAGTTTTTAAAACAAGTGTTCTAATTTTGAATTCCGAAAGCAAATAATTATAATATTGAAGACCTAATAATTATAAAAAGTATAGTAATATTTACAATATTTAACAAAAAGTTATGGTAGGAAAATTTGGAAGCAGATTCTTTCAAATACTAATGGTGAATAGGAAATAAAAATATTCACGATCCTAATATCTCGATAAGAATCAAGAAAACATATCTATAAAAAAGGAACTCTCAGAGGTAATTGGATGATTCACTGATTAATACAAAACGAATTTGGCACTTCCATGACCGTTAGTATAAATAACAAAAAATAAAGAATCTCCACCAAATTTTACTCGTTAATTCTAGAATATACAGAAGAAAAAATTACGTATATGTTTATAGGAATCCAAAAATATTACCACTACTGTATCTTAAAATAAATTACGTTATTACCTTAAATATAATAATTAGCTATTCGTATACTGGGCACAACTAGTTTTGATTCTTGTCATTTTTATCTGACTTATATGTAAACTATTTCTCTAACAATAAGTTAAGATATCGACTAATGAATGGAATATTTTTCATACTAAAGCCTTTGTAGTTACGTATTTAGGTTCTCTGGCATGATGCAGGTTTGCAAAATCGGTTTGATTAAATTTTCGTGACAAAAACATTGTATTATTCCATACATTGTTTATACTGTGAAGAAGTTATAATATGTAACATGGACCACATGGAAAAGGTTTTGCATCGCTTTGTACAAGCGTTACAACAGGAACCGTTTAATTATAACAGTTATAAAAATATAAACAATTTGTTAATAATGTTTTTCTGGCAAGCCATATAAATTTTTTTAATATAACATAAACCATCAAGAAGACTAAAAATAATTGTATTCGCCACTCACGGCATATCAAATACAAGCGTATCTTATAAAAAGTCGGAAATGAGTTTAATATACCAAAATGTTCGCCATTTTTATTCCTTGTGTCGTCACAAAGAGCCATTTCTCTAATTATACGTCAGTATGAGCTGTTCGTATATTATAAATAACATAAACCATATAAAACGGTTATTATTTCAAATAATCATAGGAACCAATATGTATAAAAAAACATTTGACATGTGAATTTATTTTATTTCTTAATTTTTCCGGTATGTGTTGGTAAATTTGTGAATTGTCCTGTCTTGGTCTAATGTCCATAGTTCAGGAGAAAATCCTAGTTGGGGCATAGACAGTATATGTGTATATATTGTAATATGTATGAAAATTATATACCTATTATCTTACCGCTTGAGTCACATCAGAATTCTGCCACGTGCGTCATGCCAGCGCAGAATCATACAAGTAGCTATAGTATAGTCTGTTAAAGATATCACTATCATGTAACGTATACAGACATTGTACATCAGATTTCTGTTAAAAGTAGGTACATACTAGTCCTAATTATTTACATTATATTAGTTCGTTTAACACGTTTACTGCAGAGTGAAAATAGAGATCAACTTTATTAAGTGTGTTTAAAAACGTAATGATTTTGTCTTTGTACCACAGCTTGATTACTTGTCATAGTTACTTTAGTAGTATGGTAATATTTATTTAGAAGTAGCTGTATATTGACCCATAGTTGTGACTGAGAAAATATGTGGATAAACGCAATGTTTCATAACGAGATACTGTCCAGTTCTCTGTAACACTAGATAGGATTAGTCTTATACAAAAGACATTGGAAGGGCTTTCAAAAGGACATTAGCTAGCATGAAAACCAGGTTAAAAGTTGAAAGGATTAGCAAGCTGAAGTGGCAGTGGAAGGGCCACATCTGTCGCGGAACCGACGGCCGTTGAGTTAGACAAGTTCTAGAGACCGCGGATCGGCACGGGCAGTGTGCGACGCCCCGCCCGCCGTCAGATGGACTGACGACCTAAAGAAGGTGGCTGAAAGCAGCTGGATATGGAGGGCGGAGGACCGGATGCGATGGCATTCATTGGGAACAGTCTATGTCTAGTAGAGGATGTCTAAAGACTTATATGATGATGAAAACCAGGTTTATTTTACCATGTAAACTTCGCCGTCTACTTCGGATCACCATCTAGTGTTTATTTTGATATCGACACTTAAATACGTATGTTTTTTATGTCAACTGATTTGGAATGGAATTTAACGGATATTTTGTCAGTGAAACGATATTTAAGTTACAATCAAATAGACATGAGAAGTAAGAAAACGTAGTAAGAAAGGGCAGTATTATTTAAAATATATATATAATATTAATATAATTTAATATAATTTAGAATTAAGTTATATTTCAAAATACATCATCAAAAATCTTCTATCTTCACTTCAACAACAGAAAACGTGTTAAAACGAATAGTTATACTTAAGCTTGAGATTTGCCCTCATTTCGATTTGATACGAAAGTTTGTTGTGTTTATTTATAATAAATTGAGTCGTGGCAAGTTTTAAGAGTTTAACCGTCATATCTGCTGCATTGCTCAAACAAATTGACTACTGCTACAAGATAGAGATTACATTACGTAACGACTACAACCAATACATAAATATAATTGAAAGATATTTATTATATTTTACATAGGTATCAAATCTTGAAAAATATCTATAGAGAGCTGATAAACCCGCGTCGATTTGACTCCGCGTTTTGGCAGATAAAGTGCGATTTCGAGTGAGCGATAGTGGGGCACGATTCGCACGATAAATAAAAACACAATTCCATTTGAAGCTCGGCGCTGCGGAGCGGCGGCCGTGTCCCGTGTACCTCAGCAGGCGTTCAAGATTTATAAAGGGAGATGCGGAACAATATATCACGGGCCAGAACGCGGGAACTCGACCTATTCCTAGCTCGGAACAGCCACTGTACCGATGAAACCCGATAGCAGATCAGCCAATGCGATAGCGACAATATCGCAGCTAACACCGTGTCTGAACATCGGCAGCATTATGCTTCTAAACGGCTCTATTTAGGCAAAAGCGTTTTAGTAGTACATTCTTGTCTTTATTAGGGCCTTAGTTACATGATATCGACAGAAGCTGATCAATATTAATCGACGTGTCTATTAAATAACATCTTGGATAATGTATTCATACATAAGTCAAGCTAAGCGATAAACAAGCGGGCACCAAACCGCGTATTTTTCATCCGAGCTACATACAATTTATAGTCGACGATGATATCGCGACTGGTTCTTTTATTTGTGAAATAGTGATACGCGGAGTGTGCTCGGTAAGCGTTACTAACGGGAAATTTTGACAATAAATCTTCGGCAGTCGATTGCCTAAGCGGTAGTGTGGGCTGGCGTAAAAATACCTCTACATTCGACAGTGATATCTTGATCTTATGTCTACACGTTTAATTATGAGAAAACTCGTACCTTCAATCTTCAAACTACGCGGTGGAGTAAGCAATCAATGCAAGTAGTTCCTAAGTGCAATGGCGACTATGATTGTGGAGCGCGCTAATTTATGTCTTAAGACTTCTTTACTAAAAACCTACCAAAGCATCAAGAACACTTTACACGCGACGACCACCTGAAACAAAAGGAAAAGCGAAATTAATTAAAACGCCAATTATAAAAAAATAAAACAAATGCAAAATAGCGTGTTTAGATACTGGCCAAATCTATACGGAAGCAGCAATTTAGCCAAGGAGAATTCGAATTCCACCTTACGTAAAAAAGTTTTATCACAAATCTGAGAAGGATATTGCAAAAAGCTAATGGATTATTTATCGGTAAGTTTAATTATGCAAATATTGATTTACATACGCTAGACAGTAGACACATTTTATCTCCTATTATTTAAGATCTTAGGCGCATAACACACATTCATTATCATAAAACGCGTTCTCATAAACAAGGACGACTTAAAATGCAAATAATTTCGCGCAAGCCCCATGGGCATGTTAAAACAAACTCAGAATTCTAACAGCTTTTCATTATTTATCGCTTACCCTCACGGAAAGGCGATTTTTTCAGTTAAAGTTAATTTCTAGCTTTAATGCGTATTTGATAAAAGGCTGTATCTCTGGCAGGCAGGCTCCGTCGAGCCGGCTCTGAAATTAAGATGTAACATGATGCGAGAACGAGCAAGAGCTGCTAGATTTATTGCTATACCACTTTGCATATGCTGATTTACAAAGGCGATGGGTAGTGTATGGAGTGATCACGTGTGTGTCAATAACAAATCAAGTGTGACAAGCGTGAATATCATAAAATAATAAATAGACAAGTTTAAGCAATATCTTTGAATTTCATAAAAGATGAAGACAAAACGTTTTTGTAAGTTTATTCACAATTATTTTTAATTACTCTTTCAGATTTAAAAATGGACAGACAATATAAATGAACTTATACTAAAAAACAAAACTTGAATAAATATTTGAAAAAAAAATTACAACCCCCTTTGGGGGTTGATATATTTTCTGTAGACTACACCTTCCGGTCAATTTTATAGATTTCCTATTTAGAATTATGCTGTAATTGATATGTACAAGCAATTACATATTTACCAAAGAATAGTAAAAGGCAATAACCTCGTTAGGTATCATTTACCTTTAGTTATATAGTTTTGTTTGATAATTTATTCTTAAATGTCCATAACCATGCATTTTAATAACTTGTACAGAGGTGTTCGTGCTCTTAGAGTGTTACTGTAGTTATTAATTTAGATGCCTACATATTCAAGTATCAGAGTTTTTACATATTGTAAAATATCATTTGTTACCCCTTATTTTTGAGGTGTGCGTTCAGCTCTATATAGACCTTCGGTTGCTGATGTGGCCCATTCGCGTGGCGGCGGGAGCAAGCGGGACGAAGTCTGGCGAATACGGCGATCCACAGTCAGCAGAAAGAAACACATAACAAAGTTGCGAGCTAGCCGCCAGCTCGCCTCGCTACAGCTTAGCAAGTTCTTTATACGCAGCTTGAAAATTGTTTTGGCATTTATATACTCGGATAAATTAAATCTATTTTATATAAAATGCTTATTAATAAAATAAAAAGGATTTCGTACTTTACAGTTTGGCCAGTTTAAGTTAAATAAATTAACAGTCTAAGAAATACGCATAAAATACAACCTCAAATACTTAGTAGCCGTCACTCCCACACGTACTTACAAGATAACAGTTTTTATCTTAAGGCAGCTGTATTGAGAAACCAAGGAAACGAGAGAGTTAAATTGTAAAATCACACTATTTAATATTATAAATGTGGAAGTGTTGACGTTTGTTGGTTGCTCAATAAAGCCATAACGACTGAACAGATTTCATGAAACTACAGTGACATCTACTGGAATAACTTTTAGTTACGCAAACCTGGATGTCATATTTCGAAGTCGCGGGATATAAGTTAGTGTAGCACTAACATCGTAATTTAAGAAAGAAGCATTTTTCAAATTAGTACAACAAGTAACTAGCTTAAAATAAAGATGTTTCACCAACAACAGTATTGTAAATTGCAAGGTACCTATACTAAAAACATTTGAAGTAACCACGTACGTAGTGTAAAAGGTACTTTTTCAAAAAGTCAAAGCGGCACAAAAAGGCTCGCCTCCGGCCACTGAAAGTAATAAAGAAGAAGGACGCCAACCGAATAATTGATACGATTATGTGTTACTACTACAAAGGAGGGTGTAAGGGTGATCACATAGTGGGATACATTATCGTATGTGTGGGAGTAGAAGAAAATAGAGATAATATGTATGTCCAAGCCTAACAATTTAGACGTATGGACGGACGGAAATTAACAATGGAATACTCACAGATAAAAATCGTTTTAACAAATTTTTTAACTATCGTTGTTTAATTGGATATTCGGAGTAGCGAACAAGGGTATCGGTATGATTTGGATAACAAAAAGAGCGAACTAGGTAAGCATGGGATTCGGTAGATGAGAATATATAAGAGTACTACATAATTAATGTTTTCATAAGATTTAGTTCCATCAGGTCCAGAAGTTACTTTGTTGATTTTATTAATTGTTGGACCAGTTGATGAAACAAACCTTTGATATTAGCAAAGTCCTAAAATTAGTTCCCAGTCAGTGACCCCTATATCTAACATCCTGAATTCTATTTCCAGATGGTGACCAGTATGAACGCAGCACCAAGAACAATGGAAGAAGGGCGGCGGGCGCTCCGTCAAGTGCGAGCGCCCATAAATCCTGCAGGACGAGCAATTTGTTGAATTACAGCATGCGCCAGCCAGCCACCGGGCCGACGCGAAATTAGCTCCCACAGAGATAAATTGATGGCAGCCCGCTAAATAAATTATTTGGGAAAACCGAGAAAAAACGGGCGTCTTCCCTTGATAAGGGTTGCGAGCATTCTGCCGTGGAAATAATGAATATCGACCGCCTACTTGCGTTACTTCCGATGTATTGTACTGTACCTATATAGGATACGTTCATAATTATCCATACATCTTTACGGGGGTCAGGATGATATTGGGATGCTTTCTATCCCTCATGTCCATTCTGGCTCATTATAAATTTCTTTAAACTTCTTTATCAACTAATAACACGTATTTGTACGTACCGTCAGTGCGCCATGATAAATAATTAAGTTCATAATAATATCAACTTTATCATCACTGGATAAGGGGTGGTCACTTAATGCGGAATGTCAGTGTACATAAAAACACATATTTTTGTACATACCTACTTGTTATTTTTGATAATGTTAATTATACATACTATCTATGATATCATCACCATCATCATCAGGTTATTTTTGTCTCCACTGCAGGAGCACAAACAACCCTCTCTCATCTGCCGGAGACAGACGGAGGATTTGGCCTACACTCCCCGCACTGACCTGATTGATGTTTTATAATGTAACAATGGAATACTCACAGGTAAACTATAGATATGCATTTGGAATTTCCTACTTATAAGAATATGATGCACCGGAACTTTTAACGCTGTATACGCTACTGATGAAGCTACTACACACTAAAACTATAATTATCATACTTAAAACTAGACTCAATGCGTTGTATATAGTGTAGATATCACGGCGAAAAATCCGCTTTCAAAATCTTACGAAACCTATTAAATGTAAGTTTCGACTGACCCACCAAATCAGACACGTTAAGTTAATTAACCCCACAATTATCACCTAGAACCCGTTGCAGACACGACCTTCCGTTTCTCACGACAGAGAAAAGGCAATTAAGTTTATAAAAGTAAACTCACATGACGGTTTAATGAAGATTTAAATTGTAGACTGTTATATTTCAACTAGGTTACATTTTAATTATGATTTATAATAATTTTAAAGGAAATAGTTTTCAATGATATTTAGTTTATTATTCTAACAAAAAGCAAGCCAGTAAGGTACGTGGCTGAGCTACTTAACTAAGAATGGAAGAACTTTCTGCATTTCATTGATATGACAAATATGGGAAAGGATCAGGTTGTGAAGTACTCAGGTATTTCTAGAAAGATGCAGTTGTAAAGGACCCACCAGAAAGAACTTTAAAATAATAAGAGACATGGTCTCTTTGTAGCTGAGGCGATTTCATGTCACTGAGCCAAATAAATTTGTGAGTTTCTAAATAACATAAGTACGTATTCTGGAAATGGTTACAGATTATGCAGTCAGTTATAAATCTTTTGTCTAAAATAAAACTATGTATTGTCTAAACTATTGTCTAAAATAAAACCATTTATACCCAGTATATTTACACCCTTTATACCAGAATTAATATTAACTACCTACTTTTCCTTGGACTAAGGATTCTTTGAAAGGGTTGCGACACCCTTTCTTTCAACGGGATTAATCTTAGTTGTATATTCAAGATTTAGCCGGCGGTAAGGAAGACACATAGGTGGGCTTACTAGGGGAGAAGCAGGCAAATTGTCTCAGGTTCAGATTCGTTCCCTCCCCTGTAATACCGAAAAGGATTTTATTACATTCGTTAACGCGTGTTAGATTAATGTGTAAGTGCAAATTGTATGAAGGTTTGATGATATGGTAGTCAATCAATATTTGTTGTGACAAATTTTCATCATCATCAGCCTACAAGAGCCCACTGCTGCCTCTCCCAAGGCCCGCCACTGAATCCGATCCTCAGGATCCTCATCCACTCTGTTCCAGCAGCTTTACGCAGATCGTCGCTCCATCTAGCCAGGGGGCGTCCCATACTACGTCTGGCGAGTTCTGGTCACAAAGTTTGCATATTTGTATTTAGACAAAAATTATCCGTTTTAACGGAACCCTAAAAAATGTGCCAGTGTGCTCATATGGAATTATGTTTATGTAGCCTTACCCACCTAAGAAGGATATAATATTGGTTATCTTAACGCATTAAAAAGTATTTTTCATTATTAAAGAAATTATTATTTTATTTTTATAGGGAAAATTCTATATACAATATTCTTAATTCTAACACAACAGAAGTCAGTCTTCAACAAACATCTTATAAAAAAAGCATTATAATTTCCTTTTTTTTCAAATCGAGACGGGATCCATTTTTAAAAGTCGACGTGGCAGGGGTAGCAGGCCCTCCCCGTATACCTGCGTGGAGTGGCCATCTATTCACATCCCCCCACGGTATGTGGGCTTGCCTGACGTGTGTTCCCTTCGTACGCCATTATTATTTTGCTTATTGTTGGTTGAAAGAGTTCGGTCAATAGATTAAAAGCTCTTGTAACATCCTAAAACATAAGTTAATTTTGCTTGAGTTTTATGCTGATATTTAATATCATAATTATAGAAAACGAGTACGATCTACTCCATATGTTTTAAATTCACCTACACATATAAAAAACTAAATCATCATAAGGTTGATAGTTTTACCCTAACTACGAAGAAAACCTAAGCTTTCCATATAAACAGTTTTTATAATCAAATACTTTCTACAATCACTTTAATCAAAGTAGCATACATTACCCAACCCAACAAAAATAGATACAATGAATTCATAAATGTACCATTTCTAGTCAGAAAACACCTAATACAATTTGCTTAGCAAACAATTTTAATATTAAAGGGTAAAGAAGAGCTTTTTCCCGGGTCGGCTTGCCCCCCGGCCCGGCCATTTGTCAGGATTTTGGACGGGTGAAGCTAAAATTTTTTGACGGTTTAAGCTGGGCGTAAATTTCGCAAAACATGACACGACGGAAAAATGCAACCGAAAAGTTACTTCAAACATTTTATTTGTGAACACTGAAAATTAATTTGTATAAAAAGTCATGAATATTATATATTTTATGTTGTATTTGTCAATTAACCTTTTGGTATTTGGGTATTAGAATTAGTAATTTAAAACATTGCATCAATGCGATTAAGGGATTGCCCCAGGGACAGGCAGCAGCGTTCTCCTGTGTATTAAGTATATATTACGATTATTACTGCGATCACCATCCCCGTGACAAGCGTTGTGATTACGGCAAAGCCAACCAAAAGTGGCATTCTATTGGGGAGACTTGTTCAGCAGTGGACGAATTTCGGCTCATGATGAAATGTAATAGGTATGATAAGCAAAGACAAAAACCTAATTGTTATTAAGTGGCAGTATTAGTTTTGATTAGGCTGCGAATCCTTAGCAATTTCAACATAAACAATTTTACCTATGCATAAATGGGTAAACGAGACAACATCATTATCATATTGCTCTTCATTAATACATCCGCCAACATCCGCTGATCCTATACACCTTTTGTAGACGCTTTACAAAATCACAATGAGTCATTCATTCTTCACGTGAACTAGCGCTGGCGACTGTATTTATAACCCTACACATAACTTCCCACATATCTTTCAAACACACCACCAATTAACTAGGCGGACATTTTTGAAAGCTAACAGTTAGCGCATGCGTGCTCGTTTGTCGCCATACTGAACTTTCACACTGCTCAGATTAATTTTATTTTTGGGTCGGCTAATGCGAGCGCCGTGCTCACACTAATATTGCTTTTTTTTGTTATTTCTGTAACACTTCGTTATATAAATACTACTGTCTACTATCTGAGGAAGAATGCATGCAGATTTAGTCTATTTTAGTAAGAAGGTGTCTAAGATCCATTCGATCATTAATAGGTAAAATTACAGTAAACTATAAAAATTATGTCTTCGGATAGTAATGTTGCTTAAGTTGTAACAATTATGTTAACGACTATTGACTTGTGGAATATTGCAATTACGAAAAGTCATTATTAAATGTGTAACTTTATTTCAATTTATTATTGTATTATTAAAGGTAAGAAATTTGATTTTATTATTTTTACGATATTTCTACTAAATTCTAAAACAAAATAGTAACTTATATATATATATATATATATATATATATATATAAATGCTTTATTGTACCAAAAATCACAACAACAACAATAATAAAAAAGGAGTTAAATTGTAAACAAAGGCGGACTTATCCCACTTAGGGATCTCTAAAACAACTTAAGAATCTCGATTTTTAATTAAAAACGCGAAAAGAGGAAAGCTAGAAAAACTATTTTGTTGCCAAATATTGAAACGAGAAAAACTATTTAATCCGAAAACTTTAGTAGGTTGGTAGATGGTCATAAATCAGTGAGTCGTCGGCGTCGATGCCAAGGAAATAAGATGAGATCGTGTTGGCAACACTGCAATTTATATAGACGGCGCAGCGTCGTATGCATAATCTGTCATTGTTATTACACGCAAGAGTGTGGCGATGTATGGTCGCATGTTCGCTCGCAAGTTTGAAAATTATGTGGCTTATTGTTATTTTCCACATTTTTAAAATAAAATAGAATTAAAAAACATTTACAGTTAAACGCCACCCCCAATCTTCCCGTGGGCGTCGTCAAGGCGACTAATTGAACGCACCATCAGGGACGGGCCGGAGCTTTCTCCTGTGCATATTAAGATCATTACGATCACCAATCTGCATGCCAAGCGTGGTGATTGTGGCAAATCCCCCAATAGACAGACATTCATACACAAAAGTGGCATTCTACTGGGGAGGCTTATGTTCAGCAGTGGACGTATTTAGGCTGATGCTGATGATTTGAGTAATCAAAATATAAAATTTGGGACTACATATGGGAATAGGAAAAAAACGTGTTATTTATTATGAATATTAATAAAAAATTTACGGTTTCTAAGTCTAGTGTGATTCTGATTCGTTTAAAAAACCTTATCATAAACATATAACGACACACGCATTGGTAAATTAACAATAATTTAGACATAGGAATATAATTTCGCTTTACATGTAGGTACTTTTTTGCATTTATATTTCTTTTATGCTACGATGTGTGTACTAAATGTACTTACTATGTATTTTTGAATGTTGTTCATGTAAAAAGATACAACTCCCCAGTGGTTGGTTGCAGAACTTGCAGACACCTCGTAAATCTTAGTATGATTTGTATTAAACTCGCGCGATGCCGCGCCGGCATCCAGCGGAGAAGAACGACACTGTTTTTTTCAATATGTATATTTTTATTATTTAAGAATTCCAGTGCATTACTGAAAGAACCTACATAATTATATAAGAAAATTGCAACCCTTCACATTAACTCCCAACAAATAGGGGTACAACAAAGCAATTTTTCTGGACAAAAATTATTACACACTAGGGATGCTTTCTTTATTACACCAAATCACGTGATCTCACGATAAACTATTTTTCATCACGGTTATTTATTATGGCTCGATGTTCACACTTTTTCTATTTTTTCCTCCCGAAGTTTCTGAGAAAAATAACAATCCTGACCATTGATCAACGTCACCGGTGCTCGTTACCGAAATCACGTTTATCATAGATCACATTTGTCTAAGACTTTACGTATCCAATTTCCGGAAAAACGATATAAGTACAAAAAATCTATAACTTAGAACTGTACCCTTTTACCCAGGGGTCAAGGTTCTGAATCGACGAGCGGCGGTCTGACATTAAAGCGAAATTATAAGGAAGGTGCTATGGAGAAGAGTCGCGAGCCACACACGACGAATTACGAGCGAACCCGGGACGCGGGGTTGAGTTATATGACCGCGATATATAATATTTATAATATATCGGCTATATTCTTGTTAAAAACGTAGACGTTTCGGCGAGTATCACGAAATCTTTGGAAGTTAAGATATAATATATTTCTGAAGTCTGAGGATGTACCTAAGGTCCAAATATAAATTTCTATAAAGAAGGAAAAGAAACTGCATTTGCGTTATGAGTTTGATTAAGAAAGGTGGGACTTAGTAGGTACTTGTTTGATTTGACCATTAGAACTCAACGTGTTAAATCTTCAGTAATTTTATATGTCGGAATATTATTCAGTCTATAGACTACCTATACGAAAGAACGGACTAAGACCATGAAGAAAAAGCTTAATGCAACGAATAAGTGATTCTAATGGAGAAATAGCTGAACTAAATGCTTCCGTGAAGAAAGCATTATCACAAAATACTGTTTTCTTCTGAATGGAATGCCGCAAGATGGCGCCGGCGCGAGACGCGATTTGTCAAAAGGAAAACAAACAGCACAGAAATAGTTTTAGTTGACAAGTTTATAGCGCACCGCGCTTTCGTCGTCCCGCCCGCGTTTACTGTTACGAAATTATAACAACAGCCAGAGAATTTTATTCACTATTTACCAGACTTTTGATTTTCTTTATTGTTTCTTACGTTAGATACAGATGCTTTATTGTCTGCCGTCTCATCTGTTAAACCAGGCCTTACGTCAGACTAATGATTGCAAGGCTGTCGTCAAACTGTGGACCGTCCTCACCGGGAGCATTCGTTTGCGAGCATTAAAAATTAAGCATTCGAAAATGACGTTACGATGACGCTCGTACCAGTCTGCTCAGCTCAACGCCCATATCACCTAAATGCTCAATATACTTTTGATGAGGATTTAGCTTTAGGTATACTATCATCATTATCATATGAGCCCTGACGTCTACTGCTGGACATAGGCCTTCGCCAATGAATGCCACTGGTCAGACCGGATAATCTCCAAACTCTCCTTCAGATTATGTTATGTATGTATACTTAAGTAATTCGTCATGTACTTAAGTAATGTACTGTAGAACCATAATGTTTTTCATTATAATCTTAAGTCATCGGAAGAGGTTAAAGACATCACTAAAGAGATGATTAACTATCCAATCTATACCAGAACCATTAATCACTTAGAATGTCAACTACTTTATAACACAAAGTAATAATAATTTTTCACATTCACTCCTACTTTAAAATTATCTCCTTACGCATTTTTAATCTCACAATTAACGAGAAAGCGGAGAACGTATGTCAGCTGAAGATAGATCACAGTTAAGGCGATAAATATTAAAAAACCTAGTACCTACATACTAGTTAGAACACGTAACTAGTTTCTTTAGATATTTGTCTCTGTTGTTGAATCCCGAAGCAGGGGACATCCTAAGGCCGTCTGCTACATCACGTTTGAAGTAATGCGATTGCTATGTATACGACTTATTACAAACTTAAATAACAAACGTACCGTGGCTGAATGAAGTTAATCGTCCACTATTTCTTATTAAAAAAAGTGGGAAGAAGGAACAAGCATTTGCCTGTACCATCGTCTGCATGAACATTGAATGCAACCTTAAACCTAGCGTCAGTCAAAGTCGTTCGCCGACACTGTGGTTATCCATTGTGTTCTGCCTGAAAATCTCTTGTAGCAGCTGCCTCCTAATACAGTGCGAAGTAAAATTTAAGCTGCCGTGAGGCCTATGAGTTTGAATCATTGACCTTGATGATATCGTATAATGGAGGATCTTTTTCAGGGTCAGGAATATTGGCATAGATTGAGTCTATGTGTGTAGGATATGTGTTGCGAGAGGAAGGAGCCTGGATTTTAATCTGGTTAGTTTTAAAGTCGCAGGTCTGCGGCCGTCCTATCGAGGGTCGTTGAAGTTACGCGGGTAAGAGCGCAACAAGAATAATACAAAATGTTTTTCATTTTCTTTATGTCACCCCCGGCAGTCGTAAAGGCATTAAGCGTGACCAAACTTTTGTTTGATACGACCGATGTAAGTATGAGCGCACTGCCGTATCTTCTTACGCTAAGGTCTGTTCAAAATTGTAAACACTTTTAAGTTTGCAATATGATAGTCGTTAGGAAAGTAAGCAAAAATGTAGACTTGACAAGTTATACGAAATAAAAATGCCGGCGAACCGTTTTGGCTGATGTAGATGATTATTCGTCGCTGAAAAGTCAAAATTGTTGAAGCGCCATAATAGGATTTTAGCAGAGACGAGTTATATTTTTTTAACAAAAACCATCATATATTTTATCTAAACATCCGATTTTGATAAAATAAATTGACATGACATGATATTTTTTTTTCTTCAAATTTTACGTTAAGCCATATTTCTCTACATCGTTTAATAATTATGAATTATATAAAGTTCAATATAGAGTTTTGACCAAATTTGCGCTTCAGCAATTTTGCCTTTCCAACGATGCAATGCAATAAGCACTAAATCAAAATATTTCACTAAAACTTCAATAATCATCTAAGGTAAATGTATTTTGTATAAAAGGTTTATTTGCATCAAAACATTAAGGATCTTCCGATTTCGAACTGTACAGAAGAGTAGGTAACCGTAGTTGTTATATTTCAGCTTGGGGAATCTTCGTATGAATAAAAACCAATCTTCCTTCCCCATTTTTCCCTGATTGTGGGGAACTTACGTAACATATGTATGGGGATGTTTCCAGTTTTGTCACGAACAGTGATCTTTAGGAAAAAGTATAGGGAAGGGAGGGCCATGGATATTCAAGGGATGTTAATTCAGCCGAGATAAAAGGATGGCTAATAAATTATGTGGTAAGAAAGTGGTAATGGTAAACATATAAATAAATATATAAATAAAAGCCATTTCAGGTTCGCAAACTGCACATTATGTGTACCTACTTATAATTATAATAAGTGACATATAAGTTTTGGTACTTAAAAATTTACTTTGCCATTTATCTCAGTTTTCGTTACCAAGAAATTATATCATTAATCATTTTTTGTTTGGTTTAAAAACAATTGTTTTTGTCGATTGGTACCTAATATAAATGTACATAAAAAAACAACACTGGTAGAAATTTAGACATGTATTTATAACGCAGTAGCTAATGGCGCCTACAATATTAATAACTAATGGTAGGTAATAAACAAAGTCAATGACCTTTAAATCCTTGTAATAAAATATGTAACACGCACTACATCACACATTATTCACATCACATGGACTTAGTTCGAGTTTAGGGCGCGTTCATACGGCACTCAGAATGCTCACTTCAGGATATTAGCACTAGAAGAAATAAACACTTAATTATTTAAAATCCTTATTTATTTATCACCCTTCTGTTGTAGACAGACGGACTGCATTTCGACTGTAAACCAGCTGCAAAATTGCATTTATAATGCAGTATGTAATGTAGGGAATAGTATCTTCTGCACCGACAGACTGCATCTAAACTGCAATTTTGCAGCAGACTTGCAGTTCAGTGCAGCCCGTCTGTCTGCCTACACCCTTAGTGTTGAAACTGGCACCCCATCTGGCACATTAACCAGACTACAAAATTAAGTTAATAAATTAAAAACCATTTTATGAATTGGAATAGTTATAATACTATCAAAAAATAAAATAATTAAAAAGATATTATCATTTTTTCTACCTTTAAGGTTTAGATTATTATTAAGTATGGTGCATGTGCTGAAAATCTGGAATAAATATCTAATTGTTTAATCTGTGTTATCGTGTTTTTTCCTTGGAATTCAATGACAATGTTTGCTATCTGACCCTATAAATATTTCAGGCAATAAATACATATATTGTAGTAAAATAGCTAACGAAACTGTAACTGTGACTTTTCTGCCAACCCTACGTTCCTGAAGGTCGAGCACAGAGGCGGAAAGTTACCGAGAACACCGAGTAATTACTTTATTAGGTGGTACCGGAAGACGGTGTCGCCGCAAAATATGCTGGCTGCTACCGCAAAATAACGACTGGATACCTATAACGTTACTGTTACAACCCTACTCACAGATTAAGTAACAGTTAAAAATGGCGTGGAGAGGTTTGAGTTACAAATTTCAGTGACGTAGCACTGATTATGGTTGTTTGTAACTGTACCCAATCTACCAGGTAGGTATTGTTTAATTAAATACTTAAAAAAGGTAAAATGAAACGTTTGATAGTTTTATGAATCGACATTTAATTTAACAACTAATTGTAATTTTAACGGATCAACATCATCATCATCATCAGGTTATTTTTGTCTCCACTGCAGGAGCACAACCCTCTCTCATCTGCAGGAAACAGACGGAGGATTCGGCCTACACTCCCCGCGCTGGCCAGTCGAGTTGGGGAGGCCTGATTGATATTTTATAATGTATTCCCTTAGTCGCCTTGTACGACATCCACGGGAAGAGTATTTTAACGGATACTTTAGATTTATTTCAAATAAAAACAGACATGAAGTGATCAAACAATAGGTAAATAAATATTCGAATGAAGATCAGAGTTTCATGTTAAAAAGTTTTACTTAGTCTATCGACTTTCGAAGGTATAACCGATGTTGTTGATTAACTACCTACCTGAAAAAATGATCTTTTTTTAGAAAGATACAAAAGAATCAAATACAAGTTAAATTGTGTTTTTTTTTTTGTTTTTGTTTAGACATACGGGCAATATTTTTTTACATATTAATGAAAAAAAATTCTGTGTTCCAATATTAACATAAATTTATAATTAGTATGTAAATTTTTTTTCGTTATGTATATTTACTTAATAGTAGGACATCATCGATACTTCTCGATAGACTACACGTTCATCCCTACGCATTTTACTTTTCGCTATCAAAATTCAGGACTTAATATATTTATAATATAATATTCCACTTGTCTATTCCCAAACGAGGATTTTATCCTGTACAATATGGAAATTAAACAAGGATAAGACAATACACAAATGTAACAACCAGATAAGGACAAACTTCTAGTAAAACTTGTTGTACCTACCTACCAAAATCACGTCAGTTGCAAAAACTCTTGGCACAAGGACACGAAAGCACTATAAAACAGCAAATTAACAATTAACGGTGTCAATTACTTACAACTACCGCTACGTATCGCAGCGGCAATGAGCTAGCGACTGCGACCCGAACCTACCTGTGGCTCCACTCCAAATAGCCGGGTAATAATATTTTATGGCCATTACCTTTGTAAACACGGATAAAACGCTCTTACGCGAACTTACCTCTCTAAAAAACGAGCGACAATTGCGTTAACGGCATTTCTTTTTAGTGAATAGAACAAAACGGCTATTGATGATGCACAATGCTCTGTTTTTTTTTTAATTCGAAGTTCTTTTTTTATAATTTGTCACGTTTCTATTATGCATTCAAGTTGCAGTTTAAAAATCAAACAAAAGCTTTTTGTTGAAAATTTGGCATATGTTGCGTTTAGAAATTGTCTTGGAAAAAGCATGGCATGGAGTATCGTTCTAGGAAGTCTCCGACGACGGGATGGGGATGTGCCAAAAAGAGATAAAGTAGTTTTATTGATCTATACGGACGTTCGGGCGGGCGCGAGTGTGAGTTGAATGAAACGAAGATAACTTGCCGCCCCAAGTTATTCCGTCTCTGTTTCCCTCACACTCGTTTGTGTGAATCCATCCCTTTCTAGCCACGTGACCTAAGCAGGGTGTAACTCACCCTACAGCGGCCATAACTTACTCATAGCGATAGGCGGTACGGTCACGAAAAACAGTATTTTTATTTAGTTTTTTTTTTCTACAAATTTAATTGGATTTTCTTTTATTAGAAGAAAATACAATACCTACAAGTGGTCAAATGGGGTCTAAGAGATTAGAAACTTAAAAGAGAAGCCAAAAGTGTACGACTTCGCCTGTTACCATACTGAGGTTCATACTATGATCTTATTAAATCGCAATTATAAAATATTAATAAACAATACAACAACACTAATATCATAACCATACAGGAAAATAACTTTTAATTTGGTGCTGTTCGGCCCAAATGTGCATCCCATAAATCAGGGCCGCTCCTTCACTGTTTCTTTCTCTGTCCTGGTACTTCTCGTCCTCCTCGCACGTTTTATTAACTGGATGGAATTCGCTAGGGTCCTTTTCTAATTTATTTTCGACAAAAAACAGATTAAAATCTGGTGATGCGATAATTTGTGGTTGTACATTTTTAAAAATGAGTGGAGGAAGTTAATAAAATTAGTTTGCCCAGCAGTGGGACTTTATGTACGCTAGTATAATAATAATAATAAATTCACAACTATGTGGATGTAACGTCCACTGGAGCAACGGCCTTGGGATTAATGCAAAGAATTAAATAACTGTCCAAAATAATATAGGTATAAATTTCGATGCATTATTGTACCTAAATTAACAACAACAATCACCATTGGCCTGCAGAGTCCAATGCTGGACATAGGCCTCGCAAAAGGCGCGCCTTATTCAGTCACTGCACTCCCAGCCGCCTTACGCAGACCATCGCTCCATCTGTCTAGCCAGGGGGCGTCTCACACTACGCACAATAATAATAAATAGGAATAAAATTACAGAGCTCTCTATTGATCCGGCAAAAAAAAATTTAAGAGACAAAAATAATCAGTGAACAATTTCCTTTTTATGACAAAAATGTAGAGCTTACAGTTCATAAATTAATAGTAAGTGATTTTTTGGATTTAAAATTTACTTACATACCTACGTAATTGATGTACTTATGTTTTTACATTCATAATTTAATTCTCATCCATTGTAAAATAAATCATACGAAGTGCGGGCAATACATAAAAATTATCAGTATACAAAATTAATTTAAAGTGGCACTAAAAGTTGTGGCACACGACCGCTCTACAATCACGGGGTCGAGGTGTGAACGGATCGTAAACGTCAACTTAACGATTACGATAGTCGTAAACGCGTCGTAAAACAAATAATTAGCGGTAGTAAACTTGAGAACCGCTGTCTACACAGATATTAAGCTACTTGAGTCGATGAAAAAATTACTACTCAGTAAGGAAATTAATAAAATGGCCCGAAAGGCGTGGTAGAGTTAATAAAAAAAATGCCAAGCGGGTAAAAAAAATAAAGGTATGGAATTAGCATAAATGTGGTTGCTTATAGATTCCGAAAACAAGTCAAATTTGACTTGTCCTCACTTAGATGTTGAAAATTACCAAATATAATAATAACGCTTGGAGTTATTTTCATAGCAACGAGAGTAAATGAACCAACTACTTTAAAGAATATGTCTTACAAAATTGGCATCAATGATGCTAAAAATGACGAACCAGGAAAATGACGAGTGATACCAACTTATATATACGAGTATGTCTCAGGCCAATCATAAAATTAGGCAGATCATGATGCGCCTAGCCATATCATGATCTAGGCCCACACGTTTAGACTAAAACTACACCCCATGCACTCCATACAAGCGAACAGATTATTTACCTGCTACTACTACAGGAGCATCAGCCTGTCCGTACATGTTAGTGTATATGCGTAAATTATTGTAGGGTTACTCAGCCAGCGTGTGAACATAGTCGATCGAAAGAGGGACAACGTATAACGTCAACAACATAAGTACTTCTCTTTCTAACTTATAGCTTCGATATCTTGGCGCCGGTCAATAGCGCGGTGGCGTATCTAGAAACTTTAGCACCGGCGTGCGAGCTCAGTAGTGCGTACTGCCAGCCGTGTTATATTTTGCGGGCGACATTAATCTGGCGGGAGGAGGTAAGTTCTTTACGTAGTAACATTTTGTATTCTCTGCCTCAACATTGAATATTTGATATTAAGTATGAGTGAAGATGTATAAGTTCGTTGTAATTTTACAATATAACTTTCCTATATAAATTGTTATAATTTTGAAGTCTACTTACATAAGAAACTAATATCACCGCAAATAACAATTTAAATCACTTTGGCTTTTAAGAATCATTTATAAAAGGGCATATTAACAAGCAGCGCCATCTGTCGTTGAATAGCGGTAACGAATTAGGAAATCGATATCTACCGTTTAAATGTGTCAACCGATACTTTTAAACTTATGTTTAGCTGATAAAAAAGCTCACACAATAATAACAAAAGAATAAATAAAATGATCACATAAAAATAAATAAATGAACTCATTTCAATGCTAAACGCAATGTAACAACCCGACATTTATTTGAAGAAGTCTTAATAGCCTCCTTAAACCACCACTTGCACTAATAAAGTGATTTATCCCATAAAATAACAGCTGATCGCTGTGATTACGCACAATACGAGCGATCTCATAATTTTACAGCCAATTTACAAACAATAAAAGTCGTTCTCGTGTCTTACACGCCCATTCGCCCTCCGATATCTCCATATTCGACGGCCGAAAGTCGTAACTCGTAACTTTTATGTCCCAATAAAACCATAAACCTCCAAAGCAGACTACAAACTTATTCATGCGTATGCTGGCGGCGCCACTGTTCTTGTGATTCGCTTTGTAGAAGCCAAAACTAAAGGCGCTTGTTCAATTTCAACTTTTACCAACCGCACTTGTATAGTGCCAGTTTGGTAAGAGATAGCTCATAAGCGAGGCCTATAGATGGCGCACAGTGAAATGCTCATAGCGCCATCTGTGAATAAGCCTGCGAAGCTTTTTATGAGCCTTTCGAGGTCGTCACGTCGTAAACTAGATAGTTTACGAGCGCGGCCGATGACGCTACTGTAGCGATGCGACTGGCAGTTAGTCGATGAAAACTGTATAAAGATTTTACGAGTACTTTATGACGCAGTAGAAAACTGATTTAAAGCGGAATAAGGTAATATTATTCTATCGTGTATATTAATCACAATTTACTTTATTATCAAGCTTGTAGTTAGTTTATGTGTCTATACAACTTATGTAATGTTATCTCTTTTCTAAGGGAGCCAGGAAAATCTGGCGACACTTCAACCCTTCAGGATCTTTGGTGCCAAACCCCAACCAACGGTTTGGTGCCAAGCAAGCAGATTTGGTATACTAATACACCTTACAATTTCCTATTTCTTATACAGGTTTCCTTACGATGTTTTCCTTCACCAAAAGTCCTTATTACAAATAAACCGTACTTAAGATTTGAAAAACTCATTGATACAGCGTTTGAACTCACGACCTCATGAACGTGAGACGAGTGCACAACAAACTAGGCAACCACGGCTCTTTTACGTCATGTTAGTGGTATACTATTAAGATTAGTCCTACATGAACATTGATTAGGTACTAACAGTTAAGATGGCAAATAGAGTACATTTAATTAAGCCAATTATAGTCTCTTTCCAGATCAGATAGGGTAAGGAAAAAGACTAACCTGATAAACACCTGGAAACGCTATTTATTGGTCTGTGAAGGAACTTATAAAGGGTGATCATCCAGCATCATTAAAACAGAATCTCATGGAAATGTGCATTCTTTCCATTCATACCTACCGTGGGTTGTAATTCAGACTTGGTCTTTGACTAATACTAGGAAGTCCACATTCAAGGTGTACAAGCGAGACATGGAGTTTAGTATTTACATGCACACCTATCTATTCCTAAAAGAAAGACAAATTCACAAATATAACATCAAGCCATAGAGTTATTAGCCGGAGAGACAAGTAAACAACAACCTATTAAATGACATATAATTGATGGCAAAATAAACAAATACAAACAGAAAAAAACTTTGCTAGTTTCCATTTTGATGGATATATATAAATCCTAAAATAGCACAAAGCTTCTCTAAGCTGCTGCTGAAGTCTGTTATATTTGTAAATTGTCCAATCCTTGTTTAATTGCCATAGCACATGAGAAATCCTAGTATGGGATAAGACAAAGTATGTTTATATGTGATATTTAAAAAAAATCGGACGAAGTAGGGAGAGGCCTTTTCCCAGCAGTGGGATACAACAGCCTCTTATCGATGATAATAAGAGCGTTCGAATAATTTTCCATATATGATAAAGGAATTTTATTTTTAAAAGATGCAGTCTTAGCGGCTTGGTTACTTTGCTGCATGGGTTACCTACATGAATGTGCCACACATTTATAACACCACATAAGGTTTTAAAGAAAACAAAAATGAAAAAGAATTCTCAAAGGACCCCAAACAAACGTGGAAGAGAATTCAGAAGTGTATTGTCGTGTTATATGAAGTGCCTTGCAATATACGAACTGTAAATTGCATCATAAACATCCGCCGCCGCCCGCCCGCCCAGTATTCCCTCGCTTTTAACATTAGTACTACAATACGCCGCTATGACATGACAGCGCTGTGAGCGATTGTGTTTTGCGACATCTATCGAAATACGTGTGAAGCTTTTAGATATCAGTTCACAAACATGAACCTTACGCATACCCATTGAAATATACTCCGACGATCTGCCTCTACAACCTGCGTTGATATTATTATTTAAAAACATTCTTCATTGCAATGAACAATGGTAATACCTTAAGTCATCACACATGAGGTGGTCTGATGATTATATAATGTATGAATCATTAAAGTAAATATTATTCCGTCCTATCAAACTTAAATAATGTTCAATAGATGCCGCTAGTGTCGACTTGTTCTGAAACTAATTTCTTATTTAAATTCTTTTGCCCAAATTAAAACACTATTTTTTATTTTAATATTCCGCTGCGTAGTTAAGGTTCCTTTAAACTGCATAACCTTTATTTTTTCCTTATTTTGATAGTCTGTCTGTTCGTCGGTTATTTCACAAGCTACCTGCTGGACTTACTTACTACCTAATTACTACCTTTGAGCTGAAATTGTAAACAAGCGTATAAAATACCCGACAATGATGGGAAGAAATATATTGTATACGTTTTATTAAATCTTTTGCATTTATGTTGAGGTGTGTTTAACTATCGTATATTTATATAAGTACCTACTTATTAAGTTATAACAAATTTCTAATAATTAAAAATATACCCATTTCTTATCTAGGTGATCAATATTTTAAAATTATAATAACTTAAGCCTTTAATTATATGAATCTGATTAAAACTTTACTCCGCTATTGAACTCCTCCAATCTTAAGCTCCTAAGACCGTAATAAGCTAACAATATGCACAACATACCCAACTTTTTGAAATCCGCACAATTACACCAACCAACTCTTAATCCCATACAAACCGAAACCTAAAAGTTACACACATAAACCCGATCTAAAAAGTTCTTCGGTATCTAGGGCAATTATAAAAGAGGAATGAAGGGGGTGAGTGACAAATCCCCGAATAAAACAACAAGGAAATAATTCCGGACATAAATCGCCCTCTCAGTGTGAATAGAATAGCAATTATTTGGTTGAGTTGGTAGCGAAGTCCCACAGTGTTACTATTTTCCCAAAATTCAAATATCACTCGAAAGGTTGTCGGTTTTGATTTTTAAATACAGATTCGTTATAAGTTGGTAAACTACCAAAATATTGATAACCGTTTTAGTAAATAGTATGCTTGGTAAAAGACAGTAATTTTCTTATATACGAGTATATTTAATATGAAAAATACTTCTGTGTACGTACTTAAGTGTACGAAATTCATGATACTTTTAATAAAATGATAACAGCCTGATGCGTATTAGGCACTTAATAAAAAAATCGTTGGATTACATACGTAGGTATATTACCTACAACAAGGGACGTTTGACGTTCCCTTCTTTCCCGAAACCCTTTAACGGTCACCCACTTCTTGAAGATCTCAAAAAATGACTTCGCATTTGAATCTTCCAAATTAGAAAAATACTCTAACTGCTGTATTAGTCATATTGGAATTCTACAATATGAATTAAAACTTAATGAATCGCTGAAAATTTTACAAAACAGAAGCGAGAATCTAACGAGTTTCAGAACCACGTTACCAGTGTCATGTCGCATTAAACAACCACTCTTATAAGACCTTCCTCACACTTCTATCCTACTAATCTAATAGGTCTCGAAGGGGGATTGTGACATTACAACAAGGGTCTTATTTAACTAGTCATTATTTTAGAACACATTTTGTAGGTATGTGCGAGTTCCCGTTATGTTGTTTAATTAATGTTGTCACGTCTTACATTTTCTAAGGGCCAACGACTGTAACTTTAATATGATACATAGTAGAAATACCTAAAAAGCGTATAAAATAAATTATAACTAAATACCTATGTCAATATTATTAATAACTGGTTTTTCAGTTACCTATATACATAAATAAGGAATACCTTTATTCTTGTTTTAGACTGATATTTAAAACCATTCTCACCGAAATTACTAGAGAGATGGTAAATGCTATGCCTACACGACTACTTACCTATTATGGGACTAAGTCTGGGCAGGACAATAGGGTTTTTATCTGGTAATGTTTCACAAGTACGAATACAAATAAATAAATATTACTATCCAATAAAACAAGATTACAATCAAATCACAATCAAACGATAACACGAATCCACCCCCCCTCTAATCAGACTCCTAAACAATACCGAGACAAAAATCTCTCCGGGGAGATAAAGAAAGGCGAATAGAGATAAATTAGCGTATCTCTAGAGAAGACGGATAGGGGTCGACAGGGTAAGGAAAAAGTTGAGGGGCTCAACCCTTCCCGTTTATTTACTCGAAGCGCCCTCTGTCGCTGGAGTTTGATGGCTTTTATTTACCTATATAGCTATTTTGGTAAATCTTGTGGGCGGGTGTTATTATGAACTGATCTATATAGGAGTACCTACATAAAGAATTGCCTTAATTGTTTAGTTGTTATGTAGGAGAAACGAAAAGTTTCTTCAGTTTTCAAATCTTTCAGCATGACGCGAGCACATGGTACATTTTCAAACTATGGAATAAAATTGTTGCATGGAAAATTATGTTCATTTGTTTGATAACAATGTTGTATCGTTTCTGTAATATTGACTGGATGAAGTCATTAAAATATCATAGTAAACAAAACGTAAGATTTATTCAAATGTTGACAAATACTGTTTCTTACACTGGTACGAGCAAATTAGACTTAAAACGATGAACATTTTCATATTGCTTTTATACATAGAAAGTGCGTTTACCTATGTTGTACCTATAAGAATGAAGTCTTATTAGCCATAGGCAATACGAGATATTGAATCCCAGTTCGCAGGATAGCACCATAGTTTTATCCTTTAAATTGTTGCACGCAGCCATTCAAACTTTGATGGGCGACAGTAGCGGCGTGCTATCAAGTGGGCTGCATACCTATCTGCCAATTTACCATTTAAGATAGCAAAAAAAACAACTTCCACTTTAACAACACTACACATTTAGGGTGTGCGCCAGCAGTAGGTAATTATGATAATAATAAATATTGTTTAGCTACTTAATAATAATAAAAAAGCAGCAATGTGAGGGTTTCGTAAGAAAAAATTAGTCTTCCTGAAATCCGAGACACGTATTTAATTTTTTTCTGTAATTTTCATAACTTCTACATCACTACAGACCAACTTGACATGTACCTATATTACAAATTTCAGCGTAATCGGTGCAGAAGTATTCGAGTTATATCCGGATAGACAGACAGACAGATGACCAAAAAAACTTCGCTATACATATAAGTACCCGTTTTGGCGGATCCCTAATTATTTATGAGTCTCAGAATCTACAGATCTCATAGTTCGTAGCTTAGCAATTTACTTACGTTCAGTTAAGGTACCTACATAACACCAGTAGGAAGTAACTAAGGACGTACAATGGAGATAAAAATATGGTACCGCGTGTGAACTAGAATTGTAGATATACGTTCTAGATCTATCTACCATAGGAGTAGGAATATCCAGACGACAACGTAAGGGTGCTCCCTAACGAGCGCGTTTGAATGCGAATGTTGGCGACAGTTTGACATTGAAGAAAATAATGCTGCCTGCTAACGGCGAAGTTGACAAATCTAACTACATGCATCCTTTTTGTGTTATAAGCAGGAATCGGAATTAGGTAGCATCATTTATGTACTTGCGACGAATGTTTATGTAAATATGGATATTCCGTTTTTTCCTGAGACCTAAGTATATTAAAAAAAATTCTACATTTGCTTTCCATTCATTTATTTGTCGGCCCCGTAGCCTAGTCGGTAGTACACCTGCCTGCGAAGCTCGGAGTTGCGGGTTCGAATCCCGCCCAGGGCAAACATTCGTGTGATGAATACTTGTGTTTGCCTTGTGACTGGATGTTATTTATATATTTATATATTATATTATGTATTTATATATGTATATCAGCTGTCTGATACCCATATTACAGGCTCTGCCTAGTTTGGGATCAGGTGGCCGTGTGTGAAATGTCCCCACATATTTATTTATTATTATTTATTATTTATAAACTCATAAAGTAATATAAATATGGACATTCCCACATTGCTCATTTAATAATCTATGATTCTTGAAAAAAGTTGAAATTATTAACGAAAAAAATAAAATTAAATATGAGTTTAGTACAGCCCTTATGCTCAGAATATTGTACACAATCGTTTTCCAGGTGCATTGTCTTAATTATGCAACTACTACAATTAATAGATTAGCAAATACAGCCCCTGATTCTGAAAGTGCAGGTGGTAGTTAAAACGTGCGTTGGTACAGTAAATAGGTACAATTGGCATAAATCTCAACGAACGCATGCGCAAAACGATCCGGTGCGCACTCAATTAACTACTGCGATTTCAATTAAAACGCCTCGGAGAATTTATTACTTTTCTAATTTATACACTTTTGCCATCCGGACGCGCTGGATATTGGCTATGCTTATTTGTTACGCTTATCTTAGATACCTATGTATTAGTTACTGATGCATTGAGAAATATATAATTTCAAAATTATTGTTTGGTACCTATACATTGCCTCGTTTGTACCTACATAGCGCTTTCTTCGGATGCGAAACATTTTGTCATTTTTCGTGTGCGGGCTCCACGCACGCATGCTCACTTGAAGAGTTGAACGCCTGACTATTGCGACTCCTCCTCCAGTATTGCGTTTGCAAGTGCAATGTGTATGAATTGTGTGTTTATCATTCTAATTGATGTTTTATTTTGAATATCTTTGTCTGTAACTGAATTCATTACTTATATGTTTAATTTTACAACTGTGTGAATTTAACTTTTTTGTACCAACTTGTATATTTATATTAATTTAAGAGAAGTAGCCTAAAATCTTACGTTAAAATGGCTGAAAATAAACTGCTCCTACCTAATGGCTGTAACGTAAGATTTTACTGTCTATGGCTAACATTAATAATGTACCTACATACTCGTACCTAATGCTCACGCCCTGGTCCCAGAGGGGTAGACAGAGTCGATTTATCGCCACTTTGCGCGATCCAACGACTCAAAGAGACTTTTCTTCGTCCGCTAACATTAATAATGTATAAATACCTAATCTAATAAATAAAATCGTAAACTTCGCGTGTCTGTACATTGAAGATATTTTCAAAAAAAAAATTGGGGGGTCTAAGGATAAGCAACAGAACACATTTCGATCATTTTTGAAATTTTTGTCTGTTTGTCTGTTTATCTGTTTGTCTGTTTATCTGTTTGTCTGTTTGTCTGTTTGTCTGTGAGTTTGTGCACGCATCACTTAAAAACTACTGATCGGACTTTGATGGACTTTTCACAGAAACATGGGGCTTAATTTGGTGTAACATATAGGCTTTATTTCATTGCAATCGGTGCAGTCAATCAAAAGTTATGCGAATTTATGGTTTCCGAAAACTCGCATACACTGCGAAGAATGTAGGGTGTAAATGCTCGACTGAATTCGTGAGCGGTAGCGGGAGCGGGTATGGTACCAGTGTAATGTGAGATTTTGAAAACTATAAATTCGCATAACTTTTGATTGAGTTAGTTGATTACGATGAAAAATCTGGAGCTGGATCTGGATCTGGATCTGGAGCTGGATCTGGAGCTGGATCTGGATCTGGATCTGGAGCTGGAGCTGGATCTGGAGCTGGAGCTGGAGCTGGAGCTGGAGCTGGAGCTGGAGCTGGAGCTGGAGCTGGAGCTGGAGCTGGAGCTGGAGCTGGAGCTGGATCTGGATCTGGAGCTGGATCTGGAGCCGGACCTTTAGCTAGACCTGGATCTGGAGCTGGAACTGGACCTGGACCTGTACTTGTACCTAGACCTGGACCTGGGCCTGAACCGGGACCAGTACTTGGACCTGGACCTGGACCTGGACCTGGACCTGGAGTTGGACCTGGACCTGGACCTGGATCTGGAGCGGAAGCGGGAGCGGGAGCAGGATAGAGAGTGAGATTGAGAGTCTGAGTGGAAGTGGGATAGGGAGCGGAAGTGGGAATGGGAGCGGATCCTGTAGTCCACGCGAGCGGAGCCGCGGGCACAGCTAGTGAAAAATACGAACAAACTTATATGAAACATAATGCTTATTAATACATAGTTATTTATATATAGGTAAGCTACAGTTAAGCGCTGGGGCGCTCGACCAATCATAATCATTAAGTATGGAAACAATTAGGTAAGTAGCGGTCAGTTATCGGAAGCTGCTGTCGAGTAACCGGCCAGTAATGCTAACTTGCCACGCGGGGCATGTTGCGAGTAGTTTGCATAAACGCTGCCCCGCCCATCAAATGTCACTTGAACGCTATCGTAAATAAACGTTTTCAGCAGGTTTTAATAAATGGCAATTCAAAAAATATTGCTCATTTTTTTATGAAAAGAGACAGTAAAATGGATATACAGTAGCAAAATAAATTATTGAAAAGCAATCTGTGCTTTTAAGAAGAAACAAAATATGACGGGGTTAATTTGTCATTTTTTCTGAACTTTGTCGTTAAAATTATGTATCTGTAAATTTATAGACACATAATTTTTTCGATGTAAAATTCAATAAAATAATTATATACAAGCCTCAAAATACAACGATAAAGCACTGCTCAAACCCCCACAAGATAAGTTACATGACTGTTATAAAGTTTTAATGTTACGTCATTACATTCATTTATCACAAACGACCAATAAAACTTCACGATATATCATTCATTCATCAAAATTATTGCCTACACATAATTTGCCGGCTCTCCACACAGCTATAACTCGACACTTCGACTTTTATGACAGCTCCGCGTCAAGTCGTAAACTAATAAAATAAAAGTTGGAAGCGCGAACAAACCAATAGATAATGAACTTTTATTGGTCAGTTTTACAGCAGTCCCTGAGCGACTGTAAAGTATGGGTCGTAAATGGCAGTAACGTACCTACACGCAACCGCCCTTGGGGTGTATAGGCCAGTGGTTATATTATTTGCGGACAACAAAATTGTGATTGGCAAGCTGATGGATGCATATGAATGGCAACTTACGATTAATAAATCATTTTTAGTGCATGGCCTTTCACCGTAACTGAAATTGTAAGTTTTAAAATCGTTTTGAATGTATCATTATTAGTTCCTCTTCCGTGCCTTTAGAACAAAACAGATCCGAATGAAATTGTTGTTTGGCAGATAGTTTCAAAGCTGCAGACTAATGTCGGCTAATTTTTATCATGATAATAATACTCGTACATAACTACCTACGGTGGAAAGTTTGAATAGATCAGAATAAAATTTCAACTTTTCAGGCCATTGGCGTATACATGCGGCCACCAGTTTTAACTTCATTTAAATAAGTGTCACACATATTTAAATGTAGTCAAAATTCACGAAAAACTATACACGAATTGTAAATATAATTGTTTTGTATCTTAACTCAAACATATTATCTAATCTGTGCAAAATAATTTATCATATTAGATAGGTAGGTATGTGAAAGTACGTGTCTCTAGTAGTACTATCAGCAAAATTTCCGCCTTACCACCTTAAGGCGTATTATTGTGCACAGCAACTAACGACTACCCCAGACATTATTTAAAAAAAAAAACATTTTATAAATTATATGTGATACCTACTCGTAGGTACTAACTACAAAACTAACAAAAGTTTAAGTAACAAAAAAATTCCAATATTCCTGATTGCCCAGCGTTCATTAGGAGCAAGACTCGTGCCCGTCACTAGCACTGGAAAATGCTTTCAAACTGATCAGGCAAAACTTTTGCTTATAGTAGGTACATACATTCTAACCCCAACCCATTCTAAGCCGTTATCGCGATAACCCCTATAAAATTACTCGACCAATAAGATATTTACGAGATATACGAAATGTATGTATTTCTGCAGATATTAATTGCTATGGATACGGCAATAAAGGACACTTTGTGCAATAAACAAGATACTATCGCTACCGAACTGCCTACTTAATAGCAACTTACAATAATTGCCGCAATCCATAAAGTTACAAGTGTTCGGAATGAGTTGTACGTATGTTGGAAGCGGATGAGTTCACACATATCTATTGCCGTTTATCAATGATAAATAATCAGGAAAAAACGGGATTCTAGGGCAAGAGTGCCAATGGAACCAGCAAAATGATACATGATCAGAGTTCTCTAGTGGCAACATTATTTTGAAGCCTTCAAATGTCGTAGTTATTCAGGAGCGTAAGGTGGCTGTCAATCAGTTTTGTAAGAAATGAAACTACCTACCTAACAAAATAAGAAATCTTCCATAAACGACTGCAAAGGTTTAACGTTTATAAACCCTAACCCAGAATTAAGACAGTTATAAATATAAATCTAGAGTAGGTACAATAGTTAATTCTTAAGGCCTGCGCAGACGAAGAACAGTCCTCGGGGTACTTTTTGTCCATCAAAATAGATCGCTAACAAACTGTATCAAATAACGCACACGAGGGTTTAAAAGCACCGCATATATTGTACGCGACTTGCTGTATCACGTTTGTCCTCCGCCGACAAAAGTCCGTCTGCGCAGGCCTTTATTTGACAACGAGACTTCATTGACGACATCGTATTCAAAGTAGATACCTATATCGGATAGAGAACGGTAGATATTAGATCCTGGGACACATTCTCGAGCATAAGCCAGTGGGTATAGTTAAAGGAGTCGTGTGCAGGAAGGCAGGGCAGGTCGGGTGAGGCGATAGTATCGATGCCGCACGAGCGGGCAATGTTCCCGGGAAACGAAACTTAGCACGCTTAATATGGAGAAGGGATTCGTGCATTGGAGGTTAGATTTAAAGGTGAATGGTAAATCTATAATGTTGATCCGATTATGCCAATGAAAAGATAAGAGAAGGGTACAGGGAAAGACGAGATATGTCACAAAATCCAAAATCAAAAGGGTAAAGATATCCGGTTTTTTAATATAAAGCTTTATTGATTTTGTGATAGAACTCGTTTTTCCATTTTTTTTAAAGTTTCATCTAACAGGAAATGTCTTTTAGACACACCAACATATTTTTACCTACTATTTAAACATACATAATTAATTAGTGAAGTGGCATTCTAAAATATTATACCTAATCCTAAAAAAAAATATCATGTTGAGATTCTTTAGGGATTATAATTGATAGTCATTTATTATATTGAAAGTCAACCTTGAACAAAGACAAGCGACAAGTAATTGACTGCTGATGCTGAAGCCAGTTCTCTACTATCATGTTCACTTCCAAACAAAAGACTGCCGAATAAATTTAAGCCTGGCATTTGCTTGCATGCAACTCGCAACAAGGCAGCTGGGCTCGCGTCGACGACTAGCTCGCTACATATAAGAAAGAAGATCTCTCATCTCACAGCTGCCGAGAAGGGCCTTCGGTGCACATAATGATATACGCGCCTTCACATAACCGCCCGCGCCTCAATGTGATACTCCTTTTATTACAAAACAGGTACAGAAGCCTTATAAAATTGCAATATTATAATAAGGAACCGCCGTTGAATTACAATTAATTTAAAAACAAAAATAACTTTCCGGCCGAGAATTGATTAATCGGTCATGCATTATTCAGGTTCTCGTCTAATTAAGTTGAGAATGTTCAGTTATGTTCCTTAATGCAGTAATGAGTGTGGTTATATGAAAATTATCCCTAAAGGAATTATGTATTTCATGGTATATAATGCGTTAGCCATATGGGATAACATTACCTCCGTTAAAGATGGCCGGCGTATGGTTTGCATTAAAAGTTTTATATGCCTACTACGCTTATATTATATTATATTATGCACCTGTTCTGAATATTGAGATATTATGAGATAATTTATCTTCAACAGTTATTCGAAATAGGTAAACAGACCAGTTAAATAGAATTAACATAGTAAAAACCGAACTTACACGTTGGAAACGTTTAAAGTTCAAGAATCGGCAAGAAATTACCTCCACGAGTTATGGGATGCTTAAATTGAATAATGATTACAATTGCTGTCATAAAAACTTACTCACTGGTTCATTGAAGTTTAGAAAAAATAAAAACGGCTTCGTTAAGGTGTACTCAGATCCATTGGCGGTCTGAAATGTTCGAATTATCAGAGAATACATTCAGTTTTTATCATCACATCTGCTGCATACAATATTAATGTAGCAAGGTATGTATTAATTAAGTGAGAAACATTGCAGGGAAGTAGCTATTATTTTTAATTGAAACCCATTGGCTACTGAGTTCGTTATTGTACTTACTTGAACACTAATTGAAAATGGTCTCTATTTACTTGTAAATTGTCAGGGGAGGTCTTAGGGGAGGTCTGAACTTGTCATTACTCAAACGCTAAGTTAACGTCTAATATAGAGTAATACAATAAACTAGTCTAGCTGCTTAAATAACAGAAATAACAGTATATGTGACAGAAAAAGTACTTATCCGTTTTTTTAATAATTACTGTTTAAAAATTCGATATAAACCATTAATTTAAATAAATCCAACTTCATGTTTACTGTCAAAATTTAAATATGGCCCAATTTTTATTATTTCTGTATATACAAATATACCTAATTTATTAAGCAAAACGAGTTATAATAAATAAATAAAAATCTAATAACCAAATAGGTTTTTTCCAGTTTCCAGTGGATTAATGAATCCAGCTGGTCTATTTGTACACTCCATATATCATCTGTGTGAATGTATCACTCCACAAGTCCACATATCTGTACACACCTTGAGAAATCAAATAGGAAAAAGTCAGGTCAACTAAGTTGCTTATCGGTTTGGTTGCTATACGAGTATGTTAGCTAAAGTATTCATTTGTATAACTATGGCTTTCATGGTAAGATCTTGTAAAAATCAACACCAAAAAATCAGTGTACTCAGGAGATATATTATCAAGATATTCAAAACTTTATTATATTGCTCGCAAACTTAATAAAACACTTAATAACCTAATCATTTAAAAATAAAAAGTAAAATAAAGACGGGATCCCAACTCGCAATACCTGACTAAAATTGAGTCGTCCAAAAATTCGCCCGCCTATACGTCCGCATCAGGGCAACCAATAATTTTTCGTATCTGCTAAATAATTATCTGTTATCGTTGTATTGGCAGACCCAGGTCGAGGACCGAAAAGATGGCCGACATTAATGTACCGATGGTAAATCAAGCTAAAATCACTCTATAGCCATTTTGTGTTTGATGCTTTGCAAATGTGTAAAGAATTATTCTGAATCAATCAAGCTTAGATCACAGAATAAAAATTAATACAAGTGCAGAACAGAAGGCGCACTCCCTAGGAAACCTTGCTCAATTTCTCAAAAACTTACCTACAACATTAAATATTCCGTTGAACCGCTACATCACACACAAATTGATCGCGATTCGCCTAGAGCTGGTACCTACACTTTTGGATTTGGAACGGCGCGGGACTTTACTCAAATGCGTCATATCGCTCTCGCGACACCTGACCGATTGGCCTCGAAGTCGGGGCCGCGCCGCGTTTTTTTTTTAGAGCGGAGTGAGATAGGCCACCGGCGACGCGACGGCTCCGTGTTGCTTAGAGCAACATAGAGCGGTCGGGTCGCCCCGAAAGTTTTCTTCAGATGCGAAACATCCTGTATTAGTTCGCTGTCGCTACGAGACGCACACATGTATAATAGAACAACATAATCATAACCTCTCGTTTACATAGACATATTTCGATGCGGCCCGGCGCATGACCGGTGGTCTTGTACCTTTGGCAAATGGGAACGCCTGATTTTGACGACTTCCCTGCTGTGTTGCTTTATGCAATTAAGTATAGTAATAATCAAATATAGCTTGATTCACAATGAGCACATTGTCACGTTTTCATCGCTGCGATTTTACCGCAGGCGGATTCGAGCAATCATATCTAAATTTGCAATAGAAAGCTTACTTCAAGTTATCTGATCGACCAATCACATTTCTAAAGGCATCGTGGTGTTGGATCGTTAATCAACTTTAAGTGTAATTTTCTTTAAGTTTATTTTATACCAGTCTTAAATACATGCGAATGAAGTCCTAAATAAAGAATTAACACGCAATATACACGCTTTAAAAACCCCATTGCGCATTTCTCGACAATTGTAATAAAGGCTGGATAGCAGAAATAAAAAGGCATTTCAATTTCTTGTGCAAACAGTACAACGATCGACAGAAGGAATTTAGTTTTTAAGCGACTGTGTGACTTTGTGGTTACCTTATTCGGTATCGGAGTTGGAACAGACTATAGTCAGTTTAATTAATAGATGTTCCCATCGAGCTGAGAGTAGATATGTTGATGAAGTCATTATGCATGCTCACGAAATATTGCGCGCAGGCGTACATTTTGTTCGTTTTCTTGTTTGACAGCTAACTTAAATGATAATAGCTGTTAACGGTTGTTAGAAACAAAATAACACTATGTTAATTGTTAGTAAACATTTGGCCAATGTGAATAATGCTGCTCAGTATAGAAAAAAATTATTTAATATCGGAAAGTGAGTTAATATCGAGAAAGATGAGGTATTTATAGCATTGTTCACGTTTCGACAGAAGAGACGGTCGGGAAAGATCAAAGGATCAACAAGGGCTTAGTAAATTAAAACATTGCAAAACAGCTTCGCCATAGAAGTCGCGCTCGGGCAATTTCAAAAATGGCGACGGGTGATGACGAGTCAGTTTTTCGCAACCGTCTCCTCTCGATAAATAATGCCGCGGACTTTGACAAAAACTTACCTAGTCCTGTTCGGTGGCCGGCGGCGCGCGCTCCCTCCGCCCCTCGTCACCCCTCGTCACCCCGCACTCGCCTCGACTCTCCCGTAGCTTTTTCTGCCCATTCCACGGCGCCCGCGCCGGCGCATCGCAAACCGCTCACTTCCATAGACATAACCCTAACTATTTACACTACTATATACTCTCTAAGTAATACCTACTTATATTTATGGCAATTTGTTTTACTTCACCGACTATTAAAACTGCAGGAACACGATCACGTTTACACTATAAACTTATGCGAGAGTATTGAAGGATTAAGATGGCGCGGAAGTTTTTCTGTTTCACACTTGAGTCCGATGTTAGAAATACAGCGGGTAGGTAATTAATATAACTTACGACTCTTTCTTACTTAGATATTAAGGGTACGAGACCGGGTCTCTTTGGTAGGCATATTAAATTTGTACAATGTATTAATAGTTTGTCCCGCCGACGCTGCCGAGATAGGGGCGCTACGGTCGCACATAACTTAAAACGCACTACGATACACCTACACTATGTTACACGGAAGAGATTTCTACAAATTGCACTGGTTTCCGAACGCGAACATCTTCGACGATAGCGCGAATTAAAATATAAAAATAAAACAACAAAAACAAAACACCCGGAACACAAAATAATACGACCCGTTTCTATTCTAGCATTCAACAGTTTATTGTTCGTTCAATTAGAAAAACATTGCGTCTAGTTAATAATTAATTTTAAAAAAATAATCACAACAACCGAACAACACTTAAAAATAACGAAAAATAATTACAAACAATGTACAAAACACAAATCTAGGGACTGTTCGGCGGACCGCGTATTTTATCACTGATAAATAGCGCGCATGCGGGCCTAGTGTTCAGGATGGCCCTGCGCGGCCGCCGCGGCCGCTGCCGCAGCTGCCGCCGCTTTCTGCGCTTGCGCCTGTTTTTCCTGCTCATTTAATTCCTTTATAGCCTGTATTTCTTTCTTTAATTTCATCCTTCGATTCTGGAACCATATTTTGATCTGTCGTTCCGTGAGGCAGAGTGCGTGCGCCATTTCAATGCGTCTCCTTCGCGTGAGGTAGTGATTCGTATGGAACTCTTTCTCTAACTCTAGCGTTTGATATCTCGTGTACGTTTGTCTCCCCCGCCTTCTGAGGCCGTTCGCTCCTGCAACAAACAAAAAAGAAACATTAAACACAGTTCATTGGCTTCTGCTTCAGGGATTTCCGATCGATGTTTTCAAGTGGCTTTTAAAGTTCCTGCGCCGTTTGGCGGCGCGTTTGCGCACGCTCCTGTAAGCGTTTGAATGTTGAATGGGATTGGTTGTCTTACGCAAGCTTAGTTCAAATGACGTTACAATTGCCCGTGTCGACAGCTTCATTTCGTTCGAACGTCAATAGTGATGAACGGCGCAAGAGTTCGCCTTTTGCTCGCCGCAAATGGAATTAATACGGGTTGCAAACTTGATTAAGAAACACAAGCAAGCGTGGGATAGATACAAATCGTTGTGAGTAATCAGATCATATCTTAAATGGATCTTATATGCACATTTTTTTACGCAACTGGTTTACTCAAAGATATGCATGTTATGCATTACCACCATGCGTGACTGGATGCTTCGTACGATAGTGGGTAGTTTAAGATATTTTGAGCTTCAATGATTTTTATTCATTCATTCCCTCTGATGACAGAAAACTTTGTGCAGTTTGTTCAAATTGGTCTTGATCTTCTAATTCCTATACAGTACTTACAGGAAATCCTAGTTTGGGATGAGATAAATTTTTCTGAGGGTTTTTACGGACTGAAGCGAATCCCACCTGATTATAAGCGGAAACTATATCTCATGAATACTGAAAATTTGGATTGCTGCGTAAATCAATCTAAGAATTTAAAGTGAGTTGCCGCCTGCCCTAAAGTCTTAGTATGGGCTCAAACATTTTATAAGCCATGGTATTCAAGCCGCTCGGTCTGGTTTCCGCAGGCAAGCAAGTAGTACTTAGCGTCAAAATCCCCGAAAACATAATTAATAAATACCGAACCACCTCTGTACTCGAATGCCTTTGAAGTGTATACCAAGAACTCGATCCGCGCTCGTGATAACTGAATAAAAGGCCAATAGCCGTGACTCGCGAAAATTCGAGCATTTATAGGGTTACTGCTTATGAAACGAAAGAAGTATTTCTTATGTTTAAATCATAGGTACTATGTAGTTATTAAAAACGAGCATTTAACTTTTTTTGTAAACTACAAGGTTGTAAATAAAATGTAAATAGTTCTTATTAACTACTTACATAATACTCACGCCCTGGTCCCAGAGGGGTAGGCAGATACGAACTAACTACTAACTATTACTACTACTAACTACTTACGTTTCATAAATTACTAACTTAATACAGTAATATTAGTGGTTTTAAGCATTTTCATAACTAACGTAACTAAACGGGGTTATTGTATTGCTCATTTCCAACTAATGTAGAAGGCGACGAACAAATATATAAAAATAAAGTCCTTATTTAATGAAAAATATATAAATATTTAATCATTTTATATTTAATATATTAAATTTTCGTCATTATTTGTAACAATTATTTGAAATATAAAAGTTATTTTTGAAAAAATAAATATTTAAAGTGACAGCAACCCTAGCAGGAAACCTGCGGCGGCGGTGCGGTTATGTACCCTCCGAAAGCTTTCATTGCATGCCGCTGCATTGCGTGCTCTTGAATGTAATGTATAGGTTTCCGAACGCACGCTGAGTTCGCTTCTCTTTTTGTATCGATGTACGCACTACATAAGGCAACATGTGCTTTTTGTCTTAATTTTTTTTTATTGCTGAGATATGACGATCAGTAAAACAAAATACATTTTAGCATTTTTACAAATAAACCTAGCGTAATTAAATATGTATAAGACAATTTAGAATATTCTTCAACAGAATTTTAGATTTTTTCTTTTCTTTGTTATTTGTAACAGACTTTAAATAGGTGAATCTATTAAAGTTACTATATAGCCGATTACATAAAATCTACCTATTATATTTTTTGGAAACGATTGGCTTTGATTATTTGGTAAACTTTAATATAAACCTTAGAATTTCTTCATAAGCATATGAAGTTTTCCTCAAATAATGCCTTTCAACTGTAAAAACCTATCATATTCTATACTTTACAGTACCACCCATAAATAATATTCACTATAAGATTACATAACCATTCAATAAGCAGATTGCCAGCACACACAAAAAAACTGATACAGAAATAAACCATTCGGGATCGATTCGAGCTCACTTCTCACAGCGTAAAAGGGTTGGCAACCAATTTAATGGCTTAATTATCTCAAGTACCGAGATCTGAACACTAAGGGCCACGCGGCTTTCTACGTGGAGGCTTATCTATGCCCTCTCAAGTTGTAGTCCAATGAGATCGTGAGAATAATGAGTCATGTTTCTCGTCATTATTAAGATTTATAAATCTATGAAATAAAACGTAAACTTCGCGTATCTGTCTGTACATTTAAGATATTTGCAAAATACATGTTGAGTCTAAGGATAATTAGCTAATAGATAACATTATGACCATTTCTGTTTTTTTTGTCTAGAGAGTAAGAATATATGCACGAATAAATTGATAACACTTGGTATTTTCTAATAAAAATAACTCCTACTTCCTCTAACTTTCTTATCAATTTTTAAGTCCAAGGCGCCTCTACATCGAGGTAAGTGCAACCTTTTTAATAATTAACGAAAATTCTTCCAGCTAAAGTAGTGGTTAATTGAGTGACGCTAATTACCTAAGCCGTAAAAGCCTTTTTGAGGGTGCAACATAAATATAGACCTTCTCTTTCCTTTATATATTGTTTTGGCTATTTAGGGGATTTTATGTTGATTAAGTATTGTGGGATACGACATTTAGAAAAAAAACATGGCATGCCTATGTAAATTTATTATCATGTTATCTTTGTAAAGTTTATATAAATTAATTTATACTTGATGTGGATCTATCGTAGCTGATAATTAATTAGCATATTATATATTTTTTTAATTAACTACGCAAATGATTAGAAAGTTCACTTAATCTAATCAATACATACCTACTACATACTATGGCAGTTCTTGAAACTCAATATTTTTAAAATAGGTTCATGTTTGTAGGTATGTATAATTTAAAAAGAAAGACGAGACAAAAGCGAGAAAAAGGCCGCCGTATTACACTAAATTCAGCCTTCTATGTAATTTTTGTTTTTATATAAAAATTTATATGTTTTGGTGCACAATAAAGAATATTTAATTTGATTTGACGAGAGAATTGATTCATCAAAATTATCTGCTTTTCAAATGGAGTGCAGTTAATCAAAACGGTATATAAATAAATATGTTTATGTTCAAAGCTGTAGCGATAATTTTAGGTACTCAGGTTCAAGTCCTGCTCGTGTGTGATTTTTAGGTTTAAATACTCATCATATACATTGTTACGGCCATGATTGTGTAAACCACCATAAAGCTTAGGTATAGTTACAATTCGATATCAACCAAAAATATATAAATATAATCATCATCCATTTGTATATCGTAAATGGTAATAAATGATAACGTATGTCGATGTGGGAAGCAGTTCTGATAAGCAAATGTAGTCATTATGTTAAATAAATTACGATTCAAATGTCGAACGGAATTGGGAGCTTCTCTTTTGGGTATTACTGAGGCTCTACACAAATACACGAATTGATATTGTTAAAATAAATAGCAATAAAAACGTCAAATATCTGTGTAGCAACTAAATGAAAATTGCCTATCGAGAAACATTTCAGCAGCCTATATACATCCCACTATCACAAGACCGATACTTGGAGCTCAGTAACTAGTAGACCAGGGACTTCAATGTCGGGGAAGTCGGGACACGAAGAAAATCAAAGAAAGAACGACCAAACCCCACTGAACTCAGAGGACAAAATATGAGATACTCATGATCAAATGTTCACCTGAACCCTCAAAGAAATTTTTAAGCAACAGGGTTGTATCCAGACGAAACAAATTGCCAGAATCTGTCGTAACTACCACATCAATAAACATGTTTAAGAACAGACTGGACAATTTCTTAAAAATAATCAAGTCGACTAATGATATGAAAGCAGGCTATAGGCTGCCTTTCCATTTAAAATAAAATAAATAAGGAGAAAATTTATTGACAATTTTCGTAATTAGATGGTCGACGTTTCATATATCTGAAAATCACTAAGTACATTATAGGAGACGTTGGAAACCGTAGAAAACATTATATAACTTATCTTACGAATAAAAGGAGTGTTTAACGATAAAGAATAATATGATATCTAATAATATGTGGTGTTGGTAGGACATGACGTAACAATTATAAAAGGAAAATCAACATTTTTAAAATACGATAATGCGAAGGTAACATGACGATTTACAAACGCACAGTAGAACAAATATGCAATTTAAAAAGTGTAAGCGCCGCAAAAGCGTCTCGTTAATGAAGTACTGGGCTAAGGCATAGGTACAACGAGGACTTTCAGACTATACCATAGTCAACCACGTGGACCAGTACAGATAATTCTGGTTTACTTTACTGGAAAGTCAATGCTACAAAAGTCCCTAAAACTCACAGGATTTGAATTCCTAACCTCAATAACATCAGTGAATCGCAAAACTACCACGACATAAGTACCACAGGAAATCTTATTTAGAGTTAACGACAAAAATCACTGGTATACGAGTTTTATAATTATATACCGCACTGTATTTAGCCCATGAAACTAACTACGGCTATCTTTGTAATTATACACATTTAGAAAAAAACTACGCCTCAAAATGACAACACGCACATGTGCAAACTAATTAGGGCAACCACAATTTCGGTGTCAATTTACTCCTTGTAAATTCACCTCAAAATCCTGCGTACGCCATAAAGGCAATAAACTTGACGTAAATTACTTCATTAGTGTCGTGGGCGGGGATTGTAACCTAACCAAAAAAAAAGATGTGTAGTGTCACTCAGAGACACGACCTTAATAGGTATATAACGACGCCCAATGTTTCCGTAACACACAAATCTGAAGAATATCATCTGCGTAGATGCATAACGAGTTCCGGAGCGCTGGGTTTCAGGGGTGTGATGTTGGAGGGTTTCCTGTTACGGTTGTTGTGGGATTTTGAAACTTTTAAACGTCACATACTTAAAATACCATGACACAAAATTTTATAAGTATTACGTATCACAACAGCAAGGATAAATTTGAATACATTTTAGGGGCTAGCTACTGTTACGACTCGTATTAGGGTATGTCCATATCTAAAAGTGGATTGTTGATTATAAGGCATTCTTGTAACGTTGTTTTTTAAGTCTACTCTATATTGTGAATTTTATCACATTATTAATGTTATTTCTCTGAGTTTAAACATATTTACATGGTAGAATTTATACATATTCATGATATTAAAGATGCATGAGTGTGAAAGAGTCATGAATAAAAAGTATTAAGCAGATCTGCAATGTGATTCCCAAATATTTACATCAAAAGTAAAAAGAACGAAATGGTTCCACGGAAATCGACTCGAATCGTTCCCAAAGATCCCATCGCACAAGTGTCAGGCCCAACCCGTTTTGCAACACGTGTTGCAAACAAAAGAAACTTGCTCAACTCCCCCTCTCGTCCCCCACAGGGCGACAAAAGGATTGCACAAGTTATAACTCGTAAAGAATTTTGGACTAAGATCTACAGTTTGTAAACTGACAGTAATTCACAATCGTTCCGCAATTGCGGGGGACATTTGCAACAACTGTTGTTTGGTTCAGCGTTTTAATTGTTCGTAATTCGTAAAAATTTTCAACGTGATTTACAACTGTTGTTTTACCAATTCGGTGGCTTTTGTGCACGATTGTACCCACAACTTTTTCAAATCGGCCGAAACATGTGTCGAGGGAATTTTGACTACCCGGGAAGCGGTTATTTACACTTGCGGGATCATAAATAGTTTTAATGATCAAAAAAGTGTCTTTTTAACTCCTTTACTTTGTGTTAACTGTCAACCAGCTGAGAAATTTCGACACGGGCAGTAGGGGGTTACACTTTGTGTTCGTTGGAAATCAGAAAGAAGACTGTATCAACCAGACTTTTTTATTGCATGTCTTTAAAATTGATCCGCGTCTGAGTTATAAAAATTTATAGATTTTCCTCATATATACAATATTAGTGTCTGTCGGTTATTTGTATTTATGTATACCGCAAATTCATTTTCGCATACAGTATTACGTATACAGAAATCATATTCATATCACGGCTATCACATTTTGACAGGTTTAACTGACTTAAAGATCAAATTTCTTATAAAATATTATGTTCCTAGTGAATCCGTTATGCTAAGATCATAATTACTTTTACTGACCTTCAACAGCTTAAAGTTTTTAAAATACTGATAATTAAAAAATAATGAGAAAATAAATGCCTCTAGGTACCTATAGAAGTGTTCAGATATATTTTTAAAAATATATACCTATCCGAAAGTAAGTAAGCTTATTACTGAAACGAAATTCCAAAAAAATATTATAATTATCAAATATTGTTTTATTAAGTCTATACGTCAACAGGCTACATGACTCCATGATACAGGGTACTCGACGAATGTATGTCGCTCGGGCTTGCGTCCTATCGGTCAATGACGAACAATTTGCGTGTGAGTTGTACGGCGATCAGCAAGTTTTGATTATTACCCAACATATTTGTAATTTTTTCTGTCTTGCGTAATTTCAATAGGTATATGAAACTCGATGAGCAAAGTTCATTATTATTGTTGTATAAAATCAACTAAATCAAATCAAAATATAAATTTGGGATGCAAGGATCAAAATGGTTTGGGGTACGCACAGAAACGCAACAGCATGAATTTACCTAACCTGAGCTACTCATATCACTATAGCGCTCTTAATTGAGTAAAACATCTAAGCAAACCTTTCTTTTTTCTTATATCTATGATTTGGAATACTGTCATCATATTCATTGAAATTTGACTAAAATTATCATTTTTATCAAATTTAATAACTAATTACAAGATTGAGTTACTAAATAAATAAATAAATAAATATCTCAGACATTCACACCAATTATCCAGACCCAAACTAGGCAGAGCCTGTGGTATGGTTACTAGATAACGGATAGACATACTTAAATAAATATATAAACAGCCAAGACTTGGGTACAAACATTCATATTCATCATACGAACATTTGCCCCTAGCGGGATTCGAACCCGCAACCTCCGGCGTGGCAGTCCGAGAAATACCCGTTCCACCACGGAGGTCGTACTATGCATAGTTTCGCTAGTACAGATTACGTTGCAGGCAGGCCTAGATGTCGCCGAGGCTAGGGCAATTGTCGTGTTTGCATATTTCAAAGGAAGGGTCGCATTAAAACGGATCACGTCGGCTGGTGTGCCCACGCGCACAATTTTCTTCGATAAAATTATGTAAAGTAGATATTTGCGAGCCAAGTCTAATGAGACGAATTAAGATAACACAGTGGGTTTGACTGCTTTAAACACGATCTACTAGGCAATAAATGCGTCTAGGACTAGTCCAGACAAGGCTGCGACGGTACCTTACATATATAATTATATATTAGATATTATTAGATGAAAGACGGAGCAGGTAGTTCGCAGGTATACCTAAGTAAAGGTACATTTTTTCATCAGTTTTAAAATAAATTCAGTTTCTTTTAAAACATTTCAATAGTTTTGTTAACATTAGACGTATAGACAAGAGGACAATTATTATACCTATATTATTTATTCCTGTATATAATATGAAACTACATAACATAAATAATATAATATATGTATATATATATATTACGGAATGAAGGGGCAACTGGGAAACAGGCCACCTGTTTGTAAGTGGCTGATAGTAGCCCAAGCCAAAATAACACAAGTTCGTTTTCACCCTGAGGACTATGTATATTGTTGGAATGCCTCGTGTGCCTGTAATAATTACACTGGCTTACTAACCCTTCAAACCCGAACAGACCAATGCATTACAATGCATGGTTTGCTATATCTTGCAAGCCTCAACGAATTCATACTCAGATCATGCTGTGAACAGAACACTGAATTCATCATTCTCATTGGGACTAATTCACCTTTAATTTCACAAACCGTAACATTATCATCTCATTTCCTAACCAGTTTGGGTGTAAGTAAATAATCACAAAGAACACGCCTGCGGTTAAATTTTCGCCAGAATTTCCCTTATTACATATTCCCACCAACCCGATCGACGAAACATAATGACTCAAATTGGTAACGCGAATCGCAAATTACATAATTGGTACGAGAACATTCGGTCAAGACATTTGGTCGAAGACAGCCATGTACCACATATGGTTACATATACGTGGTACCTATAGGTAGGTACAGTTAAGAGGACGAACCTACTACCTGGGTGGTCCACGGAATCAAGCTGAGTGATTAAATATATAAACGTGTAGGTATATATTGGCGGCTGCCGCGCGTCTTTTACTCATATCTATACAGTGTGAGTTATTATTATATAAAATAAAAGCTCACTTGAAATACGGTATCAATACTCGGTGTAATTAAAGCAGTAGTGAAGCGTCAGCAGAACAAATAAAATGAAATTCTGGTTTCTTATGAACAATTTATATACAGTTGTTGAACAAAAAAAAACGTTCTTAGTTAAGTAAATTGAATAGTATGTGAATGAATGAAAATACTTTAACAAACACCAGTATTAAATCAATTACTTGTTTCTGATCTTACCTTTGAGGTAAGTTATGCCACGAAATATAGATAATTCGTTTGATTACAATACAAATATTTTGATTATGCACAAATTATGTGTATAAGGCGTGTAAATTAGTTAAAGTTGCTTGATTTACCTATGGATCAAATTGTCTTTCTTGCGTCAATTTAGTATTTTCGAGAAGGTCATGTCGATTATCTCAATAATAAGTAGAGTTTCCAAACAGTTAAAACCATTTCCCCGCTATCTAAAGTGTTCCAATCAGTCCACTAGATGTGTATCGACTTAAGAGTCTGCTTGTTATCTCAAAAACAGAATATGAATAATACATTAGTGGCCGGGTGCACTGGCGTTCTCTTAAATTGGCAAAGCTTAATTGACTCAAAGCTTGAAAATGAAACACGGCGTCGTCGTGCTACCTACGGCTTTCTTCGGTAAATGTCGGTGGCCACTTTTTATGTAATCTGTACCGGACGGACTGCATAACGGAATCAATTTAAGTCAGGTATGTAGGTTCTCGTATAAGGGTACATAGGGTCAGAAAAGTAAATGTACGTTTTAAACATTATTATTCTCATTATTGTAATGTACAAGTTATAATACTGTCATATGATACATATAAGTACATGTATCTGAACTAGTTCAAAAATGTTGTATATAAGAGTTTGTTTTAAAATCGGTTTGATTCTAATTTGAAAATATACCACAGAAATAAGAGTCAAAAATATAATTTTATTTTAAAATCTGTAAACTTCATTTTAGTAGTAGTAGTTTTAATAAGACTGTGAATGTACTGTAACAAATTCAACGTGATTAAACATCGCGCCCACCTTAACGCTGGGCGGGGCAGTTTCGCGTGTTCACCCCCACCTTAATTAGTTTCAATTTCTTGCTATAATAGTTCTGCTATCGAGGCTCATATATAAAGTTACTACACAATTTTTTTCAACACAGTCTGCAATATTACTTTTCTTGCATAATGAATATTTACTTGTAAATATTTAATAAAACAAAAAAAATGGAATGTAAATTTCCTTAATTCGTTGATGGAGCAATCTGACCAAACCCAACGTCCAATACATGTAGGTATGTATTTTGTATTATGTGAAGATAGCTATTAAAGTAATTGCAAAGCATTACACGAAACGAAAAACAAGATTCTCGGAGGCGTTTCTCCGAGAAAATTATCATTTTTGCACACCAAAATGGCGTCGCCAACCCGATTTTTTTCTGGTTTTCGACCGAACCCTAGACGTTAATTTCGCGGTGCTCTGTAAATGCAAATTGCTAAATGATGGTGTGAAAGATCGACATTGCGATAGCCGTGACGAAATTTAAGAAGTTCGGTTCCGATTATATCTCGTGGCTAATTATGTCTGCCTTTTTAAACATTGCTTTAAATGTTACATTATAACTTTTAACCAGGGATCCGAATTAGGCAGTGTCATTTATGTAGGTGGCCGGAAGCGACTGATGCGGAGAACGGAGGACCGGGTGTGATGACGTTCATTGGGGAAAGCCTACGTCCAGCAGTTGACGTCTAAGGGCTGATATGACGATGATTTGTGTACAGAAGATAATATGGACATTCCTTTTCACGGGATTTTATTAACGGTTTTAATGAAAATCCTGGGACTCTAAGCAGCTTAAAAAGGTATAGGTAATCCAATTAAGAAAAGATAATTTTATATTATTTGTATTTTATTTTACTAATAAGCGGGAGGCGGAAGATGTTATTTACCTATAGATTATTAAATGAGAGATGTGGTATGTCCAGATTTATATTACATGTAGGTATGAGTTCATACATTATACATAAATGAATAAACTCATGACGACCTCCGTGGCGGAACGGGTAGCTCTCGGACTGCCACGCCGGAGGTTGCGGGTTCGAATCCCGCCAGGGGCAAATGATCGTATGATGAATATGAATGTTTGTACCCAAGTCTTGGATGTTTACATATTTATTTAAGTATGTGTATCCGTTATCTAGTAACCATAGCTCAGGCTCTGCCTAGTTTGGGACTGGATAATTGGTGTGAATGTCTGACATATTTTCATTTCATTTTCATACATAAATGAATGACAAACTAATGCTACTTAATGCCGATCGTACAAGAAATAAGAAATATATAATATATACCTGAAGACCAATACCCCAAAACTATATTTGAAACCCTTTCCATATTACTTTAGATATATTGGTTCAATATTAGCTCATAGATCAGGGTCGAATGCAATAAAATTGAACGCCCTTACAGGATTAGGACAAACCCTGACGTATGTGACATGTGAAAGCCTCAGCCTATTCCTTTTCTAAAGGGTGGTCTTCCCAAGTTATTTAAAAATCAATTTCAGACAAAATTTAAAACACTACTAGTATAATCCAACGACGTATACGATTTATGAAATGGATATTGAATGTTCATAAGTATGACGGATACATCAGCTGTTACCGAAGATAAATGATGCTATAAATCAATTATTGACTTATATTAAATAGGTACGAGTGCACAGTAGCGTATAATTTTCACAATACTCGAACTACAATGACATCTATATTTAAAGAATTAAACATGGGGCGCGATGTGAGCTTAGTACAAATATTCATTCACGCAAATAATTTAACACAAAGCAAGCCGCTGAAATCAACGCTAACAAGATGCAGCTGTTGCGATCTCTCAAGCGAAGTCCGTTTTGAAAAACTCGTTAGAGTTTTCGAAAATAGAATATAAAATGTGTCACTCCTTCCCTGATAAATCAAGCGTGATTAATGTATCCAAGTTAGGAATGGAGCGCACCGTGTGACGGGGCAGTCCCTCATTGGGTGGCGTGGTCGCCATATTGCTCGAAGCTTGTAGCTGTCAAACTTTGAAATATGGCGGCTGGCTTTCTCAGCGCTGGAATTAGTGTGCGCCTTGTCTTAAAATATCCAACCGAATCAAGAAGACTACAACAACCATAGTTCGTAAATGAATATATATACCATATCTTCAACAATCGTATTAAAATGTTGCCATTGTGCATAAAAAGTTGAAGTTGCCAGAAAAAAGATCATCTTTTGATTTCATGGTACCTTTTTGAAAAATTGACACTTTGTTCTCAAGGTGTATAAAATTATAGCGCATCACACCGACTACCAAGAAATAAAGCTTTTAATTTATATTTTGACATTTTAAGCCAAAACATTGTGTTTTTATTGTAATCTTTAATTTATTATTGTCATAAATATGATCACACTTTATGACGTTTGCTGTTGTACTTTTATATCAGAATCAGATACGACATGGTCTGATTTATTTAAATAATAGGTACCTACTACCTACAACAAAATTTGGATACTTGTCCCAATTAGGAAAAAGTTTTGCATTGAAACAATTTAAAATTACAAACCTCAAACCCTTATCTGCCTCCTGATTCCTGATATTACTTAGTCTAGTAGCAGACTGCCAACCAGACGAGTACACAACAGAAAATAAATGTCTTTACCTGACTTACCGCAGAACTTTATCGTTGTGGTTACGACTATGATTGCAGGCCGCAAAGTAGGCGGCTATTTACCTTCTACTACTTATAGGTACAGTATGAATCACAGCTCCGTCTACTGCTATTTTCATCCCTAAGCAAATACGTTAAAGTCCAAAAGTGGGACTGGATTTAATAGTAGGGTAAATTTCCGCTGCCCACTAAAGTGTCCGATCTACTGAACCGACAATTTGCGATTTATCGTACATAAAAGCGAATCATAGCATATCGATAGTAATCTCACTCGATGTTATTACTTATCTACAGAGCATCGAGCAGGAGAGTCAGCAAATAGCAATTGTTATTAGGAACTTTCGACTGCACGATTTTTGGACATTTTAAAATCATCTTGGGGGCGCTCCCACAACGAGCAGTGGGGACTTGTACATGTTAGGTACATATCAAATAAATATCATTTATATTTTATTGTAAACCTGGGGATTTTTAATCTCTAAATTGACTTTGTCAGATGCAAATCTGCGACTAATAAGTCGGTACCTTAACTCACACTTCCATTGTAGGGCTGAGGCGTATAGGCTAGTAGTCTACTAGCTTGAGTTAATTGTTAAAACAGAATTATGTTGGGTATTATCAATTAATGACTTTCAAAATTATGTTAGGAAAATTGCTTTTAAGATCTAAATAGGACTTTTATGACAATTTACGAAACTCATGTACCTAAGTGGCAGATGGGTACTATATTCAGGGCAGGTACTAAATTATTAAAGAAAATTGGGGTTGATCATAAAACTTTTGGATTTCCCGATAATCGAAGTTTGCAAAATATCACTATAAACTACAATGCATTTGCTGACGTTACAACGTTCAATAAATATAATAAATCACCAGTTGAAATAAAATCGTTGAGTTGCAAATACTTCGCATTAACTTATTAAATTAATAGCCTTTTGAATCAAATTCATAACCGAGAATGTCTGAAGTAGGTATGAATGTTATCATAATATCGTGCGATAAGTTCTATGGTATGATAAGTTTAATATATAAAACATACCTAAGTGTGTACTAATATTTTAATTTATGATACCTAAGTATAATCTGAAAAATAAATGATTGGACTAAGAATGAAATGTTACTTTCATATATGTATACTAGTACATTTCTATTTATTTATTACAACATTTATTTTTCAGATTATATCATAAGTTTTTGGAATATAAGTGCATACCTAATGTTTTACATATTATGCTTATCGTACCTACCATAGAACGTTTCACTTGAGCTTGCGGACTTAAAGTTTGGGAATTTCAAATGGGGACATTCTAAAGATACATAATTTTTGAAAGAAAACTATATATATATCGAAAGAAAACTAATACACACCCAAAAATAAAAATAAGGTAAGTATTTAAACTGAAAATCCAACAGCTATCAAGATAATAAATTATATGACTATCTGAGAAAAGCCTACTCCACTTTATGTCCCCATTTGAAATTCCCAAACTTTAAATCCGCAAGCTCAAGTATTGTACCGAAAATTTTAAACGTCGGAAAGATACAAGAGTACAAAGTCACCTGCAAAGGAGTTGGTATTCAGAAGCTTCAGTAACCCAAGTTGGGCGTAGCTCTGTAACTTAAGTTAGACTTAAAGCAAAGAAACCACAGCGCCGCGCAGTCTGACGACCGACTTAAATCTCAGCCGGGTTTAAGGTTAGGTTACAACAGTGAAAGATAGGATAAATACGGCATGTATTTGTAAACTGTATCAAAAACGAACTTATAGTATAGACAAGGAATCAGATGTTTATTAATTTTAACAACATTTTAAATAAAATGATGGGCAATTAATTACAATAACTAAAGTTTCTCAAAAAATGTGCATGCTATGCTTTAGTGCAGCTCGTCAAATCGATGTCTTTGTTTTTAGTAACGCTGTATAAATTTACATCAAATGCATATAACTATAAATAAATTTCTTAAATCTCGTACTCATCATTTACGCCTAATTTATAATTACAACAACATAACTCTTAATCTTTGGACAACTTTTGATAAAAGAAAATTTAATTATAGTAATGATGAAAATAATGATAATGTCTAGAATGAAATTTTTTATTAGAAAGAAAAAGGAAAAATAACGAATTAAACGTAATCAATAATTAAAAAATAATACCCAAAATCAATTTTGCGATTCATCGTGTGCACAATGCACAAACTGTAAGTTTCGTCGTTGAGCCGAGGATGCGCAGAGATTTTACCGGCATTCGAAATAAATATTCGAGATTTGCAGTCTGAATTCTATGTTGAGACATTGCAGTTTCATTCGAGACTTCGTACTCAGAATGAAGTGCAAAAGTACTTTTTTACTTTATTTATTGAAAGTAAATAGGTACTATCCTTTGGATCATATGATGCACGTTGCTGGTGATTTTAAAGCAGGCGCCTACTTTGCCCAAAGAAAAAGTATCATCGTGTAAATTGGTAATGGCACCAGTGTGCTTTTTTGAGCTTAGAGTCCACCGATAACTAAGAGAGTACGACTACTGTTCTCCATACCGAACTGACTAGATTTGATTTGATTTCTTTCAGGTTCTCGGTTCTCTTAAAAACGGACTAACTTGCTGTGAATAGGCTCAAAATTAAAAAGTTTTTGGGAAGATGTTAGTCTATTTTGCGATAAAGAAATTATAACTCTGTGGCATTGCGCCAAAGAAATTAGCACGTGTAAGCGATTCACCAAATATGTACCTATACTTACCGTTTTGATGCCATACCAATTTATTTAGGTAACAGTTAATGCATACGTATGTAAATATATTATGTAGACATTAATTTATTATATGATATATTCCTTACTATAGAAATTAATTTCCTCTTATTAGTATAATGTAAACAAATGTCGACTTAGCCTAGTAGAGTTCTTAATGTCCCAAAAGAGTGGAAATAAATGAGTATGATCGGTAAATTTTATTGATAAATATTTTGACTTATCTAATAAGAACTACATAGGTAAAGGTAGATGAAGGTAAAAACTGCGTAAGAAAAACATCTGAAAGTTGGAGTGCGAAGTTAGAAAAGATCTATGTTTATTAGTGGATGTCCATATGCTGATATGATAATGATGATGATGATGCTTTATGCTGCTCTATTAAAATTTCATACATCTAAATTTTGTATAACTTGCTCAGTACCTACACCTCATACCATGAAGCAAAATAAATTTTCGCACCTCATAAGTCACCTCAAAGTTTTTACCTAATACTAATTGGTTATTAAATTTGATAACAGATGACTTTAAAATGTGCATCTGTTATCTAATTTAATAACCAATTAGTGTCAATCATGAAGGTAAATCCTCCGTCTAGGTCGTGCGCCTGCAGTGGAGACAAAAATAACCTGATGATGATGATGATGACGAAGGTAAAAACTTTGAGGTAAGTTATGAAGTGCGAAAAATAATTTTGCTTCATGGTATGACCTGTAGTCATTTATTTTATAAGACATGACCCGCGACAACGTCATAAAACGTTCCCTTCCGAAACCTGTGTCAATAAAGATAAAGGAAAACTAATATCAGAACAGAAATAGGTACGTGATAAGAAAACATTTATTCCCTATGTTTAATGCATGATTTGTCATAATTTTCCAGCCTCCCCCGCTTCGCCCGTTGTTTTGTTGCGACGAGGAAATGGGCGTATATGATTTATATGTTATCATATTTATCTCGGACGCTGAGAAAAATGATATGGAGGGAAACATTGGAAGTATTTTCAGGTTTATTAACAAATAGGCTGCGGAGATCGTGGAAAAATAATTTGCTCTTGAACTTTGTTCTGGCATGTTCTTTTGCTAACATACCTATAATTATTAAATTATTACTACTTTCCTTAGACTTAGAACTGCGTTAGAATGAATTTTAAATACCATTTACTGTATATAAAAGATTTATGTGAAGTTGACATAGATAATAATGTATGACACACATAATTGGCTTTTTATCAACTTGTCCGCATCTTTAACTTTTATAATCACGGTAACAAAATGAATTCATTGTTATATAAAATATTTTTATGATTTTATTCAAACTGCACCTTTAAATTCGTCCCTCGGTTCTAAGCCGTAATAAAGCCGCGAATCAAAAGTTGGCACTAAATCACAATATGGCGTCCGCTGCCCCGTGTTTGCTCTCGCCCACATAATCCGTTCATGCGGCGGTAAATCCATCCACCAGTGTCGCGCACAATACTAAATCATCATAAGAGAATCCTGTTCTACCTACCTGACGTTAAACTATAGTCTACTGATTCGGTTTGGCAACAACGCTTTCGTTCTGCAAGTGTATAAGCTTCAAATTATCATTTATCATCGCAGAATAGAGTAATATTATTTAAATTCCACGTGAATTTTCATTCACAACATTCATTTCAAACTAATAAAGTTAAACCTACATTTGGATTCATTATCCAATCATCCAGTGTCGTCCATAGAACTGTTGAAAATCCAGATTTATCCGATTCTTTTTTATTCGATTTACGCACAGAGAGCCCAGTTACTGAAAAAGTTTGCGTCGTATACCAATCACACGGTATTAGTTTTACCGTTTATCAGCGCGTTTTCGCTACTGCAAAGCTTTGAAGGATTAATCTGGTGGAAATTACGGGAATGAAATTGTATTTCTGTTCCTCATTATCTAGTCACTGATTTTTTATAAATACATAGATTTTGATACTTTCGACAGCAAGTCGATAACGTTTATTTAGGTAATCATGCATTCTTGCCGAATTTAGTTAAATGCTTTGTTGAGAAAAACAGTATCTACGATGGTAGTAGGTATAAATAATACGTTGTAAACTACAAGGTATACAATTAATAATAAAATGAAATGAAGTCATAAAACTAAAACTATACGTGATTCCAGGCAATATTTTATTTGTGTAACATCGCAATTTTTAGTTGAGTGCTGTGAACCATTGCTGCAATTTGGCTTTTTCGCTCGATTTATGCGAATAACACCGTCCCGCAGAGAGCAAACAAGCGAAATTTGTTGTTGAAATAAAGCTATTTTTTGTTTCCACTTGTGTTTATATCAGTCAAACGTCTAAAACGAGGATTGCTGTGCTGACGGATACATTTACAGCGTTTATATTTAACTTGTTTGCATACTGTACCATCAGAACCCTCTTCTTTTTCATTAATATTTCCAATACAATTTAGATAGACTGATACATAGCCGCGTGGCAAATCATCCTAAGTCCATTGTTGCACATAGACCCATATATTTGTGGTTTTGATTTTAATTAGCTTTTGACAAAACTCGCTATTACATTTGTAAATTAGGGACCGTTTATAAACCACTTGGTTCTATTTTGACCCTTACTATGTCTAAACGTAGCCTATACTTAAGACGAGTGCTAAGAAACAATATAGGCTAAGATTAAACATGAAATACATACTACTATCCGCATAGATTCACATTAAATCCAGAATAAGTTATTTTCCTTTCAAATCTGAAATTGGTACATTTACCTACTCTATATTTCCTGTTGCCAGAACTATCGTGCCAAATTGGGTATTGGAACTTTTTATGATGACTTCGAAATTTACATGGTGACAGGTAACTAAGTCTCGTGATTCTCTACGTATAACAGGCTCCCAAATTCAAATATATATCCATATACATGCTATATACATATATATACATGCTATGTATTCTGTAGTCTGTAACAGAAACAAATAAAAACAATGAAAAATTATGTAGCTAAGTATTGCTTGGACACCTAATTGGGCCACGAGGTTTGTGGAAGCGTTAACATTTTTCCACTTTAATTATTATTATTTACATACAATTTTCATTTTAATGATTTGACATTACTATTAAATATTATTCCATTGTGTAAACTTAATACCTACCGTGTTATTATTATTTAATGGATGTGACCTGTAATTTAATAATTATGAACAAATTCTTATGATTATCATCATGAAGCTCACTAATTCCCATTATTTTAAATTACATAGGCTTTCAGTTATACATTTTACGAGGACACCAAGGTAAGTCGATCCATCAATAGTACCAACAACACGACACAAGTCAGTGAACCCAACACGTTCGTGATACGGGCGAGAGACGTGTGTGGCTCTCGAACAATAGCATCGCAGATCAGTTACGTTTGTTAAGCCCTGTCTGTCGGTACGTCAGCGGTTTATTGGACAAGCGGAGATTGAGCCGATATCTCAAGCACGCCCGCCAACGTTGAGAATTAGGAGGGCTCGGGATGTTTCTTGTAAAATGTCAGTGTCCGCTATTGATCTAAGTCTATCAATCTTCTTCTATGTCTGGAAACTTATATCCACCCTATCATGATCATTAAGGACTTCAGTTTCTATTACAACAAGACCTACAGCATATTATGTTCTTCAAATTTGTTAAGTAATAGAAGTAGTAGTATATATAGTAAAATTTGTTAACAAATCCTAGAGAGCTTTAATTCAATCAAATCTGCTTATAACTAACCAACTAGCCATACTTTATCTTGTAACTGGACAGTTAAAAGAAGGTTCACAATGGGGAGCGTAGTACTGCAATATGCTTTTAAATAAATAGAGCTAACACAGTCTATATTTATTCACCAAAGTATAAAAAGACGTCTAAAGGAACTTTTGAAATATAGTTGTTGACTTTCATTTGTTAGAATTTTCGATTTACTTACTGTCTGAAAATTTATGTGCACACAAAGATCTTCTACTCATCAATCAGTAATTTACTGTCGGTGCTTCGACTATCGACTAATCATAAGGGTGTGGGAATAACTTACATTCTACCAGAAAGTATATATTAACAGGAAATGGGGGAAATATATTATATAGTACCTTATTTTCAACGCACACTACGCATCACACGCTCATAAAAGACGTCCTGGAAGAACGGAAAAAAAGATACGCTTTACTCGAATTTTACTATAAGAAAACTGATCCAATATATCCTCCCCTCTATTGGCGTTGCTAACTCAGCTACGGCATGATTCAATGGGGCGGCCTGCGCCTAGACAATGCTGATATGAGATATTGACTTCAAGCGCGTCGTACATCTGCGTTGGTCTGTTGTAACCTTGCCTAGCTATACTGCATGCATTATATAGATAAACGTCTAATGTACTCGGAAAGAACAACAAAGTACGACTAGGTAGGGCTTAGTTTGAGACATGAAGGCATACATGTAGTGATAACGGTAGAGAAAACTGACCAGAACCATTTGTGGGACCATGAGTACCATCAAAGCTACTTTAAAAACATCATTTACCTACCGGCCACTTATGTATGAGGCACGTCCTGCATAAGATAGGACTATTAGAGACCGTCAGCTGCAGAATATCTGTACAAGGATAGCGAGACAATGAAACACTTGCTGGTGCGAATGCAATGAACTGGCTGCAAGGCGAATGAGTGTCCTGGGTACACCTTACCCGCAACCCAAGCACTACAGGCTCCTGTCTTTTAGCTGCATAATAGCTTTTATGCCTCGGATTCTTGGGGATGAAATCATCATAGGGTATACTTACCTGGCCTCATATAACTAGATAGGCTATAATAATATAGAAGAAGTTAATCTATATTATTATAGCCTATCTAGTGTGTCTGTCTAACTAGAGTGTACATATTAATACATTTAGCTTATGTCTTTTACTTTTCCTATTCAGTTTGAATAGTCACAAGGTGTAACATCAAAGTGTTTTTTTCGAATGAATGATTAATCTACAATAAAAAAAACTGTTTTAAACATCATCAGAATTCATTCACTCTTCTTCTCGATACAGGTTGTACATATCAGCCAACACAGAAGCAGGCTTATTAGTCGATGATTAAAACTAACATTACCAACGATTTCACACAAAGTTTCTTCAAAAGACTGTCTCTATTGCGAGTTTAAATTCACGTATTTGGACAATAAATCCAACCCAACCACATAGAGATACTATCTGAAGTCTAAACTTTACAAAGTTTCGAGATAACTTATCATACACAGTCAAACGAACATGTATCATGCATTTGGTTTAGAATACACACTATCCAGCTTAGAGTACAAAGGCTTCCCCACTGCATCTCTCAGAGTCGCAATATCGTTCTATTCCTGTCTGAGCCCTACAATACCTATGAGTAGGTCTATATAGCTAGGTATACTGAGACAGTAACAATGCACTGTTTTAGAACGCTTTATACGAACACGACGCCCCTCTTATTATCCTTTAGTGGCCTAAGTTGCATTTATTAAAACCAATCACGATTTGGCATTACTAGAACTTAGCCTAGTGTAATCTTTTTATACGTACTTGTATAAACTAAATACCTCATTAGATTTTTATGTAAGGGACGTTAGAAAGAATGTATATATTAAAAATGTCGTTTTATAATTTCCCTTTTTTAGTTTAAATAAAATGTTTTTCTTTGGTGGTAGTTTAGGTTAAAAATGGTACTTACATCCATTATTGATAAAGTATTCGTGTAAGAGGAATAAATTTATATTTGACTATCTTTTCGGTAATCCAGTTTCCGGTGATATAAAATTTTCGCTTCTCTTCGATTTATAAATTATCTCAATGTATGTACAATTTCATACAGGCGGCGCACTGTGCATGCAGGCGTGATAGAGGAACACGTATTTATTTTCAAATGTGTAATTATAGGATCACATACTAATATGCATAGCTATAAGATAACCTAGACAAGCAAGTACTAGGTAAACACTGAGCTAGGGGGTCTGAATTTAGCCGTTGTTAATTTGTCACAGTGAATTAGCCACGGACGGGGGTAACTGATAGCGTTAGCATGTTGCACCCTGCGTGGCGCCAATATGCTCGTAAACTTCCTACCCGGCCAATTTAATACCTAACTACGTATCTAGATGCTTATCTATTGAGATATATGTCTAACCAAGTGCTATTAAAAAAATTAAAAAACAGAAACGGAAACAAACCATCAACCATCACTTAAGTTTTAATGCATTGTGGTCTGGGGTACTTAAAAGAACCGTGAAGAAATCCATTACTGAAATGTGTCATCGTCAAACCTTTACATTATCGAAACAAAACCATATCCGTTTTGACTTCTAATGACTATTGTTTTTTTTTCATAATATTTAAATTGTCCATAACTGGGAAGAAATTAAAGTGAATGACACCATAAAACTATTTTGTCGCAGTAATTTGTTAACCTAAACAAGCTTTTCAAAGGACTTAAGAGAAAATCTGACCGTTCGTAAAGGACGGTTCGTTTTTTGGCCGATACAATAGCATATCATAAAAAAGTTTGTACAAACCGTAACGTAGTTCTTCAGCTTCAAAGACCACTAAGGAAATATAGAGATTATTGTTCATGAAATAACGATTACAGAAGCGAGGGAAGCTTCGACAGTTACTTTGACATACTGCGTTGAAAACTGTATACGAAGTAAACAAGACATTTTAACTTTTCTTACCTTTGTGCTCGAGATAAAGGGAGAAAGTTGCACAACGGTCGGCTTTCTAAAATTCGATATTGTTTGTCTATTGTTGGGACAAAAGTGTTACTAGAAAGTTAACTGTATTTGAAAAATTGCATTGCAGGGGGTATGGCGAACTAGGTACTAAGACTAGGAGGTACTTGCTTCTGCAGGATAATTTAAAAAATATATCTACATTTTTATTAGTAGGTATCTGCTTAAAGTTCATGTTTGTCGAAAATCATAACGTAAGTAAGATATTAATTAGAGATCTTCTGAGATGTATTACAATTTTAACTCAAGAGGCAAACTAAAAGATAACGTAAATAGGGTATGGATATTCCTTTGTGGATGGGGTATAGCATTTGATCGACAGCAAGTAACTAAACCTAACCGACCTAATAGGAAAGGCATATGTTAAAATAAATTAAACAGAAGCCAGGTACAGAATTATGCAGTCTACGAACGGCCTATGGAAAACACCATATACCTGTTACGAACACAGACAGTTCCGGGTTGTTACTAAATACGCAGAACTTATTCGTTATTATAAGTATGCACGGTCCCCGGCATTATTCGCTAGCTAGCCCGTCTAACCGCGTGCTGGCACGGAGAACCACTCAACAATCATAACGAAAAATGACAAAGTTACAAGACATATGTGATTAGTTCATGCGAAGATGATAAGATTCGCTATCAAATAGTTTCAATAACCTTTTTTAACATAAAGCGCAGCAAACTGTAAATATATTAGAGATTTTCTCCTGATTTCACATGTGGGTATGATTTAAGTTCCAGCTCAATTAACCCACTATAGTATTTGAGATACCCTTAGACGAACAAAAAAGGGCTTCATTTTGACGTATCACTAAATGATGTAAAATGTGAATCACTTTAACCAATACCTGTAACCAACATTTGCTGCAACACGTAAATTAATATAGGTCCATAAATCAGTCCGTTGGAACAAGAAAGTTTTACATAAAAATAAAGGTAGGTAGTTTGAATGCGCCAAATACAAAATCCTTATTTAATAGATTCTAAAACGCGATATTGTCATTCATTGCAACGTCTATAAAGTTAAACTCCGTAACTAATGTGTGAATTAAGATGTGCTAAAAGGCTATTAACGTAAATATTCTAGTACATTTACTATTGTCTCCCAACATGACAATAACGCATCAACTCTCAAGCCTCATTGAGCAAAATATCTACACGCTCCATGAATCATCGAATCAGATTAAGAAATCAATTGAATCGTATCCAATAATAATTCAATATTTAAATGTTCTAGTATACATATTTGTATTCGTAATAGATGGATGTAAGGTTATGTCAGTCGATCCACACTTTGATGTTTTTCCATTTCATTTTGGGCCTCCTCTAAGAAGAAATCTTTTCAAATGAGGTATAAGTATTACAACTCAGTAATTTTAAGGACAACCATTAACACACTAACTAGTCTAGAGTTCATAAGTTACCACCCGATGCTTGAGTGTAGTGCCGTATACAGAATTTCCACCTAATAAAAGGCCATGTTACGTGTAGGGAACGTTAGACACGCAATTACGGAGCACCCAGGTTAATAAGACCCACCTCTCCCCTTTTGAAGTTGATATGTGGGACGCAAAGGGAGAAAATATACGACATTTCGCGGATCATGTGTGATTGGTGGAGGTACAGGCGTAGTTTCACGTTGAACGTTAATTAGTGCGTGCCTCACGTTCTCATGCATGTATGGTCGTATGTGCGAGAGATTACTTGTCCTAGTAGGTACCTATGTAGAAAATTATGAAAAATAAATGGGTCTAAAACTTAGTCTCGTAAAAACATTACACGAAGTACGCGTTGGATCGTATCAGTCCCGTTCTGAGCGATGTGATCCAATGTTGGATCCAATAAGCCATTATTACAAGAGGCAATTTGATGCAGAGATTAATGTTCGTAACAATTTATTGACAATTATCGTAACCAACACCGCTCTAGGATCAATTAACACAAAGGAGCTATTGCAAATTAGGCTGACTAGATACGCGTAGGTATCGGTAAAACCACTATATTCGATATTCAGTGATCCGATGGCGACATCAGTATTAAACTCAATAAATGAAGGTGGTATTTAACAAGCAAAAAATCCTTTAACGTGCAATCCAATCTAATTGAAAAAGTTGGCTTTCCCCTTACTGAGCTTTTTTTCAGAAGGTTAGTACATATTTTGTTGGCAATAGAAGACGTTAATCGCAACTGTCATTGTGAATCGAGACTTGAAGATTGCGATCTTCTAGGACAACATCAAAATCGGTCAGGAATTAAAAAAAATTATGACTGAGTGATGAATATATTAGTTCACCTTTTATGATACCGTATGTGATATCTATAGAGTTATTTACAACTTTTTTTAATGAGGTACGACAAAATCTCTCTTTGGAAGGGATTCTGCCAGTGCAGAGATAGTCAAAACACATGCAATAAACGGAACTAAATAAATTGTACCTACTAATAAACTTAAGCATTTTTTTTACCGAGACCTAAGAAAAGAAGACGGGATAAACTAAACATAAAATTGTCATATTCTATGTCCCATATGTACCATATGTACGGCTTATCCATCCACCGCACTGCCTTTGACAGCTTGTCACACTATCTGCTTAGATTGTTTACACATGGCAGTTCAGTACATACATCGGCACCTTGCTAACGGTAATAAATATCTGATACATTGGTTTTGTATAGCTTGAATTGTGGGACCGTACCTATTTTACTAACATATATTTAATTCAAATATTTGTGCGTATCTAAGAATTTAACCGATTTTGAACTTAATTTAAATAATTCCTTGCCATTTTAAAGCACAGAAAAGGGTAAGGCGGTGTCTGTATTGTATTCCAATTACAGAGGGCGCTTTAGGCTCAAAGCAGCTTATGTAAAGTATGCAATGCCTATGCCTATGCATGTGCAAAAAGCATATGCATACCAATCTATCTCCAGCCTTCGAATTGCTTTATGAATGCAATTTTCCTTTCGCTTAATTGGTTTTCACTGTATGTTACACAGTATTGATTCTTCTTTATTTGTTTTATTAATTAAAACTGAACATACACTTGGCAATAAAATAAAAACGAACCATGCCAAAGTTTTGTTTGTTTGAATAAAATTAAAGTAACATGAGTATTAAATAATTTCATATCATCATATCAGCTCTTAGCCGTCCACTGCTGGACATATGCCTTCCCCAATGAACGCCACCATACCCGGTCCTCCGCCTCCGCCCTTCGCACCCAGCCGCTTCCAGCCAACTTCTTCAGTCCAATAATTTAGAAGGTATTTTTAGATTTTTTTTTGTTAGAAATTTGTTTGTTACAAATTATACATTTCCTATGGTAGTCATCCATCCTTAGTTCATTAAACCCTCCTGGTCACAATATACAACCAAACCGCTTACTAAGATAAGTAAAACGAGTCTTAAGCGAGGCTTATTGTTATCCTCTCCATTCTAATGACACCTCGATCATCAATTCATCATCATACAAACTCGATATTGCCATATTATTGTATTGTCACCAAAATTGCACAAGTTTGTAAGTACAGATCGATACTAGAATTAGAAGTGGATGAAAAGTAAGTTGCAAGATTTGCTTACAAGATAGGATGTTACAGGTGAAGAATTTTTTTTTTATAAATAACATTAACAAATTGAATAATTTGTAAAGATATCAGAGTGCAAAAGTTCTTCAAGAGCATGCGATAAAAGATTTAGTGAGGTTTCATGGGGGAATAATATATTTGGTAGCATCAAGTGCATGTCATAAAATGTATAACAAGTATTTCTACTAGTATCCTTATAAGTAATTTAATACTAAAGCCAGTTTTAATAATTAATAAGTTCTAAAACGGATAATAGTATAGGTATACATGGTAACTACTCTTCATTTCATACTTATTTACCCACGGAAAAGGTACTAAATATATATGTACCTTCGTACCTGCCTGTAATTACTTAATAGCAGCTATATTTCACACGTCTCGGTAGCCTAAATAGAAGCAGGCAATCTATCTAAGTCCGTCCCGTCCCTGGCCGCTCGTGCCTCGTAAACTGGCCTGTCAGGTTCTGAAGTCACCCAGCGCTGCTGGGGAGCGTTTATGGAGTTACCTTTTATTAAGTACTTTTCTGGAGAGAACTTCGATCGTTCGTGAAATTGTATAATAATAATAATGAAAAGAGATATACGAGTACCAAGATAAGTTACGGTTAAACGTTTAAAAAAAAAGCTGTTCGTTTCGTGGTATTTCCCATGGTAAAAAGTAGCCATGATCCTTATCTCATCTACTAATTAAATCTTTGTTTCATGAATTATATCCAAATAAAAATTTAATTCAAAGCTGAGTAAAATAAATCAAACTGTAAAATCTAAATATTTTGGAGATATTAATTTGAGTAAAGGTAACAAATTAACCGATCAATAAAATCAAGAGATATTGCCTAACTCTGTCCCTGCCACCTTTCAATAGTAAATACACTACCTTACCTACAGAATAAATAAAACGAGTCCTAGGACGTGTCCAGATATCGAGTTAGTTACAGTCACTTCATTAAGGGGATCATTCCACGCGAGGCTTAGTTACCCGAAGTTTATGGCAGGGCAACCGTGGCTATCGATCCCATTGTTACGTCGGACAGGTGATTTTAATTGAGTTTTGTATCAAAGAACTGCGGGTACTGACTCTTAATGGGCTGAGAAAAGTTTTGTGTCTTGTATACGATTAATTTATTAAATGATTAATATTTATTAGGTCTATACTGAATGTCAATGTATACATTTCTAACGTGTAGGAATAACTATTATCATTGACTGCTTATGATGTAGCACCGACTGATTGATGTGACTGTGTTTAATAAACTCCTTACGCATGCAGGTGTGTAACACTACCTCTGTGTAATATACTACGGGATATATGGCCGTGCTGCTTACTTCTGAGTGAAATCAAGTTCACACCTGTGGCGGAGTTCAAAGTTGGAATTTCACGCAAAACATTAAAATTCAAGTGGAGAATTAATAAAGAGATAAATAAATTTAAGAGCAGCGGGAATGTGGGTTGCCGTTACGGGTCCGGTTCGCTTTATGTGCATATCGAAGATGGATGGTGCGGGTGTGCGGCCCGGCAAGGCGGGGCGGGGGGACCGCATACCGCCCCCCTCCACTGCCGCGCCGTAATGGCCGCGGGTCGAGCCCCGTCAGACGACAAAAATGCCATAATAATGGCCCCTGAATAGTTTTTGCTGCACCGCTCCAAATACTCCAGCCCCATACGTGACGACACGATGGACATCTCCCTTTTATTGAGAAATTCGTCAGTTTTATTGGAAAAAAGGTAACATGTCTAGAGGACTGGAATCCGGTTGTGTCATTTCAAACACTTGATAAGTATCACTCGGTAAGTTTTTCGGTGCAGAACTTCAGTAGAGCTGCTTTCGTTCTGTATTCGATGAATGCGCTGTTTTTATTTGTCTTGGATGGCACGGTCACCTTCAGGACGGCTTTAATTGTGAACCGATAAGAAACTTCTGCCGACTGGACAGCTTGACAATACCTTATTAATGGTGATTCATTTTGGAGAGGTTCTTCAAAAAAATAACGCTGGCCGCCGGTCAAAGCTCTCGGCGCGTTCATCAAGAACTCGAGCACACCAGCATGTACACATAAAATATTGTTATGAACTTATAACGTAATAACAGAATCCTCATTTTAATTGCTTGACCTTTTGTGGTGACAAATCGTCTGCTAAAAACTCCTGACCCTGTTTGGTTGTTAATTTCTATTTATATTAAGATATAAATCTCTTTAATCTAAAGTTGACCAAGATTGAGTTGAAAATGTTTACCATTTACTAATAAATGCATAGCACGTTTCCTCTAGTGCATTCTCGTCGCACAATCCGCAAAAGAACACCCCAGTTTATCAGAATCCAAGAGCAAAACGTACTGAACTCATCCAACAGCTAATTAAAAACAACGATCTGCTAATAATTGGTAGTGTTATTATCGAGGCGGCGTTATTGAACGTCACAAAAGGTGGACCAATTAAGAGTTTCCCCGAATGTCCGAACGGAGACGCTCAGAATGATAGCACCGTCAATTATGGCTGCCTGCCTTGCAGCCAGCCAATTACCAACCAGCCTGCCGATTGATAAAAACAGTTTCGAAAAATTCGCCCTAACAAATTTGGGTTATCTTCCGAGAGTACCGCAGGCGATACTCGAAGCTTGTATTACTGAATTCGGCCAACGCGGTTAACTGTCGATAATAATAATTATGAAGAAACAGCACAGCTTCAGAAAGAGTTCTGAGACAGAATAAAACTGCGACGCAGAAATCCAGCATTTTTACGAAATCGTTTTAATTTACGAGCCGAGGACGTAAAGACGAAAAAACTAGTTCGCGCTTCATGTATGAACCATGACGCGGTTGCAAGGACAATCACCGAGAATAATTCATATTCCGAGCGCGCTGCAAATATCCACCACCGATTTACGACTCACCGCTCTTGTTCTTTCTCGGCCGGTGTATTAGTTACTTGCAGAAATAATTGGATTTCGATTGTGCGAGAAACGGCTACGTATAGCTACGTCATTACTGATGCCCTTTTGAAGACGGGATAAATCGTAATTGGGGATGTGTTACTCGCTATCGAGGCGATCGGTCGTGTCTAACGCTTTAATATTGAGCTTAAGGAGGTCCCTTTCCTATTTAGTTTCCCTTGAGGCTATCTTGAAGGGGCGCCGAGCGACGACACCTGTATGCGTTATTGTGTCGCACATAAATTCTGCGATTCAGTCGCTCAGTCGCGTAACTTGGTTTATTGAACTCTTGTATCGAGATAAGGCGCAGTTTCCAGGGCGCAACGGTGAAAATATACCATAATGTCGTAATTTTTCTCAACTCGTTTGCATTTCCTGCAGCAGTTCGTGAGTCCCCATGCTCGTAATTAATGCAGTTCAAATCACATCGCCCACGAGACTTCCAATTTATCCGGAGCTGGTGTAGCGCCTTATAAGGCCAACCACTGCTGGCTTCTTCGAGAAATTCTCACATTATGAATTTAATATTCAGGTTTAGTATTGTCCTACAGCGCAAGGCAGGTATAAATCAGAGATATCATCATCTGAGATGTATATGAAAACAGCTTGATATTGCGAACAAGCAGTAGGCATTGAACATCTAGACATATAAAATATTTTTTGAAGTATATATATACTTCGGAAATATTTTATAGGTATCTAAGGTGTTCAATGCGTATTGTTTATAAAAATATACAATTTTATATGTACAAACGAATTGCCATATAAATTAAGTAGATAAATATGGTCTTAAAAATACGTCTGTATACCTACCCAGTAAAATATAACGTGTGTAACGCGAATTGGGATATATTAGCACACAATAAACTTTATCTAAAAGAATCTCTCGAGGTAGTAGCCGCTCTCCTAAAATGTCTATTTTCCGCGCCGGCAATGGAAATGTCGCCAGGCATGGATAAACGGCTGCGCGAGCGCAGCCGAAGGCGAGAGGAGAGGGGGCAGGGGGGAGGGCTCGCGATCTAATGAGGCGCGCCCAGCCTTCGCGGCCGCTGCCCTCAGCACGCACGCTCACTTTATGTGCTTAGGTACTAAATTAAATGAATATCTACATCCATTTCAATTATAGTTATGCAATCGTCGCAAACAAACAAAAATATAAAGTATTTTAAAATACGTGTTGCAACATAGCTTCGTCTTCAAAGAAACTGTACCCGAAATAAATCAAGATTAGTTAGAATTTCTAAACGGCCATGATAAATGGGCGCCTAATGACACTTTCTAATTCATTTCAAATTATGATACTGTTAATGTAACATATGCTTATATCATAAACTTTTACACACAAAAGTAATAAAATACATAGGTAAAACATTGGGGTAACGCTTTTTTCAGCGCAATACAAAAGCGAAGGTGTTTAGAGTTAATAAATATTAGCAAATAGGCACTTCAAAAGCACTAAAGTACCCAACACTTGCTTTTAAATGAATTGCTTCGCATAACAATAAAAACGTCTATAGGCACTTCGCGCACATTCTAATGTGCGTACGCTCCTTCATTTGTCGGGGGCAAGCACGCAGAGGAAATATTTTCCCAAATCCATACAGCCTTAAGGATCCCATAAAGCAGCCGTTTTCCCCACGCGAAAGTATGGAAGTGAGATTTATATAGGGGACTTCGGTCTCGAGCCCGGGCTTTGCTATGATGAATTGACACTTTTTCAGTAGCGCCTACAAATTTCAACTCCAATATACGCACCCTGAATGAACAATGAGTGGTTAGAGTTGCGCCGTTATGGCTTGGAAAAGTTTTAATGTCTCCAATGAGGTAAAGCCCACATAAATATTTCCGTTGCCGAGATTAGTGGCTCTTTCAGGAAGTTGCGTAAAGCGTAAACGTATTATGTGACCGTTAATTAAGTTTTACTGCGTAATTATGCTTAGGGAAATATTTTCTTATCATTTTTATTGGTCAATTATTTTATACATTTTTTAAATAAATCATTTTACAGGATGTTGGATTTAAGTTTGAAAGAACTGCGCGAATTTACGAGGACTCTTTGGGTAAACTTAAACAAGACTTAATCTTTGAAACAGTTCCAATAGGTTTTATAGGCACATAATCGTTATTTTTTACTCTACAAACTTTAATCGAAATCAGAAATGTTCAGTGAGTCAGTACTTTTATTTACCGATACAGAATCCGTTTCTTTTTTTTTATTATTTGATACAGTAATTTGAAAACGAATTCTAAAATATCGATTTTGCTATAAATATCTTTCAGCGATTTAATACTTGCCTAAGTCGAACTTTTAGATTCTTACTTTAAATAATTAAAAAATAAACTATTTTTCAAAAATCATTTTGAGTTATCGTCTACACTCCGTATTTATGGACACTGACGTTTTTATATTTTAATTTTCCCTTCATTATGCCGTCTGAAGCAAGCTCACGTGTAGAGGTAGGGACCAGCAAAAAGTATAAACACATTATAAACATGAACGGCCGCCATGGCCTGGCGTCACGGAATCTCCGGCTGCATTTTTGCATACCAAATACAGCTATGATTTGTTAGTCCTACCTTATCATACCGCATTAACTAGACTGCCTTATTTAGGGGAAGTTAATTCTGTAAGAATTTGAATGTTCACACGTAAGCATTTCTAGTTATTTTTAATACCTATTATCTAATTCTTGTTACAAACATGAAGTGACTATATGGAATACGAGTACCTACAGCATCTTTATACAATTATATGACTAGATATTTTACTAAGCATCTTATTAACTATATGTCATAGTTTATTGGCACTCAATTAACTACCTACTTATTTGATAACTAGCTGTTGCGCACGACTTCGTCCGGGTGGACCACTTCACATGATTAATTATTATGTATTACTAAATCCTAAAACAAACCTCTTAATCTGGTTATGCATTGAAACGATTTATTCATGAAATAAAAGATTATCATATAGTTTTTTTTTCATGTTTTAATGTTGTGCAAGAAGTTAGGTATTTGATAAGTGATTGATACCAAAATCAAAATCAAAATATTTATTTTCAAAATTGGAATACATTATTCTCTTTTTGACGTCAAACTGGTTATAAGGCTTTTTAAATTAACAACTTAATCATTTTTAAAAAAGTTACTTATTTAACATTTCAACTTTATTGCAGGAGGTGTCGTTTTCAAAATAGATACGCAAAATGAAGAATAATTTTTCCGTCTGTCAGTCTACCCATCTGTCCAAAGGATTACTCGAAAACCTATAAACCGATTCAGCTGAAATTGGTAACATACGCGTACATGTAAATTTGGCCCATAATTATTTAATAAAAGGATGAAATATTCAGAAAAAAAGACATTCCAGGAAACTTAAAAAAATATATATTGATGGAACCCATAAAATTTTGTACTACATCCACTTTGCTGTATTTTATAATCAAGCTGCAAGCAGTGTAGGTACTTTTACACATTTGAAACCAATTAAAACTATACAAACATTCACGCAGGGGTACGAGGAATAGAATTTAAAACAACAAACGATATAGAAACGTGTTCAACTTAGTATACTTATGCTACTAAAAAATAGCGAACTCGATATTCAAGATATTGCTGATGACTTCATTTAACCGGAGATGCTTTGGGCAATCGTCTAAATTATAATAATAAGCGGGCGTGAGCTGAGTCGATCGCTTGTCTTAATAAAGCCATTATAAATATCTTGATTCTTCATCGTGAGCCACGAAGGCATCGAATGGCAAAGGGTTACTAGTGTTACAAAATATTAGTATGATGTATCCTTAAATGACTTGTGGTGAATTGATGGATTATTCGGAAAGATTGATTGAAGTAACAGGACATACGATACGGACATAAGACGTTAATATTAATTTCACCCTTATATATTGCTTCGGATTACAGCAATAAGTATAATTTAATGTGACCTTAAGTTAATTTATTTTATAGTTAGATTTGACGATAAGCGAAATTACATAAAAGCATTTATCGGTAAATACTACGGTTTTTGCATAGATAGGTACACTACGCTGAACAAATAAATAACTTTCTAAAAAATACGCAAGAGGCCGTAACCACTGATTTAAGAGTCCAGGCAGCTAACAATAGTGGACTGGATCGTATGAATAAAACGTATACAAATTTAATCAAAGAGAAATCTATTAGTAAAATGAGAAGTACGGAAGGGAGCGCACCTATACATATTCAACGAGGTACTGCATCACGAACGAGCCAATTTATGCGGCAAGCCCTGAGAGTATCGTACTTTTACCTCGGCCATATGTAAAACTGGAGTATTTCTTCGCCCGATCAGATCGTCACCTGGTAAAAGACCTTTCTATTTATTTCTTTGCCATTTGAAAGTGGATTTTGAAATTCTTGTCGTTCATATCCTACAGTTTCTTTCAGTGAAGATTAGGAAATTTTAAGATGTAAAAGAATTAAACTCAAATTACATAGCAGTTTCCGTTAAAAATAAAATAAATGGATTTATAGACGTAAATGCAAATTTAACAATATGAATATTTATGATATGAACTGGCAGAATATGCTTTAAATAACAAAACATTATTATCTGATGTCTAATATTGTATCCCTAGCAATATGCACTAATTATAATTTAAGGCACCGCTGACAACTTTTTCTTTTTACTCGAGGTTACTTATTGTACTACTTATTATAAAGCTGTGTAACTCTGCTTAGTTACATTGCATCGAGTACAAGTTTCCTTTAAAGTATTAATCAAGAGCCATGTCTGGCTTTACACTTCCTTTTTTATTTTTAACTTCGTAAGCGCATCTGCCGTTCCCTATTCAGTTATATAGTTAGTTACAAACTGAATATTATGTACGTTATTCTGAAGTAAATAAGACATAGCTACTTATTTACTTTATTTATGTAAAAATATTACTTCTTCGTTATGTTTACTACTTGCTGATTCTTTTCCAAAAACTGTATTTATATATTGCTTACTATTGAATTAATTGTATTTATATTATGAACTATAATAGAATTGTTTTTCCGTTACCTATATAAATTAATACATTTAAAAATATGTATAATTACTGAGACATTTCTTTAAATTTGATATTAAACAACGTTGACTCTTTGTTGTTTCAAAACTTAAATGAAAATGTCATAGCTTACCCACCGCTTAAAAAAAAGTCTACCGAAATTACTCCACGTGTAACCTCGTGGTCTAAATATAGGTAGGTACATAAACAACTAGGACAACTTCGTTAATGTAATATTTTGTAACGTCACCGGCCTTTAAGGTTTCTCGGGAGATGGTATCGGTTACAAAACGACTTTATCTAGTCACGCTGTTAGGTACAGTTAGTTCGTGGAAGTACAAACCGGCTGAAATTTCCTATTTTGTTGTTATTTCGTGTTATACTTCATACGAGTATGTGCTCGGAGATTTCGATCGATATAGCAGAAACTACTGAGTTTTCGAAACTTATCGATTACTTTATTATCGATTTTGTTATTTTATTTATGGTTTGCTAGTCTATATAGGTACTTACATATGTAGCTAAAATTAATCTAACTTATAAAAGGAGAATGCCCAAAAGTGAGCCTAAGATGCGTCTTCACCATTCATGTACCAAAAATATTGGTCTGAATTATGAATCCCTTCAAATTTTTTTTAAAGCTAATGGACCTATTCCATTGGCTTTAAAAAAAGAGAGATAAGAGTTTAAAAATAACATATAATAATAACGTTGATTGATTTCCAGCCGACCGGCAAATTTTCAATTAGAAAAGTGAAAACAGAATTAAAATCGGTATATATTTATAATCGATATTTGTCAACAATATTTGACACTGCCTTTCAGTTACTAGCGCGGTAATCCACCCATCATATTTTTTTATTTACTGACTGGACATACGCTATTTATATTGATTTAAAGTGATACACACGTTCTTAAAAGATATTTATGAAAATATTGTTACCTACGTAACCGAAATATCGATTATTCAATTTGTTAAATCGATGTAGTAGAACCTTACTATTGATATGCTCTATGGTTTCGTACTGTGACGTCATATCCGATACATGTCAACACCTGTTTTGTCTCGGTTTGTTTACATTGTGTATTTGGGTGAATAAATCTATTTTAACGAGCCTAATGTACTGTCGAACGCAATATACCGTCGTCGACTAATAACCACACTATGACATCAAGATCTGGAGCGGTTAATCGGGGCCATATACCCACGGTGTTGTGAAAACTGTGCGCCAACGAAGATTTCATTCCAAGTAAGATTATTCAATTTTCTCATCAAACAGTCAAACGATTTTCTTTTTATAATAATTATTGGATTTTGCCTGTATTTTGACAATAATTTGATCCAGACGCAAGGTTCAAAGTTGAAGGCCCAACTTTCATACAATTTTGGGCATTTTCCTTTAGACATTAATTTATAAACAATTATCTCAGAAGCATGAAAATGGGTAACGTTTAGTGAATCTTATATTTGTAATCATACCGTTTCAGAAATAAAAATATGAATACATACGAGTATAAAATGTTTCCGCGCCTACGTTGTATTACATTTTATTGTTAGATTCATTTCTTATTTAGAAGAAAAAAAACTAGGAAGCAATTAACTTTTAACACTTCAAAACCATCACACGTTAGCGTTATAAATTATATCATAAGAATTTGAAAGCTTCCTTTGAGTAGAGTAAAAATATAAGTAGCAGCGTGCAGCGCCAGTCAGGCGGTAAAGTAGCATGGGATCGATGTCCCAATTGGGATACTGGATGGGTAGTGACGACGGAAAAACTGCTGTCTGCCTTCGAAATTTATATCATAGACTAGACTACACGTTACTTTACCTTTTTTTTTAGAAAATACTACACAAAATTTATTATTTATAGTCTTCTAAGATATTATTCACGTGATATTATTATGAAAAATCTTTTTAATTTATGAACAGATGAAATTATGTGGCGAGGCGACTGCGTAATAAGATCTAAACAGTTAAAATAGATCAAAACTAAGACGTTATTCAAAAATATTATTTGTATGAATAATTGCGATTGATATTAAATTTTGTTCTTGAAGACTCGATGAAGTATTTGTTAATGTAATTGGTTCTTAATATAATATACCTACATATAGATTTAATCATAACAACCCCGCTAACATAACCTCGGAACTTTTAACTTAATACATTAACGAATTAATATTTAGTTCGAGTAAAAATGAACTGTCCGAAAATCAGTGCATTTGCTAATTAACAATACAAAGTTTATTCCAGTTCAAACCAGAAATATCCCGATAAACGGTAGCAATGTAATAAGTAGCCTTAGACATATTTGAATATCTTGGTGCGCATCAGTGGACGGCCATTGTTGTCCTGCCCAGTATGGACTTAATTAAAGAGGGGTGGATAGGTGGAAAGATCTAGAGGAATTTAGATGGCCGGTGCATTATAAGGTGGATATAGTTGGGGGATTATTATCCTTGCGCTTCGGAGGTGTTAATTTGCGGTCAAGATATATCTACTGAGGCAATTTCGTTAATTTGTTGGTCATTCCTAAAGTTACTGGTTAATATTTTTATTAAATGTTTAAACTAGTTTATTTTTGGCTGATAATGTATAAACTCATTTGGAAAATTTAGTATGCACATGTTACTTTTTTGGACAGCGAGAATCTTAAACTTCGAATAAAAAGATGTAAAAAGTTAAGATCCAGAATATTTAAGAAATTAAATAGTACTCAAAATTTTCTGAAGCTTTCCAGTATGTAATTGTAATGTAATTCATCCAAGCATAAAGTACGCATATTATTTAGGTACTAAATAAAACCAGGTATTCATAGTACACGGTTCTGGTTGGATCCGTTCCCAGCAATAATATTAACGTATAGTCGTCGTAACTACACCACGTCGTTATTTGCTATGAAATTCGGCTGCAGGGAAATCAAGATGCTAAACTTGTACCCACTTGAAGTGGTCACTGGTACGACTCTTGGGTATAATAATAATAACTATTTCGACTGTAAGTTTGAGTAATGCTGCTATATTCTGTGGTTGTGTGAAAATTACTTTAAAATACTGGAAACAGGTTTATTGTACGATTATTCTGAAATGTTCTCTAGTAAAATTTCCTAATTACTCATCAATAAAATCCTACTGCAAACTATCCAAAAACTAGCTAAGTAGAAAACAACGACAACTGATCAAAGTCATCTGAAAAAAAGCAAAAAGAAACTGAATATTAAGTAATGAATTACAAAATATGAAATATACAGATGAAGATATGACGGACAATTACTGAATGTAAATGCAGTGGTAAAAGTGGACATCCTAGTTCATATGACTGTCAATATTGCCATAATATATTATATTACCTACTTGTTTCCTGCCCACTCGATTAACTCCATAATATATAGTGTTAATCCAGTAAGGAGTAGTAAAATACCTACCAAATAAATTGGTAAGTATCTTGTAAAGATGAATAATTCAAGACAACTATCAAATGAACCAGAAACATCGGCGGTGAGCCTTTTATGCAATCAATTAAGCATATACATATATAATAACGTTTGTTGATTCAATAGCAAGCATAACTCGTAATTAAAATACTTTATACCAGTCTTTGTACTGCTAAGGCGAGTTTTTCCACAGCGAAACAACAAAAATGACGCGGTTTAAGTCAAGCACTGTTAGCGGATTATAAGTCGAAAGCATTAACGTAACGTGTTTGGTTATAGTGACTAAATAATTTGAACTGATAATTTTTAAAGAACTATGAAGTGGCATTAGGCTGCCCAATAGGTACCGACCTTTAGGTATAGACCGATGGCACATAGAAGTGTTTTCTATTATAGACCACCCACTATGAGATAATGACGCAGAAAATTAATAATTTAGAATGGATATTGTTGCTGACATACTTAGGTATATAAACTTTGGATGAATATATAATTGTATTATATTCCGAAAACGGACCATGAGATAATAATGCAGAGACTTCATAAGAATTACCAATAAAACATTGTTGTAAGTGCCCTTGGATGAGTCCTAAAAACAGTAAACTAATCGTGTCGGCGAGTGTATAGCCTTCTGATAACAAGGGTCTTACAATCTGCCGAATAATTTAGTAACATAATGTTACAATGTGCATACAATACACTGCAAGTAGGTACATCGGATGAAAAAGAAAAGAATACATAAGGACGCTATAATTTAATTTAATATATGCGAGTTTTAGGGACCATAAATACGTGCCAACAGATGCTGACCGCTGAGCTTATGAATTGGATCACAAGGGAAGAGCCCGCGGAGTTTACTGCAGGGATATAAATTAAATGCTTACGTTTCGCTTGCCTTCTCCGCTAGTTTAATTAAGCGTCGCTCCTTTGTGTCTGCATGTGCGTAAAGGCATTCAACATGTTTTCTGTTGTTCTAAGGGACCACTGGTCGTAGGAGCCTTTAGAGTTTAAAATGCCATTCTAATTGAGCAGCAACTGCGGTCCAATTCGCAAATAACAGGGGCTGTTTGTTATGCAAAGACAAGCCAACTTACTATTAAGACTAAGACAGTCTTTTTGGTAATGTCAATTGAATTGCTACAAGTATAAAGTGTAAATCAGTAGGTGAATATGTAGCTGAACTAGGTACTTACTAGGTGAACAATCGCGAAGAAAATTGTATCAAGAAAATTGCCTTGCACAAATTGGTTGGTAGCAAATCATCATAACTCACTCACAAAATGTTATACAATTGTTGGTCATACCCATGCAATTCTTGTTCGACTATGGCAACAGACTTTGTTTGTCATAAACAACAATGTAGTAAGTACTAATAATAATAACTATGATATATGCGAACTGTATATGTCAAATGAAATTGCCTAAAACTGTTTTTGTCAAACATGAAACTGCAAACATGACGTTAATTTGTACAGGAAAAATGTTGACGGAGCATCAACATGGACACGAGATTAAATTCATGAACGTGCTGCTCTTGATTAATTTTTCCGGAGAAAATTTGCTCGTATATCCGTTAGCTGTTATTTATGGCCTTGCAGTTATTCACCGGGTGAAAAATTACTTCAAAAAGACGCTTACCTGATCAAATCCTTTGATTTGGTCTTCATTAGAGTTGAAATCACTTCACCTACCTACTACAAGACTCACGTGAAAACTACACAAGCATTCTACGACAAGACTATTTCGAAACTAAATTAAAAAACTTAGCCGTTTCTTCTGCAGGTACAAAAGCTTTTTTACCCCCAGCAACTTTCTCTTGAACAATAGCTCAAAAAAGCTTTATCTTTATTGTTACGTGAACACAAAACGAACTTTCTCCTTGCACTTGGATAATGAACCGTTATGCGTCACTAAACAAGATGTTGATAAAAAACTGTAGTTTGATAAAAATTTGAAAAGCCAGTAGTGCACCATCGATCGAGCTATCCGATCGCTTGGACAATCGTGACGATACTGAAAAACGGTATTCTTTTATCCTGGAATCTCTTAACGAGGTTAGTTTAGGCAAACTTTTGTGATGTGATTTTTTGTTCGATTTTATTTCGGTCCCATATGAGTTCGTTTGTTATATTACCCTTTCAACGCTGAGAATGCGAAGTAAAGGGTTGCGCTGTTCTCGCCAGTCTATAAGATGCGCAGGAGTGAGCGTGATGCAAAGATTAAGTTAATTCTTCTACAGTTTGAACTGAGAACACGTTTGGAAAATAATTTGAATACCCAAATGCAGATGGCTTCTTTTATCTGAGGGGCTTTAAAAACGCCGCCGAACTACAAGTTAATTAAGGTTTGCCCATCAATTAAATATTGGTTTTAATTGTATTCATTTTGCAGATTAAGTTGTGCTCTTAATTTATATTTTACGTATCAATATTCTTAATCAAGTGATGAATGGTTTTCTAAAGATGCATCATATTTTAGCCGTTATTATAAAATATATCTTGAGTAGGTATAATAACTACACTCAGGAATATTCATCACATCATTAGCTACAGAATTATTACACTTTATCAATAGTGAATTGTTAGCAGGAATGGGTAGGTAGGTAATCGGAGGAGAGTTACTTTGAAAATAATAATTATATCTGCATATGAAATGAAATGCAAGCTGCTTCGAATATTCTTATAGGTATACCCTTGCGTTGCCACTTGTCACTAAGAGATTATTTATTCCCACAAAAGCAAACAGTTTAAAAGTTGACAAATTTGAAATACCTACTAAGTCATAAACAGTATCGATTCAGTCAAATCCCGCACATTCGTATCTGGGACGATGCATTCATTCAACGAACGGATTCACTGAGCGAAACACCAAAATTTATTGGGTTAGTAGTTGCCGTAGGTCGATAAAACTCTGAAACAACACTAGAACGGCGTAACTCTATAAATTTGGTGTTGAAAATTACGACCATGAAGAGAAAGAAACAGAGTAAACTTTTGCGTGTTGCCACTCGAAGGTTGTATGACTGAAAAGAGGAATGCGCAGTGCAATTTTGTGATATCTTTTTCACTCTTTCAATGGCGGAACGGCTAGGCGACATACGGACGTTATAGTGTTGAATTAGCATATTTATTGCTAGTTACACGACAAAATAAATTTATCTTAGCCCATTGGGCTTGAGCCATATTCGCCTTTTTTGCTTGCGACACATATTCTCGCTTCCGCTTGGTTGTTTGTGTGTGGGTGTGGCTAGTGTAGACTGTAGACCAGAAGTTGATGACGCATTCTAATCTTAAGTTCTATCTATTCTGACTGACATCCGAATATAATTCTAACTAAAACTTAACTTTGCCTAAATCCAAGACCAGCAAAGTACAAGGTCAGGCTACAGTGTGTATTCGCCTATTATTCAAGCTCATTATTATCATCAGTAGTTTTTGCATAATAACTGTTAGGTACCTATATGCAATAATATCTACTCAGATATAAATTTAGCTTGTATTAAATCAACCTTAAGTCTCACTTCAATCGATCATCTAGTTACATTAACAATATTAAACATCAATATTAAACGTTAACGAAGTCTATTTAGAGTTGATATTGCAGTAACAATGAACGCGACGAGTCCAATGCTTTATTGTTACTGGTCTTAATTTCTTCATTATTAAATCTTGAGCTGTGATTTAAGCACATACCTACAGTACTTTCGTATAGGTATCTATAATAATAGCTACTTAAATGTATGTGCTTGCTTGTGTTTCTGTGTCTCGGTAGGTTCTTACTCTAATTTTACCTCATCTTCGACCGATAAGTTCTTACCTGCAAATAAAAAAATGAAACATTAAAATTTAATTTTAATTTATCCGCATGCAGCGGCCCGCATCGCTCCAATCCGTCATTATAAATAGGTAGCGAACTCTACCTGCCCTCGGCACATAGCCGAGCGCGCACATACACACACTTCGTAAACGCCTCTGACAAAACCGGTCCGAAACGCCGCCGGCATACAAATGTATTCCCTCCAACACATTCTCCGTCTTTCATCGGCGCCAAAACATCACATAAATCCCCCTCGCTCACTCTTCCGAGCCAACTTCAAGGCATTGCGAGCGGTGACCAATCAGCGCGCGCTCAGCCATCGCCATATTGCGTGACTCGATCGAACTGCCCTCTGCTGCTCCATTGTAAATGCCGCGTCTTTGTGCTTTCCGTGTTGTTTTTGTGAGTTTTCCTTATTTTCACACGTATTTTCAGTTTGTTTTGAGTTAAAAACAGTGCCTTTGATCGTGTGTTGTTACGATTTGCGAAGTTATGATGTTCTTCATTTAATATTGGTATTAAAACAACATAAATAAAGGACGCCGCGCATTCCGGACATTCTGAAGCTAAGTTCAGGTCGACCACTGCTTTGTTTTCCAAATATTTTTGATTTTCTAGATTTTCCACCTTGTTTAAAGTTAACTTGCAATATCTGGAATAACATATAACTATTTTTTGTTCTAATAAGAAGCGAGAATCAATACAGCATTTGAGAGCTCCAACGTTATAATAATATCAGAAGAACAACAATGCAAGTTAATAATAAACAAACAAATACATGACTAAGATAAGATTGTAAATCATGGCAATTATTAATTTAACTGTAGGAATAAGTTTCAGGAATATTTATACTTAAAATTTAGGTTACCATAAACAGATTCACACAAGTTTGAACGGCAAGAAAATTTCCAGTTATTTTTTAAACCTGTGATTAAGGAAATACAAATAATTATATAATGATGTTAAAACATATTCGTTAATGATTAAATATTTTTGATTTACTATTTACCTAATAGAAAATAAGCCGTCGGATAAAGTGTTGAATCACGGCACCGACGGCGCATGCGTTAATATTTCTAATTAAATACTGCCAAATGATTGATACTAAATATTAAGGATTTTGTTGTCACTTATTTATATACAAACCGACCTAAATAATTGTCAAACAAATTACTATGGGCACTAAAGTTGTAATAAAAGTAGAAAACCAGTATTTGTATTACTGATTTTATTAATACTTTGTGATCCAAATATATACGAGTTGTGGTTTTTTGTAGAAGTATAATATGTAGTAAATATCAGAAATGGTATTTGGTTAAAATTTATATAAATCAAAAATATACCTGTCACTATTAATCACGGATTTGTAAGGAAGGAAACGACAAAACAAACCAACTTATTTTCACTGACAATAAAAACTATTTTCCTAAGTACATGTTACTTTGGTCGACGTGTGAATATAGCCTGAATTCCGCTCAAGTCAAAGATGCAGATAAAACTTGCAGTCGGAGTGCTCGGTGCGATATTGTGAAAGTTGAGCGTCGCACTAAACGGCTCTGAATCCTAAATAGGACACTGACGTATAGCTGCATTTGCATAGGAAGAACTGTAGCAAGCTGAAAGTCCGTGCTGGCTCTTTTTAATTTATTATTATGCTCAATGTTTTGAATAAAGGAGTCATATTTTTATTAGGTACCTTAATTATTGACAGATAAGAAAGAGTTAATAATTTAATCATTACCTTCTCGTTGGCCTAGTAGTGGCTTGGTCAAGACTCGGCGCCAGAGGTCATAGGTTCGATTCCCACACGGGACAGACATCTTTGTACAATTTTGTACAAGTTGGTTCTGGCCTGGATGTGTTATATTTGTTAATTGTCCCATCCTTGTTGAATTCCTCTAGCACAGCGGAAATGCTAGTTGAAATAGACAAGTACTTATACCTATATGTAATATTTATATATATAAAAATATATTTCCTGCTTGTTATACGAGTATTTATATAGTTTTAGAAATGCTAAAAAAATAATGGTTATAGAAAAATAAATCTTTGGAACTTGTAACAAGTTGTTAATAATTTTATTGCATTCATGTACCTACTTACTGTACTAATAATTGGATGTATTACTAATAAAATAATTTGTACACTTTAGTAATAACTTGACTACCCATAGAACAATGAATCCTAGTGTGGGAGCTTGTAATAATAGATCTCCATAAATATTCAAGTTGAACCAATAAAGTTATTAGTCATTTGTAATACATATTTTGAAAATAAATAATTATTTAACTTACTTTGTTATAATTTTGGAGACTATTTTTATAAATCCAAGTCTGTTTTATATTTGTAAAGGTTATCTATGAGTTATGAATATGACCAATAATAATAGGTACAATTTGAAACGATATTATTACAGACAACTTTGTCTTTTTAAAAATTTAGTACAGAATACTTTATTAAAGATATCCTAGTGTAACTTAAATCTCGACCTCATTAATGCTTCATACTCTTTAAAGTAGGTACGTTCTTTAACAATAACAGTTTGCTAACTATTTACCTACTGCAACGCTTGCATTACAGAGATAAAATACGCTGCCAAGTCTTCCCCGAGCAAAAGAAGCGAAACGAAAGAGGAGATTTAGTGGGGAAATTTTGGAAGTCAGCCGGCGTTGCGTTTGTGGTGGCTTGCATTAATCACGCAAAGGAAAAATAGCTTGCTTCCTGCAAGTTCCGGGCTTGGACGTCACTTATTTAGGTACAGTGAAGTATAGATACTTACTTTAGAATTTTGTGAAAGCGTCAAGAGATTATAATTTCCAAAGAGATTTAGATTTTCAGATTTTGAGAGTCTTTCAGAACCTGAGTATGAACCTATGAACTTTGAAAGAATTAATAATACTTTTAAAGGCATACGTCTACCAACCTGCACTGTGTCAACATAGAGACTCTGACCTGTTAGAGTTGACCTCTCCTCTACAGTAATTGAGGCTGTTGATTTAAATTAATAGAAACCTGCATTTAAACCTCCCTATGTTGTGGCAATGGACCTGTGATTGTTATTGTAAATAGTCTAATGCTGTAAAAAGGTCTCAAAAGGATCAAACAGCAGATTTATATTAACGAGGTGTTGGTTTAACACGGGATAAATTCAAATAAACGTCGTGTTTTTGAAAAAAGTGCGTTAAAAAATTAGCCCGGGGTCTTGCAATGTAATTTAAACAAACGGGCCGGCCAAAGCCTACTTAAACAAATTTACAACGATCGTACCTCTTGAAGGTGACCCAAATTACCATGAAAAAAGTTTAACAGCCCTTTATTTCAGGACAAACAGAGGCTGTTGGTGGGAAATCCCGTGTAATCCTGCCCACTTATCACGCGTGCAAAATGCAAATTCAGACGGGGCCCGGCGTACGCAGAATTAACGAAAACGCGCACCGGACCGGAATAGGTACATCACGGAAATTGTCAAAGTTCGCAAGTAACATTATCAAAGGATAAACAAGGTAATCTCAGGTGTTCGGGAGTTATAATGAAACGTTCACAAGAACGTTCTTAGTTTGAAGTTATTCAGTCATTTATTTACTTAACCACCTATTTATTGAACACACACACACACAATCATAACTATCAATATGTCTTTAAGATATTTTTGTCAACCTCCCACCGACAGAAAAACTATAAAAGGGGTGACATGTGTGTACCTACATAACATACAATACTAAATAAATACATAAACTAGACATAAGTACTTCTACTATACATAAACTTAGGTAAAATATAAATACTTACTATACATACAGATAAACACTTAAGTATATAGGTATATATATAAATCATCTTTATTTAACTAAACTGAATTCACAACATCATGGATATTATCAAAGTTAATTAATGGATTTACAACGTAATCTTAGGTATTCTGACATTATAACTAAATGTTTACAAGGTTATTCTTTTGAACTTAAGGTCATATTTTTTTTATAATTCAGTTAATATAAAATTCATTTTATCACAGAGTGACTATGGCCGTCGACGTGTCGGGATTAACAAAGACTATTTGCATACCACACATGACTAGCATAGCAAAGTTTGAAGTACCCTACATGAAAAATAAATAGGTAGGTATTTTTATTATTGTACAAATAGATCAGCAATAGCCTGTTGACACCTACTGCTGGACATAGGCCTTCCCCAAACCTCCAGTTAAATAAGTATCTCAAGAATATTAAACTTCAAACTGTTGTTATAATCATATCTGACATAAACTACAATATCTATCTAGAGAATATAATAGTGTTATAGGCTATATATTATTATTTGAATTCGCTTTCATATATTAAAAAAGGTATTAGAACTAATTAACAAGCATGGCATGTAAAAACGTTGTTAGCACTTTCAATGCCTCTTCACATTATTGATTAAGTTCTGAGAAAAACTTGGCACGCCCACTACAAAACAACACATATTCAAAAATATTATATGTGTGGAAGGCGTATTATGGAGCAGTTATGTAGACATTGCCTTACCATTTTCCGATAAGCGTTGTCACGAAACTTTCAAACTCTTAAGTAGGCACATAAATCAGAAAGTATTTTGTATGAAATAAGTAGGTACCTATACGTTTCAAAAGTCAAACAGTTATTTTCAGTATGGTCAACTTTTAAAACATTAAGTTTCTATATTTTAAAGTACTTAAATATAATTATTTTGGAACTCACTTGGGTAGTTTGTATGTTTAATCAGAATAGTGGAAAAGCTAATTGTAAAAATAACATTGTAAGTATGAATATGCATTACTGTCCTATACGTTAAACTATACCGTATTAACCAAGAGACTAAATAAATAAAAGCTATTCAGCCTGGTACCATAATAGGTAATATGTTTTTGCGAAACGTTTATATAATCGACAACGGAAAATTCACAACCAGCCAAATCCACAGATTCTTTCATTGAAATAATTTTTATTTGATACATATTTTTTACATCAGAGTACACAAGAACATTTTAGGAAAATCACATAAAATTAAAACAGAAAATATTCCCAAATAAATCAAACTATTTGACATACCTAGTTTGTTGCTAAGATTGAAAATTATAATGTGGAAAATTGCGAAAAATTAAGGCTATAATGCTGTGTGGCTTGTTTTTTTTTTTGCTTCAACGAGTTATTTTATTATACCATCATTTTTTTTCAGAAAAGCACCTTTCTTACATAACTCTCGGCAAGAATGACAATTGCTTCACTCGTATTATATATGGCCTCGGCTTTGAGGCTCAGACTTCTAACTCATATTCGTCCTGTAGTCATTAACTTCCCTGTCCCCTCAGTAATGTACTTATTTATACACTAGCTGTGCCCACGGCTCCGCTCGCGTGAACTACAGAATCCGCTCCCATTCCCGCTTCCGCTTCCGCTCCCGCTCCGGTCTCGCTCGCGCTCTCGCTCCCACTCCCCTCCCACTTCCGTTCCGCTTCAGCTACCGCTCCCACACCCATTCCCCTTTTCCCACGCCCATGCCCACGCCCACGCCCGCACCCACTCCCACTCCAATTTCTACTCGCAGCTCCAAATATAATCCAAACTCATCGCAATCTGAATAGTACGGAAATACTATTATGTGCAATATATTGCATACTAACCTTACCTACTAATGTATTTGAAAACTATAAATGTCTATACCTTTGATTGAGTTAGCCGATTGCGATGAAATAAAGACTAAATGTTAGGTTAAGCCCCATTTTGTGAAAAGTCCATCAAAATCCGTTCAGTAGTTTTAAGTGATGCGTGCACAAACAAACAGACAATAATTCCAAAAATGATTGAAATGTGTTCTATTACTTATCCTTGGACCCCTCAATTTTTTTTGTTGCATATATCTTCAATATACAGACACGCGATGTTTACGATTTTATTTATTAGATTACTTACTAATAATAGTATACAATTATTTAACTTTAACGGTGTTATTTCTTTTTTTAATAAGTGGCATGATAATATCATGATGTAATTGAAATATGTAAATTCTGTTTTTATTTATTAACCAATAAATAAATAATAATAATAAAATTACATTTTGTAGGCAACTGTCATCATCAAGGTTTTATTTGATGAAAAGACGATAAGAATTAACATTTAAAACATTATTTCATCATTATTAATTGCCCCTAAGTATGAAATCTCACAACAAAATTGCGGAGCTATCAAGAAGCACTATTTTAAAGCCTGATTACGTTCTAAGCTGTGATGATATAGCCAAAGCGTTAATTTCAAGTCCACGGCTAATCTTCGACCATTTTAACCGAGCTATGGTGTACCGAATCCCGAAGCTTAGCGGCTGTTTGTACGTATAATACGCTTTTAACACCTGCGTTTCAGAGTTATGCAATGTGTGAATGAGATAATGAAGGTTTTGTTGAGTGATATATAGGGTTAAGTGTTATGCGTAGAAGGAGCACATTGATCGACTGATGATTTTTGTTGAAGCAAATTATTTTTGTACCATCAAACTATAATGAACTAAAACGTACCTACAGTACAGACCACACGTACAAATATATATCTGGCGCCTTACGCAATGGTAATGCTTTTTTAAAGACATTGCTGTTGGCCTAGTTAGTCTCTACCGACTTTACAGTTTTAATACAATAATAATAAAAAATATACAAATAGGTATAGATATTTTATGTGTACAATACTTATACATAAACTTGTCTTATCTCAAAGTATTACTCCTGTACTATGAGAATTGGACAGGGACAGGGCTATTTACAAATACAACACCAGACCAGGACAAAATGTACAAATTGTAAAACATTGTCTGCGGGGATCGAACCCACGGCCTCTGGCGCTCGACTACTCTAACTAAGCCAACAAGGCGGGAATTTTTTGTTCTATACTACATGGCGATAATTTTATATAGCATGTGTTTTGTGGTAACTACAAAAAAAATTGTAGGTCCTAGAACAGATCTGATATTTGTCTACTATATTATGATGTATAGGTAGTGACATTATTCAATAAATAAGTAGTATTCATGCATTTTACAGACCTTTAGGCGTTTTTAGAAGGTTTAACTTAAACAGTTAACTGAGAAAATCATATTATATCCTTCCATGTTTTAATTGCCCCTTTGACATAAGTGCCTAATGATTCAACTACACTTTTATTCTGCGAATTACGTTAATCTTCGGAGAATTCCACCTGCTGAGAATTCGTCCAATTTGTCATTGTCTAATTTCAGTTGGCTAAGCCCCCATAACTTTCCAGTCCTTGCAAGTTATGCTACACAAAATTGAAGCAATTCTGTTTTCGAACGTTAATAAGATTTCAAATTGTTTTGATTAAAATATATTATTTTTAGGGTTCCGTTAAAACGGATACCCAAAGCGTAGGAAAGCAAAGCTTTTCTGTCGTTTTGTCTGTCTATCCGCCGTATAACTTTTAAACAACTGATTCGACTGAGTTGAAAGATGGACTATAAATATAAACTATCCCGTAAATTATTATTTAATATCGAGGAAAATCTATTCTTTGAGATATTATTAAAAGAAAACAATAAAAAAATATTGACGTAACCTGCACATTGTGAACAACGTAAAATTTCCTAAATGTTATAAATTTAAACCATGGAAGAATTTGGAAAAGGCCTTTGCCCAGCCGAAGAATGCAATCGGCTTCAAATGGTAAAAAAGTGAGTAATTATTTAATCGTATAAAACACGCTAATTACAAATGTCAATTTATATAGGTTTCACACATTTTACCACTTAATTGTGATATGCAAACAATTATAATAATTATATCATAATATTTAAATGAGTAGAAAGTGATACAGAAGACATCTTGTCAACTTTGAGTAATTAATGATAATGAGTAATGAGATAATTGCATTTCAGCTTGTTTTGCTATTAGTTGCTATTATTATGACATAATAATTAGACATTTACCTACGTAAAACCTTGCCTTGCCTACTTACAGGAACTTAACATAAAAGTAAATGTAATGTAGGATTTTTAACAAGTGCGTTTTAATTTGGATTAACAATCAGGTACACGTATGAAGTTCACATCATGCTAACTAAAGTCATTTGATAGGTACACTGACGTAGATCTTTTTCGTGCTATCGGTGCTTGCAGTCAAATATTAAACAACTATAAATTATCAAAAGCTAAGAGTTTTATGGTAACGCAGTCATTATCAGATAATAACAAACGTTTAAGGGCCTATGTACACAACGGAAATGAACGCGGTTTAAACCTACTTATGCAAAAGCACGCCATGCCACAAATCTATTTAACCACGCAGGATATACAGGTATTTACAATATTTCTATTACGATAAATTGGTCTGCTAAATTTGGTCGCTTTAGCCCAGGTGAACGCATATCTGCATATTTATGAAACCGCGGAAGCCTCCTTAAGGGGAGCGTCTTGCTTTTAAAAATGGCGGAAAATGCCTCGGTTTTTTCCTCGTAAGTTTTTAACAAGATCCTCTTTATTTATACTGTACAAGGGAGCGGGTATCTCGTGATTTATTGTGGGGAAGCGTGACGGATCGGAGAAGTTACCTAAGGATACGTTTTTGGCTGAATTTAAATTGCCTTTTTTGTAACCCTACCTAAGATCAGATATAAGATTTGGATCGGTGGGTTTAAGGACGACAAAGTTTCAAATTTCTTATTTAGGTACCTATCTATTAGAACATGTTTAAAAAAGTAATATAAAATACATCTATTGCACGTTTAATTTTGTAAAGAAATTGGCTTATAGGTATAATAAATTTGCTAGAGTGGAGATAATATGACTTGGTCGTTTGAATTGAGCCCCAGAAGTCGTGGGTTCGATTCATAATAGGACCAGACAACTTTGTACAACTTGTACATCTTGGTTCAGGTCAGGATGTTTTATTTATGAATTGTTCTATCGTTGTCTAGTTCCCTATTTTACAGGAGAAAATTCTAGTTCGGTAACAGGCCTGCAGGTACCTATGTATATGTATACTTATATAGTACTTATAAACCTATTATTACTTCTAATGCTTGTTACACAAAGTAGCTGGAGTGAAGCAATAATTTAGTCTCAATTAATTTAATTAGTCTTATCAAGATATTACTACCACAAACTGTCACTGTAAGTTTTGTAATTGGTCTGTTATCTTGCTTATATAATGGTTAAATGAATGACCAACAGCCTAGCTTTAGCCTTAGGGTTTATCTTGTATAGCTAAATTACATAAAATTACCTCTTAAATTAAGTTATTAATTTGTACCTATACGTTTAAAGTTTACTATGAACTTTGTAGTTAAATTTTAAGATATACGCACTAACTCCCATACCATAATATTAAGGTTAGATTATCATTCAATTAAGAATTGTATAATAAATTGTCCGTAGTGATATTTTTTGTAAGACTCATGCATTATAAAATTTATAAGTTTGTTTCTTATCAATCAGTAGCAATGACTCATGTCACAATAAAATATATGGACAATAAAATCATTGCAGTGCAAACTTATTATCATAATTCTATTCACTCATTATAACCGCCCAACTATTTGTGGCCTTTCTATCTTCCTGCATTATGCTTTTAAAGTCTTGATAAGTGAAATAAGGGGGAGGTAGGGAAGGTCTATATGCAGTGGAGTTGCTAACCCTGTGCAAATCAAAGGCCAAGATAGTTCAAGCATTTGATAAGTTCTCTGTGCATTGACAGTCGCTTAATTGATCTCAATATACTTATATATAGGCTGTAAAGAATATAAAACATTATCTTCTTTACAGTTGTATTTATTAATAAACTGCAATAGATAAATCATCTTACAAATATATTATGTTTACGTTTTTGTAATAAATAAAAGATATAGTCAATAAAACATTTTTAAAACATTGCAAAAACACACTCTGTATATGTTCCTTTGTATTTAATTAACATTGTACCGACCTATTTGAGACAAATGTACGTAGACGATTCGAAGATAAGACTTTTTTGTTGCTTTAAAAACATAACTTACGTTATTATAAGCAACAACGTAATTTAATTATTAATAAATAAATATTAGGTACATATACATGTACTTGTCTAATCACAAACTAGGACTTTCTCCTGTGCTGTGGAAATAAAACACATGGACAATTCACTTATTCATTGTTAATTAAAATAAGAATGGATAATAGGCAAATCGAAGAATTTGGGAATATCCTTTTTATACGAAAACAAATACACTAAGTACTTTTAAACCTTTCGTCCCATTTCGTAACCAGATTTCGTAACTGGCTACGAAATGGGAATTTAATTCCCATTCTGTAACCGGTTACGAAATGGGAATTGCGTTATCCCATTTGGTAACCCATTTTCATACTTAGTTACGAAATGGGAAATTAATTCCCATTCCGTAACTGGTTACGAAATGGGAATTGCGTTGTCCCATTCGGTAACCAGCTTTCATGGCTGGCTACGAAATGGGAAAATAATTCCCATTCCATAACCGGTTACGGATTGGGAATTACGTCGTCACATTTCATAAACAATTTCATAACTGGCTTTAAAATGAGGAAATGAATTCCCAAATGACATGAATATATAAACTAGCTGTTGCCCGCGACTTCGTCCGCGTGGACAACTTAACATTACACATAATAGAAATCTATTAATCTGGTTATGCCAATGCATTTTTACTTTTGACAGCTGTCATCTGAAATGAAGATCTCATCGAGACCTTCCATTTTGGTAAAGACACCACTAGTCTAGAGTTAGTACTTTCCGAGATACGGCCGTTTCAATTTTGACAGCTGTCATCTGAAATGAAGATCTCATCGAGACCTTTCATTTTGGTAAAGACACCACTAGTCTAGAGTTAGTACTTTCCGAGATACGGCCGTTTCAATTTTGACAGCTGTCATCTGAAATGAAGATCTCACCGAGACCTTCCATTTTAGTAAAGACACCACTAGTCTAGAGTTAGTACTTTCCGAGATATGGCCGTTTTACTTTTGACAGCTGTCATATGAAATGTAGACCTCATCGAGACCTTCCATTTTGGTAAAGACATCACTAGTCTAGAGTTAGTACTTTCGTAGTTAATTTTTGTTAGTTTTTAAAATAAATAATTTTTGTACCTGTATAAAATTCTTCCCTTTAATATATATACCTATTATATATAATATTTCATATACACATCTTAGTTTCAGTTGAAAAATACCGTAACATTAGGTCTCTATAGGGTCTGCTATAACAGTTGGAAGTTTACTATTTTCTGGGTTTGGTTACTACTACACACTTTACCCGATACCTGTTAACAGTATGTTTCCATCCCATCCCACTAATATTAAAAATGCGAAAGTCTGGATGTTTGTTACCCAATCACGCTTCAACCACTGGACCGATCGGGATGAAACTTGGCACACATATAGGTTAGGTCCTGGAATAGGTCATAAGATAATTTTTATCCATATTAAAATATCTAATTCCTACGGGAAATACATAATAATTTGTGATGTTATAAGTTGCGCACGCGTACGATGTCGTGGGCAAAGCTAGTGTGAATATATATTTTCCCATTTGCATTCGCATCAACACAATTTGTAAATTAAAGAGTTTTTTTTATCATTGTTTTATCATTTCATTTTGGTTTTTTTATATACAAAATTCTTCCCATAAATATTTATTAAATAAACATAAATAAATATGTCATATACCTACCTATGGGTATCAACATCATTAGCTATCTTTGAAAAAATACAGTAACATTTTCTTAATTTTTTTATATTAGAAAGCGATTCATCATTCGTTGTGGCTTACATCGTCCATTAGTTAGAAACAGATTTTAAATTAGTTGTCATATTATTATCATGTAGGCGCTGAATTTACATTAAGTTAAATTTATTATTGTACTCAAGATCTCATATAAATTAGAGATTCGAAAGAAATTTTTGTATATTGCTTAGAAACATGGTTGGTGTAATTGCCCTCTTAATTATGTTTAAATAAGCAGGTCATATAACGTGATTTTTTTTAATATTATTTATAACCATACCAACACCAATAACCATAATATAGCCGGCTTAGAATAGGGCCACCTCCAATCTTCGAGTAGGTGTCATCAAGGCGACTAAGGGCACGGGCAGCAGCGTTCTCTTGTGTATATTAAGATCATTACTGCGATCTCCAATCCGCCTTGGTAGGTGTGGTGAATATAGTAAATCCCCCAATGGACATGGATCAAAAGTGGCATTCTATGGGAAGGCTTATGTTCAGCAGTAGACGTATTTCGGCTGATGATGATATAACCAGATAGGTACCTATGAAATTACCTATTTTTATATTCTTAATGATATTTATTTTTATTTTTTAATGCGTATGTCATACCTAAGGTAGATCAGCGTAGATCTGAAATTATAAAACTATTCAAACTTAAAGTTACTCGTATATTAAATAACATTACCTTTATCTGATATGGTACCAACTTTTTATTGTTCAAAATAAACTCATTTTAAATTAAAATAATGAAATAACTTAGCTTAAATGTAAAAGTAGTCAACGGTTATTTTTAAACAAAGAATATCCTCATTATAACTGCGGCAACGCGACGGCAAACTAATTAGAGGTAGTAAACTCTCAAAGCTAACTTCTTACTTATTTGATAAAGATAAATGAAGAGACTCAAGAGCGCGGAATATCTGAAAATCAAAGCGTACTTACTTCAAAACAAACGATACGTTCAAAAACTAAAACTTATACTCAACTTTTTAAACTTAATTCAATATTTAAATAATAGAAGAATCCTTCATTTATACGATTTATTATTTTAGTTATATGGAGCATTTAGTTTTCTTGGTTACTTACAAGAAACTTATCCTTATCTTAAGAATATTTATTTCACTAGAAAACTAAAAAAGTAAGTATCTAACTTAAGGTTTCACATAAAAATTTAAATCCATATTTTTATTAAATCTATATTGTTCCACATTTAAACTGTAATAACGTAGAAGAGAACCTATATAAATTGAAGCACATATTGTGTAACTTTGTTTTATCCGCTTTATATATTTAGTTGTTATTATTTACATCAAAACAAAGTTGATTAAATATTTAACCTTCTAGTTACCAAATCTATATCTGTGATAACTACTATATTCCACTAGCGTCTTCATAAAACTAAGACAATAAACATGGTGGGAAGAAAAGAAACCAAGGAGACGACATTCGAAAAACTTAGTCAAGTTAATGAGCGGCTCATAAATTGGTTCATGTATAATTTATTATAAGCCAGTTGCAGTTTTTTGGCTTAGCCCGCGACGCGAAGACAGCGGACTATTTACTACAGATTAAGTTAAGCTGTTACGAGTCGAAGAAAAGAGGTTTTTAAAGAAAATTTATAAGAAAATAGAGACAGATATAGAAATTATATTAATGAAATCTACGCTAGGAAAATTATTAATAATTGAAGAGTCGTAAAATTCTGCTTTCTTAAAGAAAATACTTTATACTAATAGATTAAAATTATGTGACAATAATATTCAGTAATTAATCACATAAACCGGTACATAAAACTTCTTCAATTAAAGAAAAAAGTTGTGTATTCTAAAATAATTCATCTCACGTAAACTTCCAAGAACAATTTACAAATAAAAACAGTCGTTTACAATACAAAATGCAACACATGTCACTTGTGTATGTAACCACATCGATATGCATAAACGGTCAGAATGAATTATGTAGAGATTCCCTCGCGCCAGCTGCTCAGGCGTTAGTTGCTACAGAATGGATAAAAATACGAGCATTTACCTTATTCATACAAAATAGTTTTAAGTTTAGTTTCATTCTATCATATCTGTAATAAATAAACATACCTATATTACATATTAGCCTAAGCAATTCTTTTTAACACTTAGATAATTCGAAATTAATGAAATAAAGTCAAAACGCACAGATAAGAACAAACTATTTTTACAAACTTTACGAAATCTAGTTAGAGTTTACGCTAAACTAAACTGTTTAAAGTTTAACTTTTATTTAAGTAATAAAATACTAAAACATACATATTTAACCCAAGTTTTTCACATGTTTTTTAAATTGATAGAGTCTACTCTACAAATTACAACAGTACTTACACAATTCGAAAAATCTAGACTTTTTGTGAAATGAAAGTGGTATATAGCGCGTAAAATTTAAAATAACAAATTTGTGCGTAATAAAACGCACCACCGTTAGAAATTCTGTTGAAATTTGAATTTTAATAAAACATAACGTGTTCCTGTATGCATACGTCACTGTGCTTGTTTTCGCGGCCTCTGTGCTCGCAATTTACGTCTCTCGCGGGAGACGAAGAGTAATGGCGGCGTAGAGAAAAAAGTAAAAAAAAAACACACACAACGAGTTGGCCGACAAGTTCAGCCAATTATAACTGACAAGCGGCGCAGGCGCGGCCGCCCGCTCAATTTCAAGCCTTCGAGCTTTTTAAGTACAGGGATGGTCAATGTGGCGTTCACGGGCTGATGTTCTTAAGTCTGCGAGCCCTGCGATATCTTGTAATTTTAGGGCCGTAATTATAGACTTACTAACCTTTCACGTATTAAACTAAACACTTATTAGTTGTGCTTGAAACTTGAACATGGTTTCAAAACCGTAAAATGTCATATAATATCTAAAACTTAAGTATGAACTCATAATTTTTTTTTGCTTCCGGGCACTAAATAATTATTTGTTATCTAATACAACGTGGTCCTTTTCACTTAAAATATTTAAGAAATCTGTCAACAGTCTATAGTTGATCGACTCTGCTATATGTATTTTATTACGATAATATTTTTAAGTCATTTAAACTAGCGCGCTAACCAAATCCTTTGCTATATTTTTTTCTTTGGCAAGTTTTTCTAAACCTCTTGGTAGAACATAAAATTAAAAGGGCAGTTCTTCACTTGCCTTCACATATATCATATAGGTACTCAATTTATTAAGTTGTATAGTCTTTAACACAAGTTGACAATAGGTAATAAAAGTATTAAACAGGTGAACGAGCCACTTGCAAATGCCAGTACCCTAACAACACATGTGAGTCTATAAATAATATTATAAATTATATATACCTAGGACATTGTGGAAACAGCTGCTGGTAGGTCCTTTTTATAAATGGGTAAATATATAGGTAGGTATGTGTGTCACAACGTAAATAGCTACACGGAGATATACTCGTATGTTTGTACTGATGTGATGCAAAGAATACCTATTGCATTACGAAGATCATGTAAATACAAGGGAGACTGAGTTAATGGACCTTTGGAGAAATGTGACAGTTGTTTAATAGTGCTGTGCGATACGTACGTTTGATGTTCCCTCCTCCCTCGCCGCATCTCATTCCCGAAGCCCTTTAACTCGGTCCTCTACTGTAGATATTTATTTTTTACCCATTTCAAACTAATCGTAGAAACATATATAAAATTTAGCAGCACTAAAAGTATTTCTCTTACAAACAAACAGTATTATGCGGATAAACACAAATTAATTTTAGTGCAGTCAAAATTTTAAATAGGCGGGTATGTGCTCTTAGGAATTGTCCTCGTACATCTAATTTTATTTCATCACTTCTATGCATAGTTATGTTTTGTAAAGGTATTGCTTACATACTGTAAAACTATCTAGAATTCAAATGCTCAACCTTATGCAAAATAAACAGATGGATGGTTTATAAAAAATATGTATAGTAGCTACTCGTAATGGTTGCATCATCATCATCAGCCGAAATACATCCACCGCTGAATTTATGCCTCCCCAATAGAATTCCATTTTTGGTAGACTGTCCATTTCGGGATTTGTCATAATTTGCCATGCTTGGCAGGCGGATTCCTGATCGCAATGTAATCGTAATGGTTTAAAAAAATAAAAGGGTACGTAATTACCCAGTCAAAAAACATAAATCTAAATTATCACATATCTCTTAAAATTCTATTATCTACCTTCCACGTTTCTTAAAGGTACGTTCAAAAACTTAAAATGTGCCACGGAATGAATCACGGCGTGCGATCCTCGTGAAATATTACACCGAAGCTGGCACCATAAAGCAAACGGGCTGGCACGGCCGATACATAGATAGCGACACTGCGAGAACCGACAGACACAACAGGACTCGCCTCTCAGATCGCCGACATACAGGCTGTTAACGTTACCTTGACGGTAAAAACAAAAGTATTAAATTCGACTTCGAATGGAATAAAAAGGCGTTACAGAATACCTACAATAAGTTATATTAATTACACTACCCTTTGCCTACTGTTTAACCTGGGTAACCGCCACCGAAGAAAGCTCATAATAACTACTATATTTCTCAGTTAAACAATATTAAAACCAAGGAAAAAGACAGATGGACGATTATAAGTGTTAAATAGTTATCCACATTTGAGTTATCAATTTAGGTTTAGGCGAAAAAGGTGCAAGCAATATTTCAATTATTCCAATATTACTTGCAACTTTTATTTACGCTTGGAAGACGTACCACTAAGGTCTAATCTTCAACGTCACGAACAGCGCTTATCAAGCCCTAATTATCACGATATAAAATAAATTGAGCTTTTTAAAAAGGAGCCACCTGTGTGCAACTCCCACATATTTTACTCACCAATACAGCGACGTAATGAAGCAATTATATATCGATATTTTTATGCATAAACGCTTGGCGGATATCTGGTCGGGCCGCGGGAATGTTCGGAAATAAAACAAAGAGTGTGGTTATTGTTGGCGCGGGTAGGTGTGTGCCGTCTCGGTTTATCGAGCTTTTAACCCGACGCGCGACACCCAGTGACATCGACACGATTTATAGCCTCACTAGCCCACTACTCATTCGTATTTCCCCAACGGAATAAATTTCCAATAAACAACCGAAATGATTGAATACGAAATCTAGAGTTCCTTTGCGTAAGTTTAACTCGAATTCAACGAATGTTTTGACTTTAGACCTTTATGCTGGAGAAATCTTGTAATTTTAGTTTAATTAATGTTTTTAAGTTCATTACCTTTTTTGTTTGACACCTGAGAAATGCTGAAGTTATCGTGGCATAGTTCTGAGCAGCATACTTTGCTGCATAATTCCTTTTGCGTCTCCTTTTTTCGCGTGAGGCATTGACGGCGAGTGTGATAAGAATGAGTAGTGCCGGTGTCGGGATGGAGACATTCCGAGTGGTTTATGAGTGTCGGAGAGACATGGCTGTCGTACGTGGAGATCGGTGTACTCCATCATCTTGTATCTTACATGTTTCTGGCCCTACTACGATCACTCATCTCGAAGTGTGTTATTGGTGACAATGACTTTGGCGGTAAAGCCTATTTATTATAAAGACCAGAATACTTCTGCAATCGATTCCTTCAATACTGCATGGTAGAGATAAAACTGTTGTATATTGTTTCCTTACCCAAAACATATTCCAACAAGAAAAGTTTTGGTTACAGGTGACAGTTACCTAGAAAGTTTTAAGGATTCATAGTAGAGTTTATTTTATAAACTAGAATACATTCTGCAAAGAATTCTTTGTATTCTTTGTGGTAGATACGAAACTTTTATAAATCCTTTACCTACTCAAAACATTATCTGAGGAATGAAAGGTTTTAAAAGATACGATAAGATTCACAACAACTATTAGCAAGAGTTGTTTGTGGCTTTACACTTAATTTCCATATAGGCATATATTATCTTAAGAATAGAACAATGTCGATTAAGTTTATATATTTTTTACAAAAGTCGCATGGTATTGCGCATGTGTGCCTCGAATATTCTTGGCCGAGTTTGTTCAACTCCACCTAGAGTTGAGTTAACTCGTTCTCGCGGATTTATGTCGCGAACTTTTAGCTCGCCAGTTCCTTGTGACACAGACTTCCCCTCTGTGCGATGTGCGATTGTTTCTTTAATTTTTAACTTTCAAAGAAAAAGTTTAAGTTCTTTTAAAAGATTTTTTACACGGACGCGAGTGAAATACCTTGCAGAGGATGTGACAAAAGAACTTTGTATTGTCGGTTGTTACCAAAAATTCAAGTAGTCTTTAAAATCTACCCTAGTTCCATATTTAAATCTATCACAGATTAACTATTGCAATGTCTCGAGATGTCGGCAACTTTGGACACCTCGGTGTCAGGGTGCTGACAATTAGCCGCTCGGCACTACGTCTCTGGGCTAGATCGTGAGCCACGACCCAACCTAAAGGTTTAATGCACAAACTATTATGTGTAATATACTCTAAATCGGAATATGTTAGGTGAATAAAGATACAGTCAGAGACGCTTCTTTAGTAGTCTGAAAAGTTTACATCGTAACCACCATAAGTTTAAAGAGTTACTAATATTTAAAACTTAATTCGTGAACTTTAGTGTGTTATCAGAATCGTTCGAAATAAATTAATTTTTCAGTTCATAATGGTATGTATGTATAAAATGTATAAAGGTAGGTATCTATAACTTGAGTATAGGCACTTTAAATTATTTTGATTCTCAGAAAGAAAGAAGAAAACCGAGGGAAGCCGCTTTGCGACATTAGATTGCGCAAAGTGGCGATACATCGTCTCTGCCTACCCCTGTGGGAATAAGGCGTGTGCATTATGAATGAATGAATTCTCAGAATCACAAAAAAAAAACTCAAAGGAAATTGGAAACTATTATACATTTAAAATAAAAATACCAAGCATTCTCGTAAACGACCGAAGATTCTTTATAGGGCAACGTTAACTGTGATAAAGGAGTAGGTATCCACACTTCCATTCATTCCGTGCTCTGATAAGATGGGCCGAATACTGGCTGGACATTTATCTTTAAGATTAATGAGCCAATTTTCTTTAGTTGGCTATAAAAAGAATCGCTAGGCCGGCCTCAGTGGCCGTCACGGCCACTTATGGGTTAACTTTTAAGACTAGGAATTCTACGCCCAATTTTATCTTTAATAATATATAAGTACAACTATAATGATGCTAATATTATTATTTAGCAGTTTGGCTGTCAAATAAAGCAATAAATTTAATACCGATAATTGAAATATGGCATCGTAAATTTTAAGAATTGATAGGTATATTTTTCAAAGTTCCATACTTACAGCTTTGGATGGCGATGTGGGCGAGTAGGTAGGTAAGTGGAGTGGAATGTAAATTATTTGTTTTCTATCTTTCTGTAATTACATTAATGCTGTAATTTTAAACACAACCACTTTTTTAAAAAAATAATTGCATTTCCCTTCTACTAGTAAATACAGATTGGTACATTTTTAAATAAAAATTGTTACCCGTAAGGAATAAAGCAATAAATAAAAACAAAATTTTGAAGTCAAAATAACAATTATAAGGACAACATTCTTCCCCTATCCCGGGGGTGGGATACAAGGAAACAAATTGGATTAAAGTGTCAAAGGTGAAATAAAAAACGCGCATAATATACTTTATCTCTCGCGATGTCTGCGCAACATCAACTCCGTGTAGCTACTTCAACAAAATTGGGTTCGCTAAATCCTCTTCTTGGAATCAAATCCTTAGATATAAGGTCGAAAATGTCCCAAAAATCGTTTTTATGTCGGCAAAAAGTCACATGTCCGTTTGGTATAATCGTATTTGCATTTAAAACGGTAAGTAAACATGGAGTAGAGTATTGTGAATGGACGAGCCCATGTTTATGACTCGTTTTATGACCTGTTAAGCGTAAGGATCGCTCGTAAAATGAATTGTTTGGTGGTTAGTTGCCTTGACCTTTTTTTTGTTAGTTTTGTGATTCAGATTTGAGAATGCCATTCACAAAACCGAGTGAATGACTGCTTAGCCATTCCATAAAATTTTTAAGCATGTTTCGATTCTAGAATCCTTTCCTTTTTATTAAAGGATAGCAAACACAATCAATAAACTACTTTTTTCTGATTCCTTTAACTATGGCATTTCCTGTTATGAAGAATCTTAGCCAACTCTGCAGCAAAGTTGTTATTCTCATATATATCAATACTCTTTCAATGGCTTACTTTACATAACAGATAAGTACTTCATTTATTTAAAATGACTCGCGAAACCAAGACGAATTAAATTATGCCTCGCTAGTCGAATCATTAGTTTCATTAATTAAGGCTCCACGAAATTCAAAAATAAATATGAACATACATATTAGAACCGCTCAAATCATATAAGTTTGGCTTCGCCGTAGTCCGATAAAAAGAATTGTCTGTCATAGTAACGTTACATATTTAACCATCTAGTTGGCGACCACTTACATCTCGATTATAAAATATTGATAAGAAAGAAGGAATTAAATTCAGAGCTATAGAAACTTTGTATACAATACAGGCACCGCTTTGTTTTCGCCCACATAAATCGGGCGCAGTACACGGGCGCGCTAACTTATTTTTGTTCGTAGGTACGCGGGATAGATGGATCCAATTCCAAATTATGTCTATCTTGGGAATTAACGGTGGGACGGGGATTCCAGTTTGCCCAAAAAAAATGCGGGAAGAGGGGGTGTGAGGGTTGAGGTAAGGGGCGGTGCAGGGTGAGGGAACGGATGGAAGTTATTTTGGAATTATGATTCCGGATGCGTCCTGCGAGCGCCGCGTGTTTCACGCCTCGTTTCGGGTAATATTGGGATGGTTGCAATCGTTTTGGGTGCAGCCGAACGCACTCTGATATATTATGTCGAAATAGGTATTTACATAAAGCGCACGTAGTCAATCTGATCATGCAGGTTATTGTAAAAAAATTCTACAACTTATACCACCAAGTATGGTTATACGAGTACCATTGTGTTATTTCATCATCATCATCAGCCCGAAAGGGTCCACTGTTGGACATAGGCCTCTCCCAAGGTGCGCTACTGAACCTGATCCTCGGTTCTTCTCATCCAGTCACTGCCAGCCGCCTTACGCAGATCGTCGCTCCATCTAGCCAGGGGGCGTCCTACACTACGCTTGCCCAATCGCGTTCTCCACTCGAGAACTCGTTTACCCTAGCCGTAATCGATTCTCCGACAGATGTGACCAGCCCACTGCCACTTCAGCTTACTAACTTTTTGAGCTATGTCGATGACTTTAGTTCTCTGGCGGATCACCTCATTTCGGATCCTGTCTCTTAGAGAAACTCCGAGCATAGCTCTTTCCATAGCCCGCTGAGCGACCTTGAGTTTTCGAACTAGTCCCACTGTCAGTGTCCACGTTTCGGCGCCGTAGGTCATTACGGGTAGGAGGCACTGGTTGAAGACTTTTGTCTTCAGGCACTGTGGTATACGCGACGAGAAGAAATGACGTAACTTCCCAAAGGATTGTGTTATTTAAATTAACCGAAGTATTTAATAATCAAAATTTGGCCAAACTTTGAAGATCTCTAGAAATTATGTTATTTACTCTACATAGGTATTGATAGTTCCTCAAATAATGAAGACGTAGAAGCTCTCATATATATATATTTTTTAAATCAACTAAATAACAACAACAAAACTATATCGTTACAAACAACTGTACAGCTATAAACCTTGTTACTGTCACAGGCATGTACTATTTTACAAGAATAACCTTACAAACCTCACTTCGCTAATTTATGAAGTTCAAACTCACACCCCCACCACATCCTATTCGCATTTTTGCCTCAAATTAAAACGTCTGCCCCAAAAATGCAGGACGTGTGTTTTAATGGGGTGTCACCGAGGTTCTTAAGTATTCCACTACCCACCCCATAATACCCAGTCTCCTTAGTCTGGCACGTCCTCCCCTTGATATATTGGTCCCAGTTCGTCGTACATAATTTTGCGGGGGGTGGTACCTCCCTGCGCCCTCCGCCCGAGCGAGCGACCGATCCTTACAATACGAAGGTTTTGTTTATTGCAGTATAATAAGCTGGAAGTTTACAAAACTTCGATCAGCTGTTAAGTCAACTAGTGGCTGAAATCATATAATTTAATTATCTTGAGGTTTTCACTACCAAATGCGTTAAATATTGTAAATTGGTTGATAGTGGCATCTGCAGACGTGATGATCATGAGCGGCAGCTACTGTTACTTATGAACACCTGGAATCTTTAGTACAGTAGATATTACGACGAGATATTACAGTAGATTACTCACGAACTCCTTTACATTGCTGGGTACAACAGTTCGAATATTAATTCTTACGGGTACAAATGTGCTGCCTTTTATAAATAACCTTTTATAATAGACCCATAAATATAGACCTACGGCGCAGAAACGTGGACACTGACGGTGGGCCTGATCCACAAGTTTCAAGTCGTTCAGTGAGCTATGAAGAGAGCTTTGCTCGGGGTATCTTTGGATTCGTAATGAAGAAATCCGACGAAGAATAAAGGTGACCGACATAGCCGAATTAATTAGTAACCTAAAGTGGCAGTGGGTGGACCACATCTATAGAGAACAATTTGAATCAAAAGAAAAAAAAATATTTTTAAAGATTGTAATCAATTTTTTTGTTAATGTATTTGTAATGTAGACTAATACAAATATTCAACGAAAAATAATTTGCAAATATTTATTGTGATTTACATATTTAGATATAAAATATATGTAATACTTAAATACAATTATTATAGCAATAAAAGTAATTATAATTAGACCTAGAAATACACAAGGGAGCCATTTGTCTCAATGTAGACACGTGTACTTATTGAGTTAGTGGATACCTACGAGATACGCGGTGGCTCAAATAATTGAAAAATTGTATGAAAAACTTGGGGGACGCAATTGGAAAAATATGGCAGGGGTGGTTAATATGATTTTATGTTTTTAAGTAAAAAGTTAGCTTATACATGCATATAAATAAACAATACCTAATATTAATCTAAAAGTTGCCAAATCAGTAAGTAATAACAGTTTTCCGTGCCTTATTGCAATACTATTGGACAAGACAACATGTTTATATGGGAAGATTTTACTTACTTTTTGTACAATCGAAAAATATATCTTTGTCTTTTTCACAAACAACGATGGAACACTGTCCATAAATTCTAAAAAAGAAAATTGCAACTATGTAGCATCCATCTTTGTCTGTCTCTTTGTCTAGCATTATATTGAGATTTAATGGGATCCAGTTTTCTCGAAAATCTTTTCAGTGTGTTTTGATATTACATGCTTGTTGAGCATTGACAATGGTAGTTATAATTATATAGAGCATCCGTAAAAGCAGATAGGTTTATATTTTATTTCTTAGAGTTTATCTTACAGTGAAGCGCCTTATATTACACCTAATATAGTATATTAGTCCATTAGTTAAATTAACCAAGATTCCTCTCCCCTGCGAAGTTATTTGTCATGTACGTTAGGGACGCGTATTTACTTACGGCAATACATTGTGGTTAAGACATTTAATTGTGTTATACTGTACACATTAATCTTGATTTTGGTAATACGCGTCTTGATTTTGAAGTAGCTCTTAACTTAAATCTAATTTCTCTCGGCGAATTTTGAATATATTGCCATTCCCTTTTATGTAGGTAACATATAAACTTGTTTTCGTATATAGTAAGCAATCAGTTACACACTTACAACTTAATTATGTTATAAGTAATAACACTTAGCACTGTTAGGTAGTCATTCAAAACCCATGGACATTTTTGAGTAATAAGACTAAATGATATTGTCTACTATCTAAGTCTTACGAGTTTTAAACGTCTTCGTTATAACTCAATTCTACAGTAATTAAATTATAATAAAAAAATATTACTTCTACTTCCTTTCAATTATTAATAGGGCCATTTAATGAAACTATTTTACAGTAAATAACCAATTAAAACAAATTAGATAAGAGAAGGAAAACTGAGCATTGAGTCATTAGAAAACAATATGGCCGCGGCCCGGCGTTGTAGATCAACTCGCCTACGCGCTCGCGCCGCCGCCGCAGCGGCCGTCACCGCAAGCCCTGTGTTGTTTATGGCGACCCTACACTACACAGCGTACAAAATAGTACCGGTAATAGTAATGTTATACTTATATAGGTAAACTGACCAAGTATAGTATAACTTATAAGCGAAGATTTATCGTGTGAAGAACGCGAAGAAGTTTCTTTTTTAAATTGAGTGAAAAACTTAGATACTTATTGATGAGGTTTAATACATTTTCATATAATTTATTGTGCGAACCAATAAAGAATCTACAAATTTACCTAACGTGTAATTTTATACTAGCTGTTACCTGCGACTGGCCGCGACTTCGTTCGCGTGGACGATGTGCCTGATGATGCCACGCAGATGGCCTCCATGACATTTGAAATATAAACATACATACATGCTTACACCCTGGTCTCAGAGGGGGTTGGCAGAGACAATGTATCACCATTTTGCGCCTCATTAGCCTCACTTACATCCATATAAAAATTTTCATGCATCATACATTTCACAGCTTTTAAAAATGGTTTTTTATAGATTTTGGAAACAAACATCAAATTAGCGCCCCAGACTCGAAAATGACATCTACTGAAAAACGAGTGACGTAAGAATTTACAATTGAAAATCACCATCATCATGTGTCTTCAGTACTTATGTCTGTTCACGTCCACTACCTTACCTATAGGCTTTTAATTTTTAACATTCTAAAGCAGCAAACTGTCAGGTCATCTACTTGATAAGCGCCACCACACTTGGTCCTAGGCCTTCCCATCCAGCCAGCCGTTTCTGCTCCGGTCAACGGTCCACCGTCTGACTCCTGCCTCACTTGTGAGTCTCATGCTGCGCCAACCAGCATGAGGTCACCACTCCAGAACTCGTCTACTCAAGGTTCTACGACACAGTAGCCTGCCCACTGCCACTTCAGATTATTAATCCTTTCGAATGTCGTACATTAAAATTAATCATTGATGCTTATTGTTATAGCTTCCTTGCCTTCTGTTGAGTACCATTTGTTAAGATAAAACCCGGATTGTGTCCCAAACTCTAAGTAGAAGTTTAAGAGAAACCTTGTAAACCCCATCAAATTCTATTCAGTAGTTCCAAAGTTAGCCCATACGAATACTTATACATGCAGACAATTTTTTCATTATATTTTTGACATCACTGGTCTTAAATAATGCATGGGCGCAGTAAATTTTATATCAACGTACCTCCAGAAACTAATTTTTACTATTTTATTGTATGTATAGACTATCTAAAATTTCCTGCTATATATGTGAGTAGGTAATGCATTAAACAGTTTTATGGAAGATAACTCAATATCAGCATTTTAGAAGATACCAGAAGTATTCAAAACTTTGAACTCAAACAGGATATGAAAAAAATTCTAGCTTATGAGTAGCTCTATAGGGGGAGACCAGCCTAAGTTAGCAGAACGAATAAGTTAGCGCATTCCGGGCCTGGAGCATGCGTGCATAAACCATCCGGGCATCCGATTAAATTATTTAACGTCTTCATTCCCCCGTGGTGCACGCAGGTTGCATGCAGGCACGCGGATACTAAGATACATGAGGTTACACTAGTTAAGCTACTTGGATGAACTAGTCATGAGAACCGGTGACAGTTTGGGCAATATCAAAATTTAGCCTGTATTATTTGCTCTTACTATGAACACAAGAGACGAGAAGTTTTAAGCAGACACAACGATTCATAAATAGAAAGTAAAATTATAAAAGTAGAAGTGTTTAGGCGACCTTATGCAACAACTTAAATTTTGTACTTGAAAAACGAAGACTGTTATCAAAGACTTATCTTCGAAAGGAATTCTTAAACACAAAAATGCAGACAAGATCGATAAAGGCGAATGTCTCGACAATAAAGCATAGCCAGACAGTACATTTAAGGCGGCTTTAACTGTACTATATTACTTAATATTAAAGATCTTAAGGTAAACGGGCGGAGAGCCTGCAGTTCCGCGATAAGGCAGCCCCAACTCCCCTCCCCACCTACGCTTTTTGGGGGGTGGAAGCGCCTTAAGAGGCCGCCATACTTCAAATTGCGTTTAACTCAGATAGCTAGTTTGATACATTGCCACCATTATTGCATATCAAAGGGCTTTGATAAAATTGTGTCCGTGATAAAGTATCATGCGACTTTGTATCAGTCCTTTACAACGCGTACTTACATCTATCGGGAAAAATAGAGAAATAAATTGGCGAATCGTACTTAAATGCATACCTGAAACAAGGATAAAAAAGATAGTTTAGTAATACAGAAGATAAACCAAACAGAAAATAAAGGCAATTTCGAGCCGATTCTTGAGGTCACACTTAAAATATAAGAACTGAAGCTTAAATCTTTTGTCTTAAAAATAGTAACCCTTTCATCAGCACTCTATGAAGAGTCATTTTTAGATTAAGTAACACATAATTAATAATAAATTTAAACTAATTAATAATAGTTAGCTACAGTCTCACATGCAAACCTGCTGAAGCTTCGTTACACGAAACAACCACAAACAACTGACGGAACGAATTGCAAACGTAACCGTATATCACGAACACGTAGACGCAAACACAGTGGTGGCAAGCAATATAACATCGATGCTACAGTGGATATCATATCGATATCGAGCATATAGATACGATTGTCACAGTTCAATTTATTTCATCACAAAGATAAACCTTTATAATTATGTACTTGCAAATCTCATTTGAACTCCTGATGGTTTATAAGTTCTAAAGCTAAATGAGATGCACTCAATAGTACATTGTGTTGTATTATGGATGATATGATTTGATTGTATTAGAATGAAATGTTAATATGTTTATTTATACACTAAACAATACATTCTACAACTAGCGATTCTCTCTCGGCTTGAAACTGAAAATAGCCCCGAGCGATACAGTATCGCTACGGACAGATTAAACATCGAAGCCCAAATGAACGCGCGATAATTTATCGCACGTTCCCCCGTGTGTATTAGCTGTATCCGACTAATGCCGGCTTTCGATATTCGGCGCTCGGTCGCGATTCGATATTTACGATCGAACGAGTCGCATTAGACTGTCCACCCGTAGGTAAATTAGCACAGATGCTCGCCACTGTTACAGTGATTCATTCCAAATTGGCTTTTCAGCGACGAAAAAACCGACCGAGCCAGGAGTTGCGGTAGACATTATCTAGGGATTGGAGCTAAATAGCTTTTAAAAGAGTTCGCTGTTGTTTTCCTTTTTGCAGGGTTTACGGATAGACTCTGCATTTTAAACGGTTTTTGAGTAATTTGCACTTTTATTTGGATGCAAACTCATTCGAATTGTGTTCGTTATATTATGGCTGGTATTTATTTCCATATATTAGTTTATCGTGTTTGACCACAGATTGATTCGAATTTGATACGAGTACTTTTAATCTAAGTCACTAATAGTCGGAGTCAATGGTCCTCTCTCGTACTCGTATATTCATTGTATCGATGAAAAATAATTTTAAAATACACGACTGACTGTTGAACATAAATCATCATTAAAAGAAATGATAAAATTTCATTTAACATTCCTATTCTCACACATTACAGAGCTACAATCTAAAAGCAATAAATAAATCGCATTCGCAATTAGACACCGTGTAATGTTGTTGAGGCGTTGCCCGAGATCGTTGGTAGCGGCGCCGCCTCGTGATGACTATCGCTCCGGAAAGGCCGCCTCAACGCGTGCTAGATGCACTACCAGTAGGCCTCCGAGAAGATTTATTATATTTCCTCATGAGACACTAAGAGATTCTCCCCTGAGATATTTGATTTTTTTCTTCAGAAAAATGATGAATGTAGATTATCAAAAAATAAGATAATGGGACGCGGTTCATCGTTTTTCTTACCTCAGACAGATCCTCTTTCTACATCTCAATCTCTCTTACTGAAAGGATATGATTTCTGGCTTCTACATCCTGTACCTACTTCTTATTTCGCTTCTTCTGTCTCTTCGTAGACTTTTTTGATGATACTTATGTATTGTCTTTTGTTCACAGATTGTTGAGTACGTAAAATAAAGCCGCGAAAGTACTGGAAATATCGATCGTGCCGGAAGGGCCGCCTCGAGACGAGCTGGACCATCCGATAAAGTATCAGCGAAAATGTGTGAGTTGTGCGGTGCTAAGTGCATTTTTCAATTGATCGAGTCGATTATAGTCCATCAGTTAAATAACAGAGGTTCCTATTTGTTCACAGATGCGAAAGGAATATTAAGGTGCCTCATAGAAAATGAAAGCGTGGACCCAACATGAAATTCGAAACGAGAAGAGCTACAAAATGTTTAATGAAAAAGAGAAAGTGAAACGATACGGATACGGCAACACAGAAGTTTTACGCTACACGAACAGGTTTGTTTAAAATCAAATTAACGTCAAAGAGATCAAACACATCTGAACATTATACGCTTGTATTTAATTTTAATGGACTGCAAATGATAGTCCGTGAAATACAGAAATGTTGCATTTCCCAATAATGAACCGGGGAAATTACTTTCAGTATAAATAATCCGTGCCAAAGGGTGGCTTCGATGCGCTACTGCAAATCAACCCCCCTCTCCCAACTACAACCCCCCCACCGCGGGCTGTCGACGATAAATAAAATTCACGTTTTAACAATAAAATGCATTTTCCGCAAATGCTCCCAGTGAATTATTGTTCGGGCTTTACGAGCTTAAAATTATATGGCCACGTGAAATTTCCGATCTCGATAATGCGAGAGTTGTGTACTTCCAACACTATTTTCGAACATTATTGAAGTTTTTTACTCTACTTCAATTTTCTGATTATCTATAATGTTGACAGGCTAATAATAACAATTTTGATAAATCTTAATCTAGAATAACACTCGTATCACGTAAGATAAATGTATAAGTATAATGTTGGTCGAGGTTGATAAAATGGGGAGCCACAGCTATAATGCAATGATTATTGCATTTTTTATGCATTTACTAACTTACCACGGCCCCATTCTTCCCCAAAATGACATGTCACGTACCGACCCTAAAATACGTATTTCCCGGAGGAAAAAACCAATGTTTTATTTGCAACAAAAATAGATCAACCGACCGCTTGATGGAGAACCAATGGCGAGCGGCCCTGCGGCACAGATGGCGACACAAGCGCAGAGATAGCACAAATATGAATTGTAGCTTTCGATATTTGTCACTTGAATTACAGCTCCCGACGGGATCGCCGAAACGGCCGAATGGCGACTCGCACGTCGTTTGCCGAATGATCTATTTTCCACCGTATTTCTAGTGGGGAATGTGTTTTCTAGCGAGTAGTAGCTGACTAATCCGATACCCACGCCATGCCTGTGGAAATAGCCAACATTTTGGAGTCTCATTCTATATTTAAAATTGTATATTTTCATTGGATGGTCATGGCCGCAACTCTGGCGCAACCGCAAGCTATTATCGAATGTCCATGAATGAATTGCTTTCTAAAGCAGGGAAATACATAGATGAGATTTTATGAGGCAATCTTTTGAATAGAAACAAAATACGAGACAAACTTAATTCAAAATTTTCGGTTCAACGGAAAATTAAATTAGTCGTACTAAAAGACGAATACCAAAATATAAACCTACTAAAGGAGAAAATGCAAAATAACACCCTTACAAAATTAACATTACTTATATGGTGATAGGTTTATCGATTAAAATGTAACAACATGTAGGTATGGTATGAAAAACGTTAAATATATTTACCTAAACTCTTGAATAGTCTGCCAAATGATACACACAATACTTACTTAAGACATCCTAAATGAGAATTAGGTACACATAAAAAAACATCTACTAGATAGCAAAGAAAATAACTATATTTTATCAATCAACTGGACACTTCAGAAATGTACCCAAGTTATGTGATTGTATGTAGTGTAGGTATATGTAAATTTTTATATAACTTATCTGTTCCAAACTCGTACTCTATAGATAAAATTTATTTTTGGTTTTCGTTGGAAGATTTTAAATATACTTATTTGTTATTGTTAATCAAATAAAAAAAAACGATTGTTCGAAAGGTAACATTATTCACCTGTCAGAATTTATTTGTTTGAACGCAACGTGGACAAACTATAAAAATAATAGGTATAGATACAAGAAAGTATTGCTACTTCCTCTGCAAAATCAGCTAACACAACCTGCCACCGCCCGGGGGCAATAAGTAAACAAAACTCATAATAACGGCCAGTCACGGCCAGGGTACCAATTTGGGAGGTATTTGTAAACGTCAAATATGTTTGTGCGCACCTATTTATTGCTAGCATCCCTCACATACGAGTAAATAACGGAGACACTGTGATAAAGTGAAAAGAGATACCCGAATAGCTCGGAAGACCTCGCCTTAAATACATCCCATTGATAAACAACCTTCGTCTTTAGGTTTTGGGTGATAGAGTTGAAATTTGCTCGGAAAATTAATTAGCTAAGCCATTTTGTGTTAAGGTGGGTGCGTATACAAGTGGAAAACTCAGCGTACCACGTGCGAATGATTCATAGTCGTCCCTTAATTAAAGAAGATTTTAATTGTATCGGATGTCTGTGAAAGCGAAAATAATGCACTCCTAAATTGGGGTCGGGTTCGGAAATTTATTTTTGCTACTGGTTCGAAATATTGCTTTGCGTGTTTTACCCGATGCCGTATAATAGGATTTTCGACGCACCTATATATGGGCTATTGAAGAATGCATTATACCTGTCCTAATATCGTTTTAGAGGTTTGGTTTTCATTGACATGATATATTTATAAAAGTTGCTCGCAGGCATAATATGTAGGTACTTATAATAAAACCGTAGTATGTAATAATGTGTTAATTAATTACCCATAAATCTTAAAAGCAAATATATCTAGAAAGTTGGAGTACACTGTACCGACTAGGCGATCTTATCGCTATAAGCGATTTCTTCCACAATCTTAGTTAAATATTTCTTTCTAATTTAAAATAGTCGAAATTTTTTGGATTGTAGATGATTTTGTTCTTTGTAAAAGATAATAAATTACTTAGGTATTTAACTTAGATACACAAAGAAAGCTATCTTAGTATAAATATTTTCGTCCTTTAGCGAAATTGAAAGCACCCTTAGAAACAGTAAATTCATTTCGTCTACATAAAGTCAAGCTGCCACCAACTTAAAATATCTTTCTTAATTACAAAATCCTTTGTTGTCGTATCTGATCTATGTAAACAGACGGGGCGAATGCTTTAAATAGCAACCAAATACGTTCCGGTCGGTTTAAGGAAATAAGCAAAACTTCTTTAATGGAAGAATTTATAGAGGGTTTAGTCGCAATTATCCACAGTGGTGTAGACTTATCAATCTGTATTTAATTTATTCTTGATAATTATGGAACTTTCTTTCATTTACAAAATTAAATATCTATAGGTAAGCCACCTCTTAAATAGAGAAATCGATTAAACTGTACTCATTTTGTTTAAATGGCAAAATAGGATAAGTGTACATAAAGTTGCCCACTCACAACTTCTGTCAAATAAAAAAAATCGAATACGACAACAATCGTCTACATCCGAAATTCAAAATTTAGTTAACTGGTGACGGAAGCAGTGTAACGATGCTGTAAAGCTGAGAGCGTACTTCATTTGGTGAACAATGGAGGCCCGGGCCCACCGCCCCGTACCAGCACTGGATAAATTGAGTCGGGTAACTCGCGCCCGCCCGCGGAAAATTGGGGAAAATCGATTTAAATATCTTGAATGTGATGGCTTATCTCGATCGTAGGCCTAGCCCGTATTCATTGTCGTTGACTGTCGATTGTGGAACTGACTCTTGTTTAGTATTTGTATAAAAATCGAAATAAATATATTTAAAATATGGTAAGTTTCCAGTAAATAATTCAACATAAAACAAAAAGTTTTATTTAAATTCTATAAACCCTACAATAAAATTAAAATAAATTTCCACAATATCCAACAAACTTTCCAACCACACTCCGATAGATAGGCAATCAAGAAGTGCCAATTAAGAAGTGTGGGTTTCGAAGAGTTCACATTGGAGAGATTCTCGATAGTGACAGTCCTTGCGGGACAAGTGGACAGTTTCTACAGATTCATCTTGACTTGCACGCGAGCAAACACCTAGCAATGCAAAGTCGTAAGAAAATGTACATTAATTGAATTGCGGCGAGTTTAATTTTTAATCAGACATTACCAATGAAAAATAAATTTACGTGTCCATTTTGTGAGCCCCAAAGACCTCAAAGTAAGGTAAGGCTCACGGTTAACTCAATCTAATAGAATCACCTCGGATTGCTTTCCGATATTTACTGTTTGATTTTTCCCCTCGTGTCGAGATTTGGGACGTTTACCCGAAAGAGGCGTGTACCGGTTGATGGTAATGGCCGGTAGGGTCGCAGGGTACATAACCTTCCTAATTAACAATTTGCCCTACAGTCTATGAGGTGCGACTTGATTATTTTATGAGTTCCGTACCTTTTTGTTTCTTTTCTCTTTCGTTTATGTTTGGGCAACTAAATTAACTCAGAATAAAGTGCTCTCGTAACACTGTTATTACTTATTAGCTTTTGTATGCGACTCCGCTTGCATTATTATGAGTTTTCTCAAGTAGAAGATATATTCAATAAAATTATTACAGTTCGACTTTCTATATTAAATATTCATGAAGAAAATATCTTCATCGACAGATTCGCGAAGTTATTTTAATATTATGGAAACAGTTAAAATCTTTTCAGATATCGGTTCCACAGTTATATATAAGCGAACGATCAGACAGACATACTTTGCTTTTTATAAGTATAAAATAGCAACGTCATAGGATGCTCAACATTCAAATTAATCCAAGTAATAATTAGAGGAAGAGTACCTAAAAAAAATCGGTAAGCATTTCTAACGAAATCTGTCCTGAATCCTGCCCCCACAGCAATCCATTACACTGTCTTAAATAAATAAAAAAATAATTCAACTGCGCAGTAACTTTATTGAATTGATCATGCGCAAATATTTATTGATGGGGACGAAACAGGATAGGGTCAGAATTTATTGAAAACCAACAGTAGTTGGGACACACATAGGTAAGTTACATAGATTGACATCGGTAGCAATCAGACAAATTGGCTCCATCCTAGCCCCTCAGCCAAATTAATCTGATACGTAGGTTTTCTTAGCGAAACCACTTGGATAGAGAAATATGGGGAGAAGAAAGCAAAGAGAAACTCATGCGAATTACATTATTTATTAAGATTCACGAATAAAAGGGATGTCGAAGGCAATTATATCAATAGTGTTTCGTATTTTCACTAAAACATTGTTTGTTTTTTGTTTATCTTACTCTTATTTGAACTTTGACTTTGGTAGTGTAAAACATATATTATAGCAGATTTTTAAAATAGCTGTTACAAAACACCACACCTTTAAAATGTTCTGAGAGATTTTGTTCTTAAAAAGATCCGTTTGCGTCGCTTCCCAGACATGTGTGTAAGTAACGTGAATAAATATTCTACAAATCCACCTTTAAATAAACAGTATGAGGGGGACATAGAGTTTTTGCCTCGTTCTGAGTAAACGACGCTTAAGATATTTATTATGGGTTGAATCGAGTTTTTAGATGTAAGAACGTTTTTCTGTCTCACTAATTCTCAAAGAATTATATCAAAGGAATAAGTAATAATTGTTTATGTTTTTTAATATTTTTAAGTAGTCCTAATAAAATGTTGGTAATTATTTTTGTTTGGCCATATTATATTATACTTTATATTTCTACAGTAAAATTGGGGAAAGTAACTTTAAATCTTTCTTAAAAACATTGGATGCGGATTATAACGTATCATAATCGATTAACTTAAAATAGGTACATTATCCCTTACTTCCCCTAGCTTTAGAAGATCACATAACATAATTTACATCTGCTCTTGACGTTGTAATCCCACTTCCGCCGGAAAAACTGATTATCTAATTAGAAGAAAGCCTCCACAAGAGTCTTCTAACTGCGGGCTAATCACAAATTAATGAAAGCTTGTACCCGGGCGTCGCGGCGCGATGATAATTCCACGCCGCCCTGCTGCGCTAAGAACCTCATCAATTATGGCGAAGCCACCCCCAGTCGAGCCCTGTACACCCCTTTGTGATACTAGCCACTCACTATAGTCACGGAATTCTAGAATTTTAACTACCTATCAGTGGAAAACCGAAAACCAAAATCCTTTGTGGAAAAAAAAACTTAGATAATTTAAAAATATGCCTAAGTTTTTTAAAGATAGAGATAAAGTTTTTTATCCAGTGGCGGACCTCAAAACACTGTTCATTGATCATTTGTATAGAGAGAATATTTGCAGATGCAAGACCTTTGGTTTTGGACTGCGTAAAAAAGGGTCAATTTATTGCATCAGTTCATTCATTAATTTACTTACTTTGTTTCTAAGTACCTATCAAACTATCCTACCCTTCGATAACTAATGGCTCTTTAACCAGTTGTTGTACCGATGCGACACATAACGTTTCCGTTCCGAAACCGCACTTGATTTGTAGTTCCGTCCACGCAAGAGTTACTGTCGCCGATGTTCGAAACACTTGGACGCGCCATATGGCAAGGGTACACAGTATACATCCATTTGGGCTTGTGGTGAAATTTATTTGATGTAGTCTTGATTTAAATGATAAAGTTGACACTTGGTACACCAAAATAATGTTTAGAAAAGGTTAATAGTAGTTGTTAAGTTACCATTAATTTGTATCATACACGCATTTAGTGTTAAATCACTATACGATTATTTATTCTGCATTATCGTTTCAGTGTACTTATTATTTAACAGCATAAAGAATGAACTCGACGGGTTTAGCAAAATTAGCAGGGTTATTCCTTCCTCAGAATCAGCATTCGTCAGATAAACCTCACAAAAAACAACAGGTTTTATTTAGCAGTCTACAATTTGAACGGGATCACCCTAAACGGGGCTCGTGTTGTTATGCTATGAATATAAATCGTGATAAATTCCTCTTGTGGAGGCGGGACGGGAGGGGAGGGCGGGGCGGAGCAGCGCAGCCTCAAGGGCTTTTTTCTTAAAAATAACTTTTGTCAGAGCAATTCGGTGGAGCTCCGGGATTTATGGAAAGGTGGTGTCACCCCGGTAATTAGTTTTTAACTAGTTGTGATAAGGGTCCGCTTGTTTTATGCGAACAGATAATAAGTTAGAATAATGTTAGCTTTTAGAATGGGGTAAATTCACAACATCTGCTATTATGGAAATGTATAATTTAGAAAATGATCCTATTTTGTCAGTCGCGGTCAAAAACCAAACAATGAAAATAATGTGTCATTGTTAAAAAATCTTTCGACAAAACAAAAGAGTCCCAAGCATTTGTTCCCGATATGTCACAATATTTTTATGGTTTCCATATTTCGCCCGTTTGCGGGCCCATCATATCGGGTGATTTATGTGTTGTAAAAGAAAAAATGAGAAAGTTTCTTCCACGAAACTTCTTTTATTCTCGGAGAAAGTTGCGTAAAAAACTGGAGGCGCTTAGAAAAAAGCAATTTTCTAGCTCAGGTGTGTGAGATGTTCTTTATCTAACTTTGCATCCGAACCTTTTTGTTTATGACGGCATATTTTTTCAAAGTTTTGAACATTTTATTACCTTATACCGTGAACTCGTACTTTTTACCTTTTTAAAGGCCGACAATATCAGAACAATTGTTGTTGTCCAAACTGCCTTCATAAAAGATTTAATACTGCTACCTGTGTTTACCATCATCCATCAAAAATCTCATAAAGAAGACAATGACGGTTGCGTAACGGTGAATAGGTACTGTAAAAATTAAAAAAAATTCTTACTAATTTTAAGGTAACAAAAAAAGTTCTTTTAATAATAAGCCAGAGAAAGCCGCATCTCCTATTTAATGGACACGGAAAATATAATTTGAAATACTCTTTATGGCTCCCATAATGTAGCCAAGTGGGCCAAAAAATGGTTGTCACCGTCTGGCGTACTACATTAGCATGGAGGGTGTGAGGCGAGGAGGCTTTATCAGAAGGGCCTTTCCTGAGGGAGGGCCAAATAATGCGATATTGCTCGTTTGTGCGAGGGCCTATTTATCTATTAAAAAACGCAAGATTTACGAGCGAGTATAGGAAACTTCAGGAAGTTTTTATGTTGTTCCACAGAGTCTCTGGGCTAATATAAGAGATTGATGGGTGTTATTTAGCCCTGTTTGTGTGTTTATGTTTCTTGTTGAGGAAAGTTTGCGTTTTCTTTAGTGAAAATGGAATTTTCTTCAAATATTTGCATTACAAAACTGTTCGATATTACCTACTAGATCGACTGTAATGTGGAATTTATTACATTGCTTCGTATGAATTTATTACGTATTTTAATTTATTTTATACCTACAATTACTTTAATTTTAAAATAATTAGGTTAAATAACTTAAATAGAGCCCAAAATTAACATACCTAAATAAAAAGTGTTGTTTTAGATGTATGTTGTTTTTGCATTTTGTAATATAAATTAAAACATTTTAAATACCTAATAACTAAGATTAAATCTATTAATATAAAAGTTATAGGTCCTATTCGTGTACTTTATATTGAAAACCGCTCCATTTTAGCCTCTAATAATGACGAATTACACAAGTTTTGTCAGATCGGAGCCCAGTCACGATTGGCACGATCCGACGTGAACGCCGAGTTCTATAACGAAACGCTCCAACTTCGCAAACGTTACTCAGTTTTAGTGTAAATTCCTTGTTAATTTCGACTAAAATGCTATTTGTTCTACCAATTGAACTGAATGCCTTTTATTCTTGCATTTTATTCTTAATTTTATTTTAACGAAATGGAGTATGTCATTTATATTTACTGGCCTTTCTGAAAATCTGCGATTTGGAGGCTTTTACTTAAAGAAATGTCACTATACTGCCTTCGTCCATATACATACTTACATAATTAATTTCGCGGTCCCTTCCACAACTAGCCTGCTGAGCCTTCATTTTCTATCAAAATGCAACATCAATCTATAAACAATATAAATGACGTCTACGTATATATATATGTCGCATGTTTATTATCAACTGGGAATTGGCTCGAAACATAGTGCTAAATTCGCGCCGGACACCCGATAGTGTGGTATTATCTGCCATTATTTGTCATCGGGTGAACAATGCCTCTGCTCTCGCAACACACCTACTATCTTTCTCAATTTGCCGACAATTATAATAACGGGTTAATGGAAAAATATGATGACAACTTTTTTGGAAATATCTGGTGTTTTCAATCAATTATAGGCTCACTATAATTTGATTGTTGTTTTGTAGTTGCTTTACAACTTTAAGTGATATATTAATTAACCCTGGTAATAAGTACTGTATATATAAGAGTAGTAAATTGTTATCCAGTACATACACCTAGGAAAAAGATAAACATTGACTAATCCTTAAATGAAATTTGGAGAAAAAAAACCTACACAGTATTTTTGTGCTTATATATGAAAACTTAAACCGAGACCAAAACACACTAAAAGACAGTCGTAAGACAGATCAACAATCGACCAATTCAAATAAACCGACAGCTGTTACACTTTCAGATGTTCGTGAGAGCTACTGTACTACACCGGGTTGTGTAATAAATAATAGCAACGTGAGTTAAGACCACCTAGCGAGGAAGCAAGAGCTTGTTTACGATCCTACCCCCGCCATATTGTGGCCACCTACGCTATATATTTTGCTTAGCAAATTGCTCAGTTTGCAGTATCTAATAACCCCATAATGAAGGAAGAATCGGGATGTTAATGAAATTCACGGCATGGAAAATATATCGTGGCTAGAAAGACGGATGTGTATTTTTTATGATATAACTTTGTATAGAGATTTTAATAAACATACAGGTCATACCATGAAGGAAAACAATTTTCGCACCTCATAAGTCCCCTCAAAGTGTTTACCTTCATGATTGACAGTAATTCAATCTGTCTCATCTGTTGTCTAATTAATAACCAATTAGTGTCAATCATTGAGGTGGCTTATGAAGTGCGAAAATTATTTTCCTTCATTGTATGATCTTTAGTCTCTTTTAAAGTGTAATAGAATGTACATTAGTTAAATTATATATAATATATGTCTTTGGGGCAGGGTTTACAATACACTGGCAGCATTCCGTCAGCAACTTTTTATGAGTTAGATAGTTTAAAAAAATGTGTGGAATTTTGTCTTGGTTGCTGTATGTTAGCTAATATTTATTATAATCGTTAGAAACAAGATCATGATCAAGTTAACAAGTTGAGTTACTGCAGGGGGACAAGATCGTGGTGCGCTAGTATGGTGTTAATATGGCTGTTCCCGGTTTACAAGATCTTCTTTAAATCTACAATTGTTTTTTATTGTCAGTGTAGTGGTAACAAGTCATAATCATCAGCCTATCACCATTCTCTGTTGGAGATAGGCCTCGCCCAACTACTCTCTGCCCGGTGGTGATAATTAATTACGAATAACCTCTAAAGTATTTGTTTACGTACATGTTTTTAGAATACCTATAATACATTAATGGCTAACATAAGAAATTTAACAATTTTAAGAAAACTACGGAAGCTGTAAAGTAAAAGTCTTACTTACATTTTTAGTAAAGCAGTATAGTTTCTAAGATAAACAATAAACAATCACAATTACCTACACAAACTTCTCTCAATGAATCAGGTTATGAAATAACGAGGAAACTATCCGTGATATGGGTTAGGACGACTACTTGTATCTACAAATAGTGAACAGTGAAATATTCAAATTAATCAAAAAAACGAATCGAATTCTAATATAAAAAGTCAGCAAAGTTACGTCAGACACAACACACTGTGTGGGTTCTGTCAATGAATTTATATTTAGTTATACTGAAATAACTGTATTTTCAATTATTTTCGCATTATGGGCGGCCAGTTATAAATGTAGGTAAGTACCAAATCTCAGCTCAATCGATCAAGGAGTATTTGAGTTATCCGCTGGACAGAGAGAGTGACAAAAAGCTCCGCTACGAGGATAACCGTTATCACGGATCCCTAAAAACTGGCTCCACCGATTCTTTGCGGTATTTGTGCCAATGTCAAAGTAGGAAAAAACATATGAGATACACGGAACTATTGATAAAAAAAGAAACAATAGCAGATAGGAACTTACCATTGGAATATAATGTACCTACTTTACTGCACGATTATGGACCGAAATTTTTAAAAGATTTTGCTAAGACAACTATAAAACTAACTCACCGAGTTATTGAGTTGCTTTAAAAAAGGTAAAGAATTTGAATCAAAATTACCTGCAACAGAAAACACACACTGAATAGATATTTATTACATAATCAAAAACAATTGAATGACGTAAGTCAGTATTTCACCATCGTGAACAATTAGAAGAAGTAATAGAATACACGGCCAATCGCTTGACATGACATAATATGCCTTTCAAATCAGTTCAGATCTAATGGATTCCCCGCCCATTTAATAATATAATAGTCGTTAATTATTTAATTTAAATAATGTAACGCAAATTAATTCAGGCTTGAGCACGCGACGGCCACTCCATTCACAAAACTCTAGAGCTGTCCGTAATAGTTCATTTGAATACAATCTAGATGTCTATCTTACGTACCTACCTATAGTCGTCAGACAATGTTATTACGATCATCTAGACCAGGCAAGTCAAACTTGTGGGCCACAACGCATATGAAATCAGGCGCTATTTGTGTCTCGAAAACCAAATAAACATGAAATTTATACTATAGCAGCAAACAAGTTTGTATTACCACGTTAATTTTGCTATCCACTTCGGGACACCATTATTTGGTTCCCGAGAAGAAAATTCGTTAGTTTTCGTGTACCAATTGTGTTGAAGATGTTATAAAATCGGTATATTCAAATATCTAAAACTGTTTTGTTAATAAAAAAAACATGGTATAAGTAGTGGGTCACACAGCTACACAAACCTACTTTATTTAGCACCCACATACCTAATACACCCACAGGTATCCACACTGAAATAGTTTTGTATAACCTGTGCTAGCCCATTAATTAAATTAATGCAAGTCAACCATCATACCTACCTATACATATTTGGGAATAGTTGATGTAATTGTCGTAAGATAATAATAGATAGGTAATATAATAAGTAATGTTATAAAACTAAATAAAGCAATTATTATTTTACCTTATAATTTATTACCAATACGCAAGATATGAGATCATATAAAAATATTGTTTATAGATGTTATATTTTTCTCTTGCAGCCCCTTCCAGATCTTTTAGTTGCTCGGGCCAATTGTAATTTGGAGTTTCACTTGCCTGTGCTAGACAGTTCCAACAATACATACATATGAGAATTCAACTGCATAAATATAACTACTAAGCACTTCATAATGTTAGACACTAGGCAGACAATGGTTATGTTATGACATGACAGCTTGAATGAACCCATGATGTTATTAGTATATTTAACAAACTGAACTATGGAATGGGGTCAAGATGAAAATAATATAATTCTAATAAATAAAATCGTAAACTTCGCGTGTACATACAATGAAAATATTTGCAAAATAAATAAACTGGGGTCAAAGGATAAGTAATAAATAGAATACATTTCGATCTTTTTTATAATTTTTGTCTGTTAGTTTGCACGCATTACGTAAAAACTACTGAACCAATTTTGATAGACTTTTCACGGAAACATGGGGCTTAAGTCAGAGTAACATTTATTTTAATCTTTATTTAAACGAAATCGGCTTACTTAATAAAAAGTTATGGGATTTTTAGTTTCGAATACATTAGTGGGTATGTATGCAATATAACAAAGAAGTATAATTGTGGGAGTCGTAGCCGAAGTCGGAGTTGGATTGAGTGAGATTAAAAATAATTGTGCAGTTCAAGCGAGCGGAGTCGCGGGCACAGCTAGTTATAACTAAGGATAAAATGTTAATTTTAGGGCTATAAAATCATATCATAACACAATAACTTATAGGGCAACAATACTGTAAATATTTTAACATTTTAGGACCAGAATTTAAATTGTTTGTTTGTATAGCTCTACCTACATGCAATCGTCACGCACACATAAAGTTCGAACTTTGGCACACTCTCATAAATCAAGGGGCGTTATACGCCATGTTTCACGAGCCCTCGCTATCTCTGTTGCTCTACAATAATTCGTTATACATCTATCTCGGTCCTACATTGAGCTGGAGCTTTGAGGGGGCCCAGGGGAGGGGGATCTGTCTAGTAGTGACGTATTACTCAGCTGGCGGTCGGTCAGGTCAGTACGTTTGCTTTGCAGTGTTAAATACTTGTACTAGATAACGTTTCTCCTTTCTGACCATTACACTTGTCGTTGATAAATACGGCGACTGGTTTAACTTCAAAAAAACAGCGAAAATCTACAAAAAAAAATACGACTGCGAAGTTTTAAAGGGTTATGTTTACAACTACGCGGAAATCGCTTCTAATGATGTGCATGCGAATGCGAATATCGATATCGATATTATTCAAGATAGGTGCTAATTAGTTACCCACCGCGCTACAGTTATAATGTATGCCGAGTAGGTTCTCAATGCAAATCGCAAGTTCGATTCTAGAATAGACAATGCGAGCACAAGTTTATGGGACCACCCACACGTCCTCAATGCTAGTTTTACGTCGCTTAGAAGGTAAGGGAACGGTCTAAGGAGTAGTAAGATATTTTTTTTCTGTCAGTTAAATTACAGATAATTTTTATTATTACCCATGTCACAAACTCAGTTATTGTGATCGTTTTTCTGGACTACTCCGATTTTTTTATGGGTCACCAATTAGGTACCTACTAAACATCCATATTTTATTATTGTATCTACAAATCCATAGGCATATACTGTACACAAAAATTAAGAATGATTTTGTAAATGAGAAACATAGCAGGTAGGTAAATACCTATAGGTATTACACATCAGGGTGCGTTAGTATTTCTGCATAGGTACTGTCCCTTCTATTCATTTATGAATTCGAATGATGGGTAAAGCATGATCAGACTTCTAATGAATAGATTGATGTTATACCTACTTAACTATGTTCCTACTATAAATAAAGGTGTTCAATTTAAAATCGTGATTTTGTTATTTTTATACTCCTAATTTATGTCATTAAATTAGCGCCTCATTCTGTCCAACTCCAGTAACACAATAAACAACATCAGATGTTGAGTAAACAGTACAAAGTTGGCATATTATGCAAAAACGTTGTTGTGACATTGTTAGCAATAATTCAACAAGATACAGTGAGTTTGATTGGATTTAGTCTTATTTGGATCTTATATAACGCCTTTATTCTCACTGATCGTGCCTTTCATGGGCGTAGTTACTGTGTTCTTATTTGTATCGACTAATTCGTCGGCAGTTAAAAGTATAGCGTCCTTGTTGGACATCTCATTGGTCGGTAATAAATATGGCGTTATCTCTCGATATCGACCGCGCGCCGCACTTCGCTCCACGCGACCTACCCCCGCTCTAATGAATTACACAATGAACTCTCATCTAAATACAGAAAAAAGCTTTTAAAGGCACATATCAAAAATGCCCACAAAGCCTACTAAGACAGGACTCACAGATTTATAGCACTCCCTTTGTTAAATCACGTAATCTCCACGTGGAGCCGCGGTATAAATGGAGGTAAATGAAAATAAATGTAGTTCCTCATTCTGTTGCTTGCCTATTTACATTGTGCCCGCACATAAATCTGGCTCTGTTTAAGGGTAATCTATTTTAAAAATTACCTGTTAAATCACATTAGGACAGATAACACATTGTTAAGGATATGTGGTTTAAAAAAAATGGTTTGTCGGCCAACACGGTTGAGATTTGTTGCCTTCAGGGTGGCATCTATTTCATTGGTCCCTAAATATGTGAATGTGTATCTTTTAGAATACATTAGCAGGTAGGTATCTAAGTATGGGCTCGTACCATAAAGAGCTCTAACAAAAACAGTACCTACCGAAACATTAGTATTCTTTTAATATCAAACTAACACCCTAACGTAGACTGTACCGAATTTTAATAATGATCTGTCTATGTATCCCAAGCCTAATTAATACGCAGCAGTATCATACTAAACTTAGCTTGAGAGCCGTTTTTGGACGTTTCCGGGTACCTTATCTAAAGATAATATATATGTAAGTATGTACCTAGCTACTCAATGTTCGCCCAGTTGATTTAAATTCGTAACAGGTTCTGACTACTGAATAAAAATGGCTGTGAAGATTAATAAATTTTTCATTTTAATACACAGCCCATTTGGATTATTTAGGTATAGTTGCTTTCTTCCAAATAAGGCACATAGCTTCTTTAGTTTTTTCTATCATCAATCACCGGCCTGTCAGTGTCCACTTTTGGACATACGTATTTCCTATACACGCCACTAATAGTAGTTCTACTGATCACACATCTAATTTAGATACTTCCGGCTTATTTATTTAGATTTTTTAAACAATTAACAACATATTAACTTACTGGAGCTTTTAAATCCTATAGAAATATAATACCATAGTACATATAATTCCAATGATCTTCACCTACATCCAAAGGACCAAAGTCATACGTGCTATAGAAGACGTGGCTAAAGGTTAGTCTAATAAAATAATAAAGCACACGGCAACAAAACAACGAAAATAATAATTAGTGATGCGACGTCCCGCTGTCCCGCAGGCTCGATGTGGCACATCGTAAGTCTCGCCTACATACGTGCGGGACCACATGCTAACGCAATAAAAAATATAAGGCGTATGAAAAGAACAGGCCGAAACGATATTTTATCCGCAGATCTACCCGGAAGATGCTGATGCATGTAATATCGTGACAGAAGAACATAAAGTATAGGGACAACGCTGGGACCATTTCTGAAACGATAAAGCCTTTAAAAAAATCAACTTATAAACTAAGTACCCCTATAAGAACAGTATATTGTATTGTTCCACAACATAAATTAATTAACTTCAATAAAACTGATTTAAGAACTTACTTACCTAATTAGAATAGGTAACTAAGTATTACTTTATTCAAATAAGAGTACATATTTAGCTATATAAATCAACAAATGAGTAGGTCCTACCAGAAAGTAATATACCTAATAACAATTAATCTATCATTGTATAGCGTGCAGATAATAAGGGTTAAATTTGTTTATTTAGTCTATCGATAAGTGACGTTAGCAATTAGTACATCACTAGAATACGCTCTCGGGTGCGAGCCCACAAATCATACCGATAGCATCTTCTACAAATTTGAATCGGATCTTATTTATGATTTGCCTTTTTCACGGCTACGTTTTGGGGAAAATTCGAATATAAATCACTGATAAATGGTTATTGGGTATCGTACCTAATTCCAAACTTTGTTACCGCCTACCGCAAATGTATATCATTGTTAGATCGGCAGATAATAAGAATTTTATCTAATTACCTACATCCAATCAGAATTGCTCTTACTGTGTATACCTACGTGAGAAAGTCGTCAGTCCAGTTAGAAAAGTCGAACTTTTCTCACGATAACTTATTCATTAATACGCAACAACATAATAATCATAACAAAAGCATGTACAAACACCGTACTTGGTTAAACAGCAATCGCATAAACAAACCCCAACAATAAAGCCAAATAAACACTCGAGCACGCCATCCAATCGCACCTTGAATCGCACATAAAAGCCCATGAACACCGGTTGAATTGAATACAACGGTGCTCAACAGGAGCATCCAAATATTGCATCCCCAACCGTACTCGGCCGGGTAATATCGAGCACGAGAGTAGAGTTCGTTAGTGCCCATAAAATCGTTTACGAGCTGCCGAAGAGCCCTCTTCAATGAACCAGTCATAAAAGTTCGGTTATTCGACTCTAGATGGCGACACTAGTGGCCGCTTGAAACCGTTGCAGCGATTTTACTGCCATCTATGGAGCTTTTTAAGAGTTTAAGGGCGGGGAGTGAAAGAGACAGCGTAGCTTCTCGCTTAAGTCTCACAGTGCCGAACTTGGTCGCAAGTTTTTCAGTCCCGGAGTCGGCCAAGCGTGAATCGACTCTCTGTCAGTGTTTGTGAAGTTTGCACTAAATGAATGGTTACCTAATAATGATTAATTAATTACCGATGAAGTTATTTTAAAGGGTAGTAAATTACAATTCTTATTATTACTTTATATTACTCTATAGAAATGTCAAAAATGTTACTATGGCAAGGAACTAAAATGATCATGAATATATATTAGTGATGTATAATTTCATTCCAAGTGCATAGTCATTTGAAAACAAACACATTTACGTCTCGTAAATAAAATAAATAATAGATGGTGTTCCTAAGTGGACCGCAAAGTTTAAATGGTAATACAAACCTGTTTTTACTGCTGCTGGTGTTTTCATACATGTTACCGAGACGCAAATAGCATTGGTTTTCGTTATTGGTGTGAAATGAAATATAGATACGTTTGTCTCACGACGACGGATTGGTGTTGATGACAATGTTGCCAGCTCCCTCCAAACAAAATACAAATAAAAATATAAACTGTAATGTAATGACCGGGTGTGGTGGCGTTCATTGGGGAAGGCCTATGTCCAACAATGGACGTCTAAGGGCTTATATGATAAACGTAATATAAAATATAAACAGTCTTTAACGAAATTCAAAGTTTTTTTTTAAACATTTATAATATCTAAAGAATGACAATATAAAAATGTAATTAGGTATTATATTTTAGTATTATTATGAGCCGTGTGGTTCTCGGCTTAGAATAGGGTCTATCCCCAAATCGTCAGCACCAGGGACGGGCAGCAGGGACAAGCAACAGCATTCTGTGTATTAAGATCATTACTGCAATCACCAATCCACTTGCCAAGCGTGGTGATTATGGAATATCCCCCAATGGACAGTCCATTAAAAGTGGAAATCTTTTAGGGAGGTTTATGTTCAGCAGTGCACGTATTTCGGCTGATATGATTATTATTATCATATGTAATTATTATATCTACCATGAATAATATATGTGAATCATGTAATGTATGCGAGGTTATAGAATAAGTTTTAATGCTAAAACGTCAAATAAATTAAAAAAAATTTATTACGTACGATACTTACATCAAAAGTTTTTTCGTTTTGAATGTAGTATTGTAGTACATGAAAAATCCTAAACATTGGAGTAAATATTTTTGTTCTACGACGAGAAATGAGCTTACAGCAATCAAATAAATGCAATAACCGTCTGGCTACCGCGCGCGGAGGAAGTGACGTCACGATTACCGATGCGATCGCGCGCACCGCTCGCCACCGCCAGTTTAACGTTAGTTTTGTTGATTGTGTGATTTGAATTTAAAAGTGTCTACTTGACTATTTAATTTTAATGCCTAAAAGTACGAAAACTTCAGTTAAAACGCCAGAATAACTATTTTTTTACGTGCGAAAATATTCGCTACTGTGTAAAAATGGTATTCCATAATTTAAAAAAAAACGACAATAAGAGACATTTAGTGGACATCAAGACTACTACAACAACTTAACTCAAATACATCTCTTCTGCGCCCTTCCCACGACAGGCTAAAATTCGGTTTTGGTACTTTGCCATTTTTTTTTGCCGCGAGGAATGTCAGTATAAGACCCTATTTTTTTGATGGCGTAGGATTAACCTTTAAATAGAGAGCATTATGACCAGCAACTTTCAGCTGAACTATTTTTTCTGCGCTTTACTTGGCCTTCTAAAGAGACACAGAAGTCCTGGCCGGTACCCGTTTCAGCCTATATCGAGCAGGTGAGGGGACGCAGAAGACTAATCTTTTTAACAAAAGTTGTTAATAGTGACGTGCTCTATCGAATGTCATTATAAAGCAGGGTGTTATAATGACATCAGTCGCGGCGAAAGGTGTTTGCCGCCTTTGCTACACAGGTACAGGTAGGACTTCCTGTTCTCCTTAGAACGTCAAGTTGAGACCATTTTATTAACATAATACCAATATTTACTTAAATAGCTTGACATTTAGATAGATATTTCTCATAGGTACTATGAACTTAATATTTTTTTAGGTTTTACCCTTAATTTTTTACTAAATACCTAACCTAGTACCTATTCTAAGTTAAACATGAATAAGTAAATTAGTATAGGTAATTTAAATTATTACTTAGGTCATCAAATACCATGAAAGAATCTACTTTTGGTAAGTTATCCAATTGAAATTTCACCAAACCAGCTTCTACCTTATTTACTCATACTAGATTATAAGTTGTAATGTATCACATGAACAAAAATACATATCAGGGAACTGCCAATATATTTAACACTTATTATTATGCATAAATTGCCAAAAAGACAACCGTCGTTGTAATGAAATTTAAACAGAGAATGGAAAATAATGCTTGTTGGGAGGCGGCGAGTGAGCGGAACGGTGATCGTGACGTCACGCGTATCCGTGGCGTACTAGCGTTCGGGACTGGAGCGGCGTATGTTCAATAACTTTGTAACTACGGTCCGATTTAAATAATTTAAAAAGATAAATAATTAGCAGGTCATAGTTAACGCCGTACAGTACAGATTTAACGAATATTCTGTAGCTTTACTGATCCCCATTTGTAATCAGAAAAAGTTTTAGCTATTAAAGTCTTATTAGCTTTAAAACTATCGTTAAAGCGCTAAAACCAGCGCCTATAGCGCTACTTTAGCAATACTGAACCGTAGTTCTCGGTGGTCTCATTAGATGACGCCCTTCTGTGATATTTTAGTTTTTTTGTTCATAAATAAATTATAACTCATGTGCATCGAAGCGCGGTCAAAACCATGGACTTGAACTGCTAAACGCTTGTAAACTATCGTGCAGCTTTAATATGGCGCTCGGACTCTGCAATTTGAACTATAAAATAACAGTTACTTACACCTCATACTATGAAGCAAAAGTTCTTACCTTCATGATTGCACAAATTGGTTATTAAATTAGATAACAGGTGCACATTAAAATCATCTGTTATCTAATTTAATAACCAATTAGTGTCAATCCTGAAGGAAAAAACTTTGAGGTGAAACTATGAGCTACGAAAAATTATTTTGCTCCTCGGTGAGGTTTTACACCGAAAGTCAAGTTAGCCTTACTACCTAATTCCGATCCATGCTTATATACATCCATAATGCACACGCCCTGGTCCCAAAGGGGTAGGCAGAGACGACGTATCGCCACTTTGCGCGATCCTGATCCCTGCTTATTACTTTATAATATGTAGGTACCTACCTATACACGTGTGTACGGTGGGCCACAGCTCGGGTTATACAAAATGTAGCCACTATTACCGCTGTAGCGGTGTGTGAAGCTGGAAGTGGCTCACTATAGGTACCAGGGCCCCTAAAATGATGCTTCAAATTAACCAATATGAGAAGTCATTTGGATGAGACTGCAGAATAATTTAAAAATATTTAAATTAGCTTTAATATCAGATTTAACTTCATAGAGGTTTATTTATGCCTGTATTCTCTTTTAAATTAAGCTTTTTTGTTCAATTCGTACTGTAGGTACAGTATTAAGTTTATGTAACAAACAATCCAGTAAGTTAATTACAAATTAATTTGTAGATAAGGTGCCTATGTATATTGTAGATAATAACACACCTCAGGTAGCTGTAATTAACCAGTATAACCGAAAACATAAGGAATTACCCACATTAATCATTTAAATGCAGTCATTAATCAACAGCCGAATTCTAAAGTCGATAATTTATAGACAAAGAACCAAATCGATGCGCAGTATGTTCACAGAATAAATCTCAATAAAATTGATCTCATCTTAAATAACATCATCTTGGAGGGAGTTCGTAGATGTGAAACAAGTAGAGTCAGCATAGACAACCACTATTTTCTCTCGATTTATAAGGTGATCGCAATCAACTGGACGAGGCGTAGCAGTGGCGCGCATTAGAGAAAGTCTAAGTTCAGCAATACATGTCTAAAGTAATAACGAAGTGACCTAAATCGGCACGCTCAGGGTGGGACGCCCGGCCGCCAGATGGACCGACCAACTGAAGAAGGGACCGGAAGCAGCTGGATGTAGAGGGCGTAGGACCGGGTGTGGTGGAGTTTATTGGGGAAGGCCTATGTCCTGCAGTGGACGCCTAAAGCTGATATGAATGCATCAATATAAAATTATTCTTTGGTGGTTACCTACTAATATATGCCTTATTTCCTAAATAATGTTTTGACATTAAAATAGTTTAATTATAATTTCATTTTAAATTAAGGCCGTCTTTTTGTCACATACCTCCCCCAGCTTCTTTCATTTCTTCCATACTCCCCTTCAACAACAAATCGCTTTTTCACCTATCTTATCCTTCATCTTCTGATTCTTAATCGTCCAGTCGTTTTCGTTTTGTTGAGAGTTAACCACTCCGTTAGTTCATAATTATAACGTAGCATATACTTATGCTCATTGCTATTTTTTTGTTATCAATTAAGTATGTATTTATTTATATAGAAGTACCCGATGACGTCTTTCCTTGTCTATTTAACAGCATACGTTAGCTTGATGAGAGTAATTATGATAAAGAATGTAATAAGTTAGGTGTGGTATAAGTAAGTTGCAGTTTTTTTAAATCTGTAATCATTAGTGTAATGATAATGACTAAAAGACTGCAATGTGGCAACTCAGTTTATGAGTAGCTATGTTGATCGTTTCTTCTTTCACCAGATCACTTATTGTTCTCCTATTTCACTAGGTCACTATCGAATCTAGTGAAATGTGATGCATATTGACTATTTTCATTTCTTTCCATTATAAATAAATTTAAATAAATAGAATCCCTGCTCTCACTTTGCTGACGGTACAACCAAAACTGGTTTGTGACGGTATATTTTATTTTATACCTACTACTAACGCTAAACGCATTGTTATCTCTCCTTTCGTCAGAATATTTCAGATTGTTTTGCATTTAATTATTTATAAATAGTCGGTTAGTGCAATGAAGGATTTACGAACTGGCAAGATGTTCATAATTTAAAATTGTTCGCCTCGCAGCGGTGTTTGGCAAATTATTAATTTTACAATTATAATGAGGGGCTTGGGTATTGAAAAAGAGAGCTTCTAGAGGGCTCATATATTGTATAGAGAGGTAGGTGCCATGTGAATGCGCATGATAGGTCTCGACAAAAAATATAACGTGTACAAATGGTATGTATGTACATACATTAATTGTACCAAAATTAACAACAACAAATGGTAATTATATCGCTTTAAGAAATTTCTTCTAGTCTACCAGGCAGCAGTCATATTATTTAGGCACTATTATTATAATATAATAATATTTTAATGTTTCTTTTATTTTGCCATAACTATGCATTTTGAAAGTCTAGCTAGTGGTTATATTTAAGTATATAGTGGTTCTGTTCGTTACCTTTTATAAATAAATAAATATGTTGGGACATTTCACACACGGCCACCTGATCCCAAACTAGGCAGAGCCTGTAATATGGATATCAGACAGCTGATATACATATATAAATACATAATGTTCCCTTATATAAATAACATCCAGTCACAAGGCAAACACAAATGCTCAAGACACGAATGTTTGTCCTGGGCGTGATTCGAACCCGCGACCCCGAACTTCGCAGGCAGGTGTACTACCGACTAGACTACGGGGCCGACTTTTAAATAAATTACAAGAAAATTATAGCTATTCACTTACTGATACATATGCGGTAGCTATAAATAACTTAATGAGTTCAATTATGCACCAAAATGGGTAGGATATAGTGTGGCATAATGTTCTCTTAAATTATATTCTTTAGTATTTATCTTTTTTAGAGTATAATATTTGTACCTAGCTATATTAAAGAAAAATATATAATTTGCATCAGAAATGAAAAGAAGACATTATTACAAAAATCCGTTGATCAGTAGAAGCCTGATCAAGTTATAAACCCAACCAGATTTTCGTCTTTATATTCACCAAACCTTATTCGTTATTAAAAATAAAAACTCAAGTACTTCCTAATCTCATTTACAGATTTAAAACTAAACTTCTGGGTTAAATTGAAAATCGCTTGTCTAGAGTAATACCACTGTAAAAGTAGCCATAACATTTCTAATATCTATAATGAAGGTTGCTTTGTAAAGTAATAAAAATATTCGGCAATTAAAATGTTTGGGCTTAGTACAACCTTATACTTAAGCGTAGTTTATTTTTCACAGCTTACCTATATTTTGTTCCTAAGGAACCAAAGACATTTCAAAAAACTAACTGATTTTCAACAAAGGGCTTTCATACCCTATTTCTCATATCTATACGAAAGCAGACGGATGGACAGCAATATTTTGCACAATTACCTAGATTGTGATCTCTACGTTACAGATATGAGGCATGCAAGCCTTGATGTTGCTTATGTATTTATGATTACTTTTGTAATAATATGGTACCTTTTTTAATTCAAATTTACTACTGTTCATTTTAATTAAATATTTATGTGTATTACGGTCTGCGAAGTTTATAATTTTCGTCTTGGCAGGTAAATCATCAGCCGAAGTACGTCCACCGCTGAACATAATCCTCTGGACATTCATTGGGGGATTTGCCATACTGGTGATCGCAATAGTGGTCTTAATATACACTGGAGAACACTGCTGCCCGTTCCTGGTGTAACCCCTTAGTCGCCTTGACGACACCCACAGGCAGATTAGGGGTGATTAGGGGCCCTATTCTAGGCCGGGAACTACACGACATATGTAAATATATTATCTTTAAATTCCAGTGCAATTTATTAGTATAATATCAAAATGCACCTATACTAGTAGTTTAGTTATTTGTAAATTAATAGTCTGATCCAGATTTTTAAAAATATGTATGCACTTTCGACCTTCATTTTCTTCAGTCTTGTAAGCGTAGAATGATTTGCTTGTGGAATATTATGCAAATAACAGCTCATTACGTCCACTGCTAGCTCCTGAACATAGGCTTTTGATATAATCTCCAACAACATTGTAAGAGTAAAACAATGTGCCCCGATTTCACCAAAAAATCTTGTTTTAATTTCATACAAACAGAACCTGTCATGTACCAAAGCGGTGGGTCCGATGCCTCAACGCGATGGCTTACCTCACGGGGCGTTCGGATGCTTATAACTCATTTTATATCGTTATTTATTGAAAATTAATTGTGCGAAAACACCACGCCAGCTATCCGTTATCAACAACTGTAATACCAGCGCCCATTCAGGGTTTACAAGTTGCTCTATTTGGTATTGAACTTGTATACTTCTCATTATAAATGGATAACATTAATTAATTGACACTATTTAACCATGTGTTGTTGGATTTTGAAGTAGTTTATGCTTCCTTCGTCTGCAGTAAGACATAATTTGATCATCCCCTGCGGCGAAAATTTGTAATTTTATTTCACGAACATTTCTCGAAACATTATCTCCAGCATCAATTTTTATTTTTAGACCAACTATGCTTGCAAAATATCGTAAGAGAGATGAGGGTCCGATTACTCAGTTGATACCCAATCTAAGAATGACTTAACATTATAAATCCTTTAAAACTAAAATAAACCGCTAAGCAACACCTTAAAGTCTATACTCCAATAAATAACATCTGATTTATGAAAATTTATCATACTCTTGAGGCTTAATTTTGAAATGATCTTTGATTATTTCGACAACATATTAAGTTTCTTTTCAATTGCATTGAAATCCAGACCTTGTGTTTTGCTAAATAGAATGAAGTGTCGTTTGTCAAAGATTGCAAGGAAGACATTTTTCAATGTGCAGTTCGAAGTGTGTCTGCGTATTGTTTTGATAAGCTGCAGAACGGGTTTGATGCGAGATTTATGACTGGTATGATTTAATGCGAATAAACTACTCTTTGCCTTCGTTGTATTGATGAATGCTCTAATTTTGGCGCGAGTTTCTAGTCCAGCTGATATTTTGCCTTATTTATCGGGTTTTTCAAATGACTATTTGAAAAATAGATAAATCGCAATGAAATGGATTCCATAGTTATGCAATTTATTTCTATGCGATTTAATTTTCTTTGTTTCATTATTCTGGATTATATATTTCTTAATTACTTTTACTATTTTCTTACATCCTACTTACTTATTCACTTCCTCTAAAAAATCTAATGTCGAAAAACGTATCAAATACGTCTTTAATTCAATAAATTCCTTATACATAATATGTTTTATTTGCCCGAGTGAATCTTATTCGCCTTCTTTTCACCGTAAACTGACGAATTTAATCGCGCTTGGCATCCGTTCTTAAGCATCACTTGGTAATTATTGTAAGTCTTCAATTAAACTATAATAACGGCTTGTGTTGGGCACTCGTTATTTGTTAGATTGGCAGCCCTGTCGCTCGCGGGCCAATGGGGACGTTGTAATGCGGCGCCTGCGCACGATCGCCCGCTGTGTTTTGCAGTGCAAACAACGTAAGAAATATTGGACAAGTTAACTTTAACATACATTAGGATAAGTAAATGGAAAATAGTGCAATTACAATTATAAATGTACTGTTTGATAAATATGCATCAGGAGGAACCAACTCATATATTAACCATGGTTTTTAAACGTTTCTTTTAAAGAAAATAACTTTTCCTAACATAACTTATTATGAAATTATATAATATTGCAATATTTAATACAAAAAAATCTGTATTCGATTATAGGTACTTAATATTTACCGGTTCATTACTTTAATAATTGCTATGCAATATCTACTAAGTACTTGCACAGTTTTGAAAACACTAGTGTAAGCCAATTTTACTTCTATTCCCAATATGAATTCCATTACCAAAAACAGCCGACACACAATTTGGGTTACCGTTGAATCTATTACGAAATGCAGCTGATCCAGACCGAACAGTCACGAGTTCACAACTGCAAGTAAATTGTTCGCCCGTATTCGTTGGTAACCACTAACATAATAAATCATATGCAGTTAGTGGAGATTTGCGTGTCATAACTGTTAGATTTATTGCTATGGCAAGGTCGGCCTTAAAACTAGACATTGGTTGTATTGTTCTATATAATATGTTTTAATTTAGTTTCTAATGCCAAACGGCGCAAATACGCAAACCTCGACTTTATTATCCCATATCTATTTGCAGCTGTCACAATGCAGACATTGTGACCCTGAGGCCAGTGAATTATAGGAGAAATATATAAAAAAATTGGCCATACAACACATCTTATCATCATCATATCAGCCCCTAGAAGTCCACTGCTGGACATAGGCCTTCCCCAATGAACGCCACCACACCCGGTCCTCTGCCCTCCGCATCCAGCCGCTATAGTTATATCTTACATCTTATAGTTATATGTAAACCTTACACCATATAGTTATTTCTTTTTTATTGTCTTTTTTTATTAGTCATTTAGTTATTTATTTCATCGATTTAGTTATATTACTTTAGTTAGTTATTTCCTTTTACTTTTTACTTAGCAGCTAGTAATTTATCATTGCCTTCAGTCATATACTTACCATTCTACCACGACATTTAAGTCAATTTCCTTGTTTTCCATTTAGCAACTTTGGTGATATCATCTACCCATCTGATTACAAATCTCCCCTTTGATGCTCCATTATGAACTCTATCATCTGAACATAATGATTGTAAAGGAACACAAGTTCCACTATATTTCTATAAATCAAGAACTTGTAGTGCCAGTATTTGAAAATATCTATTTAATGTGATGCGAATGTTACGTGACATGAGTTTAATGTGCCACTAAGAATAGACCATATACCTAGTGAATCAATTACTTATTATATTACATTTACAAAACTGTTAATATTTCACCAAATGTCGTACTCATTAATGAACAGGTTTCAGAAATGTGTAGTGGGTAACATCAGGATAATAATTATACATACCTACTGCAAGCTAAGTATATATCTTTAGGAGTTACAACTTGCAAGAAAAAGTCAATATTATATATTTATAGGTTAAAAATTGATTTAAATCAATGGAGTTAAAATTTAAAATTTATTTATTGCATAACTATCTGTAACTATTATAAAAGATCATTGTTCTGCCTACAAGTCGTGTACTTTATGAGCACAAAGCAAGATAACGTTTTAAATTAATATAAAAACAAGACAACACAAGTTCGGGTGTCATATAATTATCTTTATTAAATAAAATGTATTAAATTGATAATCTATCATTTTATAATTTTAGTGTGACCATCATTTATATTATTAAACTAGCTGTGCCCGCGGCTCCGCTCGCGTGTACTACAGAATCCGCTCTCATTCCCACTTCCGCTGCCGTTCCCTTTCCCACTTCCACTTATACTCTCACTCAGACTGTTAATCTCCCAATCTCAATCCCTATCTCAAAACAGACAAACGGACAAAAAAATCAAAAATGACCGAAATGTGTACTGTGACTGGGTCCAGGTCCAGGTCAAGGCCAAGGCCAAGGCCAGATCCAGCTCCTCAATCAAAAGTTATACGAATTTATAGTTTTCTTAAACTCACATACATTACATTGGTACCATAACCGCTCCCGCTACCGCTCACGAATTCCGTCGTGTATTGAAACCCTACACTTCTTTGTTGTATGCGAGTTTTCGAAAACTATAAATTATTGCTTTCTCTTTCATAATGCGAACTGCTAAGGAATGGAACTCTGCCAGCTTCGGTATTTCCGGACAAGTACAACTTGGATCCTTTTAAAGGATGAGTGAATAGGCATCTTCTGGGTAAGCGTGCTCCACCTTAGGCCTCATCGTCACTTACCATCAGATGTGATTGAGGTCAAGCGTAAACCCATCAGGAATAAAAATAAATTGCATAACTTTTGATTGACTGGGCCGATCGCAATGAAATAAAGCCTATTACACAGAATTAAGCACTATGTTTCTGTGAAAAGTCCATCGAAATCGGTTCAGTAGTTTTTAAGTGATGCGTGCACAAACAAACAGACAAAAATTCCAAAAATAATTGAAATGTGTTCTTATTATTATCCTTAGACCCCCAATTTTTTTTTTTTGTTGAAATATCTTCAATGTACTATTCCTACTACTACTACTCTATTAACCAATATGGTCTGTTGCTAATGATTTTGTGAGTAAATGATTTATTGTTTATTTATTTGTACATGCATTTAGTCCATTCACTTAAAAAACCTATCGCAATACATGTTTCAGGTACCGTGTTGTTGGGCCCCTATCATATCCCTCCTTTGCATCTGCGTTCTTGGCAAAATCGATAGCACATGACACGAATAATAATTCATTTTAATACACGTCACTCTGGTTATTGTAAAAAAAATGTATGCCAGCTCGGCACGTAGTAAGGTATCAATTATTGGTAGCCTGTAAATCAACATACCCTACTGGAAATGCCAGCACAATTATTGATCGATTAGTTCGTATACTGTGGTTATTTTACTAGGGAAGTCGGTACCTATGAACTACGGAAACTGTTTATTACAGATGTACCATTACGTTAGCATTGCCAAAATATTTTTATTATTGCCATAAACGAGTCTGTAATTAAATAATTATCTTACGCGTAGTCATTTTACTTATCCGGCGGATATAGAGTTTTATTCATATTATAATCTATAGCTACATAAATAGGACATAAATACTAAATAAGAAATTTACAGTGCCAATTTGGAAGGAACTACAGCTAGATGTCGTCCTAGGAGGACATTCAAAGTTCAAATTAGTAATGTCCTCAAAAATGCTGGGGTCCGCAGTGAGAAAAATAAAAGGAGGTGTATGAAAAGGTTGATGAATGTGAGTGAGGCTAGTGAGGTTTGTCAGAATCGTGCAAAGTGGCGATCCATCGTCTCTGAATACCCCTCTGGGGCCAGGGCGTGTACATTATGTATGTATGGATACTAAATAAATAAATAAATATTCAACAAACAAATCTGTATGTTGTCACAACTATTTATTTACTTATTAATTTAACTATTTATTGCACACACACAGATAAAACAAAAATAATACATTAAAAAGAAAAACAAGTACAAAGTACTATGTAGTAGATTTAGCTTAAAATACGCCTAAATCCTAAAGTACCTACATAATAAGGTTCAGAACAGTTTTTTATGCAATTATTATAGATTTTTTTCAGTTGGCATTCAATATTTCTTTGCCAGATGAAGAAATTTATTTATTCTTTATTCACACAAATATGCACAAATGTGAACTTCATAATAAATAACTTACCAGCTCAACATTATGAAATAATGATGTGAACCTTTCGAAAAATAGAGAAAAATTCTGAAAGATAAACTAGAGGCACTTGAGGGTTAACAATATAATATTTCACATGAATAACCCTTTGTGAATCATGAGGGGTGGTTAGGAAATTGTGCTGCGCCTTCTCGGATCAGCCGATGGATATAGTCGTGATACACGCCATATGAGCGATAGGCTCATCCACGAAATATGATAGATTGCGCCAAATATACGTTCATGTTGCAACATATTCCTGTCAAACATCCCCGGCATACTTTTCAGAATGATGCATATAATGTGAAATTATTTATGTTATTAATTCTCTGTTGACTAACTTATGAATAGTTTTTTTTTTAATTTACTTCATTAACGAGTAGGTATATTTAAAACTATTTTATAGCTTGTTATATTTTATTATGTAGAATTCGTCGAAGTTCATTCATGCCTCTTGTTGAACTCAGACAATATAGGTTCCTAACTCTCGAATGAAAGAAGACCCTAAAATGGATAGAAACAAGCTACCAAATGAAAAAAAAACAATTTGCAACAGCATTCAAAAGTTCAAATCAAGACCGTCAATAAAATCAAATATTAACTATCATCTAGATAATAAAGATAAACATTTTATTGAATGAGTACACAATTGATATAATCCGATAGCAAGAGGTAATTGTGTGATATAAGAGATGCGTGAACTCGTACTGCTATTACACACGCAAGCGTGGTATAGAGACATAAATATCGAACAATGAGTATTATAAGCTCTATAAACGGACATTGAATTGATACCTATTAGGATAATGATATGTAATTATAAATGAGTTGGATTACAAAAATAAACACTGTAATTCAAACAAAGGGCACTAAATAAGATAATTTATTATTATTTTTATTTTACATTTGTTTCGTTTTACCTATGTAAATAAACATAAAAATTCTAAACAAAGTATAGTTTTAAATGGAATTTAAAATAAAACAACATTATTTCTTTAAATATTAGTGTGTAAAGATAATTTTAACTTATTAATCTCTAAACTATCCAACTGTACAAAACAGTATATCTAGTACGTTATTAATTGCACAATGTTTTTTAATAAAGTATAGTAGACATTTAGGTAGTTTATGGTCTTTGTTTTCTAGATAGGTCGCGTCGACTGTGGGAAACTGTGCAACTGTTCCACACCTCTATAAATTCAACAACATTTCATGTGCTAAATACTTACAATATTTCATTTTAAGTCTAGACACGTAAGTGTTAAGATAACGACCTATTTTATTACTATAAACGAATACATTTAAATAAGGAAAAATAAATACAAGGGTACATTTGGTCATATGTCTATACGGAGCCGACATAGTTCATGCACTAAGCCTAGATATTAAGTATGTATTTGCAGAATACAGTAAAGAATACAAAAATAAAATTAATAACTAATCATATAGAACTCTACAATATAAATAATATTAAGACTTAAAGTTTAACAAATCCAGTATTGTGCATATAAAATCAAATACAATTGAAGTCCTTATTTGATTTATATTAAGTTCTAAATCTAATATTTATCATTTCCCTGTCGGTGCTAAGATAACAATAAACAATGGATAAGTTATATTGCTATAATCCAGACACAATAAGCGGTAGGAGAGTTGTAAATACAGACTGCGCCCTCTAGTACTAGCACTGACTCGTATAGGGTGGTGACTAACATCTAGGTAGGTAGCTAACATCATAACCGTCGTAAACGTAACTTTTGAAACAAAATAAACTGGAACAGCATTAAAAACAAAATATTTATATTTTAATCCATCAATCCCTACAACTACGTGATAGGTATGTGTCAGTGTGTGTAAAGAAAACTCGGTGTGGCTTGCGAGATGCGACTAGTTTTAGCTACACATAGCCAAAAAGAACAGTTAGATGGGTAAATGGAAGTTTTAAATAAAAATAAATCCTGTGTAAAAATAAAACTTAATTAAGACTTCATATTTTTTGATTATTTTATCGCTAGATCGCCGGAGATATTTCAGAAATGTACGAGGGAAAAATGACACAACAATAGAATTTAGTTATTAGACGCAAACCACATTTTAAAAGTCGTCACATAACGGTGCTTAACATGCTAAGTATTTTAGAAACAGAGTATTTATTACCGTTTACGCTTCGGTAATCGGTACCTTAAAATCATAAAGGAACTATTAATATAAAAATTACCATAATTGTTATCATATTATAGAGACAGTTTCATGTTTCTCTATGAAACAATTACTTTTACTTTTACGACCAGATAACGTAATTCTAACATTACCAACACAAATAGCTCGAGTGTCTTCTAATCCTTAAAACATCACTAATCTAGCCATCATAATATTATTTTATAGAAAAAAATTCTACAGATTACTTCTTAATATAAAAGATAAACGTATTTTAATATTACTATGGTAAACTTGAACCCAATATAGTTTAGTAACAACAATATTTTTGGAAAAAATTTCGGTGGAAATTCAGTAACTTCGTGTTCTGTTTAGGTGTATAAAGTTTCATTAGAATCTGCCCCTCCATTAAATAAATTTAAATTGCAAGATTGTATGGTATATACGAGATTGTAATAACCCTCTTTTTTCCTAAATGAAGTCTAAGAACGTAATTTAAAACAGGTTGCTGCGAAAAACACAGTACACTCAACCTAGAGACATAATGATTGTAACTGCCTGCCGTTAAACATGGAACCGCGTACACACTAAGCAAATTTGTATCCACTACCGAGCATACTACGCTAGAAAATGTTCACTGGCGTGTGTTTACAAACAGACAGAATCTAAAATTGTAGTATCATAAAATATTATCGTATGATACTTTGCTAGTCTCGTGGTCTGGTGTACACCACGTGAGTAATTTTTATTAGGACCTTGAACTTGTTCACAATTTATTCGGTCGATAATTCAGACGCGTACTCACCGGCTGGGCTGATGACTCGTGTACCATTGTGGGGAGTGATATCATTCATAATAGCTGTTATGTTTGGTGCTATTAAGGTTTATATGTAAGGCAACTATTACAGTTGCTTACACCAACAATACTATTTTGAAATAAAATTGTAATGTTTATTACTTACATTAAATTTGACTGTAATTCTGAATTGAGTATTTAAATATTTCTTTCAATTCAATCAACAACATTATCAGTCAGGGTTTATGGACAGCTGAACACTGTCGTTTGTTTAAAAATTCAATTTTATAAAGGGTTGTAGTTTACGAAGAGAACGAAAGAAACGGCCTTCCTGTTAGTGTTTTTAAATGATGTAAGTTGTTTATAAACTTATTTAAATATTTTAAAGAATTTATTCAACAAGTGGCAAACGTTTAACAGAACAATTCAAAAAATAATAATTATAAAATATTTTTGAAAACAAATTGTGTGCTAACAAGTATTGGTAATTACTGTTTTCAAAATTTATGCCGTTTTGTTGGTACGTACCTAAAAATCAAGTCAAAATCATTTATTGCATATGAGTACACTTGGTACATTTATACACGTAATTTTTTTTATCGAGTAGTAGTAGTAATTACAATATTGAGTAGGTATAACTAGAACCAAAGGCGTGCAAAATTTCAGCCCATCGGTTGGGGGAACTGGTATAAAATTCCGTTGCAGGAAATGACCCATATATACAAACAGGTGAAGTAAAATAAAAGCTTGAAAAAATAAATTCAATAACTCAATAAATTGACGCTTAGCGCTTTATGTAGTTTTGCATGACGCTAGTTTCAACTCAGCTAAAAAAGTAAAACTTGCTCATGTTTTTCATCAAACACTGTAGCAATCAATTCGTGTACTCAGAAACGAAGATCTGCCCTCAGGGTGGCAGGTAACGGAGACGAGACCGTCTCGTGTGCGTCGTGCCTTGCAAATCGGCGCTCGCCAGATTATACCCGACTATTGTAGCAATAACGAGAAAAGCACAATTTGACACAAAATATGAATTGATTTTGCCTTTATTGAAAGGAGTAATGAAACAAGAACATTCAAGCAACGAAATATGGATTAAAACTGCATGTGAGATTCTGAGTTAATAGTATGAAAGTAGTTTAACGCTGAAGTATTATAATATAATTTAGTAAGAAATAGCGGAGATTTTCGAAGAAATCATCTAATCGATGACCAAATTTCGGGGTTGAGTAGAGCGAGAGTAATATTTGCTAAAAGCTAAAACTAAATACAGTGATTCCTAAATGTCACGCTATTTGTCCCTAGTATAATATATTTTTCCTGAGTAAATGTATAAGTGCTTTATGAATGTCAGAAAATTAAACAGATCATGGTTGAAACTATAGCCTTAGTTACATTATCCCAAAATATAATACAGATATAGGTACCTAATTTAAAACACCAAACTGAAAGATCGTGTTGCTCACGTTATTGCAGTATAAGGTAAAATCCCGCCCTCGGTATCACAATGGCAAATTGCTGATCTTTGACATCGGCAGGAACAATGGAGAGACGCAGCGCGCGATTTATGATGTGCAGCGACTGTCGCGGATTCAATAATCCTGCGCACTGCGCGGACGCATTGGCGCACGGTCGACTGCGATTAGTCACGTGAGAAAATGAGTACCTACTATTTGATCTTATGATTTTTAAAAAGGATTTAATTGATTATTATTATTATTAGGTAGTAATTTAGTTTCTTATCAATGATTTTTTTTTTAATTTAACGATTATGCTCGCATTGCGAACAATACTGTGAGATAAGCATCAATGTATTATTGGTTGAGTCTATATTTTAAATATAAAAAAAACTTACGTAATTAATGTAGGTAGGTGGTATGGTAAATATTTAGACACGAATTTGGGGAAGTCTATATCCAACAGAGGACTTCGACAGACTGCTGCTGATGAAGGTAGAGAGAAAAAAATGATTAATGTGCTTCAGAAATAATTAACTCCATTGAAGAGTCACACTCCGATTTATGACGCGAAACGACTGTCACAGATTCAATAATGGTGCGCAGACGCAGCGCCGGGGCGTCCCACGATTTTCTGACGTGTGATACAAGAGAATTGGCTGTGATTTGCATGCCGGTTGTACAAGGTATGATCAAAGATTAATTAAAGGTTATTTAATCTAATCTAATTTTGTGCACCTGACTTTTTACATTGGTAGTACCTATTTGTATTGAGAAACCTACCTATCTAATGTTTAAGATGGCTATTACAAAGTTATCTCCTATATAAACTTTCAATTTAAATATTTTAAAATGAAAAGCCCGATTGCCCGATTCTAATAAATAACCTTATATGCACCTAATCAGGACACGAAATTATTTAAATTGTGCAGACTACTTTTTGTTATAATTTTTAAAAAAGATAAACAACACTTAATTGTAATTTGAAATCAATATAATTTAGTGAAAACTATTTTAGAAATTCATTTTTTATTATGATTGCATTAGGTACGTACATAATTTGATAAAATCGAGTGTTTTATTTGAGGAAAGTCTATGTCCAGCAGTAGACGGTTAAGGGCTAACATGATGATGATGATGAGTGATTTATTATGCACATTTAAAAACAATACTCTTAAATTATTACAGTAAATTACTTTCGATGACTAAATAATTTAATAATTCAATTATCAGGTACATATTATACCTATATACATATCAACTCAAGAAAGTAAGTACTTATTTAAATATTTTAAACCATTATGGTTCATCCTTAAATGTTTTAGTAAACTATTCATTCTCCTGACCCCGTTAACGTGATAGTATGAAAATCGTAGACCATACCGTTATTTAACTTCGCGTTAGAGTCAATTTGCGTTTGTGCAAGTTAAGATGGATTGTAACTAATAATTTTGTTATTATTTCTTGACGTATCTAATAGCCAAATTACCATGACTTTCTACAGAATATCCACCTGTATGTTATTACCTTTAACCAAGTAAAGAGTTAAGAATGTACAAGGTATTCGGAAAAGATACAAAAGTATCGACGTCATTTCATATTGTTACTAGAATTATTTAAGTTAGGTATTTGTACCTATTTTACTTAAAAGCAAAGAAAAAGATAAATCAATATTCTACAGTAAACGGTAAAAGTTCTACAATAAACGTATATTAATTACACAGCAAAAATACCCTATAGGTATGCCTTTTACGTCTGTCAAGGTATGAAAAAATGACTGTAAGATCCTGAATTGTAAAATCGCAAAGATTCAAAGACGTTATCCAGCCTTTGTTCTTCTTGCGAATATAATTTCTAAAGAAATGTCCATTGAGTAACAAAACCGTAAAAATTGCACAACATTTTGGTCATAAAACAGTTATTTCAACGGTAAACTAAACAATAGACTTGTACCTGATTTTTAAAGTCTTTATTGGTTTTGACCACAAAATTTTGAATAGAAACGTTATTCTTTGTAAAGTAATTCCGTTCCAAATTTTGTATTGAATGTTCTCTGGTTTTTGCTTTAAAGCTCAAAGGTAGTCATAATTTATTTACGCAGTTCCAATTTTCATATGTAAAAAATACGAATAACTTAAAGCTGTACTTCTAAGACTTGCAATGACATAAATATGTAGGTACTATAATGACTTTACTAGAACACTACGTAGTCGTATCTCATTAAACATTAATCGACCATTCACAACTTAGGTACCAAATAAATTCCCTTTCGCAAAATTACTTCATAGACAAGATGACAATTTAAGTTAATTAATTAAGGCATAAAGTTTCCAAAAAGCTGAGTTCGTAACCGTTAGTGACGTAATCAAACAGCTGATCCTATAAAATATGTTGTGAACGGAACCGCAATAAAAAGGGACCGCGCGCCTCGCGAGGTTCTTGGGCTCGATGCACAGTGAAACACGTAGTGAAGCAAAATATCAAAATTCTAACACATCGTGGTTTTACTCGTTAAATGAGAAAACTTTTAAAAGTCAATGTCTGGAAAATAAACATTAATCAAAATATTTTATTTGTTTAATTATTAGAATGTGTTATGCAAGGTGTCAAACTGACAAGTCGATAGGTAAATTTTATCTAAAACCTTAGCGTACATAGTTTTTTGAAATGGTTTTCTTTAGAATATTGTATGTGGTCAGGTACAATGTAAGTTAATTAAAAAGCGAAATGATAACTATGTTAAACAATGAAGCTAGTAGCCAATATTTCTTAACAACTGTTCTTCGCATTAACTACAATTAAAATCACGATAATTGTTCAATTTCTACGTTTCCTTGCAAAGTGGATATATGAATTTATAAATACTTACTTATTACATTTTTATTTCAAAACTGATCACTAGCTTTGTTGCTTGATATTAAAAAAAAAGGGTTTTTATTTGAACCATTGCAGATCACGGTAATACCTATATTCTTCAGAAAACGTGTTAGTGTGTACGGGCTTTGGTTCGGTGGCCGACGCGGCTTACTCGTAAACTGTCGTTGTTACAGCGTTCGGCTCACATTGTGACGTTTATACAGACTCGGGCAGGTGTGAACATTATCTTAATTCAAGTGCTACCGAACGATCTGGAGGTGTGTACGGCACTTTATATAGCAAATTGAAAACAGCTTTTGAAATCTGCCGGCTTATTGATATCGGTAATGTTTTATACGAGTATAGTGTAAACCTAACTTTAGAAGTATAAATATAAGGGAAGAAATCGAGTCATTAATTAAATACGATATTTTATTATGATAAATGGAGTATTATTTTTTTCTTATTTATTTGATTAATTTATAAAATTATAGGTATGTATCGAACTCCGAAAGATAGAATTCATAGAATTTATTTGCTTGAACGGTAATTAATAGTAATGTATTTTTTTTAACCTAGCTATTAAATTAAATTTAAGTTCCATAGATAAATATGTGTACTAGCCTGAAATCTCTTTAAAATCACTAGTCAGTTAGTTCTCAAAGTAAATGGGTGTAGTTTCAGTTTCAGGCTTCCACGCGGGTCACCGGGCCAGCCGGAAGGGTAGGGGTCGCCGCCCTCACCGCCCGCCCCGGATAAAGAGCTTACTAAAAGTACAAGTAAAAACGTACAATTGAATAATAAACGTTTATATTGCTAACGGGTTAGTTATAAAGTAGTGATAAAATGACTTTTTACGTTTACAAATCTATTTCACTTATTTAATTTTTATTTATTTATGCTAAAACATTTAACCATATTGACTCATTGTAACTCATATGAATATAATGTTTCTTAAAATAGTAATAGTAGTTAAAGAAGTACAAACCTATTATTTAAAAAAAAACTATTAACCATCCACCACAAAGAGTTCGATAGATATTTGATTTTATACATTATTTATCATGGATTAGATCTAAAATGATTCTAATTTCAATTGCAAATGTAATAACAAAATCTGAACAGTTCGTTAAACTCCAAACTGGTGGAATTCGAGCAAAACAACCAATTAACTTGCGTGTCAAACGCTTTAATTGCACAACTAAGTTTAAAATAGTTGTATTAAAATAAAACTAGGTTTTTCTAAATACCTATGTCCTACCAATACATGTTATATTTCTTTGCAGTGTGGAAATCGTTGCTTTGCTATTACATTACTAACATAGGAACTAATAATAGTGAATTTATATGCTAAGTTATTAGTATGAATATTGTAGTTAGTTTACAGTTTGACATGCAACATAGCGCACAGTGTATGAAAATGTCCCATATGCGGAAAATAAATGCTAATTGAAAACACAACTTTGTACACAATAATTATTCATAGAACTATATAAATTAGGTATAGTCTAAGTAAATTATAGTTAATTTTAGCAACTATTTTAATTAATAGGGTCATTGAAGTAATTTAGTCTATTTTTAACGTTTTGCAGGAGAGAGCGGTATTTTGTTTTCCTATTCTACTAAAGACTATGTTTAGTTTAGTTGTTTGAGGCGACATATTTCGAGGCGCGCCGGCTCCGGCTCCGTGCGCTCGCATTAAACAAGAGCGGTCTTTGTCCTCTTAAATAAAACCACTGCCACATTTTTACAAATAATTTTAAACACATTATAAATCGCACAGAATTCTCTTCCACATCACGTTTTAGCGACATAATTCAAACAACACGATTAAATTTTCTTGGGCAATTTAAATACACTTTATTAAGTTGTTTTACACTCAGATCATGAATGCGTTTTCCTTTGTAGACATGACGCCAAACCGCATCATGTTTATGGATTTCAAGTGCAGTATAGGAGAAAATCCTCATTATGATTCTGCGCGAGCGCCGATGATTCCAACATTCGTGAGGTGACAGACAAACGCATAGTCATCTCCCGTGATGCGTGTGAAAAAGTAAAGGTATGGTACTTCCACATGGATGAGCAAAGGATACACCAACATAGTCAAAAAGTAATTTTAGGTACAAACTGAACGCGCGTTATCCAATTATTTATTTAGTCTAGTCTCTATTTATTTAGGCTTTGAAACCTCCTTCGAAAAATGATGACACCTATCATGCTCGCTCCTGATTACAATGTAAAATTTTGCGATACGTGTGTCACATCTCATCGCATCGCAAATTCAGCAGGCTTTGATCAAACGCCGCCGCTACGTTTAACCGTTGTAGGGCTCTGTGGTCTACAAATTATTTTTCATAAATATTTTGCCTCAATGACACTCATCAATTAACATCATTTATTCCATCTTCTCTTTTGATAATATTTATTCATTTCAAATTTTTTCACGGGATGGAGCTCATCAATATGGTTTTAAGTACGTATAAGTCAATTTTGGTGCATGTGAAAAATTTTCGCTTGATATGTTTGAAACTCATATTTACTGTAAACATTGGGCCACTTCATGTCTGAAAGAAATTTCACTAGATAATTTTTCGTCACTTTGATTTAAAAATAGACAAATAAATTTTGTTCACTTGTAAATAACAATGGCAAAATCAATCTGTTATCAAAACTGAACGTCCGCAACATTCGAAATCTAAAATAAACTGATGTTTCTAATTCAAAAGAACACCGCTATAGATACCGAAAGGTGGATATCTTAATTTTGTAGTCCTGAGGGTTAATAAATTATAATTTACGATTGTGTTCCTGGACAGTGACCATGGTAAAAAAACGGCCTGTATAATAGAAACGTCGTTTTTTCGAGCCACATGCAACGTTTAACCGTAGACTTTCGACCGTTGTATCAGACCTTGACTACAGGATAATTTGGCATAAAGAGTCACTGCCACGACTATAGTGATCTCTTTCTAGGATACTGCACTTTGATTTCTACATAATTAATTCTCAACCTCAAGGCCTAATTTAATAACTTTTTAAACGCAAAACTTTAAGCACGTGTGTGAACAACCAATTAAGACATTTTTCTAAGGAAATTATACGAATTTAATTATACATTTAAACAATGTATTATGTGAGTTTCTTAAAACGTTGACTTCTAGTCAGATAAATCATTTGAGTAAAATAAATTTAAGCACTAATTATGTTTTATATTATGTTTTTAACTATAGGTGAAGTTGCTTAACAACCACATCAGGAAATAGAGCAGGACAGGTATATTACGCAAGGTGTGTCTTCGAATTGAAAGGGTTTATTAGCTAACTATCTGGTGGGGCCCATACATCATGGGTTTCGGCGCCGGCGCAGGCTTTCTGTTTAAACCCGCCTTGAGTGTTTAATTTTATTGCATCATCATAACGAATCTACTGTTTCAAGCGAACACAGCACATACCAATTCTTAAACATTTTTTTCAAATTAAAATGTTGCTAAATGGATAAATATTGAAAGGTCGCTTGCTTTCACTAATATTACGTGATTTAACACTAACAATCGATGCTTCCATAAAGTTTTATTAATGGATAATTATTAAGATTCCTACCGAAATGGTGTGATAAAGTTTATTGGTCGTTAGATCGAGAGCCGAGTCAAATTTAAGAGTGCCGTGACGGATCTGTTGAATTCGACACGAGTTGTAAACATAGTGTGTATGATTGACCAAGAATAATTAAAAAGTAGCGAGAGGCCATAACACGAGGTAAGTGCATCTATTGGTGACCTACATAAATTCGTGTTTTATGGAAACAGAAACACTTACATAGGTAGTAGATACTACTTATCAATTTTACAATAATTTATATGATTAATTACCGAAAAAAAATCTCTTAAAGAAGCAATTGTATTGCATGTCGCTATGACGTCAAAAATGTTAATTGCGCACGAGTTCTATTAAAACGCTAATTACTGCCAATCAGTTGGTTGATTATCAACTTAATAGCAAAGAAGCAGGATTCATAAAATCCGATCAACGAACTTGGTTCAATTCAAAAGACGCATCGTTGTGTAAAACGCTAGTTTCGGCACGAAGTCCTCTACATCAAAGGCAGAAGTTCAAAATATCCTAAATGCTAAAAACGTTCCATTATAAACTTTATCTCGTTACCAGAGGGTGTATCGGAGACTTGATAAAAATGAAGGAGGGTTTTCCCATTCAAGAAAACTCGACTATTGGTGAACGAAATAGCTTTTAAACTTGCTTGTCTGCCAGAAAGATTTTCAGTAAAGGCTAGTAAGGCAGTTATTTATAAGAAGTGTGTGTTACCGTGCACTGTTTATGTGAAATTAAATATGGTTTAATAGTTTACTAAGAACGGGTTAGCTCTCGCAAAAATTAGTTTGCAATTTCGCTTATAAAGGGGATGTGGTTAAGTAAGTTTTGTTGACGTTTTGCCTTTATTAAGTGTGTAAAGTTCAACACTGTAGACAGATTGCACTAATATTATCTTAATTTATTTTTATGTTTATAATTCAACTCAGACTAAACTTGGTCGGTTTAAAAAGTCTTTCTTTGTAAATAAATACTTTTATAGACTGAAAATAATCATATTAACTAGAATTTACAAAAGCCTCTAAGTATAGTTTATAAACTGTGTATGTTAGGTCACTTGACCAGGGGCCCTAATCCGTAAGTATTTATCGGTGTTTGAGGTTCAACTACGACAGTTAGACGCCAAACGCTTATACGAATAGGGCACATGAGAGTACCAAATTATAGTAGTTTTTAGTTATTCGACGGACAAACCAGCACCCCAGTTGGCGTAGCGTCAGCATTATGCTGACTCAACGCCATTTTGTTGCTGCGACACATACCTAGATTTTTTTAAACTATAGTTTGTAAACCTGTCTTGTATGTTAGTTTTTTATACATGTATGTATCGTAGCTATGAATAAATGACCTATTCTATTCTACAATTTAAATATTAAAAGAAATTTGACGTCATTCAGTTAAAAAGTGTTTGTGAGACTGTGAAGAACGGATATATTACATACAGCATGATTTATTTAAAAGAAACTATTACGAATACTATTTAATACTACGATGTCAGGTAGACGTTAGATAACAGATGTGTCGAACACATAGTAAAAGCCTCCAGCTTAATACGATTTGTAACAACTGGAGTATTTTATTCAAATATAATCGACTATCGTCTGAAGTGTGGGCTATCGTATCGTACACGATTAATAAACCCGACAGACTTCCAACTGACTAAGGAAAGCTTTCCGTGCGAAGCGAAGCGATAACAGTCGAATGTCTGAATACAGCACATAAGACTGTATCTAGAGATCTAGTCTATAAATCAGCACATTTTCTAAATATCACATTCATCATCAGGTTATTTTGGTCTCCACTGCAGGAGCACAACCCTCTCTCATCTGCTGGAGACAGACGGAGGATTTGGCCTACACTCCCCGCGCTGGCCAGACGAGTTGGGGAGGCCTGATTGATGTTTTATAATGTATTCCCTTAGTTGCCTTGTACGACATCCACCACGGGAAGAGTTGGAGTGGTCCTATTCTACTCTACCGGAAACCACACGGCATATCACATTATAAAATATTATTCAGGACCGAAAATAATTAAAGAAAATATAGTTTAAAATAAGTAGGTACTATTATAGAAACAAGACCTCCAAGACCTTAATGTTGAGAAATTGATAAAAAGGTAATCACGCCTTCCTGGTTAACTAGAAATCTTTGAAAATTACTACCATTTCTTCAATAACAAAATGCACTTAAACTTTTTATATATTATCTTATTCTTCGGGCATTGGCCACAACACAACACAACTTTACTATTAAAAATGTACTTAAATAATATTGTGTAGTATATGCTTACCTAATTTATTAATTTTGAACGTAAGACTGAATACATACTGACCAAGTTGATACAACAACATACAAGCAAAACTTTTTCCGCATTAAATATTTAACGCTGACATTATATCCAATATTGCAGCGTTCGTATGATGGTAGCGCAGCTTTATATAACGTTCCCCGGCACAGCGACCGATAGACCGACTTGTTATATAGCTGTGCATTTGTACATCTATTAAACACGTTTATTTTTATACACGTGAGGCATTGCTGAGGATGATTATGCATTTCTAATTGATACCTAGGTATAGGTACTTGCTTTGGTAACGTATTGAAAAAGTTCTGAAATAATGCTTCATTTATGAATGAAGTGTGTAGGTACGTATGTATGATATATTTATAGTCTATATAACCTTATATATCATAGCTTCTAAGTTTCTAGTTTTAAACTTCTAAAATAAAGGAACCTACTTTGATCTGACATATCTTTTAAGGTATATTTTAACTAAAATGGAATAAATCGTCTAAAGCAATACGATCTTCTTCATTGTAGTAAGTATTTAACTTCTTTTTGTTTTATTTGTGTAACCAATGTAACTTACAAAAAATATTTGTGTGCACTACTAAAATTGTATGTCGGAAGTTTAAAATGCAATGCTGAGTAAAAACAAAGAGTAAAAAGAGATCAACTCTCGATGCAATCGTTACGATGGATAAGCAAACTACTGGGCTCTATGTGGAGCTGTTACCCGATAATTTTCAATGCAACGCAACCCGTAACAACCGATCTGAGGTCACGGCTTTAGGATAATATTACAATCTGGTGTAGTATCTTGTAACAGATTTTACTACTCAGATACAGCTACAGTACAGTAATATGGTTGTTTTGTGGTTATGTTGTATTAAGATTACTAAGGACATTCACAAGAGAAAACCAGTGCAAAAGCACTACAAAAAATATAACCTATTCGTAGCTTCAGAAAATAATATTACAATCATACCTATTATTGTCGCAGAAAATGATAAAAATACTATTGTTAAGATAGCTTTTGTTCATTCATAACATCAGTTTAAAAATATACTAGTAAAAATTATCATCAAAATACGAATATGTTAGTGTTTAAATTCATCAATCGCCATTTCTAAGGGAGACGACGATAGTGTTACTTTTAGTAATACTTATGTGTCGATACTTAATACTTGTGTTGAGTATAGTTTTCACAACAGCGTGTTCAACACTTAACAAATTAAAGTATGAGTCACAAAAGTTTAGATGAATCTGCAATTATTAAAATATAATGTTCTAAGCCAAAGAAAATAGCTGTTTACATATGACAATTAAATAATTAGAATTATTTATTTTGCAGATGATGACTTTGAAGATGCACTTGGAGCTTTCATCGATAATTCACACACCGCAAGGTAGTCGGCATTCGTATTATTTATCACTTCACAGCTGCTGCACACCTATGATCGATCCTTATCCAAGATGGCCGCCGGCGCGCGCCTCGAACGGGCGGGAAACGTGCGCGCGCGCACCTCCTCCACTGCAGACCCGTCAATCTTCTAAAACGATTCGAATTTAGAATCTTTGTAATTCAAATTTTACGAACACGACAAACGAAACGTGCTGACTCACAGACGGTTTGCGGTGTACTAAAAGTTAAAAAATAAACGTATTATCTTTAACGTATTCACAACTTGAAACCCATAAAACATATCTCCCCCATTATTAGTTTATGGCTTGCGACTGTTACTGGGCTATTATGCTGGTATTTTTGTGTGTATCAGTGTTTGTTTTGATTGTGTGCGGTGGACGGCCGGCCGAACCAATTTGGGGAGTCAGCACAAAATGCCTTTATTGAGCAACTGTTCAAGTCTTTTAGCAAATACAATCAAGTAAGGCATTTTGTGCCTATTGTAGTACGGCATCTTAGGGATCAAATTGTAACCAACCATTGATTTTAATGTGTTTTATTGTATTTTTATTACCACTAGCGTTGCCAGCTTCAGCACAGATTAGATAATAGCTACTACGGTATCATGTTTCTATTACAAACTTAGGTACCTATAGTTAAAAGTAGGTTATAAGCTACTGAACTAAGTGAACAGTAAAATCTGTGAAGCCGTTTTCCTGCCTTTACTTACTTTTATATCTAAAGATGAAAGAGGAATGTAATCCTAATCCGATAATAATAATCCGAACGATAATTTGTACGGTTGTATTTTTTAACAATGATTAGGAAGTTTCTCTTCTTTGAAATTTAAAAAAGAATTAAATTATTTTTTAAATACAGTTATTATAAATCAATGGTGATATTAGAGATAGAGCTATTTTCCATGTAGGTAGTTAATTTAGGTACCTACCACTGACATAGACAAAACATAGGGTGGGGACTATTATGGGGATTTTTAATCTTATTTTTAAGGTATTTTGGTATATAGGAATATGTATATATTAAACATAGGGTAGAGGCATTTTCCAAGTAGGTTCTTATATAAGTAACCCACTATAGCCTATAGTCCCACATTTATTTAGACAAAATAAAGAGTGACCTAGATATACAAAATGTTAATATTTTATGTGTAAAACATCTAGCTGGTTAGAGCCAATTAGAGATTTGAGTTAGGTACAATTGACTAAAAAGTTTAAATTTTGTTCTATAAAATTGTCCTACCCTATCCTTCCTATTTGGTTTCATTAATATAATTATTATTTCCGATATGTGGTAATTTTGGAATAGTGTGGGCTACATTGCACGGCCCTATGATTCTTTTTCTTTAATTACTTAAACATGAAATAATCAGAAGAGTTTTACATTTACATTACATTTAAAAAGTAAGCAACTAGGTAGTGATTACAATATCTCATTTTCCTTTAATATAGGAGCATTTAAAATGTTTTGGCCCCGAAGCGAAGTGCAGACAATTTTTAAACCAGTTTAGAAATTATAGGGTCAGGTCTTGGACTAAGGTTAGATGCGGTTTTTAAACTGCAAGGTACGCAAAACAAGAACTCAATGTGTAATGCAAAAATGTCCAAGCTTTTTTGTACTCTTTGGATTCCATAGACAGTGTTTGTTCCTATTCAGTAGTTATTTGAATAGATAATTATCATTGTGTTATTTAAATTCCCAATTATTAACTTAGATCTGTGTAAATAACGTTGTTAAATAAAACGACATTAAATTATTTATAAACAAAATTGATTTTGTAAATACCCCAAGTTTGAAAAACATTGACATGGCTGAAAATCTAATCATGGAAGTTAGAACCCTATTCATAGCAATTGCTTTAGGAAATTTTGAGGGCCGTTATTAAATGAACAGATTTTAACATCGTAGAACTTTAAAATGAACCATATAAATAAAATAAAATAAACTAAACTTAGCTCTCATCTGGAACATGGAACCCTGAATCAGATTTTTTCTCAGTTTTAGTTCTTATTGCTTCAATGAGTTGGACGATAAAAATGAAAGATTGCCTAAATAGGTAATTTCCGCTATAATTTATTTTTTCTAATTATATTTATTTTTTAATTTATTTTATCATATGTTCATTTCCTCCATTCCTTTTTCTTGTTGACTTATGGTTCTCTTCTTTATTTATTTAAAGATATATAATTATTAATTTTTTACTCAAAATAAATTGGCAAGATTTGGCTGCTGTCCGCAGCACCAAGCTGAGTTAAGACTTTTTTTATTAAATCAACGGACTATATTAATTTCTATAAAATTGTTCTCTTTTGTATTTCGTTGTTGCCACTGAAATAAACGGTTCACTTGACTGAAAAATAATCTGCAAGAAAGCAACTACGTTCATTCGTAGAGATAACATTGTATAATTTCCAGTTATCTTTCTATCATGCTGCCCTACGATACTAATAACAGATTCACCTTATGATTCACAAAAGCGAAATCACCCTGTCATCAAGTCTTTTACCTATTCCACCCTGTTCATATTAGATATTTGACCCACCCTTGAATGCGACAAAATTGGTCATTCCTATTAAAAATCACAATAGGTATCTCGAGTCGAACTTCGCCACGTCATCAGCGCATGTAATTGCCTTAGTAATTGATTAAATAAAATAAATTTGAACTTCCTGAAAGTTTAAATTATATTACTAATATACATTTTTCATTGTGAATTATTATTAATGGGACTATTTTGGATTCATTCTAAGGTGTGGCAAGTTTCTAATATGATCAAAGTGGAATAAGTTTGTCGAGTTCGCGAAGAGCGGGACTTGTCCCGAACTTCATACAACCCACGTTCGACCAGCGTCCTTGTATTGTTTTCGCCGGTCGTGTTGCGTGAACCCCCCAATGAAATATGGCTGACAGTTCGACTACTTAGTTTTGTTTTATTTTTTAGGCCCGTGTTACTTAATTTTATCAAGTCGCATGAGTTATGACGACTGGGACCACACGCGTTGCGTTAATTACGCATTAGTACAGGTCCACAGGTGAGCCTCGTGGTAGGGCTGCTAGGACTGGAATTTTATTGGCATTCCAATATAAAAATCGAAATAGATTTTAGCTAACTCGTAATCTAACTAGTTTTAATAAATATATCTTACTAGATAGGTAGCTCTGTACAGAATTAAAATTTGGAACAAAAGAGAACAATTATTTGCAGACAACATAAATAATAAAATAAATGTCTAGGTATTTGCATGTATGCCATCTAAAGAAATGAATTGACCTTATATTTTTTCTCAGTTGTTTATTTATTGGAAACAGTTTTTGTAAGAGCAAATATTAAATTAACAAAAAAAAACACCTACCGCTTAGTAACATGTAAATATTTCGTCACACGATAATTTTCACTTCGTTCTCTCTATTTTAGTTCCTGCTACATTTATCTCAAGAACCACGATCGCATAATCTAGTGGCCATTTGTCGAATGGTCAGTGGCACTCCTCAAGTTTAATAATAATGCGCCCAAACTAGATCGGGGCATTGACCCGGGGCGGGCGGCGCGGACGCATGCCTTCCCGCCACAACTCGGAGCGCTAAAACGCTGCTAACACTATGCTTGATCTAACTATTCGGTTCCGAACCGTTACTGGTTACGTGACCGGTATTATGTGTAATGTTACCAGCCACTCCCACTGATGACGACCAGAAGTTTACGAGATGTGACCGGTTGCACAATGGCTCATTAGTTTAATGATGTGGGAACTAGTTTTGCGTCTGTTTTAGAAATATAATTTTTGATCAATAAATTACATACTTTATTTGATGACGTGTACAAAGTCAATTGACTCAAATGATAAAGTATGTTTGTAAATAAAGGTTAGAAAAAATATACCTAAATGCTAACTAAATCATTTATCATTCAATAGAGTTCATAAAATTATGATTATTTATGCATTTAGCTTTTAAATTATTTAGGACCTTATAAGGACCAGCAAATTATGTATATAAATTCTAAATAAATAAGGATTGGATAAAATAACTATAAGTACTTATTTCGAGAGAAATTTTTATTTATTTATTTTATATTAGAACAACTTACAGCATGTAGGTATTAAAAAACTGAACATGCTTACATTTATTTCCACAGATCCTGATGAGAAATATAGATCAGTAAATGACAATAAATTGTACCTATATTTCCTAATTTTTATTATTGATAAAGCATATATAATTTACCTTCAATTAAAGAAATGTGATTTTACATACGTATATTTGGAAGGAAAATCTCCTTTGTTTTTATAAAGATAAAGTACTTATTAGAAGTTTAAAGATTATATAAACAGATTAATATTTTTAGTTTTAAAAACTTTTATTATATTAACTCATCGTGATCTATTTACAATATGTTGTGTGCTATAATTGATTTAAAATGATTAATTAAATAAATATAATAAATCAACACCTAATATACTTACCAAATTTTTTTTATTTTTCCATAAACCTTTTTATTTTTTCATCACTCCTCAATATGCAAGCTGGTGACCGAAATTCTAAATATTGGTGCCCATTATGATTTTAAATAGTATGTTGGAAATAATTATACTTATAATAAATTGAAAATTTCATTTCTAAAATGACATCTTTATTTTGAATCCTATACCAATACCTACTTAAATTTTTATAATTTCCTTTCAATTCCTTTAAATTTTAATGTCGAAAATAAGTTCTGATAATATTCTTTTAATGACATTTATTGATGTCTATATAATTTTATGAATGGCAATCAAATCTGTGGCACTAATAAGGTGTTAACGAGGGTCGTTCAGTTTATGCGCTTTTTATTGCCACTTGAGTCAAATTTGTCGCTACCTGCTGCCGCGCGGTGGTCTTATTAGTATCCTACGAGACTTGAATGGGAATTTCTGATATATTGTCAACAAAACACTATATCAATCTTTATCAACGGAGTAGCGACATTTTAGAGCTTTATGGTTGGGATAGAAACTGTACCTGTAGTTGTTTCAATTCTTTTTGTATCAATTAATGATTAAGGCAATTAATTTTTGTTTGTATCTACATTTTAGATAATTCCAGATTATTTTAAATTATTGATTACAGCTATTAGTTTTTAATGTATTTTTTTCTTTTCTCCTGTATACCTAGCTTAAAATAATAAAGATATCTAGGTCTGATAACATTACTAACCTGCTATGGCCATCCAGGGGTAGAAGGTGTGGTTGGTGGGTTGATGCTGGACGGGCTGTGCTGCAGCTGCAGCGGCTCCTGGCAGTGCACATTGGTTTCCCCAAGGGAGTGCTCGTCCAGGACTTGACGACTCGCTGTACCGCGCTTCTGGGGTGCAAGCTGCTGGCCTAACAAGCGCTCCTAGCCCTGCTCCCCACGCCTCTTTACCTCCATATCCATTCTGCTGTTCCCCACCAGCTTTCGAACAATCGGCTTTACCGTACTGCTGCTCTCCTGCATAGAGCTTGCATGCAGCCGCGACTGATGCATCATATGGGGAATCCTGAGGACGTGGTTGGTGTAATGCATGAGGTTGGGCATATGTCAACCCTAGAGGAAACCCTCTGTATTGGTCTCCTCCGCCACCACCCTGGTGCACCCCGTGCGCCCCGTAAAAGCCACCCTGTTCGAAATAGGAGTTCATTCTGAAAAGTCACTGTCACTAACGTCACTCGTAGAGAGCACTTATGTCATCGCGGTCCCACGCGCCGTGATAACGCGACCTCAGCCAATGTCACTCCAAATACAGACAGTGAATATTAACCTTTATTAATTTTATTGCCTCTTAAACGTCACTGGAGCGTCATAATGGGCTTCGTTGGCGATAAAGGCCAGTTGACGTGTGTTTACTTTTTACGATTATTTTACGACTTGGGAGCGCGTGCCGCGGGTTTTACGAGTTTTTAAGCGGTCCCGTCTGCCGATTTGTCTCACACTGGTTGTTTAGATTGTTTTGCTCTTCGGTTCACGATGTGTGAGATGCAGACGTGCCGCGAGCGAAGTTTGTAGTCGCGTGTGGCGGGAGCGCGCGACCATATGCCGTATGCGACCACCGCGGCTCGACTCACGCAGTCTACTAAGAGAGTACCGAGACGAGCCACGCGCGCCGCCCCGCGCGCCGCCTGGCGATCGCAACGCGGCCGATTGTTCCGTCCCCTTTTCGCTAATGACTATAAATATTATCAGTTACGCTCTCTTTTCCTTTTCTTATCACTCGCTATACACGTGGTTTGTGGTCATTAGAAAAAAAATATGACCATGGGGGGTCATGATAGCTAAATTCGATAAAAATAAAATAATACTTGACTTGTAGTTGACTCTTTATTAGAAGAAAAAGTGGAATCATAAAAGGATATTGTTCATGGAATAGATCAATTCGTGTCTTACTAGTACACTTTACGTTAAATACGAAGGCAAAAACATCCACAATAGCCCCAGATGACTTTACTACCGACAAGTTAAGCCGCAAAGTCGTAAACTCATAAACGTACAATTAGTGAAACGGGCGAGTAAAGAAAAGATTTTACAACCACTTCTGGTCGGGCCACAATGAACGCGCAGTATCGTAACAAGGTGCTGAATAGAGTGAGAAGTCGTAAAAATGATTATTATTTCTTCTACTACCTGTTTTTACGAGTGATGTTGCTGTCACAGTCCTGCATACAGCGGTCACGAACGCACGAGAGTGACGGACTGTGTCCCGGTAAATGCGTATTGTGAATACGGTGCACCGAGGCATGTAGTCATCTCTCTCTGGCGCAGTCTGGCGCGTGCAGTGGAAGGCGCACTATCGAAGGGTAAACAATAGCGCATTATCGCAAGAGCACTCAGTTCTCGCTTCCAAATGAAGTCATCAAACGAATGAATGGCTCTTGTGGTGGAGCGGCCTACCCTGAGACACCGTCGCATTTTTATTGCAGTCACCTCTTTAAACAAATATTTGCCGATAAAGGGACGAGATGTTCCGCGCCGTTTATATGGGAATGTAATTGCTCAATTTAGAACCATAGAAATACCGACTCATCCTAGAATATATTTTCCTGTTCAATTAAAGCCGTATTTGGACACCAATAAGATGTAAACTATTGCTGTAAAATTTTAATCATGAATGGAAACTTATCAGTTAAAGAAAAAGAGGTACGTACAGTCACTTAATTATAATTACTTTAATTATTCAGTTGTAAGTACATTTTAGGACTCAGGCCACGCTAGGTAACCTACACATTTCATTACCATAAAACTCAGAGATTTTTATTTTATTAATTATTTATTATTAATAATCTTACATTATCTTAGTACTTATACCCCTAAACAGTAGCTGTTAGTAGTGGTACTCGTAGCACATTCGCCGTTTACACTGTACAATGCAGGTATACAATACACTGTAATACATTTATTATTAGGTACAACAATTCAAGACCTATAAGTACAAGTTGAACTTAGAGCTCGTCTGCTAGTACTAATTAACTGTAATTCCTGAAATATCTGTAAAGAAGAAAACCTGTCAATAGCATAAAAGTTTTACACTTTCCTACAAATGCAAGGGCATGCATTCCTTTTTGAAGTGAACGGTAGCATGAAAATGAAGCAATATAATGTAGTATCGGTGAGAAATTGGAAAATTAATTTTAGGTAGGCTGTAGGTAATTTTTGTGAAGAAATTATTAAACTTATCCATGGGTACCTAATAATATACCTACTTAAAATTTTATAGTTGTAGGATAACAACAACACACATTCGACTATTAGAACAATGCAGAAGCAGAATTGATGAACGAAAACAAATAATAAAGAAAGTGTGTTAGGTTGGTTAAATTAGGTTGAGGAACTCCAAGTGAAAATGGCGTAATGAAATATGAAAGGGCTTTTCAAAGTAATTTTTTTTCCAGATAGCATTTTAATTATCGGTAGTTTTAACGCGGGATATAAATTGATACCCTACTTAAGTATAAACAAAATGCAGAAGTAGATACCATTGAGCGATTGTAATGTGGTAATGCATGATAAAAATATAGACTTAATATTCTACGCTGAACTCATGTGAGGAAAAGCATAATAACTTGTACTGCAGATATTGACAGAGTCTCTAAAGGACTAACTTTCAAGGTTCAACTAAAGACGACAAGTGCTGTTTGTGTGAAAAAGTCGAACAATTGTTTTCGTCTCAGTATCGTTTATATATTAACAGGTTGTGATTGATTTTTTAAAATAAAGGTCATTTTTGTTTTAACCTTATTACCATTTTATTAATTGTATGTAAATATAGATAAAATAGATTCAGATTATTAGGTATATTAAGTATAAATTTTTCGATGTAGTTTGATAGAGTCGACGGGTACCTATTATTTTAAGACTACCTTGTATATTTATGTAAAATTTTCTTTTATTTATGTAGCATCGCATAAAGATAGCACATTTCCAATCCTATTAGAAAGTTAGTATCTAATAAGATCGTAGGCAGATGAAATGAGTCTCATCGGAATTTATGTCCGTTTGACTTTTCTAAGTATTTTGTAGAAGATCAGTGAGATTCTTTTATTACTTTAATAAAATTAGTAACTAAATACTAATAATGGTTGAATAGGTATAAACTTCATTTATGTTCAGTTATTGAAATTTTCAGTCCACAATAGTCACTAGATGTCGCCACTTTCCTGTTGAAGTCTCGAATTAGGTACATTAAAGTGTAACAAAAAAAAAGATAAGAGCATATATAAGTTGAACAGAAGCCAAAGGTTAGGTATTTAATAAATACTTAAAAACTAGCTGCTAAATATACCTGCTAGCAGCTAAAATATTAATTGGCGCGCGCTATCTGGAAGTGATACAAGGATAAAAATGCCCATCCAGAGCAAGAGTAGCTTCAGAAATAAACTAAGGTAAGTAATTGTAATCCATTATAAATATGTATAGGTAATGCAAAATATCTGCATGACAAATAACCTCAACCCTGAAGTACCTACATCACATTTTCAAGCTGTCTCAAAATTAATCATTGTTTCTACATCGTCAGAAGAAGCTTTTTCGGTAGTCCAGTATCTACCTTCCTTATCAACACGCTAAAAAAAACTGTCTCATTTCCCATTCAAACGACAACTGTGACGATATTCGCATCGCGGGCGGCGAGGCGCGTCTGCGCAAGGCACGCGCCCGCGCTCCTCGTAAACACGATTTTTACTACCACTCGAACGCTCGTAAACGTCACAAGAATTGCGCCGTTTGTAGAACTCTCAGTAAACACCGCTCAGATTATTTCGTATACGCCTCCAGGGCTAAACCTCGATATAAATTCGAAACTTTATGGACGTAGGCAGCCGACGCACGTGGATTGTTATTATGCCGTTCTTTAGACGTTTATTGAACCATTATTGGCTTGTTTAAAGTATCACCCGTTTAATAGAGATAAAGGAGTGGTTGATAGTTTATGTCTTCATCGTACGAGGATGTGAGCGTGCGGTCGGTTGGTCTCGGTCGATCCCCAGAGCGTCTGGATGTCTGCTCTGACTCGATTGCTGTGGTTTTATGACTGTAATTTTCCATTTTATTGAGTAGCACGGTTTTATTGCCGGCTAGGTGATTGATAACAATCAATATAAACGTCTTGTTATGATGTCTGCCTAACGTAGTACCTACTTATTTATTGCAACAGAGTTAAGGATACTATTTTTTTCTAACGAGCGTATAGGTAAGCTTGAATAGTATCAACACATGATGCGTACAAAACGAGTACTTAATGGTCTGTCTAAAAAGAAACTTAAAACGCAAGTAAGTACTCAAATGTGTTTAGATACCCATTAGTTACGACAAGTGAAACCAAAAACTAGATATAGCACTAGATAAACATTTATAGAACTTAATATGGTCGCAGGTGGCAGGGCGGACATGGACGAGACTGGCTGCTGACAGGAAGCTATGGTGTAGGCCTCCATGATGGAGGAGACCTTTACCCGTAGGTGTCCCAATAATAAAGAAAAAAAGAATTTCATTAATTATATGTACTTAGAGCATTAGAATTAATATGGATGTTATTCTGAAATCGATTTAGCTATTCGTTATTCAATTGCCTTAATTTAATTAGGTAATTGTTGTACACAGATTTTAAGATCAGTTATTAATTCCATTTTATAATAAGAACTTATGTAGGTACTTTTATTTGGGAAAATAAAAGTTTTATTATCATTATTTTTATTAATATTTTTAGTATGGTCGATACTTGTCCGATGTATCAATGACAGTGGCTCCATCTGTCTTCATGGGCATCAACTCGTTCACTAAATAAGTATTTAACAAAACATAAATTCTGCTAACAACATATCAATTTATATAACGGTAACTAATATAAAATACGCTGGTTTATTTTTAAGAGGTTCTTTAAGAGGTTGATCCTATTTTAAGTTTTATTTTTGCTTTCTGCTCTACATTCAACAGAAACATGCCATCTGGCGAAAAGTTATCGTAACAAAACAACACCTAGTTTGTTCGTACCGGAACGACCCTGGGGATTATTATAGCAAAGGTCAAACGAAACCAAAACAAGCACTAAAATACGAATTCTGTAAATACCTGTTTTCTTTAAATAAATAATAATAGGTACTATTCAAGACGGCACAACAAATATTTAACTACCAAAACAAAACATAAAATAAGTACTAACATGAAATCGCTCTTTAATTCTTTATCAAACCTAATGAGACTATTTAACAGATAGGTCATATTTTTATTTGCAGTGATTCCGTTTTACGACCATAATAATGTTACGTAACATCTGTGTATCTAAAAGAAACATAAATGCCAATAGAAACGCGATAAAACGAACATAAAAGTGAATGTTATTGCTTTATTCATCATTCGACTATATAAATTCATCAAGACACTTGTTAATCGTAAAATAAATCTTATTACACAGTAAAATGATGTTTAAATTGACGACAAGCGTTTTATTTTCGTCATAACAATAAAATTTATTTTTACGAGCTCGTAGTGCGGCCGGGTATAGCGCCACCTCACGGCAACGCGTGGAACTGTGACGTCACGCACGGTGGTAGTAGCTGACGTCATTTTAGGTACACTCCTTGCCAAGGTTTTACGATGCGTTCATCGCCCGAATGAATGGAGCTGGTGTCGTAAAACTCGTCACCGTGGATTTGGAATCACAAAATGCATTTTTTTCATCAGTTTTATTAAAAGTCAAATTGTAGAGTTTATAATTAGTGATTACTATAGGCTTTTTATGTCTTTGTAGTATGGGCACGTGGATAGAATTCATATTATTTAATTATACTGTCGCATTTACATTTCACATCTTAATTTTTATGTGGTTTTTATTGTGTTAGGGGGTATGTGGATGTGGAATGTGGTACCACATTAAACATTAGTAATTAACTAAACCAAGTTTGAGTAACATAATATCTCAGTTGATTCAATCGAATTATTTAAGTGAGTAATAGGTAAGTGTTGGTATATAGGTACTTAACTGAGTTAACTTAGATTCTAAGTTGTATCCTACCTTCCTACACTATGTGTGGATTACCTATTAAATTCTAAATAATTTTAAATTCTTAAAACAATAGGTATTTCTTTGCATATTAAACTAGTTAGAAGTGTCGAAGCGGACTAAACTCTGTAGGTAACTGGAATGGAAAGGAACAACTTTTAGTTACACCTGCCTAGGTAGGTAGGTACGTGTATAGGTACTTAGGTAGGTAGGTGGGTATGTAACTATTGGAGATTCGTTAACTCATGCTTTTTAAGAATTTCTTTCACATCTATGTCAATTCAAGGTTTTTTGATAGGTATAAGTACGAGGTAGGTACAGCGATTTACTTATTTTCTAAAAATACCTAATTGCATCTAATCTTTTCATACTTGTAAGGCAATATTTTAAAGAATAAACCGTTTTTCTTTTATTTGGTCAGTAGGTAAATAAGTGTTCGTGAAGGCCTTTATATTGCGATTAAGTGATTTTAGAGACCGGTCTGTACGACTTCAGCCAATTTTCAGTGTAATTACAGGCACATAGGGCATTCCAGCCTATAGTCGTCAGGCTGTCAAAGAACTTGTGGCCTATTATAGACTTTAGGTTAATAGGCAACAGTAACCACTTACCATTAAGGGAACTGTCTGCCCGTTTGCCAAATTTCATACAAAATATTGAAATAAAAACAGTTAATAATAATCGACATTAAAAATCAATACAAAAAACTAAATAAAATGACCTACTCTTCTCACCCGACCTGTCTCGCCTGAGATCTGGCTCTGTTATTCCTTTACACCCACATACAGAATACACGTACTGTCCCCATTCCCGTAATATTAAAACTAAACTAACTTTGCATAATTGTCTCATTCACGCACGCTCGGTCGTTACGGTGCACTGCGGTGCTATCCCTTTCACACTCGATCGTCAAAATGGCCTCCAAACGAGATGTTTTGAAGGAGCGCTGCCAACTTTTGTAGCTTGTAATGGGCGGAGCGTGCATGCACAGAGACGTACTTGGTAATAATATTGTTGTTTTTTAAAATTGGAAGTAAATTAACATTAATGCATTGTCTTTTTGGTTTATTATAACAAAATATTTGATTTATTTTGAGTTATTTTTTAATAAATAGCTAGTTACTGATATATTTTAAATTAATTCGGATTTTTATTATTGCCGGTCAAAATTTTAAAATATTTTTGTATTATTGGGTTATATATATATAAATCAATAAAAGGTTTAAGCCAAGAACGGTCAAATAAATATTGTTGACGTATTTTATAGGTAAATGTCACCATAAAAGCTCCACTGCATTGTTATTTTAAAATGAGAATGATAACATACCTACCCCGGTAGTTTCAAGAAAATAGAAATTTTTAAATACACAAATGCTGGAATGCAAACATGCTAAAGTTTTCCTAAGAAAGTAACATAATTTTTTTTTATTTAAAACGGAGGGCCCATACGTTTCACTACGTACACATTTACGTAATTAGAGAATTCCTATACCTACGCAAAAACACTGTTTTAGTGCCCGCTTATGCATATCAGTGTTTAGAACTCTTAAGGCAGAATAAACCTTTCTTTCGAAAAATAGTTTTCTTTCGAACATTTATGAGGAATGCAGAACCCGCAGCGAACTAGCGATTTTTATATAAAAAAATATATTTTGATTCTCAAAAATATTTAATATTTCATTATAGTTTTACAACATAATTTATTAGAGATCCAGCATAAATAATAATTGAAATAAATTCAAAACAATGTAATCAAAACGAAATAATGTAATTCCGACATTTCCCAAGATATAGCACTAGGCTTTATCGATAAATGATACGGCCACATCGCAAATCTCACTCCCTCACTAATCGACTAAACAGTTACGAAAAAAAATTGAATTATAAGTTTACCTATAACATTAACCATTTTTAGATTTCCTAAATATTTTAATTTACAGATACAGTACCCGCACCAATTGGTATTATTGTGTTATGTCTGGGTATGTCTTTACCACATATGAAATTTGAAGCAAATTGTAGACGTGGTATCTTATTCTTTTTTTACAAAAGTCAGTAAGGCTTTTTGATTTTGTGTAAAAACATAAAACTTCTCCTCTTACAATAATTTAAAAGATGATCTTAAAAAAAGAACCATATTTTCATAAGAACTTAATAAGTGTGTAAATTTTAATTTTAAAGCTGGAAAAAACATTAACCCTCGAGATATTTACAAAATACTATCAAATTCAAAATTTCATTTAAATAGGTAGCTGGACATAGGTAACACACACATTTTTGTATTGTTTTAACTCAAAGTGTAATACAATCGATTTTTAATCTACTTAATTTTTTGCATGATTATTGATTACCTACAGCAAATATTTCATTCACCACTGTTACCGTTCAAAAATAAAAATAAATGTTACCTACATAAACAGAAAACATATTTCGAAATTCCGAGTTCAAGACGTGAATAGTCATAGCGTGAAACATTCAATAGATTCTTGGACTCGTAATCTCTAAATACCTTCTTACCTCACTACAAGATTTGGTAACTTACAGTCTGAAACAATGTACCTACCTACTATAATGGGAAGGTGCTAGTCGATACAAATTCCAATCTTACTAAATAATATTAATAAAAAATTAAATTAAAATCGATTTTTTTAGTAGGTACAAGATATTTATTTCTGCGATTATTTTCCTTACATGGCAATTTGTATCTATTAATTTGTTCATCAGTCTGAATGCATCCCTGCGCATCGGATTTAGGATATGGCGACCGATGCATTGTGGAAAGAACTTCGGATGTGATTGTGACAATTTAAAATCAATATTCCATGTTGTTGGGCTAAAAAAACTAAAGTTATAGTGATAACCAAGTGTTCAGTGAAATAAAGCTGTGTTTTTATTAAGTGTTTTATTCTAAATATCAATAAAATCATTTATAACAGAGTGTTGTTTGTTGTTAGACCGCCATTATGGCTCTACGGCGCACTGGTCGACCGTTCGTACTGCATAAAAGAGATCGATAATGTTTGTCTGTCTCTCTTACTCTTATAGCTTCGACATGAGTAAGCATGATTGATTCTTTAAAAATAACAAAAGGTGTTTGGAAATCAAATATTTGTAATATTCCTTAAAATTATAAGATTATCGTTAATATTACTGGCAATAAATGTGTGACTCTATAACTCAAAAACTTTTAAAATAGGATGAACTCATTGATTGCGTTCCTCATGGAATGTTCTCGTGCATATTATGGACCGCGAAGAAAAATGAATATTGTTTCGTTACTTGTTGAGTATTAGGCATTTAATATTTTGTACCTAATACAGTCGCATTAAAATCAAGTTATGAATTAAACCTATATATGTATGAAAAAAAATAGAAATAATTCCCTTTGTAAATGTTATTTAGTTATTTCTATTGGTAGTATGTTCTTGGATCTTTTTAAAGGATGAGTGAATAGGCATCTTCTGGGTAAGCGCACTCCACCTTAGGCCTCATCGTTACTTACCATCAGGTGTGACTGAGGTCAAGCGTAATCCCATCAAGAATAAAAAAGTAGGTAACAGGCCGACCAATTTATTCGTATTAAAATATAGTTTTAATTTAGTTTTAACGTTTTAAAATTAACATGCATTGTTTGGTTGAACACATTATACCTAAACCTCTCTCAGGTAGATACTTATTTAAAAAAACACACCAGTCTTAGTGAAACTAAGCAAATCGCTAAATGCGCCGAATGTGCCGAGCCTTACGGCAACGAAATTAAAAATTGATTGGGCAATTTAAATTCGGAATCACGTGCAACGCTTCCCGCCGGCGAACGCTAATTTTACCACGCATACCTAATATTAAGCACCATTATAAAAAGACCTACCTCGAGTCCCTTGCCCCAAACATAATCCTTGGGGAAAGTAAATTTCAGAGATAATTTTAAATTGGTTCGTTGTCAGTCGAAGAATGATGAAATAAATATGTGTTGCTTTAAACATTTCGTCAGCATCAGAAGGTTGTGTTGAGTTCCGCTTTTCAGAAATATAATATTAAAACTATTTTTTAAAATACGTTACCGTGCAACCCAGAAATATCATCAAGCTTAGTTTTGAGAGTGAAAATTACCCATAGGTAAAAAAGGTAGGTAAAGATAATGGCAGCTATTCTGAGGATACAACTTAATAATGAAACATAAATATATAAGTATTATATCTTATATATTATATCTCTATGCCTAATATTATCTACGAGTTAATTTGTAGAGACCTCAAATTAACAGATGGGTAAAAAGACTTGAAAATAAGTTATTACTCTAAAAATTCAACATTATATTCACATAAAATTTTTATAAAGTTATAATTTATATAAGATTGTAAGTAGTTGGTATACAAAGTAGATATTTTTAAGAATTTTACTAAAATCTGTGTTATACATAGGTACATATGTATATATTTTGATATCTCGGAATTTTACTATGCAGATATAAAAATATAGAATGAAACATCTTACCTATATAAAACAGAAGTTGATATTTTTAATAGCATGCTTCAAATTATTATTTAGAGATGTTTATAATTTTCGAACTATATTGAACTAATGTACAGTCCCTACCTACCTATAAACTTGTATACCTACTTATAATTATAATATAATAACATTTACTTAGTAACAGCTACGATTATAAATGGCATTGCAAGCTAAACAGCTTAATTAGAAACACATACCTACTAGTGTGGGAGGTAGTAATTAAAGTGGTTATGAATAGACTCTACCTGAGGTTATGTATTTACGACACATATAATTAATTTATATCTTGTCGGACAATCTTATTACATCTGAGCCGCTTTATTCCTATTTCACTCATTATGTTTAATTTAATGAGGGAAAAAATTTAATGATATAGTTATTAAGACGTAACATTTTGGTTAAAAGTTACTTAAGAATTCTTTTGCGCAATTAAAATAGGTAGATACCTACCTAGTTACATTATTCATTGTCACGACATAATCTAAAATTAAAGTTCTAGAATTTGGGTTAGAAACAACACAATGTCCATAGATCTGAAAAATATCTGTTTTGATAAATTGTATCTACTTGAGCTTTATCGACTTCAATTTTTGGACATAGCATAGACCTTCGTCACAGGGTAACATTACTATGTACCTATTATCTACCTTATTTCATTTTATTATACTTGGAGTAACTTACGTATATTCTTCGATTTTATTAACTGCTGTGGTGTAGATCTCGGCACTCCTAGTACCTAGTAAAAATTTAAAAATGATTATAAGTAACATCCAATTAAGAAAAAGGTAATTTCATAATATTTGTATTATATTATAGTTGTAAGTGGAGGCGGAAGAAGAATTATAAATTGTAAATAAATCTCAAAAGAAAATCCGGATATTAACATTAACGTTTCGTCGCAAGTTTATAAATAACACTACGCAATTCCGATCCCTGCTTATAATGCTGATTAATATTTAGTTATGGTATCTCCATGTCAAAGTGGGTAGTGTGCGTACACAGTGGAATCTTGAGAATAGGTAATAAAAGTTTAACCATAGGGCATAACAAAGATATAGGTAGGTAAATCAATAAATCAGTCGGTACGGACAGATAACCGACAGTCATATGATATAATGTCATTCAAGTTGCATGCAATTAACCGGACGATACAATTTATTTGAAACAACAATTGTACTGATTATCCAGTGTTGATTTATTGTCTGTGGGTTGATTGACAGTTGTAAGTAAACAATTAGTAACTATCTATGACGTTTAAAATTAGGCACAAATATAATAACTAAACTGTGCTCTATACGTAGCTTTCCATCGTCAATTGTTTTTGTAAAATGTACGTATACTTTGAGAATCAGATAAGGATAGGACAATTCAGAATAGGTGTAGGTAGGTACTAGTGCAAAAAATTATATTGTTTTTAATTATAATAGGTAGGTACCTATAGGTATACCTATTTATTTTAAATCAGCTGTCTTAGTTTGAAGTTACCTATGTTAATATAACATGTTATACATTTTTTATGGATATATTATTAATCTTGACAACACAAAATAATATGACGTAAATATTATTAATAATTAAGACTTACAAGTTTGTACAATAAATTATTAAATAAACAAAATCTAGGTACGGTAGAAGGATCACGCATGCTTTCTTTCCTATTAAATTTTACGTTTCTGCTGTAACATCCAGTAATGAATTTATGCCTAATACTTATTTGTTAGTAAAAATATATATTAAGAATCATATACTTAGGTATATATAGTCATATAAGTATAATATAAGAATCATATACATATGTAATTAAAGTTCCATCTTTCTGTCTACCGAGTCACTCAATATAAACACATCTCGTAACCGTATCATTTCCCTGTCATCGCACAGTGTGCCCACGCGCAAACACCCCGGACATAAAACGTAAATACAAATAAATATTTCGACGGATATCAGTCCCGGCACGTGCGCTGGCGCCGCTGTGCTTTAGCATTCAACTCCCGCGCAGCATTGTTTGTTTTCACACTAGAGCGCTTTGAGGCCCGTAATTGCGTGATTGTTTTATTGAGTGCCTTGATATCATGAGGGTATGTTGTTATTACATGGATGATGAGTCACAAGAATTCAGATAATATTATGATACAATCAACGACTTGTCAATGCCATGGTTTTGTTTGTATAGAACCGAGGCCAATTCCTGTTTTATAATTACGTAAATCGATCTAAAAACTAAAAAATATTCTTTATTTTGTATTTATATCTTCAGCCTGTATGTTTTCTTGTCTACCTACTTGCTAATTTGACCAGAGAGCCGTTCTTTGAACATAACTTCTACATAAATCCTAAAGCTATCAAGATACTTTGCACGACACTGATCATCTAGGTACCTACTTAGGTATAGCTTCCATGAAGGCATAACTATTGTTTGTGCCAATAAAAGATTTCTCTCACTTATACCTACAATCGATTCCCAACAAAACTTGCTGCACCATCGCATTCTTATTTGAATATGTTTTACATACACTAGGAAGGCTATCTTCCAGCGCCAATGGAATAGAAATAAAATAGATACGCGCGCGCCCCTGCAGCCGCGGTGCATTGGAGATACAATGGGATCATATGTGATAATTCTGTGTGAGACCACCACCATTGTTTAGTGGCTTAGTATGCCGCCGGTTACACGCATTTCTATAGAACGAAAATTAATAATGTATTAGGTAATTCTGTTATATTTCCTGGTTTCATTTTATAGATTTCTGTCTACCTATTATTTAATTTATTCACATTTTATATTTATTGGCGTAGTGTATAATAATTCCAAAAAATTAATTAGGTGCTATGGGTTGAGTAGGTATAGTTATAATATCTTAATATAAATGTTATCTTAACCTCTAAAAATTGTGTATTGGTTAAAATATGATAGAATTTTAATTACAAATAGGTATGTTTTGTAAGTTTTCAGGGATAACAGTATTTTAAATAATATTTTGAATTTTATGGTCGATACATTGTTAAGTATTGAATGATCGAGTAGAAGATAAAGACAGGATTTTTGTTGCATACTGTGCATGGTAGTACTCATATCTAGATAAAAAGTCTTCGTGAAGAAAGGGAAAAAGAAACAGGGAGAGCACTGGCGGCGCCGGTCGACTTGGAAAGCGTGTCGGTTGGAAATGTTGAACCACCCCCGCGTATAGGGAGGGTTTACATTGCGCTACTAGGAATTTTGCAGGCATTCTATAAAAAAATTATATTTTCCAAAAAACGCCTTTACTTAATTCTACCTTTAAAGTAGGTAGGTATTTAAGTTTACAAGAACATATTTTCCTCGAGAAGAAAATTTATTCTCTTGACAATTTAGACATATTTTACCTATGATAAATTTTATCAAATCGGCTTAGTTACTCGTATTAGGTACAGCTTGTTTGGTAACGAACATACGAATACACATATTTTCTTCTTTATTAAGTACCTACCTATACATGATATTGATTGTCCGTGAATAAAGAATTGTAACCAGGGTCCGAAATTAGCTAGTGTTATTTGTGTTTGTGTAACGTACTTGCGATGAACGAAATGACCGTTCCTAGGTACATTATATGTCATTGAGTGAAACATTAATTTAAAATAATTATTTTACGTAGTTTTGATTTTACAAGTCTATAAATTTTGAACGGATAATGTTAAACCTGAACCTATGTCCATTTGTCGCCGAAAAATTTCACTGTGCGTAGCGTTCCACGATCAGTGCGAGCCGCGACAAAAAGTCGGCCATTTTGATTACGTGTGAGCCCGACCGCGGAGCCCCTCCCGCTGCCGCTCGGTAGGGGGGCAGCTATACGGAATATCCACTATAATCTGACCCTTGAGATATTTGACTAAACGCCCTATTTTAAAGTGATACGAGTGCTTAATAGTATCTTTTCAGACTGGTTATAATAGTATACGGTCTGTTTATGTAGCCAAAACTGCCGCTTCATACACCGACGGCGTCACTGCCATCACTTTCATTATTATTGGGCGATTCACGACGTTTACTCAGCACTCATGGAAACGGCAGTCTCTGATTCTATTCCGTTGTTCAATTAAAATATAGTAATTATTATTCTAGTGTTATGTTTTCTTACTTCTACCACTATATTCAACCGTGGGTCAATGGAATGTACAAAGTTTTATCTAAATATAGACGGGCTGATAGCATTAGTTATCTGGTGACATCGATTCATATACCTATTATCTTTACACAGTGCATACTTAAAGTACCAATAAACTAATTACTAAGTTATCAACTCATCAGTCAACAAGGTATAAGATACACAAACGTTTTTAGAAATTGTATCTAAATACTTAGAAGGCGTTTAGGAATTCTGGCTTAGCTACAATATTCTGAAAGTAGATAACTCGTTTGTCCAAAATTGTAAATAACGTATCAAAAGTGCACCGGTAGCATACTTACCTACATACTATAATAGGTACTACCTTACGCGTATATTGAACGCCATATTTTACGCACACTGTCCTGTATGCCACCACATTACGACTAAAACTTACCTAGCGTGCCGCTTCCACAACCTCATTTTGGTTTTTGGCCAAACCCAAACGTTCAGTCCATTTACGCCGTTAATAGCCCATCCTTATTAAATTTATACTATGTATACCTACTGTTAAAATTTCAGTTGTTTAATTACTCGGAATTTGGGCTTAGGGAAACCGCGTAATGGAGCACTGTGCGTGGGCCGGACACTGCCAAATTATGTGGTTAGAACAATAAGGTATATCTTTCTGTACTTACTGTTCTCCATGGGTAGACCGGTGTGGATACACCGATCCCACTAGTACATATTGGCCTCCGAATAAATTGTAATTGTACCCATTTTCATCCTCTTATGTTTATTTATTTATATAATTGTTTGTTTTAGAAGTGGTATAAAATAGTTAGGTACAAGTACTTACCTATTATCAAAATATATAAGTAGGTAAGTACCTGTACTTAGTAGATATTTTTGTTCTACAAATTTTGAAAACTCGCTTAATATATTTTTAACTAATATTTTTTGACTGACACTGCTGCGTGCCAAATCATATTGTAAAAATTATTAAAATCTTATTGGAGGTCTACAAATTACATCTGTTATCGTTTATTTGCGTAATTTATTTAGCTCAATTTTTATGTAGCTAATTAAAGTAACTTTCGCACTTTAAACAAAATGATTTTGAACTTTAGAACCATAATCAATAATTTACTTGTCTTTACTGCAAATCTCACATGAAAAAGACAGGCCGCACGTATATATTTCTATCCCTTTTTCTCTAATGGGCTCGTAACCGTTGTTGAGACGTTCCGCTCTTTATGTTACGAGTGCGCCGTAAAATAAAAGTGCATCAAAACGGGCCTCCCGTTTGCATTGTCCACGATTAAACAACCGACCGAATTCAGAACACACTTCCCTACTTGTTCTGTAGAGAGACTAGTCAGCCTTTCTAACTTAGTCACTTAGTTGGGTTCCTTTACGATTATTTAGTCGTAAAAATCAAAGTTATAGCCTATTTACACCCGTAACTGTATGTTAATCTTTGTTTTACGAGTGCGGTGGCTTATTATTTAATCGTTAATCATTTAACACTTCACGCTCGTGTGTGGCCGGTTTTATGATCTCGTTCTCCTGATTGGCGGTGAGATTTGCCCACTACAGTATTGGTAGTAGTCATAAAATATAAACAAGCTTCCGTAAGTAAACCACTTGAATGCAATCTTCAAATGCAAGTGGTTATTGGCTCGCTATTGGGTCGAGACAATTGAACAAGACAGTGAAAACGACAGTTTAATTTCTGGGCTTTTGTCAATGATAATGATTCCCTAATAACCGACCGAGAATACTGTAGATCACATATCTTAAATTATTAGACTTAGTCGTTTGTCTAAGTCACTTTGTCAAATTACCTTCATTACACATAGATACCTTTTGTATGGAAAATGAGGTAAAATGCGCTTATAAAGATATTTTCAAAGCTTCAACGGTTTTATAAATAGTCCTAATATCACTGATAAACAATATTCTATACATCGTTCTGCATGTTATAAATCTACCTTAATTACAGCTCAGTAAGACCTATATTTAAATTCCATCAAGGTAATATCAACTTTATTAACTCTACGAAAGGCCTAACAACGGGTAAAAACAGTTGAAGAGATGTGTTAGTGTCATTGAAGACAAATCAAAGTGTCGTTGTGCAGACGCATACAACTGCATCCTATTTGCTTTGATACATTCTTGGTAGGTATTTTTGAATGTACTTACGTAAGACATGTTTAAGAAGTCTTTTAAATATTATTTTCTGTCTATGATCTGTGCAATAATGTTTATGATGATATACTAACAAATTATAGGTCATTATGACTTAAACTTTACAAATAGGATCTTGTAACACGTTATGTCAACAACCTAAGTAGGTACTTACATTAAATTAGCATTTTCCAGTCAAACATGTTTTAAAAATAAGTTTTGACAAGTTTAAACTCAGTGTTTTTCTATTCGCCTGAATTCCCGTTTCTCCCCAGACGGCGAAAATGTCTAACCACTGTGTAAGCGAAATCTAGTTTCCTTGTAGAAACTCCGTAGAGGCTTGTAGCTTTATCGTCTCTTGTCGTCGCAGATACATCCTTTTACGGCACCCATAACTTGCCAACACACAACTATTTCTAACGACTCTACTGGGCTATGTAGCGACGAACTAGAGACGACTCTCCGACGACGTTTAGAATACTCTAAGCCATCTATACAGACGGCTCAATGTTTTGTAGCAGTTGTATACCTGTCTAGTTTGGAAAGAGTTTACTCAAAATAAGTAACTGAAGTATTATGTCATTGGGAAAGAATATATAGTTTATGTTATTTTAAATTCAAAGATATGCTATTTCCTGCGTGAATTATAAGGCGAGCTGAAGCTGACAATGTAGCTGAATATGTAGGTGTATTGACACCTAGGTGCGAAAATATAAGTGCTATTTAAGTAATTTGGTGATTAATCAAACCTTAGTTAATAATAAGTATGTACCTAATTCGAACTTAAATAGGTATAAACACTGAAAAAATACTAAATAGTGAGAACAATTTGCATAAAATATGCAAAACTACAGGGAAATAATAATCTATGTCAGACATCATTCATATTCGCAAACATAGGCTGAAGGAAGTAATTGCTCAGTAAAACCCTGAAAATACATAAATATTCAGAAATTCCAAAAACAATTTCAAATGTTTATGATGGATGCACTTTACCTACATTGTATTTTAAGGCTCAAAATAAATCGGCTAACATTACAGTCACGTCCGTCCCAGAGTCGTGACACAGTATACATCACGAGATAAAAGCCCTTCGTTTCGTTGCCTGTGCCCACTCACGCTTTGGATAAAAAAACCTATAGCCTCTTTAGCACTTAGCGCGTGATTGAATGCTATATGAACTGTGGTGAGGATGAACTTTAAATAGATACGTGTAGACGTTTGTGTACTACTTATAGTCATATATTATCATCATATATCAACATCGTATGTTAAAGTTTCTAATCCATAAAAGGGATCCATCATAACTGAAAAGCTACCTACTATAGCGAAGGTTTTTTAGACCGGAATAATACTTGCCGATTAAGCTGTTGGAACATAGGTAGGTACGTAGAATTGCCTGGCAATAATGTAATAGGTATGTAAATTACAGATAAAAAATATTTTCACCGACATTTCAAAAAATCTAAATAGAAATTTAATTGACGGAACACTTATTGTCTACAATACATATAGTTTTGCTGAATTTTTAATAAAATGAAGTGTTGCGTTATCGTTAACACAGTAAAGCACAACGCGATGCAGTTGAGCTAAAATTAATTAAGACTATTAGTTGAGTGTCTATACCTATTTACAAAATGACTCGTTTGTCTGTCTGTTCGTAAATAAGTAACTTAATAAGTAACACTTTGATGACGTTTTGCTCTTGCCTACTTGGAGGAACCAAACCATCAGCTGCGATAGAATCCGTATACTTTTTTTAGCATTAATTCTGTGAAACAAGTTGAAAAAAATGAATGAAGGAATTTTCTTAAGGAATAATAAGTAATGTTTTCGATTTAATATTTTAGCTCGTACAGAGAAAACTTTTCGAACTTACTCAGGTATTTATCTTCATTATTTATACCCCTAACAACCCTAAAATAACTCACACTTACCTAGAGAGAGGTGAATTTATACATAAACTAGTCGGACGACTGCGAATCCATTTGTATAGACTAACAAAGCTTTATAAATATCACCAGGCCTAGACTCGAAAAGGAGCTAAACGAGAATAAAGCTGGTAATAATTTATTCCAAGTGTGAGTTATGTGGTATTAAGTTTATGGGCGGGGGAGGGGAAGGGAGGTAAGGTGTGTGGAGGGAGGGGGTGTTATCTGCGGACACGCAGCCCTGAGTTATAGCGAGTGGAGTCGGATATCGTGCGGGCGGTTCTCAAAGTTCTGCAGTGGAATGCAGCTATCATCGCGCTTCTATTTGTTTGTATAATATCAACGTATGTACTCTTATACTTCTTACTGGTAAGTATATTCAGATATTTAGTCTCGATAAAACAGCATTTTGCATCTTAATGTGACGAATTTTGACTTTGCAGTATAAAGGTTATATATAAGGTTTAATACTTACTGCCTTAATTACAACGTTAATTATAACTAAATATTTTAAAGTGTTTCAATCTTAGATGATTCCCCTGTACATGCCACCTATTCAGTTCACAAGGGCGGACTAGTGGCAATATTATATCGTGATTGGTAGATACGATTTTTCTTACTCTATGTTGATTTGATACTAAAATGAGATAATAGATTTACCACTTACCTGGTTATTTTACTCGCCTACGGAGGAGGGTTGTGATATATAACAATATAGATATACAAAGTTCCACTTCTACACATAAATGACGTCGTGCGCGCACGGTAAATGAACTGCTTGACATATTTATTTACATATGAAAGTTACTGAATCAAGATATCACTATCTTTTCGTCCCTGATGTAACTAAAACCAAGCGTACGCAAGGAAGATTTTTTCAAGACTAAATTCCGTAACAACGAACTACCTCTAACACAATAGCCCCCAAACGTATATTTAAAGTTCGATAAAACAAAACGAAAACAAAACCTTGAAGCTTTTGTATCGGACCGCGTTCGCAGAACATTGTCTACGTGGCCATAAAAAAACTTAAAAAACCTTTTTTGCTTCAAAATATTAAATAACCCTTACAGTTTCCAACAAAGAATAGTTTTACAAGTTTTTGTAAAAGTTCCTAAATGGGTTAAACTTGCACAATGCGTAGTTTTGAATACCCAACAATAACTATGAAATTTTTTAGCTTTTAACAGAATATTTTTGATAAAGCATTGCAAATAAATCGCTGGAATCCCGCAATGTTTGGCCTTGTCCGTACAATTTTATTGCATCGTAAACCACTAAAAAGTACCTTGTGAGATTGTAGAAAGGTGTTACGGGCCATTAGACGTGTTAAGAAACAAAGCTCAAACAAAAACAAATAATTACACCTGAGGAGTTTTTTAAAAGAAAGTCTTTCACTTATTGTCTGGTTCGCTTTGGGCAAATATTAATAATTGTTTGTGAATGTTTTGTCACACGTATTTTGCAGGTGAAATATGAGAATATTTGATAATGAACAGGTACTTATTGTCGGAATTTGTATACAATTGAACGTCTTCTTTGTGATAGTAGCGACATGAGATGTGCACATTTTGGCTTAGTTTAACTTATATAGTGGTCAAGCATAGTTCACAACTGTTCAGGTAGTTAATAATCTACTTAATATTACAAAGTACCTAAACAAAAGTTTATACGAGTATAATTATGTAAAACATGCTGATTTGATAAAGAGATAAAATTTAGTTTTACATAAAACATCTAAGGAAATACAACAGCAAGAAAATTAGACAAGAAAGTGCTATTTAGGTAACCTTTATTGACAATAAAAAGTGTGCCAACAGTGGGGAATGAAAATAGGTAAGAAAACTGTATAATTATAAGTTCATTCTTATGTTAAAAGGTAGGTACGACTGCAGGTAATGTTACATAATTATTCAAATCTTGAACCTGAAGTAAAATTTCTTTGCATTAATAATAATAACCTTATGCCATTCTCGGCAAACGTAAATAATTTTACTTAGATAAATAAATGTTAATAGTTACCTAAATGCGTGGTACTGGTACAGTTTACAGATATATTTGGATATCTAGGAGCCAACACGTAGTGGCAAGAGCCACAAAGCCGCCTAATGGACCGACAATTGGCGCTACATTTCATAATTATCGCCTATTTTGACTGGACTATATCGGTAGCTTACTGGCTCACTTACAGTACGGAGGATGCATTTGATGCGGCAAGTTGCAAAATATTTACAATTTGATGATGATTTATGACGATGATGCAATCCTTCTTTTTTTTTAACTTGAAAATGATAACATGTTTAATTATTGCCGGATGCCTAGACAATAAAATTCTTCTATTAAAAATGTAAGGTATGAAGTATAGTGTGAAGCTATACCTACTGATTCCATCCCCAAGTGTCCAGTGCACTAGAGTTTATTATGTAACTAAAAGTTAGTAGCTACTATTAGGAACTTGAGTTCTAGGGTATATTATGGTTAGCTAAATCCAAGCCGCTCCTCCCCTTTGCGGCCAGTGCATTACATTCGCGAAGCAAATGTTTCATCGCCTCACTGTCCACTACCAGTCTATATAATTTTACAGTCGGTCAAAGTCAAAATCATTTATTGCATATTAGTACACTTGAGACATTTATACACGTTTTTTATATCGACTACTGCTACCTAGGTGTTAGCGCTATGACGAAGTAGCGCGATATATGTAGAGGCGTTTTTTATGTCTTATTACAATCATGTCCAATGTCAGCAACAAGAGTACACCTAAGCATCATTACCACGCGTTTGTTCGACGTATCGGGATCACAATACTGGGTGCCAAATGCGATCGGACTTACGATGCGCGTCACTTTTAATGCTACCGTTATGGCAGCTCTAATAGAGCCTAATGGCCGGCGCTACTGAAATATGGTCTGAATCCTTTGGAAAATGACCTCGGGGCTGCTTCCTTGTTCTAATGCTCCAGTCATTGTGAGGCTAAAACTCGACCTATGAGACTACATACCTACAAATGTTTTGCTCGAAATAAACTGTTAAGTCAACAAAAACACAAAAAATAAAATAAAAATAAATTAACTTGACAAGTTACTAAACAACTTTCTTTAAAAAAAAATCTTTCCAAAACCACCAAAATGATAGAAAAATCACAATACCAACGTCAGTCTTAATGTTGTGTAGGTATTAATTTCCAGCTAAACAACCTTCAGTTTCAAATAAAAATGTAGCAACTTTGAAACTATTCGATACCATACCTACTTATTTAACATGAATTATATAATGCTGTATATGTATAAGTAGGCACATAAATATAGGTATAGAGGAGCATGGGTCGTCTCATTACACTTAATTGTAGGGTCATTCGCGGACTGCCGTTAGAGCCTTGATGGGTGGTTTCGGGCTAAAATACCCGCACTAATGTAGCAAAAAGTTAGAACTGGTTAAGGAGTTAGGTACCTACTTCAATCTGATGTCTATCTACGTATAAATTCTATGGACAAAACATTTTTGTAACGTTTGGCATAATTTCTGATCAGAAAAATGAATACTGAATATGGCTGCATCAACAAATTTGTATTACCTAATACAAATAAAACTTTTTATTGAGGTCAACAAAAATCCTTGAAGTAATGTCAATATATTTTAATTTACTTTCGAAATTTAACAAAAAGATATATGTACCTACCTATAGTGACGTTACAGGGGAATTCAATTTTATTTTTTCTGAAAAAATTTTACGCTATGACTTTCGGTAAACCGTTTTGTTGACTATTCAGTAACTTATTGTAAACAGAAGGACATTTTTGCTGTAAATTTCCAAATGTGGTAGAGTCAACTGCACGTAACTTGAAATGTGATTTGTACCGAGGCTGTACTATTTTATGACCTGTAATTTTATTTTATAAAGTGCTTTGTTGCACACTGTACCTACCTATTCCTATATAGGTACCTATCGTCGCTGCAAAGGCAAAATTGCTGAAGCGCCAAAATAGGATTTTACGGTGGATAATAAAACGAAAACTTTTAAAAAACCATATCTTTATATCAAAATATCCTATTTTGATAAAAGAACAATTAACAATTTTAAAATAAAATCAAAATCGAATGTTTAGATTTAATTTAATTTTGTTAAAAAAAAATCTCTACCGTAAAATCATATTTTGGCGCTTGTGAACGACGATGTGCATTTTATTTCACACAGAATATAAAGCTGAGATTTACGTAAACATGATAAGGAATGGCTAATACAAACAAATATGATTTATGAATATTTAACAAAGCCATATCCTCTGTATGGAAAGCAATTTCTCGCTTACTTTGCGCTCAAGCAACAAGGGAAATATGCGCAGGCATAATAGATAAGGCTGTACAGGAAGTCGCCTTAACCGCTTTTGTTTCCGAGAAAACATACATTTTTCATACCTTTCATATACCTTGAGGGTTATGCGATGGAAAATTACCTGTAATACATGCGATACAGCGGTCATAATTGCATGATATATAATATTAAAGGTGAACACCGTACTGAAGTGGAAATTGATCCCTTTTAGCGCAATTTACGACAATTTAAACCACGGGGACGAGATGGGGTCTGTTCCCTACTTAGTTGTAAAGTTGAGTATTAGTGTGTGTAGCCCTTTAGGTTACTTAATTTATTATTATTGGTGGTTAGGAACCTGATGGAGATGTTAAAAGGACCTAAAAGAGAAAGGTTCAAATATTATTAGGAATTTGAACCTACTAAGTATCTACATAATAATATAACTGAACAGTGAAATAAGTAGTGAAAAATATTTTTGTCGTAATGACATCCCACAAACTACTGCATAAAGGAAATTTATTTCGTACCTTAGAGTTTATTTTATGTTTTATATCGGTACGGTTTAAGAAAGCTGGGTATTTTAAGCAAGAGAAGTCGCAGGAGGCTACTAATAAGTAAGAATTAATCCAAAGTCTATGTTTGTTATTTTGATAATAATGAGCAACATATAATATATATAGGTAACTGTTCATTTGATATGAAAAAGATAGCAAAATACACTTTAAAAGATCAATCTCAATTGCTACTAAATCCAATCAGAGGTTTATTTACAAACGTGCGATGACCGCAAGCGTACAACGAAATTAAAACCTGCCTCGCTATCACAATTGGCAATAAGCAATCTCTTATCCGTACACATCTATATAGGCCTTTTAACATAAACGGGTGTGCGCGGCCGCGGGCGGCGAACTAATCTCCATAACTTTAATCCTTTAACCCTTGCAGTACCAGGAATCCAATCAAACAGTACAAGCATCCCCCTCAACCCGCGCGTGGATTCCTCCACCCCCGCCCGCCTACGCAGCCTGTCCCGAGTAATTATCAAAGCTTTAATGACGTCATAAATCGAGTGTATAATCTAATCTGGAAAAGCCCCGAGCTCCAGCGCGCGGTTTAATGGTGTGAAAGCAGCCTTATCTCCCGCCATGTGTGAATAGAGCTTTATACGCGGCTGCCTGAAAGCTCGCGCCGGGAAACTTTGGAAAAATATGTCGTAGAACATTTGAGATAAGAATGTGGGACGGGGAACGCTTTCATGTTTAATAGAAAATCGAACATTATCGTAAAAGAGATGTCTTTGCTAACAAATTCTTTGTAAGTGTATGTAAACACTATAGTGCTCAGCAAGTATGCATTTTCAAGGTGTTTACTTCAGGCGTAATTTATATAGATATTATCGCATAGTAAAAACCTTTCCTTTCAATAGATTGCGTCAATGCGGCAGAAGTTCATCAAACACCTAATAAAAAAGGTCGAATTCAGGTGGTAAAAAGCAAGAAAAAGAATTTTAAAAGTCGCAACAATCAAGACCAATATGGGCGCGATACAAAATTTTGAAAGTTTCTTCCCAATGTCCTAACAACATCCTATTACTATAACCGAGTTGCAATTTCTCAGTAAGAGGCCAATCTCAGTGTATCCAATCGCTGATTATAGATAATAGTTGATGCTAGACTTTAGTGCCGCCGGTCTTCCGAGGTTATTATTGAATTACACGCCAAATTTCGACTAACGCCTTCGAGAGAATACGTAATAAAACTGCGTATATTTTTATAGCTAGCAATTCGTCATAGAGTCACAGATTAGCTACAATTCGTTATTCAAAGTTAGATACTGTGCCTTTTACTGGATTGGTCTGTGGGATTTTTTTGTTATGTGGGTAAAGAAAGAACGATGTTTTAGACGATTTGTTTTAAATCCTTTCGAAGAGACGATTCGATTTTAACTAGGTGCCGATTGCACCGAATCAAATTCCCTTCTGTTTCTCACGTTTTTGTTTCGTTAACCTTTCGTGTACGTTTCGGTTAATTGATTTGTTGCCGATTCATTCTTTTATTGCTTTGGAAATCAGAGTTTTTATTTTTGCTACACCAGATTACCACACACCTGGTAGTAGTGGTTAATAGAGGTGAGACTGTGTGAAAAAATTTCTCCCCATTCGTCAATCATTGGCTTTATTCTGAGGACAGATACATCCTAATCAGCAGGTAAGGTCAGTATGACAGTTCTTTAACTTCCTTTCGTTCTAGTTGGTGAACAAAAACTAACTTCCAAAAGTACTGACTTTATTTAATAATTTCACAATAACCTAACCTGTCTTCACTATTTTTCATAATAAGTGTTCACGTTAAAGTTTGTTCATAAACAAAACAAAACTTATAATGACGTCTTTTATTTAAATTTTTCAATATACGAGGTTTTCAACATTGCAATTCTTTTGGAAATTTCATATATTAACTAAGATACTGTTGACGTTCTCTGACGGCTACGCAGGGTTCTCAAATTAAATCTGTTAAGTTTTAATACAGCCCTTGGTCAGTCTTCGGAAGAGACAACATATATGGGGGTAGTATTGATCATTATTATAGGGGGTATTCAGTCTGTAGATATACAAAAATCCGATAAACCTTGTACTCTATATGTATATATATAAACTCAAATCAATAAACTCTTTTAAGAATCGCCTTGACAGCTGGCTAAAAACTAATACAGTTTAAAAGTTAAAATCCAACAGTGTGAAATAGACACTACCTACATACATAATAACGCTCACGCTTTGGTCCCAGAGGGGTAGGCAGAGGCGATATATCGCCACTTTGTGCGATTGTGACAAACGTCGCAAAGCGACTTTTCCTTCGCCCGCTTCTCGCCCTGTCATACCACTTGGCGACAAATAGACACATCATCATATTTGCTGCTCGTCTATAATAAAGATGATAATAATATATAGGTATGGATAGGATACCTTGCCCACTTTTTTGTCAAGCACAGTACGCAATGTAACACATATGATGAAATTTTTAGTACCTTGTGTGCCCATTATCCTAAAATTCATCTCTCGCTGCGATCCCTCGCTCGCTCTCACTAATGAACGAATAAATAAATTGAGCCCTTCTTGTAAACAGCTAACGCGGTACTCTTATGGGCCCCGCTGTAAGGGGTAAGTGGATTTCGGTGTAGTACCGGATCTGTGCTATATTAGTGAGTACATTATCTGTAGGTGTCGCTGTATGTGCCAGTTTTCTTGTTGGTGCTGTGTAGACGTATAAATCTGCAGGGGCATTGTTCGATGTACGTAGCTAGATTCGGGTGTTGTATTTGGTGTATTCAGGCTGGTTGGACCCGAAATTGTCACGCATACTATGTGTTTAAGTATTTGCTTGTTTGTTGTATACTCTTTTACGCTTCTATAACTCAACAATACTAGCGTAGGCCGTGGATGGTTGAACCAAAATACAGTTGAAACACCATTAATTAATTATTTTTTTCATTCTAATCTTAAACCATACTAGGTAGGCATGGTTTTATGGTTTGAAACAATATTTATTTATGCAACAAGTGAGCAAAGTTATTTTTCGTTGCGAGTACTGACTTTAAATCACGAACAAGCGAAGTAGTCTAGAATTGAATCACGAGTGTAGCGTGATTCTAATTATATAGTCTACTGAGCACAGTGAGTGATTTAAATGCACGAGACATAAAAAAATTTGCTCTCGTGTGAAACATAAAACTTTTCACCTCTCTCAGCGAGAAAAGAAAAAAGTTTATTTTTTATTTAAATGTTGCGTTCTGAAACTGCACTGCTTAACATTTTTATAAAACCAAGTAAACATGATATTTTTAAGTAAGCGATATATATTTTTACTAGTAAATACTAGATAATTTATAAATATTTTAAATATTCCGTCTTTTAAAAGGCAATACTCCAATTTTTAAAATTTAATTTCAATAAATAACATACAAAAAAATTTGCATATGTGTTAAATAGCTAGGCCAAAATGAGTTTCTGAACGAACCATCGCCCAGTTCATCGCCAAAAGGAGGTAGGTTTTCGAAATTCCAATCACTTTAGGTACTCGGGTTCGCACGGCTTGCAGCAAAAAGCGATTTTGCTGCGAGTTTTTACGCACCAAAAGCGACGTTTTCGAGCTGCAGAGGTGAAAATAAATAAATCTAAGTTCAGTGTTACAAATTTAACTATAGTTACTAACTTCATTGATATTACTCTCACCCCAAACTTTTCTTTTGTGGGACGGCATTAAACTTGTATTTAATACTAAAAGGAAGTGATTGAACTAATACACGTTATTTATACGAGTCAACTACCTACATGTTGCCACGCCGCCGCCGCCACACCAAGGACACAGTTTTCCAACCTACTCTTATTAGGTACCATTTGCTTCACTATAATATAAGTGTAAGCTCCAGACTGAAAACTGAACGTTTCAATATCCGCAAAATACTAGCGTTGCTCCTGAGTATAACAGTTCACTGTAAAACAATTCATAAGAACATGCACTAAAATCTCCAAGATTGAATATACCTACTTCGTTATCTTCAATTATTACACGTTGTGGTGCCTAAACAAACTGTGAATTCCAACTAGGTATTTGTCGACACTATTAGCAGGCATGTATAAGTCTAAGAACTAACATTGGTTAATCATTTGTTATATTTTGTATGTATACCTATCTATACGCGAGTCTGTAAGTGGAATTACCGAGACGCTAAAATACTTTTTTCCTAAAATAGTGCCACTTTCCCCTTTGGTCTTCCTTCATTCAATTCGAAGTATGAATCAAGTATCTAGATTTTTTTTGGAAATACAGAAATGCTACTGAAACTTAATTCATTTATCATACCTAGACAACTTAGGTTTAATTTAAGGTCAAATATGCTGAGTTTAACTTTTTATTCAGATTTTATTGAAAACGCTTAAAAGGTGTAGTCCGGTCCGGTCTACCCTACTCAATGGATGTGTAAGATAGGGGGAGTTTATTTAGGTTACTTTGTACTACGAGAAATTATTAAACCGAGAGTAAGAAGTAAAATTAAATATAATTGTCAACTGGAAGAGAATGCCATATTGGCATTATGTTCGCCTTTTGTACGTACTGTGCAATCAAGTTTTAAAAAAAAAATTGTCCCCTTAAGAAATTCTTACTAAGTGGCCTTTACAAATAGTTCGTGTTTTAACGTAATATTATTCGATCAAGATTATATTCGTAAGTTGGAAATAACTTTATAAATTGCTATCGCAGTTAAAGTTAATTAGTTACTCTAACTACCTGATGTCAATGAGTTACTGAACTATGGCCATAATGTAAAGCAAATAGTAACGGAACCTTTCGCAAAATATGTAGCTATTCCGTAGCATATAAAGAACATTATGTTGCTAATAACTAATTTAAAATTCAAAGCCAACTAATTTTATTGTTAATTTTAGCATAAAACATCGTATAAATTGTGGTGTTACACACAAAAGTGAAACATATCTTTCTTTAAAAAAATGTGGGTAATTATTAGAACGATTTCTCGTTGATTCTGCCAAAAAATCTGAAAATTTCATTTTATTTCCAACTACAGACTAATAAATTACACATAAAGAAGTAAATAACCTTTCCACAATCCGTTTTTCACACAAACCTTTTGCCGTCTTCACTGTAATTTTACGGAAGAATTATGATTTAATTCGAAGGTCATATTTAGTTTTGTGGGTAGTCAAAACTAACATTATCTCGACAAATTAATGTGCTTTACCTTTCATCTAAACGAAAAGTGCTCTTCAAGGCTATTTAAATACAACGCACATTAATTATATGGAATCAGTGTACACTGTTCAATGTTTTGACATTGACTCTTAGCTCTAACTAAAACGAAAAATCATAAACCCTTACCACGAGGACGCTCAGTTCAACAGTACTTATTGTTGCAGATTTCGAATCGAGTGAACAGTATATAAATCAATGATGTAAGATAAGTAACTAGATTTCTAATTTTCATCGAAAAAACGGTAATACAAAAGAACTCACAATAAGTACTAAAGCTACTCATTTTCGCTCAGTCAGAAGACCACTACCGCGTGCGTCGCCATAAACACACCAATGTATAAGATAGCAAACCAAAACACATCATAAGTTGTAAATTAAATAACAATATTATTGGCGGGAGTTAGTATGATTACTTTATATTTACACATGGATAACTTTGGTAATTTTTGCATTATCTAGTTTAAATAGTAAGTCAGTGATATAAATACATCGAAATAAGGCACAGGTGCACATGGTTATTTTATCAGGTTAATTGAAAATCAAGAAAAAAGTTTATTTGGTTTTTTTTTAAAATCACCAACAGTAAATCGCCAGGCAGTAGCATTTACTATAATTCTAGTCACGTCTTTTTACTGGTTAGAAATATAATGAAATTATGATGTGACTATGTTCGTTTGTAAAAGGATCATACGGTGGGGTTAATATGAAAATAACATTTTATAGTTGATAATGTTACTGAAACCTTATTTATTGTGCTCATCATTAATGATATCCAGACAATTCTAAAGTTAATTTCTTACACGTTGGGTTTGCTGACGAACGTTGATGCTAGAGTTAGTTTACATAGTTTCATGGGCAACTTTTATTTGGCTCATTAGTTCCAAACTCGAATAGGATCAAATCATTCCTAGAGTACGGGCTAATAGTACCTAAAGCTTTAGATTACGTAAGACGTCCAATATAAACAGGCTGGTAACGGAGATAACGTGAGCCGGGGTATTTAGTCATCTATTTAAAGAAAGAGAACGCCATCAATTTTGGTTGGGCATTATTTACTGAGTTAAGTAGGCACGAAACGGGTTCCTTGTAACTCGATAAATCGTCAGTCGAAAGCTTCGTATAAATCTCTTGGGTACACGATAAGAATCGATGTCTCATGCGACGTAGGTATTTATTTATCTTTCTTTATATATAACCCGGAAGAGTGGGTGTCGACGAACTGTTTTAATGCTTTCTCTCCTTTTTTAAAAGCAGAGAAATAAATCGTTGTCTGGAAGTTTTTCCCGATATGATTCAAGTTATTTTCGAGTGTTAAAATTGGGCTCAAAATATCACCGAGGCACAGATGGAGTGAAAAGAAATTAAAGATAACTTGAATTTATCGTACTCCAAAATTATTACTTAAGTTTTGCATGCACATACGTAAATTCAATTTATCACGAGTTATCTTAACAACGGTCGGTGAATTTATTGCACCGGACCATGTATTAAATTTAAAACGACCTCTGAGTACTCTCTTGATATTTTATGTATGTTAATACAGAAGTAAAGGCTTCACAGATTATTATTTTAATAATTATAGATGTAGACAGCCCCTTTCAGAGCCCATTATTGAAATTCAGTAGCTCACTACATTAGATTAGAAAACATTATGTCGGTTTAATTGAAGTTTTAACTGAGTTGGGAGTCTTATGCAATTAAAAGCCTACCTTAAGAGATTTAAATACGTCTTAAGGTATCATTATGATTGATAATTTAAAGTGTTGTGTTGTATTCTAAGTCAGCTATTTCTATTTCTGTGAGAGTTGCATGTGATTATGTAAATACTGAACACTCACTGTTTCTAGCGACAGTGAAGAGTAAGTGCCTGCCTGGCTGTCGGCCGGATTATAGATCGCTATACAAGCTTTTATTTTCATAATTTAACAAACTTATGCCTTTATTGCCCAGGTAGCCCATATAAAATCTATTAATTCCGAGTATCATGAGGCCGGTTATACATAAGGTACGCCATTAAGAATGACCGTAAAAAAAATATCATTTCTACTTTGTCCAGATGCGCGTACACTGCATCTCTACCCTGTGATTTCGTGGCATTATGTATAATTGGTTTGTAACACAGAGTAAAATGGTAACTCTCGAAAAGTAATATTATAAAATTAACAAGATACGTCATGTCCTGATGAATAACTTCTACTATAGGTACCTAATAGACTAATATAAACTAAACATAAATAATGCCACGAAATTACATATGTACCGTATACGCTCGTCTATACAAAAATAAGTTTTTTTATGGACATTCTTTAATAGAATGACTTAATCGACACCCCTTTAAGCTTTATATTTTAACAGAATACATTTCGATCATTTTTGTCTGTTTGTCTGTTAGTTTGTGCACACATCACGTAAAAACAACTGAACCGATTTATTGGACTTTTCACACAAACATAGGGCTTGACTTGGAGTAATATTTAGTCTTTATTCCATGGCAATCGGCTAACTCAATCAAAAGTTATAGAAATTTTTAGTTTTCAATTACATTAGTAGGCATGCAAAGAAGTACAGTTCGGATTACGATCAGTTACGTTAGGACTACATTTGAAGCTGTAGTGGGCGTGGAAGTGGGAGTTGGAGTGCAATAGATAGTTTCAGCCGGATAGCTAATCGGGAAGTGCTCGAAATTTGAGTTGCAAGATTCCACCCGGAACGACAGACAAACAAGAAAGTGACTCAATAAAAAGTGATAAAAATATATAAACGAAAATAAAAATTAAAGGTATGTTTTAGGTAAAATAAGAACGGAAAAGAAATACTGGAGATGTTGTTCAGAATAATGAATAGAATTTGTGATTTCAGCTTGGTTACCTATTGTTTTCTTACACACTCTACTTACATGATTTAAGTTAGTGCCCAATTCTTATTGTAAAACTGACTTAAATGATATACCTACCAATATAATGTGAAATAGTATGACGTGTAATTTATTTTTAGGACCAAGGGACCTTTTAGTATCTTAGAGAAGAGAAAGTAAACTGAAAAACTCTGTTTTCGGACATTCAGAGATGTTGCGTTTGCAATTGTTATCCACTTGATACATATTGTTAGTTTCTCCTGCTCTTGTAAATCAGATTTTTCCTTCATATTAAATAAACTCTAGGCCCCTTGCTATGAGTGATCAGTGTACACCAGCTGTTTCATAACCGAAATGGCGGTCATCGAACCCCAGACCGGGGAGTGTGTCGGTTGGTCGAGGCCGTTCTGAACATTTATCATCTCGATAAAGTTCATAGTAGTATAATTTAGTTAGTTTTGCCTACCTACTAGTCGAGATTCCACAGATAAATCCTAATTTTTAATTTGTATGTGAAACTTAACTGGAAGGATCAAACACACCTGAAAAATCGGAAACCTAACATATTAAAATTGTTGGTAGATAAATAACTATTTGTCACAAATAAAAAATACGGTCACATGATTTTTCTCCAGTATTTAATTTCTATCAACAGTATATACATATATCAATATTTACCTGAATACTTGAAAGAGAGATCATAGACAAGAATATTATATTTATGCCGCCCTTCAAACCTTTGATCTGAACTAACCCAGTTTCAGATTGAACTAAAAACTACATACGAATTTAAGAATCAACTCTGGATAGGATTTTGGTTTTAAGACATGAAACCTTGGAAATTAGATTTTATTTATACTAAGGCGGTCTCTATCTATACACTTGCCTCAACCAGAATAGCGGGGCAAAATTGATAGTAATATTTTTATGCGTGAGGTGAGATGCATGCGGGGCGGAGCGGGACGAATGGAAATCAATACTAACTGCACACTGCTGCATTGCTCCAATATAAATCAACCCCCTGTGCTACCCGGCACCCCGTTGCTTGCCAAACCCGCTTGCATTCAAATTTCATCCGCAATGCTTACACCGAAAGGTTAAATTTTATATGAAGAAAGTCAAAAGAATGGTCGCGAATCTATTAAAAATAATGTATTCTTAGACATTTTAGGAGTACGAAATTTTGCAGAAGATTATGTGTCTTATTTTTGTAATATTAAGCTATTGTTAGAGCTGAACATACCTAGATACCGTAATTATATGGTTTAACTTTCGTTAACTCCGCTATATATGACTTTATTGTGAATCATCATCACTGTTGGCGTCTACTGTTGTAGATAAGTTATTTTAAGTTAGTATATAAGTTATTATAGCATATCTTGGCATCTTAGGACCAATATATTATTATTGTGTACCTAACATGTCCATAACAGGTCCTTTGCATTCTATATATATCCCGCCGCTTCCGACTACTGCACTTTTCAGGTCGTCGGTCCATCTGGCAGGGGGGCGTCCCACGCTGCGCCTACCACCTGATATCCATACATCTTTGGAAATAAAAAGCTATAAAAGCAGCGCTCACGTATCTAAATAAATTAGATAGAAATTAAAATTCATTTATTCGGTTCAGAATTGGTACTAGCACTTCCTCTAACGTTATAAGCACGAGTAGGTACTACTAGTTCTGAGAAACAGCAGGAAGCACAGCAGGTTTTATTTACAAAAATTCTCAGCTTATATACTTACTTCCCTTGTAAAGTAACTATCTAACCCCGGTATAAGGTTACCCGGCCTAGTATACACTGCCTGGCGTCAGATAAGGAACAGGCTTTGCTCACGGCGCGCACTAACTCTCTGCCTTTATTTATTACGTTCTACGTGCCCCAAGCGAGCAATCCTTCCACAAACTTGCTTCCAGAGCCATAAAATCTAATTCACAATCGAAATTACACCCTGAGCCCTCCTCGTAAAGTTCTGAAAGAGCTAGTTCAATTGTAAATTTAGCATTGTTACGTAGTACTAATTGATAACGCGCACTGTATCTGGTATTGTCATGATTTAGAGCGTCTTTGGATTCCGATACGCGATTTATGTGGAGCCAGTGTTGGTACGAACGTCTGTGCCGAGCTTTATTTTATTGTGCTAGGTTTTATGTAATTTATTGTCTTCCGTTTTTGCACTTATTGTACATATATAATCGTCTCTATACAGATTGTTAACCATAAATTGTTTTAATCTTATTTACTTAGTAGACAAGAAGCGTTGGACAAGTTATTGTTTTAAATAAAATGTTAAATAATTTGAAGAAAAAAAAAACTTTTGTGTTACAGCAACAAGTGCAAATGAATTTAATTTAAAAGCATTTACATCAAATTTACTCTCGTTTCTACAAATATAAAGACAGGCAGCGCAACAATTATAATTTATTTACGAGCTTTCAAACGACGGCCTTAAGGCGGCCATATTTAAAATTCATGCCATGCAAATTAGTCAAGTCCGAAGGCGTAGCAATTACCAGAGATTTTAAGTCTGCATTATAAATCGAAAAATGCTTTATGTGGCCGCAACAAGTTAAGAAATAAATAAAAGTTGCGTTGCTGGTTTTTCGGGGCCTCAGAATCTTATGTCCTTGTCTAGCATATACGGCCATTTTGTTGGGTGCGAATGAGTGGGAGGAAATGATGAATTACCTGTACCATCCACGTTCGCAAACCAGTTTATCATCGGGTCAAAACTTGTCGTTTTTGCGATGTGGTAGGCGTCGATGGGTACGTTTATAGTGTTCTTCGAATTTTGAACATGGTAGGTAGCTTTTGTAAAGGTATTTTTTCGTTCATTTTTGTGTCGCAGGACAACGGTGCAAAAAATATGAATTCTTTCCTACGAATCAATCAGTAGGTGCCTATACCTGTATGTATGTATCTTCAGCTATCATTCACATATTTTTTACACGTTTATCTATCTATATATACATACCTACTATTAGATATTTTTGTAAATCGTAACTTATAATGCGCTCGCCTCACATTCATATAATCGAGGGTTAGGTACCTTGTTTCGAGTTTTTCGGAACGGTTTTTTATCATACCTATTACAGGTTTCATCATCGTCAGCTGAAATATGTGCGTCCACTGAACATGAGCCTTACCAATTGAATGCCAGTTTTAGTATGCTGTCTTTTGGGGGATTTGCCATGATCATCACGCTTGGCAGGCGGATTGGTGATCGCAGTAATGATCTTAGTATACACAGAAGAACGCTGCCGCCTGTCCCTGGTCCCTTAGTCGCTTTGACACCCACGGGAAGATTAGGGGGCAGATTCCCGTGAAGGTAAATCATCGTGGAGAAACCGCCAAAGATGAAATTCTAAGGCGCGTGTGAAGTTCACCTAGACTCTGGGCTTGTGTTGTGGACTATTATGGCTCGTATTATATCCCACGTTGAGAGGTTCGGCCTGAGACTCAACAGTGGGGACATACAAATTGTTAGGATAATGATTTTGATTTTGTTTGTAAAAGTAAAAGTATTCGAGCAAAAGAGTAACAAAATGAATAATCTGTACTCGTATACTATTAAGTATAGCAAAGGATACGTCATACAGAATGTGCGGATTCCGTAATTTTTTGTAGTTCATCTAGACTTTTTTTTCTTCATAATTTTTACTTTATTATCGGTATAGAGAAAGGAAACATAAAAAGAAAAAGAAAAAAAACTAAACATAAAAAGAAAAAGCTAATTTCAGCAGTATGTTACATACCTAATTATTTAACGATTATTTACAAAACCCGATTGTAATTTGAACAAAATATCAAAGAATAGTAAAAGCTGCAAAGATTAAACAGTCAATCCAGAAAGTTTGAAAAGAATTAGCGTGGCGTGCCGTCAGAGCCGCTGTTGGGCAATAAAGCAGGCGCCCGGTGGAATTTACTAGCTTTCAAAAGTTAGCCGGCTGGCACCCGCCTGGGTTCCGAGGAATTAGGGCTTTTTAATAAACGCTTATATGCTGCGAGTAAAAATTGGAAATGGCTAATTTTACTGATGTTTGTTCATTGTTTCATTTGGCCTTTTTCTTTTCTTTTAATAACATTTTCGTATCTAAGTTTCGAATATTATGTAAGTATGTATTTTGTGTAGTAGGTCTGCAGCTGACTATTGTAGCACAGGATCTAATAAATAAAATTACTTTAATAAATAAAATTACTTAAAATTAGGTTTACTCAGTTATGGACATTTTTAGTTTTCAAATACATTAGTAGGTAAGGTTAGTAGGCAATATATTGCATATAATAGTATTTCCGTACTATTCAGATTGTGATGAGTTTGGACTACATTTTGAGCTGGAAATGGGAATGGTAATGGGAATGGGCGTGGGGTGTGGGCGTAGGCATTGGCGTGGGCATGGGAAAAGGGAAATGGGTGTGGGAGCGGGAGCGGGAGAAGGAGCGGGAGCGGGAGCGGGAGTGGGAATGGCAGCGGATTCTGTAGTTCACGCGAGCGGAGCCGCGGGCACAGTGAGTACTAAATATTAGTATTATACTAAATATTAGTATTATACTAAATATTCGCACTAATGTGCTGCCGCTGTTCGGCTCACGCCGCCACGCCGCCAAAGATACTATGCCAGCGCGCTATCGACCGGCGACGAGAGATCGACGCTATAAGTTAGAAAGAAAAGGACTTATGTTGTTTATACGTCGATCGTTCGACTATGCTCGCGCGCTCTCGGTGCAGCAGCCCTACAAAGTTTACGCTCGCACACACACGTGTACGGACAAGCTGATGCTCCTGTACCTAGTAGTAGCAGGTGATTTTGTTCTCTTATATGGAGTGCCGACTGTGTGCTTGTAGGCAGTTGCTGTTATTATATACACTTTATAAGATCTTTATTCAACACATTTATTTTGGCTTTTTATTTTCATCCCTATTGCATTGAAAAAAATTTTTTCAAGTTTACTTTTTAAATAAAAAGCCATGCATTAGTGAAACGTGCCAACTGATCTTACATTTGCTCAAGTATTCCATTATATTGTCTAGTGATATGTGACGATTTATGGAAGACGGTGGAATTTATAACCATATGGCGAGATGCCGACATGGCCTGTACCATATAAGGTCACTTACTTAAATAACCGACCCAATTATAAGTCGTTGTCTTTTTACTAAGGGTGAGTAATTACAAAAGGAATACAGTAACTAGAGTTAGCATAGTGGACTGCATAACTTGTATGTATTTTATTAGTGAAAAAATGTTGACTTTATAGTTGTCGGTATTCAGAATATTTATTAAAAAAAAAATGGAAAACCTATTAATGAAACCAAATAGTTAGATCGTTTCATAATCTAGTTTATTCAACTCTAGATCCTTATAATTTTTGAAAATAGACATTAGATGATAGAAATTGCACAGTTTACACGATTACACGATGTTTACACTTGGCAAACTTTTCCTGCACTTGAAAAATTGTGAGTCAACAATTTATCGCAATTATAAATTCAAGTTTCGATTGATAATGAATCAATGTTCCGATCAAACTCACCATCAACATTTCTCGAATGCTTCCGCTGCTTTTGTGGAAGCCGCCTCAAGTTTAAACCTTGTTTTAACCTTATCAGACTTAACGGTCAACTGGCCTTACTTCTTACAAACTGACGATTTATTATTTCGAAAGTTTCAACCTCTTTAAGGACAAGACAAGTCTTGATCAGGTCATCGGTGATAGCAAAAAGTGGTATATGCTTTATTTATTGTATTTTATTAATGTTAATGTGGAATAAATTAACCTTAATGGTAATAGGTAACTTTAAATATTAAATTATTCTATAATAAGCCGAGAATTTCGTCATCTGAAAATGCTAACTTTATTTATTTTAATACTTTTTTTTTGCATGCACACAATACTTACTTATGCGAAAAAATAACATAACCTACAAATGGTAAAGCTTCAACTTTAACTGGTAAACTTTCTACTGATAAAGAATGCAAATCCTCTTTAAGTTAATATTAGAGGCATGCATATTAAAAGCATAAAATGCATTTGGAAGTAAATAAGTAGCTAGTTGTTTTAAAATTCATTAAATATTTATTATCTATATTATAATATTATATATATTTAGTAAATAAATACGTAGAAACTCGTAAACATCTGCAGTACACTAAGCATGTACAGCCACATCCATGTTCCACTTTAATGTTTAAGGTTGGGTTTGGTCACATATATTTCAGTAAGTACCTAACTAAACGTTTTTTTAAATAACTCTATGGATGCAAGTGCGCAAAATAAAATATATTCATAATAATATTTGAATAAAACTACATATTTTTTGGGTCATTGTCGTAGCGTGCCGTTGATAGGTACTACGAGTTTTATTCGTTAACTAATTTTCTTAGGTAAAAGTTATCTTTATTATTCAGGTCATATGGATAAAAAGCTATATACGGATGATGTCTATGAAGAAGCGGTTTCATTAGCATTTTATTATGTTGTTTATGCCTAAATGTCGTTCTCTTACTGTATTACATTACACGTTATACAAAACTTAATTGTTTTACTATATATGTTGGGGTTAGGCAGTAAGCTGATTATGATAATTGAGATGGTGGAAAACTTGGAAAAAAAAGGATTTCTATATTTTTCAGCAAATATCTGGCTATACTACAGTGCTACAATTATTTACAAAATAAATGCAATTAGTTATATTCTTGCAAATATATTTTAAAAATAATATTAACAAAAGATTTTTACGCTTTCTCACACGATAAATACATCTTCCTTTAACTCTTACTTATTCGTGACTAGACTAAGCCACGCGAGAATGGGTTATATGAAAATTATTCAGCCATCTCTTTCTTCTCAAGACGCAAGTTTCTCAAACTTTTAAGCATACGACCCCTTTTATAAAATTTATTTTGGCGTCCTCTGAAAATAAACAATTTTATTAAAACATCTGTTACAAGGGTGGATGGCTTTTGTTTAGCATGACATACCACCTGATAATAAGTATCAGGTGATATTGTAACCTCCTGGGGTCAAACGCCTGACTTTGAGAAGCGATGATCCACGCAAAAGGCTCGCCGCATGACGCCCGGATAAACTCAGATGAATACATTTAAATAGTAAACACGACACTACGGGAGATTTAGTATCGTATAATGTTGCTGGATACATAAGTTCCATTACTCACGGATATAACTCGCTGTGTTATAAATATAGTGCGTACGGACATGGTTTAGAGTCGTGCTGCTCATAACTCTGGACTCACAAAGGGTTTGTTAGTAGAACTTATGAAGGACTACCTTGGTGTTTGCCTACGCCCACGAATAGGCGAAGCTGTGTATTGTATTTTAGTTTAACGTGGATGGTAGCAGTCGCTAGTATGAAGAAGATACTATTTGGTGTTAGTTAGATACTTACATACAAATACTGATTATTGGCGACCCTTTTTCAATTTTCTTTTAGAAGGGTTTAAGATGTTGCAAAGACCATATTTAGAATTCCATTACATTGTTCCTAAGTGAAACAGATCGAAAGTCACAATCGTGCTTTAACATCTAAATCGTGAGATCGAACCATGTTAACCTTATTGAACTGCTTTATAAAGTTATGTGCCGCTTATATTAATTTTTATTTACAATTTTATATCAAACTAGCTGTTGCCCGCGACTTCGTCCGCGTGGACAACTTAACATTACACATTATTATGTATTACTTAATCCTTAAAGACATCTATTAATCTAGTTATGCATTGAAAATATATAGGTACATTAAATTAGCCTGCTGAAGGCGGTTCCGCAAGATAACCTACATAATCAATGTTTTTTTTAATAAGGTGACATTTACGTCATGTTTATCATGAATTAAAAAAATATTATTAAATTATTTATATTTTTTATGTTTTAATATAGTGCAAAAGTTAGGTGTTTTTATTTTATTAAAAAAATAATAATTTCGCAGGTGATATTTCCCTTTCCCCTCTCCCATTTTCTTTCCTTCCTCATGCCCTTCCCACTACGTTGATCCAGCTGCTTCCGGCCACCTTCTTCAGGTTGTCGATCCACCTGGCGGCGGGGCGTCGTGACGATCGACGGTCTCCACTCTAGAAATTCGTTCTCCCCAACAGCCGTCGGTATTGCGACAGATGTGACTCGCCCCAGTGGGCGAATTAGTAAGCTGAAGTGGCAGTCCACTTCAGCTTTTGGCTATGTCGGTCACCTTCGTTATTCGTCGGATCTCCTTATTACGCATCATATCCCTCATAGAGACCCCGAGCATAGCCCTATAGCTCGCTGAGGGACTCTAAAATTCTGGATCAGGCCCACCGTCTAGGTCCACGTCTCCGCATCGTAATCATGACAGACAGGACGCACTGATTAAAGACATTTGTCTATAAACATTATGGAATGGACGACGTGAATACTTGACGCAGTTTTCTGAGTACTGCCCAGCCTGGATTCTGGATTCTTCTGTCAGCTTCCCTATCGAAATTAATCCTACCCAACTGTATAGTCTGTCCTAAATTGGCCTCATTTATAAATTAAAAGCCGGAAACATCTCGAAAACGGAGGTCACTGAACTTTAAATTGCACATTCTGATACGGCTTGTTCCTATCTATCCCCAGTTTTGTCTCGGACGTTTATTTACTGGACACCTTCAACAGACGTTTTAGAAATTCAAATTCAATCAAAGGTCTCTTTACCAAAGAGGTAGGTGCAAATTAAGGACACTCTATATCCAGTAGCAGATTTTTTTACACATATCTTAAAAAGTATTAAATGCTCGAATATAGAAGAAAATCAGGAGAAAGGAAATTGTAAGATTACCACTTAGCATTTCACCGCTTCATATAGGTCTCTCTCAGCGACCTGTTGGATTGAATACAATTTGGTGAGAATGCTCAGTAATTAATGTCAGAACATCGCTTTGATCTGAGCACCTTTAACGCTCCTGAATGTATAACGTTCGTGCGTTAAACATATGAGTGGCGGTGTATGTTGCAAGCGGAAGCGGGTAGATAGTCAAACATTTTACAAATTGTGTAAAGGCTCATTTTGAATAATCATGACAAATGGTTTTAAATACAAATGTGTTGCGTAGGAACTCTTCGAAAGTCTATTTTAATGAAAATACGACTGGTTATAACCTTTATTCGTAATGAAGACTAAATTATTTTTAAGAATACACTCTTAAACAGAGTAGATAACTCATCTTTCACCTCATCATAGAGCGCCAGAGATCGTGGGTTCGACTAGTAAAAGTTAAAATAATGTTAACATACTTAAATATCTGTTGGTTCATCTCTGTTCAACATAAGCTGAAACGGTTGCATTTATTTCGTAATTGTATTGCCGCCTCGATGGCTAGTTCAGTGGACTCGAGCGCCAGGGGTTGTGGGTAAGATTCCCACTGGGGACAGAGAATTTGTACTAGTTGCTCCCGGTCTGGATGTTATACTTTTGAATTGTTCAAAGCTTGTTTAATTCCCATAGCACAGGCGAAAATCCTAGTGTGGGATTAGACAAAAGTGCGTATAGTATGTACATATGTTATATTTATTATTATTATTTTATATTGTCTTTAAATATTTCTGACTATTTATTTGTTACATGACTTTACTACCTAATACCTACTAAACCCTTTTGAATACCTTTGTATTTTAGCAATGATAAGGAAATAATATAGTTTTTGGTTAGCTGTGTGGCTCCTGGCTTTGACTATTCACCTATGGCCACCCCCAATCCTTCCGTGGTTGTCGTCAAGGTGACCAAGGTATGCAGAAACGGGCAGAAACGTTCTTCTGTGTATATTAAGATCATTACTACGATCACCAATCCGCCTGCCATCCAATGGAGGCTCATCAAAAGTGGCATTCTATTAGGGAGGCTTTTGTTCTCAGTGGACGTATTTGGGCCGATGAAAAAAAAAAGAGTATATTTTGGTAATGTAAAAAAGTTAGTGACTTGCACCGCATACATGTGTAGTGCAAATGAAACTTGCGGAATTTATATGAGCTGAGTGCGGGCACGTGTTTCGCGTATATTCCAAGTAAAGCTTCTTGCAGCGGATGTATGAGAGTGTAAAGCAAAACTATTTTAATACTGAGATATTAGGGAAATGACTTTGTTGTCTAGTCTGTCTTGAATCCTTAAAGCAACACGGTACACACGACGATACAACAATGCAGGTACGATCGATATACAGGACCAGCAGGTCAGGCGCAGTAATTATGTGTACGATAGGTATGAATAGGGATAGCGTACAAGTGTGCATGCGTTCGTAGATTCTGCGAAATATGATAGAATGTTTTGCATCGATTCCCGTGGTGGCAGCCATTACTGAGGTAGTGCTACGTTATTTGTCTTTTGGGTATATATTCAGTTTTAGCGATATTTAGTGTAATGAATTAAATATCACCACAGTAGGTGCTCATTAACGTTTGTGTATAGAACTAATTTATTGATAACTCAAAAAACTTCGTTCAATTGCAAGTCCTTTGTACTTCTGCTGTAGGGCTTCTCTACGGAAATACGTTGGAAGATCAAAGGTATATAAAGGTAAGGTTGATATCCTTTGATCTGAGCGACACTCCGTCGGTGCTCAATACTCAATAGGGACAACCCATAGCTGTACTTCGGTAAATCGTCTCCATGTTTGTATTCGTCCAATACACTTGATATTGGCAAAATTCTATATAATATAAGAAAGATCATTATATTAAAAATGTTCATATATTCTTTATTGCACAAATTTCAAAACCTTTAACCCTTCCCGGTCTAACCCTTATATCTGTTGCAAAACTAGCTTCAGGACTAGGTATGTGACCTAGGTATGTAATAAGAGTGAATTTGAACTTTAATTATGATGCCCTTGTAGCATTTTAATCGATGCTTGCAGCAAGACAAAGATTATAGGTGATAATAGCTGCACAGTAGTTGATTGTCGTTTCAGACTGTTTACTACAGTCGTTTTGAGTAAATGAATTGCGATAAAAACTTGTTACTTGCATCTAAATTATAAAGTAAGGCGCTGTAGTTTAATACCGAGCTCCCATATATTGGTTTCACTAGACTTGAGTGAATACGAATTAGGTTTGTAAACACTTTATTGTGGAAGAACTTTTTTTAAAAATATACATACTTTTATTAATTACTTATTTTAATTTCAAATTTTACATTAATATAAATTTTCTTAATCTAATTTGATCGCGATGATCACGTCTTAACGCTACCTCGATCGGAGCGCATAAGCATCCGTTTTATTAATTAATTGTCCCACGGTAACTTTGGAATTTCGGTTGCGAAATTATAGGACACATCACTTGGAAACGTTTTCCTGGGAACTTGGTTAACAAAGTTAAGCTTCCTGGCCATGTACGTGTACATAACATGTGCCAAAATTAGCAACTACAAAACAAACAATTATTGTTACCTATACCGCAGGATTTTCGGTGAAACAAAACATGGTTAAGAAATATGCTGGTTGAGTAACATCAATCCAGAAGTACATCTGTCCACTCGAGCGCTTGTCAAACTCTAAATCTTTGTTTACGTAGATTAGCTCCAGCTTGTTAAAATGTAAACCACGTACAAGAGTCATGACCTAACTGGTCAACTGACTCGGAATGACCGTATAAGTTTATACAACACAGCGTACGCTACGGTTATCCTATAGATCTAACCTTGACTAAACGTTAACAAGGAAACGTGAGAAAATTCTTTTACAACATGTTTGGTTTGTTACTATGGTAAATGGTCCGGTTTAGTGACAAAGCTATGCCTATTTTTAAACAATACATACCTGTATAGAACGTTATTCTAGCAGCAAGCAAGTCGTTAGAAGGAACATTTAGATAAAATTAAGAAATCCATTCGCAAAAATTTTACAATATACGTAACTATTTATTATTGAGTTATTATGTTTTAACTGCTACTAAAGTAAATTTTGCTAATAAAACGGTATTTACTAATAAGTAATGCAGTGCCGTAGCAGCTGAGTTAGGATACTTACCTTCTTATGCTAGGCAGGTATTTAAAAAACTTCAGGCGTGCATCCATAAGATTTCTTATATTTTTTTGAAAATGCTATGCAACGATCTCCATATAAAACTATCCAGTAACTATAAGCAACTGTACCTTTTTCCAGTTAGGTGAGTTCCAACATCAAACATAACAAGCATAAGGCTTAAATAATGTTCTCGTTACGGGCGAAGCGTCAACTCGTAATTTTCAATTTGTGTCCACGTCTCTCGTAAACATGACCAACATACATCAGTGTTGAAGTGAATCAGAAATGTACACTGAATTAACTACAAACCTTATAAAATCACTGTCTAACGTTTATTACCATTCACTTTGACGCAAAATACCAGGCGGCTAGTTTAGGTGCCACTGAAATTAGGTTTATGTAATGTTTTTCGAGAAATAATAGCATAATTAAAGTACATCGTAATGTTGTTTTAAAGATGTTGGATTAAACGGTCTGTAAATTGGTCAGTGTTTCTTTTTAGAACATGCAAATGTCATTAATACCACAGTACTAACATAAACACACATTATATTATACTTAATACACATTACTTTATGTGCCGTAGAAAGTACCCAGTATCAATATGTAATATATATTATATTTATATATTATTGGTAAATATTTATTCATATACTTATATATATATATATTTACCGTGTAGTTTATAATCTATTTAAGTGGGTATATAGTTTATATTAGTGTATGTATGTATATGTTTTTTTTATTTACGTACACACTATGTCTGCCTTTATTATTTCAATTATCTCTCTCGCGGGTCTGCTGGAAGAAATCTCTCTCAAAGATAAGTTCGCCCTTTGTACTTGTGTTTCTTTTAATGTATTATTTTTTATTTTATCTATGTGTGTGCAATAAAGAGTTAAATAAATAAATGTACCTATACTTATAAATAAAAGTGTATGTCCTTTACAAAGCACGGGGTTCGTAAATTAATTTTTATTAATTTTTATAGTGGAGAACCCTGGAATATTTCAGGAAGATTTTTTTCCCTAAATCATTTATTATAAACGTTATTTGTACCATCATCATCTTAAAAGTTTTGCACTAAACACATGCATAATAGACTATATCTGTGAGACTAGTACAATACAGAGCCTAGACAATAAAAATCAATTATAAATTAGCGACAGTGTAGCAATCGACCGGTATTAAACTGATCTACCGGTTTCCTACTGATTGATTTTACACTTGATTCGAGCGGGTGATTTGAGTACGGACATTACGAGTTGTTTTTTAAAGATTTTTCCATGTTTTTTTTTAGAGGCACTGGTTGTAAAGTTAATATGACATACTGACTAGGTTTTAATCAAATATAGTTAATACAAAAAAAAATGAATATCCAAAATGTGTTACTTATAGATATGTTTACAAAAACAATTACGATTTCTGTCTGTAAACTTATCTACGTAGGTACATGCTACTTACATTTTGGAGATTTAAATAAATTATTTTTGTTTTGTACACATAGCCAAAATGAAAAGTAATTCACTACTAGTATTTCCGAGATTCCTAGTAATTGGTAAAGAATCGATTAAACTGCTTCTTGACCAATACAACTGAAATTAAGTGACTGATAAGAATATAGAATGCTCCGCACTCGTGGGGCTCAAGCCTAGGCTCTCAGTCAGCGTACAGGTTAATAGGTAGTACACTTAGCTAGCCCATTGCGGATTGGTGGAATTTTCATGCGGCAGAATTACTTCTTTGTCGTGTGCAGGTTTCCTCACGATGTTTTCCTTTATTGAAAGGCCTGTGGTGCGACAGATAACAAACTGTACTTTATTTCCGAAAAATTCGTTGATACGATCTTATGAACGTGAGGTGAAATCACATATGTTATCAATTTATATATTATTTTATACATTATTTAGCGTAGCAAAATAAATAGGCTGGCTACCAGGGCGGTTTTAATTGTTTAGATATTAAATTCAATCTTTTATAAAAACAAATGAATGCCTTTTTTACGATATTATTTGATTACATTACAGTAGTCACACACACACACACACACACACACACACACACACACTAACTACAATGAAGTTTTCTTATTAAGTAGTCGAGTGTCCTATACCTACTTAAGTTTAAGACAGTTAAGTTTAATTAAAGCTCTCCCCGAAGCGCAGTGCAATTACTCGGCCCGTGTAAATGCAAATAAGTTGGGAACACCCTGTTGTTTATGCTGGCCACTGCGCACATTTGCCAGATTCCAGCTGTAGACACTGGACTGGTATAGTCTGATTTATTTATTATTATTTATTAACTTTTAGGACTCTAACATATAGATATATAGATCAGGACAAAACTGCATAAACTATCAATATACAGGTACAGTCGCGAAACGTTAATTTGGGACCCATCTAAGATGTTATTTAATTTCTCAGTACATGACATTTTAAAAACACAAAATAAAAGGAAAAAGTTGGTGGTGCCAATAAAAATTAAAAATTTATGAATACAAAACCAATATACCGAACATTACTTACATTACATAAAAGTTACAATGCAAAACAAACAAAAGATGTGAGTGACATGCATGTGTGTGTGTGGGTGTGGTTGGGGGTATGTTTGGGTCTGTGTGGTGGGATTTGTAGCTTTGTAAAAAGAGTGAGAGAATGCAAAGTCTCACCGAGGAGTGTTTATAGAAGTAAATACATATGTAGTATATATAAATTTCTTGGATAATTTATTTGAAAAGTAGTAATATCTTAATCGTGTGCCAGTCACACAGGCTATTCAAATCGACAATGCTGTTTATAATGTAATTACTAAGTCTCTTAGCTAAAGTTGCAATTTGATTGAAAATATCGGCCCTATTTCAAATTAGTGTGCAATAAAAAAAATTTAAAATGGGTCCCAAATTAATGTTTGCAACTGTACATACTTGGATACAAGAATGTTTTGATTTTAAATTACTCAAGGCTGACATTTACAATTTGACAGCACTTAAATTCGTTTTGTCTTTATCCTTACAATAGATACTTTTTGACAGGGATGTCATACATTTTAGTCATATCAAATTTTAAGATTATACTTTTACAATAAGGCCCAACTTAATTAAAAGTTTATCAACATTTTTAGATTTCTTAAAGCGTTGAAATATTGGAAATTAAGCCTTTACAAAGTCATCTCGATACTGAGTCGGGTGGACTGTACCCGTTTTCAAATAAGTGTTACCAAAGAAGACAACTTGTCCCTCTGTGTACTTTAGGTAAAGGAACAGAGTTTGGGCATTTCGAAAACTTGCCGGTGTAGCTTATCATTGCGGGCGTCCCGTAAGTTTTACCGCAACACACAATTTAGGAAAGTTGTCTGCTGTTGTTTAAAGTTACCGGACTTTCCCAGACTTATTAGATCTTATGCCTGAAATTTATAGACTTAACTTCTAAATAAAGTTTTACAGAAACTTTAAGAGCTTTAAATTGAAGAGCCTGACTACTATTAAAAATATGTAAATCCATTTTATAATTTTGTTTTTCAATCAATTGATGTTTTATTGGAATTGACTTTACATTATATACAGGATGGCACTGGAAAGTGTCACCAGCGATTATTTTTCAACTAATAAAGATATCCGAAAAATTAACTGACATGCTACTAGGTGGCTCATTAAAGAGTTATTTTTCCAAATATATATATTTAACGCCAATCGAAACAACAGAATAATACAGACGTACCTATAAGAAAGAAAACATTTATTTTTACTATATGTATATCTATAGTGGTTTTGCGTTAATCTTTTCAAGTAGTTTATGCGCCAGTCGATCAGAAGTGATTTAAGCTAAATTTAGTAAGAAAGGGGTTGCACAAACAATTATTTTCATTTTTCGAGCGATTAAGTACTATTCTATTGAATGGCGGTTTCGAAAAGTGTGACTAATAACTAGCATTGTTAAGTAATAAAAACGACGGTAATAACTAAATAAAACCCAACGTATTTCATATAGGTATGTCATTTCTTACCACCTTATAATTACAGCCGCATAATGTGGCGTAGAATCATAAAAATAATTAGTACTTACAAAGTTCCAACGCACGAAGTTGAATGAAATTTTTCTTATTACACGAATAAGGAAAATTCTACCTAATTTAGCATCTCGTTAGTGTGAAATTTTATTTCATCAATAAAATAATTTATTAACTATATTTATTTGTTTTTTTACACTTGAGATATCAGACGAAGCTCCAGTGGCATGGTTAATAAAGTGAGTTCAAAGCCCCCAAGGCTGAGAAGTGACTGATCAAAAAGCCGTACTTTACCAACATGACTTGCAATCTATAACACTCGAGATATCGCTGCAATGCCTTGTTTACACTACTGGAAGTGTTTTCCTTTAAAATATCCTATACACCTTGGATGTCATAATTTTTTTATTTAGTACATACTACCGAGTCAACTTAGTCTGATAGCAGGCAAGCAAGAATATTTAAAAAATTATTATTTAAATAAGTATTATAATTATTGAGAATTGTTGTAAAGATTAACACTTGTTATTGTAATTAAATTTCACATTTTTCAATATAGGAACAAATTACGAAATTTATTAAACCAAAAAATTTATCAACGACTTGAATTTATGTATAGTAGAAGTATGTCAAGCACTAACTTAAAATCATAAGTAGTAGAATAGAATAGAAAATGTTTATTGCCATTGTATATAGATTTCTAAAAAATTTAATAATATGTACAGGCAAGTTTCAACTAGCAGGGTACGGTGTCCACTGCACAGCACTGGGGTTCAGCCTCTAGCTTTCAGTACCGACAAAAAGCATTGAATTCATTTATATTACCTTCGCCAAGTTACTTGAATCGTTCAAACACACTCGTACAGCGTTCCATCCCGATTCCTGTACCATATATCAATTCGCGCATCACGCATTAATGCCTTTAGGAAAAATATAGAATGCACCACTCGTAAATACGTCGCGGCGAGCTGCGCTGCAGAACGCATCAGCTCCATCTGTTCGTCCGCCACTGCACTGAAGTCAATATGCATCGAACTAGGTATATATACATATTTATTCACATGAATGTATGTTTTGAAATTTATACATGGTGCGTTAGGTTGATTCGTCGTTGAATTAATGGAAGGAGCGTACAAAGGCGGACTTATCCCACTTAGGAATCTCTTGCAGTCAACCTTAGAGTAACTGAAAGGACTGGTATAATGCATGTAGTCCCAAATTTTAATAAAAGACACGTACCTATTAAAACACACTTACATTAAAGTGTATAATATTACATAAACATAAATGATACAATATAAACATAGACCATACACGAATAAGCTGTGTATACATAAACCCATAATGGGCTCGATTCTGAAGGCACAACGTTAAAATTTGACAGCACTAAAACTGTTGCTATCCTTGTCACACAGTATTATGAAGATAAAGACGAATCCAATTTTAGCACTGCAAATTTTAAATGTGTGCCTTCAGAATCGGGTCCAATATCGTTCTACTAGTTCGATAGCTAAATCACTGATTTAGATATGTAGTAAATGGAATCAAATTATCCATTTTAGTAGGTACATACTCGTAATACCAAACGCGTCATTATGATGGCTGCTCCTACTGAAAATACTCGTAAGAGTAAGTACCTATTCACTATTCTATTCATCCGAGCCAGAACTAGTAATAAATTATTTTACAATTTGTACCAATACTTATATTTTGGTACTTGCGCTTGACAACTTAGTTTAAAATTTTTATGGGTATTTTTATCCGTAATTATGAATTACTCATTTATGTATTTATAATCTTCAAAGCTCACCCACAGTGAATATTATTAATCATCAGTATTTCCAGCTAGCATACCGTCCATGAACAAATTAACCAGCTGTACCGTCTCAGTATCTATATAGAGTATTTACATCCATTTGAAATTATACGAGTACCTACTCGTATATCGTGTATAGATAAGAATTTTCTGTAGTATTACGTAACAGGTAACCGCAATAGGCATTCATATTGTCTTTCATCACAACGCCAATCCATTTTAACAATTTATTGCACACAAAAGAAACAAAAACAAACACAAAACAATAAAAGTAAGAAAAAAAAATGACATGTACAAATGGAATGCTTATATCTATCCATCGTAATTTAGAAATCCAAAAGTGAGTTTGTTTATTTGTTACGCGTTCACGGCTCGACTATACAATCGATCTCAGTAACATTTTGCAAACAAGTAGCCTGTGTCACGGATATTAATATAGGGTGATTATAATAAGCAGGCAAAAACTGTTCCTGAAAAATAATCCACGCGGGTGAAACTAGTAGTTTTGTACGCGCATGCTTACCACTACGTTAGTTAGTACATATCATGTATTATTGGATTTGACATTGAGATCTTGCTATTCGCACTTTATTCGATCTATTGTATTATACTTACGAGGTTCAATAAAACATAGACTACTTGCTGTTAGCTTGCACGCATTAACGCCTTTATTTGGCAACTGTACCGACTAGCAGCTGACAACAAGCTTTAGTGTTTATTAAAGATCACGAGCCAGCCGTAAATTGCGATACACAATACTATACATATTGAGGCTGACCCATTTCGTTTCATTCCACAAATTGAAAGCGCGAGCTTCGCGATTTACAACGTACGCCATCTACCGCCAGGCGTTTTTAATTATTTGATCAGGCAACACTGATAAATCAGCGGCGGTAATTGGCCGGCCAGTGTTGCCCTTTAATTAGTTTATTTCATTTCGCACACACCCCATAGTAATTATTTCATGAATTTTAATGCAAATTCTCGTAGGCGTTAATTGGTTTGAAGGAAGGTTGTGGAACGGTAGACGATGCTTTCTTAGTTTGTGTAGTATGACTCACATTGCACGATCAACCACAGATCAGTTACTACAAAGGATACACTAAGAAAACTAACAAAAATCGATTAGAATAATAATTCATGTAGGTATGTTTTGTGATGGTTTACGAATATGTAGTTACATACCTACGTACTATTTCACACACCACCGGTATTACACTTTCGAGTAATCGGAATCATTAAAAAAATGAAGGAACAGCGTTAAACTAAAAGAAAAATAATAGTAAGTTAAAATCAATTAAATAACTTAAATAATGTAGTTTAATTTTTTCTTCGAAAAATCGGAAATAGTTATTGTTTATAGAGGTTTGTACATATTACGGGGAAAAATAAAACGATATCTAATGTCTGTTTACCAGCACAGTTTTTTAGAAATCAGCAAAAATCCTTTACAAACTGCGGTCCTATGCGGCCCTAAAAATGAACTTTATTACATGTTAAATAACTACTTAAATAACTTTTTCTACATTTCCTTTCAAGGTACAGGACCCTCGGTGAGCGAGTCCGTCTCGCACTTGACCGGTTTTTTTATATATAGAACTCCATTTTATGATTTTCATATGTAGGAGTATTTATCTAATGATATGGATACATACCTACAACTCTTATACCCCCAAGGTATAAGCATTGCCCGTTTAGTAATAGCATCTGATACACATTACAGCGACATAGATATATACATTATGTTCCAATCAATTCTGGGTTTTGGTATTTCTTATTTTATTGGAACATTGGTAGCTACTATTACCGCTACCTAATAAGGTGCTTATATATGTAGTTTGGATACGTGTGATTGACTGTACAGGCATCTAAGATTTCCGACTAACTTAAGGTGTCAGCTCAGGCTCACTAAAGAAATTTAAAATAGCTAGGTACCGACCATATCAAAAACGGTATTTTAGATATGGTAGCTATTTTAAATTTCTAATATACCTAATGGTATCAAACTATCCTACTTTGCATACAATGTTACTGATAATTTGTTATCAAACTGTGAGAACTTAAAAAACTGATGATAATTGTAAAATAACGATAAAGGTACATTGCGAATAATCATTTGCATTATAAAGGTACACCTATATAGATATCTTATCTATCTTATTGTATGTATATGTTTTATATTAAAGAATAATGATAATTACAGACTTCATATCAAATAACTTGAAAAATATAGAGAACTTCTATACAGATTTATAGACATTATAAGACAATTAGGTAGATAATCTGTTAGTTCAAGGCTCGATTTCAATCCTTCATAGTTTTAAAGTTATTATTATTCATTATAAACATCCACCCAATATCTATCATCTCTACATTGTATTTCAAGTCGAGACATACTCTAGGCGGGATCTACTGACACGGCGAGCGATAGTGCCGCGATAGGCGAAGCGAACGGCGGGCAAACGTTGACATTTTTATTGCACCAGATATCGTAAGCTATAAATTCGGTGGAATTCGCTTCGCTGAGCGCTTTGTTAGCCTAGGCGTATTGGCGATTCGTTACAATGGTACGAGATTTGCTACCTATATTTCAGACTAGCTTTTACCCGCAACTTTGACTGCACGGACATAAAAACGCGATTGTGAGATTTATTAAGGCAGCGCCAATTTAGAATAGCACAAGAGACTGTTGATGGAGTAGTGATGTTATCTCATAGGAATGATTTAAGTTTCCCGGATAACAAATATCATTTTTGAAGTTGACAGAAATTAAAGTTTGAGCTTGCGTATTCATTTTGTAAGTAAAATATTTAAGTGTAGGCATTGGTTTTAATTCTTACATAATTCTAAGGAAAATTAGTAATATTTAAATAAGTATATACAAATAGTTTATTATATTCTATGTACAGTATGGTAAACTAATATAAAAATGAGTCACAGTAAGAACACGTCGTCCAGCTTACCTGTCACCGTACGGCATGGTTCCCAGGACAATGGCGGCGTAAAATGTATATATTTTTGTGGTCTTACATAAATTCGAGGTGTAAGGATCCGGCCAATGCTCTGAAATAGAAAAGCTTCCTAAAGATGTTTGTATTACTTTGCTTAGAGGCAATAAACACATTTATTAAGGTTACATAGGCACGCATACACATATATTATTTAAAATTCGTTAAAATTTCATACTAGGACTTTTAAAATGAACTACACAGAGTTTCAGGGATTTGTATGAAGATGTACCTATAACGTTAAACGCAAAAAAAAAATCGTTTAAAGTTGTTCGATATAAATCTTTAATTCCAAATGTTGTACTTAACACTTCTTACTATTACAGTACTTAATAACGTAACTTTTTACTTCCTTTCTATTTTTGGTTTATTAACGTAATTTTTTAAAATCATTTAGACTACCTATTGTTTTATAGTTTTTCTCGAAAACGATATTATTAAACGATACATTTTGTATAGGTAATCAGAATTGGTCGTGACAGTCTGTAGATGTACCTGCCAAAATGTTTGTAGTTATTATTGAAAAACCCTGACTGTATCAAAATATTTACTTATTTCATCGCAAAATAACTAGGATTATCTCAAGTACCTACTACAGAAATTAAACAAATATATGACAATTCATAAAAATAATATCCAGACATGGACCAACTTAGTACAACTAATACGAAGTAGTCTGTCCCCAGTGGGAATCGAACCCTGACCTCTGGCGCTGTAGTCTAATAACCAAGCCAGTAAGCTAACGAGGCTGTTAAACAATGTACAGATCGTTCAGACGTTCCTTACTTATTTCTATATATAATTCCTTTTGAATTTTTTAAACCATTGTTCATTTTCTACACACTTCATCCAACACACCTACAATGGGCATATAAAACAAATTCCTCCCTTCCGTTCCCTCGCGTGGCTGTGACACTAGGGTATCAACAAAGCACCTAATGGCGTGGAAGTATCGCAGCCTCTCCCCGCCAGGCATTACGTTCCTTTTCGCTAGCCACGCTCATTATCTGACATTCGAAGCGATTCTTTGTTAGCTTAGTTGCTTTATTTACTCTCTGCGACGGTGGGGTTTAAAAAAACATGCAATGTTTTCAGACCAGAATTGTGATAAATATTATATATATTGACCACCTCGTATGGCCCAGTGGTTTGGTCATTGGACTCGAGCGCCAGATATTGTGGGTTTCAGTTCTCACCGGGGACAGACAACTTTGTACAAGTTGGTCCCGGTCTGGATGTTATAATATTTGTGAATTGTCCATCCTTGCTTAATTCCCATAACACAAGAGAGATTTGTAGTTTGGGATTAAACAATGTTTGTATTATTATTATTATTTTATTAACTCTTGTAAATAATATAGGTAGTAGTGGCAGTGGCAGTGGGAGTGGTAGTGGGAGTGGGAGTGGGAGTGGGAGTGGGAGTGGGAGTGGGAGTGGGAGTGGGAGTGGGAGTGGGAGTGGGCAAGGGCGTGGGCGTGAAGTGGAGCGGGAGCGGGAAGGGAAGTGGATTCTGTAGTCCACGCGAGCGGAGCCTCGGGCACAACTAGTTTCATAATAAATGTAGTAATTTAGGTTGGACTTTAAGTATAAGTGATACTTCTTTTTCTTCTAAATTAATAATGATAAATAATAATTACTTCTTCGCTGATCGCTGTACCCCTTTCTACTCCTCAGATCCCTCAGTCAAATATGTTTCTACTTTAATTATGTCATTTCAAAAACTTAAGTGTTCGTATTTATACTGTAGTTAAAATGCACAATATTACGTGCGTCATCAACCTTAATATTATGCGGAAATACTCATATAAAAAGAACAAACACATAATTCAAAATTATTTATCTCCACAATCTACGTTATGTGGGTAAGTACGTATTCATTTAACAACCCACATTGGCAATGTTCACACGAACTTAGTTTTCCTTTTTTCGCTATATTTATGACGGCACGAGTCAGTCATTTCTGTATGTCCGTAATCACACGAAACATTAGCATGTCATCCAAAAATAAAATAAATAGTGTCTTCTGTCATAAATAAATTACTTTCGCTTCCGATGTGAATTCGTGGTGAGTATCCGGTAGGGGAGACACCCTACCAAACGACGCCATCTTGAATTTTAATGTCACTATTGTTGTAGTAGAAACATTGATTCTGAAATATAGGAGTGTGAAGAAATTTTATTGAGTGCATTTAAATCCTTTCTATACGCTCTGTTTTGAAAGGAAGCCATAAAAATAACAAATTTGATGTTAATAATTGTTAGTTTATTTGGATTGCAGTTTTTAGTAATAGGTACTTGCTTGATATTAATTTGAATGTTTGGTATCTCAGTTAGGTAGGTAGGTACTTATAATATGTGACCATACTGTTTCAGTAATTAAGTATTGTATCATTCTTAACACTGTGTTAGCTAAACCTTTATTTTTAAAATTCTTTGTTAAATTATATTATAACATATATTATAAAATTTCTAATAATAACTCAATAGAAACTGTTTTGATATTGTTATTGAATAGGTGTGTACCTTCTAAACATTTGTTAGAGATGTTAAGTATAACTCCTATGATTTGTTAAGGATTTTCAGGTTATGCTACCTAAGTGTTATCTTACGTGTGGTGGCCTTACTGTTAATCAAATCTCTCATCCTTTTCTTGCTCCCCAATTTAATGGATTTTGCAATCCCTTTAATTTTTATTAAATTTAATTTCCACTCTTGTTAAACAGTGCAAGTGAGACTTCGAGAGCGTGGGCTCTATCCCACATTATTTAAAGAACGGATAACACTAACAAATATCGGTAGAGCTTCCTTGTCTTTCCTACTCTTCGATTTTGAAGACTGAGAGATGGAAGCTGTTGTGAATTCAGGGATCTTTAAGAACTGGTCACGTGAGAATATATATATGAATTACGCTGGTGTTGATTAAATTAAACAGCACAATTTATGGGCCACCAATTTAGCATTGCTGTGAAATGGCGAGTGTATAGGGGCAGTGAACATTGTTGTTAAGTAGGAGATATGAACACTGATCGTTAATGTTCATGTTTTGATGAGTTTTTATTGGTGATTGTTGTATGTGGGGTGGTTTTTTGTTTAACTGAACCATTTGATGTTCGTTACATGCATTACAATTTAATTGAATACATTTAATGTAATTATAGGTATAATGTAGTGTAATTAAAATAAAATTGAATTTGTTAGTTTCATATTCTGACGCTGTAATAAATAATGAATATTAATTCAAAGCAATGTACTCAATAATGCAAAATTATTTATAAATGTTTTATATTTATCAGTTCATAATATCAACATATTTATATCCCTAACGGCAAATACTTACATATAAATTATAATTCTACACTTTCATACAAGTAGTGTCCTCTAGCAGCGAAAGTGCGAACTACGTAGGCACGAAGGCTTCGACGCTACCAAATTGATATTGGATATGAACCTTTAGGTGCGTTTAAATGAAAGCCTGCTACCTGCGAAGCCCACACTCATCCGAGAACCATGTTGAACACGAATTTAGGAACCTTCGTCTTACAAATGGATTAAAGCACAGATATGCGAATACATTGGCAAAAAATAAGTAGATTTACTTTACCATTATAAACACTATAACTTTATGAATTAGAAATAGTCATTATAATAAAATGAACTTAAATTAGAAAACCCCAATAGGTATCAGCCCATGATAATCTAGAACCAATTAAGTACCTGGGTGAAACTTAGAGCGGAAAAATTCTTAGAACTAGGTGGATTAGGAATTCATAATTTTTACAATATTGAATATGAATTATGATTAGACAAGAAGATGAAGATACGACTGAGTTTCTTGATAGAACATATTATAGAATTAAAATGACCAATGTCAATGTCGTTAGTTGCATAATCATGTACCTATACCAAAAATAAACCACAAACGTAAACCGCCCCTCTCCTGTCCACCTAAGTGAGTGGTATCCATGATAAGGATAACCCTCGGGTTAGGCCGCCGACAGGTCGCCCGATAAGTTCCGATTTAATACGTTAAAAGGTGCCCTAATGGGGCCGTTCCCATTCGTTATGGGGCGGCCGGCCGGCCGTATTTCTGGTAGGCATAGGACTATAGAATATTTTACTAGTAAAAGTTAAAATAATGTTAACATACTTAAATATCTGTTGGTTCATCTCTGTTCAACATAAGCTGAAACGGTTGCATTTATTTCGTAATTGTATTGCCGCCTCGATGGCTTGTTCAGTGGACTCGAGCGCCAGGGGCTGTGGGAAAGATTCCCACTGGGGACAGAAAACTTTGTACAAGTTGGTCCCGGTCTTGATGTTCTGTCCTTGTTTAATTTCCATATCATACAGGAGAAAGTCCTAGTTTGGGATTAAACAAGTGTTTGTGGGTATATGTTTATATTTGGTAATATTTATTTATATTCATTCTCCCATTTCTTTATCATATTCACTTTACGAAACCTTGTGGTACGTAATTACGTAGAAATTGGTTGTATAAATGTATTATTCCAAGTATACCTTTTGTATGCAACAAATAATTAACTTGGCGAAATAAATGTGACTTTGAAAGATCAGTTATATTGTTTATTTTTCCCAAGCATTTAAATCGGTTAGTTATAATATAAGTTTGCTGTACACTCAGGCATAGCTTCCAAATGAGGGCGTGCCAGCTATATTATTATTTGACAACTGTAGTCAGCTGTTTTGGCGGCAGTTGTCGATAAACGGCGGTGTATTAATAATCAAACGGACCTACGTTTTTTTGTCACTTTACTATATGTGAAAAATTGCGACCTTACTTTTCTTAGGATGGTTACAAAATATACGTACTCAATGGTATAAGTTAGTAACTTCAAAGGAACCTATACTTACTTATTTTTTACACTGCAGACCGACTATATAGGGATGCCTCAAAGAATGAGAGCAAATACAATTTCCTACACTTCGAGACTCTAAGTAAACACAACAAGTATGAAGGTATATATGTAAATCATCATTAAAAAATTTAGGTTTCGTCGTGAATACACTAATCCTCAAAATTATAATAATATGAGTAGGATTAGAAATCTACAATGAATTAGTTATGTTCGTAATTACTGTATTAAAAACTTGGTTTGCAAGAGCGTGATAAATTAATATTATATAACTTGATAACCAATTTTGCATAAAAGCAAAATAAAATTAGGTATTAAAATATCATCATTGGGTAATTACTTCTACTTTAATGTGATGTTAATTTATTGTGTGCATAATCTTTTAGCTACATAGGTCGATTATCGTTTTAAGGATGCAATTATTTTTATTAATAGGTAATTATAATTATAACTGTTATTAATTCCGTTTCAAATAGTTCCATTATTTATTTCTGATTAGAAATATAAGGAAGAAGGAGGTGGGTAAGTAGGGGCATGATTAGGTATGTTATAAAATGTAATATTTTTAACATTATGCGCATAATTTATAATTTATCTAGTTATTTAATAGTATAAATATTCCGGGACAAAAAGCGGACGAAGGAAAGTAGTTTTGCTATGTTGGATCCCGCAAATTGGCGACATTGTGTCTGCCTACCCCTCTGTGCTTAGAGCGTGAGCATTATGTACCTATGTATGTAAGTAGGTATTTCATCTCTGTGCCGATTGAAAACTGCTAACTATGTTTTGTAAGAAGTGAATATGTTCCCAAATCACTACAGAAGTCCTAAGTTCCTTAATTCTGCACAGTTCTTGCAAACAGTACAGTAGGCCACCGTACAACAGTCTAAAAGAGTCGTAAACAGGCTCGTAGCGCTAAGTTGCCACTAATCTTTATGGCTCGACTTGTGTCAATTTTACGGGCAAACGGTTGGCTAATGGCTTATAAAACGGCGAAGTCACCTCCAGTGTTGTTAAGCTGTTAACGTTTTTTAATATTGATACTAAACACAGCTTTAGGGGTCGTAAAACTTTGTATGACGTATGGGTACCTACATGAGGTGTGATTTTGCTCGTTAAGTAAGGCAGAACTGTCTCTATTTACTTTTTATTCGTCCCTGGACACCAACATGGTACATAGTCTGTGCAGCATAGGACCTGTAATACCAAGCTGTAGGTAATTCCCTGCACTAGGAATTTACTTGTAGATAAGTGCCTTGAAGTTTTAACAATTTTCCGGTAACTAATGTATGACTTTTTTACGGCCTGGGGAGGCTAACGTGGACAGATACACCTGAGAGAAACCGGTCACTGTCACCCACAAACCTTCATTTGACCTACAATCCAAAGGCCATACATGTATCGCCACACTGAGGACTAGGTATGACTATGACATTAGATTTTATTTTTTACTTAAATAAAATCTAATGCAGTTGGAAGCAAATGGCTTTTGTCATTTTAGTAAAAAATTTAAGACTTTTCTCCTCCTCTTCCCCCTCCCCTCCCCCTCCCCTATCCGTTCCCCCTCCCCTTCCCCTCCCTTTCGACCTCTACTTTACCCTATCCTTCTTCTATACTTTCTTCCAACCGCCCCCCCTCTCCTTCTCCCAACCCCTAACCACACTTTTCTTCCCAGCCCTCCCACTCCACCCTCTATCCCCTTTCCCTTCCCCTTCCCCAATCCCTACCCTCTACCCTTCCCCTTCCCCAATACCTACCCTCTACCCTTCCTCCATTTCCCCCATTCCCATTCCCTCTGCCCTTTCTCTCCACAGAGTGCTCAATTTTTTGCAACCAGTTCATTGATGTTCGGTAATCGCCCCTGTATGATCTTGAGGAGCATGTCTAAAAATACTTGAGCGTGAGATTGCCACCATGTTGGAGGCGTATATAAAGCTTGAGGCGCGATTTCAGTACTTCCGACCATATAACAAAGTTCTTGAGGCAGGCGTTTACCTCATCGGCAGTAGCGCCCCGCGTCACTACCGCTAAAATCTGGCGAGTCACCGCAAAAGTGACCCGAGATATCACCCATAGCACCCCCTCCGAATGTCCTAGATCATTCTGTTCACAGCTTCTACAACGTTCTTGTGCGCCATAGTACTCTCATTCCAAAGGATCAGACAGCAGTCCCAAGCACGCTACAGCGCGGGCGATCTTCCCTTGCCGTCTGAATTCCACCAGAATTATGCCAGTAAGAATTTATTTTCCGATGCCTTCCGGTGCATCAGAAAAAATGTTTCTCCGAGCTTGAAGCTCCACACTTCTTACAACTTTGTTGAAACCACTCTTTTCCCAACTGTGAGTCTTGGAAAATTATCAACTTGTTACTCACTATTGCTGATATTTGCTGTACTGTAATCGGTTTCCGCAGCGTACTCGCGGTTTATACTCAGTAAAGATAAGCTGGTTGAGTGGCGCGTCTTAGGAGAGGCCTATGTCCAACAGTGGACTCTTTCAGGCTGATAATGATGAAAGATAAGCTGCACACAACGGTCTAGGTGGCTTAACGCCGCCGATCTAAGTGACAACATCTTCGAGCATAGTAAGGCAGCGGTTTAGTACCCTCGCAGATATGTTCACGTTTAGTTCACCGTTCCTCATAGAGCACGCCAGGGCATCTTCCGCGAGACGCGGACGATACTTCTTTCACAGTTGCACTAGGTTCGAGAGCCTACAAAGCCCACAAAACACAGCGAACTAATGGTCTGGTCTTAGGTATTTCTCAATTAGAATTTTCCTTTTATTTCAGTTTTAAAAAAGGTACTGCATCAAAGATTAAATCAGTTGGTTTTAGTATACTTCTGAAATATAATATTTGTAATGCACTGAAGTTTTTTGTTGCTGGTTTACTATTTCTTGGAAAATTTTTGAGATTTTTTTATATATTATGTTATTCCGGGATATACACTGTCACTTTACAAAGTTTCGTCAAAATTCGTTCGGTAATTTATGCGTGATACCCGTACAAACAGAAAAACAAACAAACAAGAATTTAAAAAAAAGTTATATCATGTTGAGTTATTTATTTTAAGTCGCCCTGGTCGGTTTTTTTCCGAATATATTCAATGTACACACTTTTTGCATTTACGATTTTATTACATGTATAGATTTAGTATTATTGTGTTTCCGGTAATGACCAAAATCAAGTTTTTTAATAAGATAAGTTGCAATAATGTAGTAGTGTCAACTTCAATAACAATTACAAAGAATTTGTAGTTGTCACAATGCAAGATTCAATATTAGTTATTAAAAGTATCTTTTTTTAAATTACCGAGGCAAAGTTTAACTTTAATCAAGTACAAAATAATCTGAGTCTAACCCGACCTCTCATATGCGCCGACAGCGCATTTTAATTAGTTATACATGAAAATGCTTTGAAACGCAGGTCGTGTCTTTACATTTAGTGTCGCATTATGAAACATTATTGCATTTATATTTTAGTCCTTGTTCTGAGTATTTAATCATGTGGAATTATAGTAGAAAGCATGCCTTTGTATGTTTACAATGTAAACAATAAATAGAAAATGATGCTGCAAATACGTCAAATATTTGTCATTTTTCTGTGTTGTGTGATTTATACTCGTTGCTTGGAGCATTACAGTTATGACACTTTTTTAGTAAGAAATCCCACTAAGAAAATAAAAACATTTGCTTAAAGAGACCTACCTATAGTCTAATTACTTTAACAAAATGTTCATTATCTGTATCTATATATGCTTAAATGCTGGCTATTTACATATATAATTAGACTACTGAGAGTCCAAGAGTAGCTATATCTAGTTATAGTCCTCGTACATGTCATAAGATTTTTTTTAGTTGCGAAAATACCTAATTACTGTAATAAATAATATAAGCAGGCATTTGAGATTCCGTTCAAGCTCATTGAACAACCTTAATTAGAGGATCTAAAATCTAATAAAGATAACTTGAAACTCCGACCGAAAGCGGCATTCATAAGGGAAACTTTGCCTATTAAAATTCCTCTAACGAGTGCGAGCCATCTCTTTTAATAAATACAGGCCCCTTCTAATTTTCCGTGGAGAGATTTAAGCGACATAAATTTTGCAAGCTGAAAAGAAACTCTCTGAAAGAAGAGCTTGTACATTTTTACGATGGTGAATCTCATTCGCCCCTCGGAAGGCGAGTTGTCTCTCTTTTAAATTAAATTTTCACTCCTAATTTGAAAGTATAATGTCATTTCACTAGGATTCCGTTATTAAAACTTTTAAATCATTCCGAAGTTTCCTTTTGTACGCGTTAAGGGTGCGTTCGTGTGATTTTTTAATCAAAATGGGATCATTTCTAGTGATTTTTTACGAGTGCGCCACTCGGGCGGCATCAAATTGTCATTAGGCACTTGCGTATCCGATATTGCTTTTCTTTGTGAACTGCTGAGATTTTATGGAATATTTAATTTCAAGATTCCAGACCCTTAGTCTTGGGGCAGTTTTTAAGTCTTTCTTTATAGATAATACGCATGCAATTCATGTTATATGTAAAATGCAGATACGTCACCATTATTAGTTCGCGAGTAAATATAAACGTAATAGTTATGTATTAGGTATTATTAAAGTGTTCTCACAATATACCCATGTATTTAAATTTGTGAATGTGAACAATGGTGTTTTTTTAATTATCATCAACATCGTATCAGCCCTTAGACGTCCACTGCTGGACATAGGCCTTCCCCAATGAATACCAATGCGGGTGGCTTTTTTTCCTCATCGTTATGAGAAAAATTTAATAGTTAATTTTGTTATATCCCCTTAGATAAAACCAAATTAATGTCAATCAAAAGCCCTATTTAACATCTGCATAAAAGGTTATACACTTCAATGTCAAATTTATAGTAAGTACCTATAGTTGTCGAAATAGTAAAATATGTAATACCTAAAGACGTAGTGGTTAGCTGTGCCAGTTTGACTTTTTCGGATAGGTACCTATATTTATTAGTTAAGGAATGATCGGCTGGTGACAATTTTCTGCTTCGTATATATTAGTAAGTAGGCATGAGTCTGGGATGAGCACCAAGCCACTGTTATTCATGAAAAAAAACATAATTTAATTTAATTTATTGTTATAATAATTAGCACCCTAACAGTAATGATCCATAATGGTACAAACATTAAAAAATAATAAGTAATAATATTTAAAAATACTTTCTACATTGTGTCTAATTACAAAGTCAAAATATAAAAAAGCCATTAATATTAGTATGTCATTATTAGTTTTCAATATAATAAATCAGTTTAAGAACAGAATGGATAGTTACGCAGTTATAAGCTGACGGCTCCGGCTATTTTTAGCAAGAGGAAGTGTTCCAAACTCATTATAATTTCTTATAAGTAATTTAATAACCTACCCTTCTAAATCAACCAGTCAACCAAAACGCCACGAAACAAAATAAAATATTTCAAAGATCTCCCATCTTTTCATCGGTGTTATTACAACCCTTCCTAAACATAAACGTACCAAGAAACATGTCACTATAACTTTGTCAACATCTGTTTCTAGGATTGTCTTTTTTCTATAGCAAACTTGTGAATTGTGTCGTCACAAACGGTCAATAAAATTTGTCTGGTATCCTTGACACACAGACCTGCAGACGGAGGTTTATAGTCCATAAACATTTTACTAGCCCGACCTTGGGTAGGGTCTGCAATGAGGTCGTTGCACTCAACTTTACGGCTTGAGGAGATATCGGGGTTATGATGGTTACGATTATGACAAACGATTGCAGCCGCTTTGACTGTCAAATTGGTACTTAACACTGCTATATATTCTTATTCAGAATATAAATGTATAGTAAATACTGCTGCTATTTTATGAATCCCTAGTTTCGCATTTGTGTAAATAAAATAATTGTTTAATCTTTACATTATTCTATCTGATTGAGTTGTAAAATCCGTAACTAATCTGTCTGACATGACATTAAATGTCATTTCGCATGAAATTTAGTTGGTAGCTATCACTATCAGAATATTAAATGTTATATTTTACCAGAAGTCCTTTTACAGGATACCTATTTATAACATCTCCTGTACAGGATATATCTAGTTTGATGATAAAAACTAAATAATTTTTTAATTCGACTAAAACTAATTATTATTTTACTTACTAAGATAAAATAAGTGTTTATGTTAATATTCTACAATAGTAACTTCTATTGCTTAGCGCTGATTAAACACTTAGTTAACTTTACCCGACTGAGGTAACATTTTAGCAAAGAAACTTTACCTGAGCAAGTTGTGCAAAAAACGTTTGCATCCTTTATTACTTTCTAAGAAATTGTAAAATCCATTGCGTCAACATAACGGACTTTTAACAGATAAAAGTCCTTTGTTTAATGAATAGAAAGGGTTGTTTTTCTTACAAACTCAATAAAAGGGTTTGAGAGGCGATCGCATTGTTTTCCCCTTTCTTTGTTCTATGCCTTGTAAAAGGATATATTGCGCAAAGTGCCGGTTTGTTCTTTAGCAATATTGTCGGAATTGTTATAAAAATTGTATTGTACAGACCATGACAAAAACTTAATGCTTACTGGAACAAGTTACCAATGCTTTCGTGAACGGGGCAAATTTTAGTTTCAAATTGACTAGAGTGTAGTGAAGTGAGAGATATTTGTAGTTTTAAATGTATTTATTGCCTAGGCCCTTGTACATAGGTATAGATGTGAAGAGTGATTTTGAATTTTAATTTTCATCATTTAGTGTTAAAAACAGGCGAATGTTTTCAAAAAGTGTGTGCTTATTTTTCCTCTAAAGTACTTCAAGAATTTCAACAAAAACAAATGAACATCACCAAACAATATCACATCTAAATTTAAAAATCCAATCTCAGCGTGGAATCAGAGTCGAGTCCCGACATTCTTTCTTTTTATCCAAGTCTCTTATCCTCCACGGCATAAATCGGCTCGACCCGTATAACTCTCGTCGGCCATTAAAAAGATAAACAACTTAATATACGTATAATAATAAACAAGCCAGACTTAGTTACATCCCCGAGTACGCCTTTCATAATTTTATTTATTCACGAAACCGTAAATATCTGTAGGAATAATTCCGAAGGCTTTTTGCGGGGATTAAGGGGCGCTGCGGGGTTGAGAAAATTATATTCGGCTATAACAGTTATCATGCATCACCTGGAAGAAGCTTAATGCGCCTTTTCGCAATCTCCGAGGGCGGCGGTGGTGGGGTGCGAGGGACGGAACGCGCAAATTACTTTTTCAAAGTATTTACATGTAAATAGAGTCGGTGTTTCGAAGTTTGCGGTGTTGTATGGTGGGTGACGTGTTTCAGGAGCCAGTTGTACTTTTAATTACATCTTATATAAAACAACGGAACCTTTACGAATTTATTTACAATACTCTGAAGAAGCTCGCATCACGAGTGATTTCAATAAAAACTTGAGATAAAATGTCTCTATTGTTGATTTATTTTTGATACATTTTCTTTCTCGTGTGACTTTCATAAATTCTGTCCCGTATGTAAATCTAAAACATAAGCAGGGATACTCTACAAGGTAAGAGCTTCCCTATCTTTCCTTTGATTCGAATTTTCTTAAAAATTATTCATAACTAAATCCCAAACTTTCCATCAACCCTTCCACAAGCCATTCAAATTTGCAATTCACCCGGGCGCTTAACGTAAACTCTTTCGAGCAGGTGATATCGTTTAAAAAGCACGCCTTATACATAAAGCCTTATAATTATCATCCATTCTACTTATAAACTTTCATAACGGCCTATACGTCGACTTAACCTCTACTTTTGGGGGTGTCACCCCCTAGGGGGTTAGAAGGGGGCATGCCTTATAATGGGTGTCTAAGAAAAACGGGTGCACAGTTCGGAATAGAAAACGCTCCTTTGGAAATAGCTTCGGCGGAAAGCTACCGATTTATGCGAGCTACGGGATACGCTCGGAAAATATCCCGAGAGCGGGATTTTTAATGGCGCCATTGTTTCTATTTTAAACGTGGCGTGCGAATGGAATACTTAAGTTTTCAGTTGTATTCGCTCTCGAATTGTTAGGTTGAATACTCAATAATCATTCAAATTAAAGGCGGGTCTGGTAATAATGGTATTCATAATTTTATACAATATTTAACAGGTACATTTTAATATACATCTTAACTTCTGAACACAGGCTCTTTAATTTTAACGTCGACATCTTTAGATGTTAAACTTAAGTTTCTAACAATTCGTTCCTAATACAGTTCAAAGATATACATACATAAATACATAACGCCTTGGTGCCAGAGGGGTAGGCAGAGACGATGTATCGCCACTAATGTGGCTTTCCTTTGTCCGTTTTTCGCCTTGACATGATGTGTTGCGAACAACATAGCCGATTCAAAGATATAATGAAAATAAATAAACCAAAAATCTATCTAATAAACTATACCTAAAACTTCTAATTCAACAAACTTCCACCAACATTCCCTACAATTTCAACCTCATTCCAGCGCGTATAATAAAGCCTACATAAACCTACATTTAATACACATACAAATCCTCTTTCACACGAGCGTATACTAAATACACATTATCACAATTTCCGCGCCTATCTCACGATTCCACGCGGGCTGCGTTTTTACGGCGTTGATATTAAATCTGTATTTCACTTGTATACCTAACTAACTATGTGTACAACATACTATTTTCAAATATTAGATTTTTATTTTGATAGTTTTTAGTTCTATGTAGATTAATTACATTAACAGTTAAGATAACTGTATCAGATTGTAATTTTATTATCTTTCTATTCGACATACTTCTGAATCAAATTCTTCTTCTTTAACATATTTAGGCCTCATTATCACTTACCATCAGGTGAGATTGAGGTCAAGCGCAAAGCCATCAACAATAAAAAAAAATGGAAATGAAAATAATCAGAAAATAATTTAAATTTACTTTTGGATGTATTAATTTTTTTACTGGAGATTAAGATTTATAAAATGTAGCAACATTTATATTACTTTTATTTAATAGAAACTCTTCAATACCTTTATAGCGTTACATTTTAAATAGAGACATAAAAATAATTAACGACCAATATTTCGATGGTGCTTTAAGTTATTTAAAAAATCTTAAAACGAATCTATTTCTAAGCGCCGCCTCTAAACAGTAAGACGTCATTATTTATCCCCGGAAGTGATAAAAATGCCTAAAATAATGAACTAATAACAATGTTCGTTCGGCCTAAAACAACCGAAAGGAAAATGTATTAGTAGGCAAGTAACACGTCGTTCCGACGGTATAATGAACATGGCTCCCTCTATAGGAGCCATTAATCAACCCCCTTGTACCCCCCGCACACCCGTCTATTCTCTGAACACGGTTCCCCTCAAAAAAGCCCCCCTTCGCCCCCTCCCGCTCAGAATGTTTCCAATTCATCACGAGACCCCGCCCTTGACAACTCTATATGAGAAATCCGCGGCCCAAAAGTCTTGTACCGTCGTTTCTTACAATGAAGTCACTTTCCGACCACCCTCGGTCTCAAAGTCCCTGAGCAGCTGAGGAACGTATTGTTCGTAAAATCGTTCAAGAATTTCTGTACCGGCCAGTGTATTTCTTCTGTAATGTTCAACTCAGTTGTTTGGCGGCCATTTGAAATAAATTTCACTTTACCTTTACTTTTTAACGCAGATTCGATATTGTTTCGTTGCATTTCTGCCCGTTAGTATTGTTTGAACTGTACAAATTAAATTGTTTCATTATTTTTCAGTGTTTTGCTTTTAATATTAGTTTGGTTCGATTTAATGCTTTGATTTTGTTTTTGATATTCTTGATAATGAACATATAATCCTTCCGGCCGCGCACGTAGGTACCTACGTACCTACGTAATGGTTTCTAACAAAATAAAAATAATTGAATGACGCTTTTAATTGTCAACTACAACAATCAGAACTTCGTTTATTAAATGTATTATTATACAACTAAATGATATTATGGTAGAACTACTAGGCTAGCATCAACGCTCGGCAGTCCCAGTTTAATTGCTTGGCACATTTATCGCATATAAATTGGTATTCATTGCCGCCCATTGAGCCCATCGCGGCGAATAATATATGTATATAAGGATATCATAGGTATAGCACGCTGTTTTGAGTAGGTATCTTTTGTTTAGATAGGGAACGTTACATAGATGACTTAAATCACTACTAATTAAATAATTAGCATTCTAGGTGCCAAATCAATATTGCGAAAATTATAATACACGTATAAACCATACTTACGTGATTTTAAATTATTTATTATAGTTAACTTAAATGTGCTATTTCTATTTTAGTGCGAATAAATAAGTAAGGCGCTTTTACAAATAGGTAGGTAAGTTAGTACCTACTTCTTTATTACACATACGAAGAAAGCCTACCTATTTCATATATACCTACTTCAACACAAGCTTAATTAGGTATGTATATGTTATTTCTAAAACAATATAAATTAAACACACTGGTTTATAAATTTTAACAGCTTATTTGAAGCACAGTACCATTACTATTAATAGTCATCTATTTTAACACAAACAAAGTCTTGCTGAAATATGAAAACGCAAGTACCAAAATAAAGATACATCACAACAGCAGATTTGAAATAAAACAAAAGATAAACAAAGAAAAGGAGAAATGCAATTATTCAGTCTGGGTGCCGCCGGCAGATAGAATTTACGTTATAAATGTTGTAAGAAAAATATAAGAATGTATACTAGCATGTGATTCAATTCTAATGTTAGGGGGAAATTTTCACGTTCAAAAGTTTGAGTTATTGGTCTTAACCGTAGTTTTTGTTTCTTAAACAGTAAATTCATACAAAAAGTGACGATATAAATTAACCTAACCGATTCGAAAGAAAGATTCGAAAGAAGAAGATTGTTGAGGAAAAAAGTTTTTTTTAAATGGACAAAACTTATTTTGCTTTTTCTTTCATGAGGAAGTAGGTACCGTATCTGATATCCGTCTCATGCTTGAAAATAAAACACCCCATCACAAATTGCTACCAAAACACTTTCTGTAATGAGAATGATCGCCAGTTCAACCGGTAAATTTCACAAATGCTATCTCCAATTACTAGATACAATTGACAAGCGACTGTGTTTGGCTTGGCGAGTTCTGAATTTTTTTTTGATTATTTTAATTTTTTATGGTTAGTTTAATTTCGCCAGTGAATATTGTCTGTCTCTGTAGCATTGAAATAGAATGTTCCTACTAGGTACTTAAGTAAAACCTGGCTAACCTGCGTACCTATCCCAGGAGTTCATATCAGGAATGAAATAACTGAGATGTAAGTACGTGTAATGGATGAATATGATACCTATATATAAGTTAAAAAAAGTGCGCTGTGTTCAATATAATTGGTTTTTAAATTGTATTATTTTTTATGGGATTTTTTGAAGTTTTAAAAAATCATTAGGACCTACGTACCTGTTACGGTATTTTGTCGCTACCGTTTATGTGTTAAACCAGCTAACAAAAACAGCACCAGTGCGGGACTAGTTTATTTGCAATAAAGAAAGTGGAATCCCGGGTTGCGCTCCAATTACCGGGATATACGCGGCAATCCCGGTGACGTGTTGCCTAGTCCCGGGGACTGGCAATTATACATATTGCGAGAATTGCCCTCCGAATTGGAACGGGACTTACCTACGTGAAACGTATCCAATGAACTATTTGTTTATTTTGTATTACTAGCTTTATCGATAGAAATAGTTATAAAGCTCCTTAAATTTTTTGTGTTGAGTTTAAATTTAGTAATTTAAAGTGTTTGAGCATAAGTTATCAAGCCACTTTAAACTTTTATACCTACTAAGAGTTTACAACAGATAACTTAATACTGATACAGCGCAGTCACGATCGAAACAATTAATTTGGCTCTTAGCCAAATTTATTTGCACATTTGGAATTATTGGGTTAAAATATTTGTTCCCCCACTTTGTTCTAATTTTTTGACTACATTTTCTCTACCTATTGAATTAATTATTTTATCGTAACATTTTAAGCCCGAACTATAACGATACTCACCGACAGCGAAAAATATTATAACCCTCACTGATAGCACGTGGGAAATGTGCAAATTCTTTGGTTTTGACCCAGTTAATAGATAATCAAGTGAAAGAAAATATATGATTTTGCTCTAGGTATGCTATAAGTATAAATAAATTTTGTTGAACGTTACACTGCGTTACCTGCAGTATATTAATTAAAATATATTTAAATCTCATTCGTTATCATTTTAAAAGATAAAGTTGATTCAAATTTCATGTTATATTATTCTATTTCGTTAAAGAAATTCTGATAGTTATGTCTTGACATATCCGGGCGAGATGTGGAACACGCACGTTTCCTTAACCCCCAAACGCCGATGCCGGGACAGGCAGGCCCATCACTACGCCCCTGGGACACATACACTAGTTTTTCCAAGCATATCTTATTGCTCTTTTGTTGATTCCAAGGGTCGTTAGTTTCATCGCCCAGGGTCACCGGGTTCGGGACTGAATATAGCGGGATATTCGTGTCTATCTATATAAAGAGATGTGCTTAATGATAGACTTATTTTGTTCTTGAGTTGAACTATAAATATTATCAGTGATACTGCAATAGGTTCTGGTTCTATGCCATCAAAATTGGGCTTTAAAAGAAACGTACCTTCTAAAAATTTGAGTAAGTAGTTGTTAGGGGCGTTTGGTCATTATTATAATACACAAAATTAGATATCACTATTGTAGAATGAACCACATGTGTATTTAAGATTATTTTAAGTTTCTTAAGTACGTTTATTACATATATATAGGTAACCTATTGCATTATCATTACCGGTGATATTTAAATGTAAATCTATCAGTGAGTAAACTTATTTTAATTTTGTAATAAGTTATCACAGTTTATAATATAAGCCATATTACAAATACAGTTATATATAATTTATGTATGGGTATGTGATCATCATCAGGTTATTTTTGTCTCCACTGCAGGAGCACAACCCTCTCTCATCTGCCGGAGACAGACGGAGGATTTGGCCTACACTCCCCTACGGGGAGGCCTGATTGATGTTTTATAATGTACTAGCTGTGCCCGCGGCTCCGCTCGCGTGAACTACTGAATCTGCCCCGTTCCCACTTCCGCTCCCGTTCTCTTCCCACTTCCACTCCCACTCAGACTCGAGATTCTCAATATCCAAATCCCAACCCGAACCTCAATCCCAACCCTATCCCCAAAAACTAAATTTCACTCAATCCCATACGCGCCGCGCCGTTTGCCGCGCCGCGCCTCGTACGTTCGAGAAATATTGAATTTTTTTATCAAAATTTTCGTAAATAAGAGATGTTTTTTTTTCATGAATGATTTCTAAATGTGATACTGAGTTACTGGAAGTAATATTAACAGTCGTTTTATTATCATCCGATATAATGGCTTCTAGAAAAAAAACTTTATTAATATCTCAGGTTCTAAGTGGCGTATAAAGATGAAAGATGCATCAGATTTTAAGTTAGACCACCAGCAAGACAACTGTGAAAACTGCATCATTACATTCAGTAGTTTTTGCGTGATGCGGTAACAAACATACATACAGACAGACATACTGAGAGACATACAGACAGACAGACAGATAAACAACAATTCTAAAAAAAATTGTTTTAGCTTCTATTGGCCCTATAAAGACCCCTCATATATATATTTTTAAATATCTCTCATCTACATACATAGACCAGTTACAGTTTTATTATAAGTATAAATTCCCTTAGTAGCCTTGTACGACATTCACGGGAAGAGTTGGAGTGGTCATATTCTACTCTACCGGAAACCACACAGCATAATATGATAGGGTATGTGATAAAAACACATAATTAGAAGACTTAGTCGAAGTATCTAATTAAATTAATCCTGTCGTGTTTCTAGGATTTTAAATCAAGTTAAGCCTCTTACTCTGCACCATCACAGCTGAGTCCCAGAAAGGATTAAAACATGCAAATCAAACAAGCACCATTTTCAAAACGGGGATGGCCCCTCACGAACGACCCTCCTTGTCTTATTTATTCATCCGAATAGAAGAAAAAGTTGTTTTGTTTGCTTACTCCCCTTTGGCAACGTAGGGGAGGTCAGAAATACGCTTCCGCAGCAAGTTTCTCGATTTACTGTGTAAGTAAAGAAGATATTTTTGTTTGTTTTCTTGCAGTAAATTTGGTATTTTATGCAATATGTATGAGGTGCTTTTTCATTTTCATATATTTTTTAGTAATGATTATGGACTGATATAATTTTATTTTCTGCTGCCTTTGTATTCTTATCTTCTATTTTCATTGTGATTGGCACAATACACAGCTTTAATATAATTAAGTGTGTTTGTGTGTATATTTTTCTGTTTTTTACGCTTTCTCGGCTCGGCTATTCAACTGATTACTGATTCAACTGATTACTGATTCAACTGATAATTTTGATTAGTACACATAAAATATGTATATGAATATAGGTTAATGTATACCTTTGGAAAAATGGTTCCCTCTGGAAATATAAACTTTCTCCACGCGGGCGAAGCCGCGGGCATTTGCTAGTGTAAGTATATTCGCCTAAGGTGGTTGAAAACTAAAGAGAGCTTTAAAATTTCAATATGATAAATGTTTTTTTAATAGATAAACATTTACAATGTAAATGAATTTTATGATTGTAAATAAAAAAAAATATTAAATAATTTTAATTTAACAAACAGTTGAAATATAAATAACGTAAAAAAAGAAATCTTAATAGTCTCAATATTGTATTATCACCTCTCAAAAAAAGTTAGAAATCTAGAATATCTAGTTGGAAACAGTGAAATGAACCATCACCCTCAGCTCGGCTAGTCTCCGTCTCGACGTCGCAGCAGTGCAATCTTGTTCAGCTATTCTCAAAGTATCTTAAAAGTTGAAACAATATCTTTTAAAATATATCTTAAATACTAAAACAAAGTCTTAGTTTTTTTCTATACATATAATCAATGCATTGGTGTCTTATACCCTGCACTTCAAGGATGCGTTTTCCCGTAGGTAGGTATATCTCACGAAGAACGTGTTATTAGACCATTACGTGGTATTTTACTTATAACAAAAAATTTGAGAACCCTGTCTTCTGTTATTCCACCCCAAGCGGTACCCTTTTTAAGGGGATTTCTTTATGTTGTGAGAGCTCATTCATAGCGTCCATCAAGACGATTCCAAGAGTCGTTACGGTCGTGGCAAATGTACCGAAATCATCGCTTCACTGCCGAACGCCGGCGGTGCGGTGTACGGACATATTGCACTACCTATAGTACCCCAGCAGATATTGTAATAAGGAGTTGGCACTTTTAATTCAATTTGGACCTTCAGTTTACATCAAATCAATGAATAACCATTTGGGAGATTGTGTGAATTAGAAATGACATTTGTATACTATAATATTGATAGATGTTTACAAAACATTTAAACATTTTAATATTTCGGAATAATTGTTTCGGTTAGGTTACGAAAGTGTACACAAAAATCTTACTTAGCGACTTTATAGAGATTAATCAAAAAATATTATTTTCAATTAAAAGATGCACGAGATTATAACATAAACTAAATATTATTAGGAAAGATTAATATCAAAACGTCCTAAGTTTAACCAGGGATTGTGGACATTTTGTGGCGAGAAATTTTGTTTTAATAAAGGCCCTATTGCGACCGCCAGCCGTCGTCGCTTTGATATTACAGACGAGGAACACCCACTAATGTCCTCTTTTCATATTACGCTGAAGCATTATTGTGTGCTTAGGGTTGACAATCATTGGCTGACGCTTTCTTTGTGTACCGAGATTTTTGTCACGGAAATTAAATTAATAATGATGATATATATCACTTAGCTGCATATTGTTTTACTTTTCTATGTGAGTTATGTTCCTTATTGATATTATAGTTATATATAATAATATTTCATTTATCTACTTTTTGTACTCAGAAATCTGTGTTGAATATATTTATTTAAACTCTGAAAAAATGTGAGGTGTGCTACTGTTTTCGTTAAATTTACCTACTTTCTTTATTATCTTGATCTTTCTGGTTTACATATTTAGAAAGCAATTTGGATGAGCAAAATTAATATAAAATAAATGCGGTTATGAAGGAGTGCCCTTACTAAAATCAGATACAAACTTCAAAAAATCTAGACTACTCTGATACATGAAGTATATATATTTTTTTAATAAATAAAATAAATTACATATCTCATTTTTGTAACCAATAGGACCACATAGGATTACTTTAAATATAGTGAGTATTAAAAGAAACCGTGCCTTGAAGATCATTAAGTTAACCCTCATAAATGAAGCTAGCTAACAGAATAATATAGTTCAGACACAGGTCACAATGACCGCGCAGTCGGCAATTAAGATTGGCGACTCCCTGTGTAGTTAATCTGAAAATACGTGCGTTGAGTGTTTATTGACTGTCATCGGCGTTTGTTGGTTAGTTTGTTCTAGAGGAGAAATAGCTCTTTATTTTATGTGTGGAACATATCAGAACCAAAAGGTTTTTTGATGTTAAATTTATTTTGACTGCCTTCTTTTATTTAAAGCCTAGTTTGGAGGGACTTCATCATATAGTAATAACAAATTCAAAACTGAAGTTACCTAAACCTTCATTATAGAATTCCTAGTTCTAACTGCCTGTGCTTTTAGGTAATTGCGCAACGAAGAAGAAAAAAAATATAGACGAATTTATTACATTTATGAATACATACCTACGTAAGTATGTTTGCAAATACATTAATATTCTTATAATTAGATGTCCAGTATTTAATATATAAAGTTTTGGTTTAACTTATTTAAAACTGCAAAAAGTTTGAACTCTTTTTAAAAGTTAACAAGTAGAATCCGTTAAAATCATGAGTAGCTAATAAGGGGCATAGAGTGGAGGCTCCAGTCCGGCAGGTCGGCTTTATGGACCGTTAGTGTTACTGAAATCAATAAAAGTACCGGAATGTACCGCACATGCGCATTGGGGACATCCGCTTGTACTGAGTCAGCTACATTCATTTTATAGCCACTTGTATTTGTGTCTATGGCCACTTTGTACTCTTTACTGTTGACGGAGTAAAAAGAAGGGAAAAATTAATTGGCGTGGGTCGTAAATATGGCGGCGGTGGTTGCAGGGTTACTTTTATGGAGTCGCAAATTATAATGGTTACATATTTTTCAATCTAAGATCCTGAAGTCATTAAAATTTAATTTTAGGCTGGTTATAAAGATGTAGGTAATAAAATTAAGATCAAAGAATACACAAAAATTCCACCCCACATGAATTCATTTCCATAAGATGACATGTTCATTTTGAACGCACCCAAGTCATTATTAATATTCACTCTGTGAGAGGCTGCATCTATTCTCAACTTAACATAAAACCAACTTATTTTTTCATCTTGAGAATTATATTTTGTAAGTGGTTTGTTAGGCAGAGTGCAGTATACTGAAGGTAAAACGAGTTTGTAAGTTTGTATTGTGAAATGATTTGGAGAATCTGCTTATTTATTACACGGATAGAACGAGCGGTAAATAAGAATAGATGGGATTTCAAGCTGTGACTAATAGACACTGCTTTATATGAACTTGAATAACTAAACATTAGTTTTAATTTATAATGGGATGAAGACATTTTTAACTCCGCCTACGAGGCCGGTTTAATAGAGTGTTTGAATAAAAACGCCGGTGTTCTATGTTTAAAATTAAGTAATTTATATCGACCATTTAAAATTGTTTTATCGAATCTTTAAGGTTTTAATTAACATTGGAATTTTAATACATTTTAATCAGCGTTGGTTTTTCCGGTGGAAGCTATCCGTTTTCTAAAACTGTTTTTTGTATACTTTTATAACTAAGATAACAAAAACAATTTTGAAAATTGATTTTGAACAGGAATCAATACTGTATAACCTTTTACTCAATAGTTTATATCGTTACAGCAATAGTATTATTTGAGTTGTATACTTATATTTATAACCCATAAAATAACCATTAAAAAGATTTACGGGAGTGACATTAACGATATTTTTATGAAGTGTCTGCCCATCAAATAACTTTTTATGAAATCACTACTCGCTTAACAATTTTCCGGCCATCAGCATCAGCGACAACGCTTGATATGGCGTTTAACGACAAGACAATTAATTAAAAAGGCATAAACGCCACTTTTATATACCGGGGGCCTATAAAGACTAACTTTTATGCGTCGTAAACGCGATTGTCTGACCCTGACGACGTCGATACTGCAGCTTTGGGGAGGAAAGACACGGATGTGCTGACAATAAAAGATCTGCGAATACTGAAAGCCGAAAGTGATGAGAAGAATAGATTTAAGTATAATTTTATTATAATATAATTCTTATGTTATAAGATAATTTAAAATAACAAAAAAAGGTTAACATAAACATCTAACACGACTTAGTTCTTATAGCTAACGCGCAATTTTAAATATAATTTGTAGAATTGTTTCAACGTTTTGTCAAACCTTAAGGTACAAATAAAATTGGCGTGATTTTGTATTAGCAGATAGTTAATCATCCCTATCATATCATACCATTGTCATACTTACGACCGGCCTTCTAAATCTGGGAATAACACGTCGATTGTCCAAAACATAATACTAAATCACACAAACACAAGAGAAGGAGCGCAAACAGCTCATAAAAGCCATTCCGATCAAAGGCTAGATGTCTCAGAAGGCGAATAAAAGAGATTTATTCCACTCCCCCAATGGAAACTTTGGAATGAAAATTGTGTGATTTTTTAAATAAACCATTAGAGAAAAAGTTCCGGGCCATTAAAGGCGGTTTATTGTGCCACTATCTGGTGCCATTGTTGAGTGCAGCGTGGCTTTTTGTACAAAGACATACAGATGATTTTAAAATGCATCTTTCCTTTTACCTCACTTCTCTTTTATTATGTGACAACAAAATATCAGACATACAAACACACATATAATACGTTAACCTACATATGTAGTGTATATAGTGTCAGTATTATGAAATACGGACCAGGGAACTGAATATTTACTCGGCTGAGGTTGACTCTGAATCCTCATGATCTTCTCCAATCAGGCAAAATACATTCTGCTACAATCAAATACTTAATTTTTAACAATTTATTAAATACAGTGTAAATTTCTAGTTAGTAAAGAAACTGCTACATGTGACAAGTTGTCTATTAGAGCTGAGTTACAAGATACCAAAAGGATTTATAGTCGTATCTAGTCACCATTTAACTAATCCTTAGATCAATGTTAAAGAAATCTCTATTCGAGATTTGCTCTAAGTTATAACTGTTTGAAATTGTCTGTTTGTAGCCATTAATTTTTATATTCCTCTTCATCCTTGATAGTGTTCGGATAAGAATAATACTCAAAGATATAATATAACGTCTAACACAAGAATTCAGACGTGTTATATTTTTAATTATATTTAACAAAGACATAAGTTTTAAAATACATGCAAATGTGTTAAAATTAACATAATTAGGAGTTAACTATTAGATTTTACCCATGGATAATACGAGATTACTTTTTAAAATTCTCAGTAAGTTAAGTTATAATAATTTTGTAATAATGTGAGAAGTGGTTAAACAATAATTTAAACAATTTTATGGCTTTATTTGACGTGTACAGAATAATTTTAGTCATAGAAAAATGATAAATTTGTACGTAAAATGTAACTCTACAGAAGATTTAATAACACACTTTACAGTGTATTATTAAATGAAACTGTACCCGGGACTTTTAGAAAATTTATGCAGAAATTTAAATTTAAATACGGCCCATAAGTTTTTTAGGTTTTACAGAAACGAATGATCTTCACCTTCTTCATGCCTAACAAGTTAAATTAAAATTATTTTTCATTGATTATTCTAATATAATATGAATGTTGTGCGATATTCCCAAATAAACGTTCGTTTTCGAATCAACCAGATTTATTCCCGGAGGGTCGTTGTACGTATTTATTTGTGGAAGCCAAGTTATACGTCAGGGACCCAGGGGGCTTCTCCGGGTGCGGGGAAAATGGCAAACACAGGAAACGGATCTGGCGAACTTTCCCGCCGAACCGGCAAAAGGGAGATCTGGTATCCAGCGCAGTAGGGTGACTATGCAATCTGAAATAAAAAAGAATGTGTTTGTGGTGCCAACTTATTAAGAGGGACGCAAATCTGCAAATTACATATATTATTTATTACCACAGAAGAAACTCTAGGCGTGTGTGAAGTACATACAACTAAACCGACTTGGGGCACCGTTGGTGGACAGGGGTTTGACACAAAAGATCCTAAAGGGTCGAAATATCGCCAGGTCTTACTGGTCCCCTGAGAAGATAAGATTATTATTATTCGAGTTATTTCAAGGTCTCAGTCTAGACCTTGTATCACTGCGACCATTTCTGGTCTATTTTGATCGCCACCATACCACAGTTCGGTGCTCAGCTTTGTGGCAGTTAGAAACTGCACAATGATTTTAGCACTGAATTGTTTTACTTCGTCAGGGCGAGCAAGTAGTTACCTAGGTGTGTATTTTTTTTACGCATCTGTGGGCCACACTCGCACAGGAGGTGCATGGGGGTTTCCTCTGCTTCCTCACAGAGCCTGCATACGCCTGTGGTACGGGGCTTGAGGTTGAACATGTGCTTGTTTAGACCACAGTGTCCTGTGAGGGCTCTCACTACTATGCGTAAATTATTCCTGCTAAGCGCTAAAGTTTCTTGAGCAGACTTACGGTTGTAAGCCTTGATTAGTGCTTTGGAGTGGTTCAATCCTGGCGTACAATTGCAGTGATTGATGGATTGCCCTAGGCAGGTTTAGGTTTCTGAGCATTAGGTGTGCCAAGCTTATAGGAACGCCACAGCATGACTCTGGACCGCATAACGTTCCTCTGGTTCCCGCCTTTGCAAGTTCATCGGCATTTTCATTGCCCTCGATCCCTGCATGTCCCGGAACCCAGCGCAGAACTACCCTGTTCTTTTCGCCCAGGGAGTTCAATAATGTCACGCAGTTCTGCACCAACTTAGAGCTTATTGTCTCTGAAGCTAGTGCCATGACAGTTGCTTGACTATCTGAATGAATATATATGTGATGGTTGACGTACTTCTTATGGAGGTTTATATCCGCACATTCAATAATGGCGTATACCTCCGCTTGGAAAATGGAGTCGTGTTGCCCCAAAGTTACACTTCTTCCGAAGTTTGGGCGCTCTCCATAAACTCCACATCCTACGTCATGTCCTAACTTGGAACCGTCGGTAAACCATTTCAGGCTACCGGCCTCCCAGTGAACTTGGCTGTTTAACCATTCATCTCTGGACGGCAGTTCCACTGTTAAGAGTTTTTCAAACTTGAACAGTGGAAGCATGGTATCCGATACGATGGTTAAGATTGGAATTTCTAATACCGAGTCTAGATCTCAGGGCCTTAGAAATCCAGTTTATCTTCTACAGGGCAGATAATCTGCATGTGCTGGATCTCGCGACCTGTTCAACATGTAGATAAACAGGCGGTAAATTTAGCAGTGCATTTAGAGCCGCTCCAGGTGAGGAGGACATTGCCCCAGTAGTAATGAGGCAAGCAGTCCTTTGTAGGCTGATCAGTTTGTTAATTACAGTTATCTGGTTGGCTTTGTTACTCCAGACCACAGAGGTGTATGTGATTATCGGCCTCACAATGGCTGTGTAAAGCCAGTGGGATATCTTGTGGTGAAATCACTGTTTGTTTTCCTGCCAGTATATAGCTTACACCTAAGTCAATTTTAGCATTTTGTGTAATGTTGTCTATATGGCTGTTCCAATTTAGTCTCTGGTCGAGTGTGACTCCCAGATACTTTACTTCCTTGGAAAATGGTATTTGTCTGTCATTAAGACTTGGCATGGTCAGTTCTTTCAACTGTCGTTTGTTAGTAAATGGTACGAGGACGGTTTTATCAGCGTAATTCGTTATCTCTGCACCAGTTGCTAATTATATTTATTGCTCTTTGCATAAGGTACGAAATTGTACTTTGACAGAATCCTCGGACAATGATCACTAGGTCATCCGCGTAGTCTTGAGTGTCTATCCTTGTTTCTGCCATCTTATGCAGGAGTTGGTCCACAGCAAGAGCCCATAGTAGGGGCGAAAGGACGCCTCCTTGTGGACAGCCTCTTGTTGTATTGACTTCAAGGTTCGTCCCATGGAGAGATATCTTGGCAGTATGGTTTGAGAGCATCACTTTCACGTATCTAGTTGTGGTAGAGTCGACTTTTTTCGCCTCTAGTCCTTTAACTAGCGTTTCAGTTGGGGTTGTCGAAAGCGCCCTCAATGTCTAGGAATGCACAAAGTGCAATTTGTTTGTCTTCCAATGCCTTTTCTATTCTGTCTACTAAGTAGAGTAGAGCAGTTTCCGTAGACTTTTCTCTACGGTAGGCATGTTGGTTACAACTGATAGGGTTGTCGGTTAAGACCTCTTCCCTAATGTACCTATCCAGTACCTTCTCCAACGCTTTGAGCAGAAAGGATGTGAGGCTGATTGGTCTGAAGCACTTTGGCAGAGCGTAGTCCTTTCTCCCAGCCTTAGGTATGAATAGTATTTGACCTTGGTCCACTCTTCTAGAATATGTATTTTTTTTGTAGTTTGTAGTAAGCTTTTTCATTTATGTACCTACCACATATAATACTGAGAATATTCACCTTATCGGTGTTCTTCCATTGGCAGTATCGTCGGTAAACCAAATTCTTAGAATTTCGATAGCGTGCTGGTAGATTTCAAGTATTATTGTTCGCTAAGAACATTCCCTACTTTCTCCAAAAGTATGCACATCCCAAGCTTCTTTCTCGTGATATATTTATATGCATTAATACCATTTTATGGCTGTGAGATAAGCATAAATCTGACGGTAGGCGGACCACGATGTATCTACATCCCACTTTATTGTTATTCTGTTGAATTTATGTATGAACGACCAAATTGTCTGAGTAAACGTAGAAATATAAACATTGTTCTATGAAGTGCCAAATATTTAAACGTATGATGTAAGGTGAAAAAAGACAAGGATCTAAAAAAAGTAATAATGAGTCAAAAGTGGAAACACAGGTGTCGGACATTACAAAAATGTTTGGACTACTTTTTGCAGACAGACATGTAAAAATTTATAATTATATACCTACGGTAACCTAAACTTCAAATTCCTAAAGTTTGTGCAAAAGACATGCATTTTGTAAATATCATCTAATTTACTTACAATTATTACACCAAATACACATTGATGCCGAATTTGAGACGCGCCATGAGTTTACGATACCGAAAAGAAATAAAAGGTTTCCCTACTTATTTTCCGTTTTTGGCTTAGCATTTGTATATGATTATCTTGCCATACATTCAAGTATGAATATTAAATAAAATCATTGATAAAAAAATATAGCTAACCTACATTATAGCTTGCGCCACGCAGCTTCACCAACGGTTTTTCAATTTTCCCGTAAATTTTATTTAGCGATAAAACGATAAGGATACGATAATCATGAACAGCAAGTTATCATTATTTTTTACGGTAATCATGATGGTAAAAATATTACGATTCACTAAGATACTTTAGAATACAAAATATTTTGCATATTTCCACTTCCAATTTTAGAAATAGAAACTAGCGATATGCAATAAGGCCATCTTGTGTAAAAGAAAAGCAGGCGTTTTAGTGTTATTTGGTGTATGTTTGGATTTAGTTTTTAATCCCTGCCGAATTTACACAAAACGATAGATAAGCTTTCTGTAGTAGTCGATTCGGTCGGCCCGAGCAGGCCCCGGATTATTTTAAATTTGATATTTTATCATATCAAACGTACTGTTTTATAAATATAAATACAATGGAATGTTTATCAGTGTGTTTTAAGAAACGGGCTCAGAAGTGAAATACTTAAGTTTCGTAAAACTAATTGGTACGGGCGGGGTTTGAACCCACGACCTCATGAACGTGAGGCGAGTGCACAACCAACCGGCTACCACGGCTCTTCTTACATAGGTATACGAGTAGGTATAAGTATACATATTATACAATCTTATAATGTTAGTCAAAATGTGATTAGAATATAAGATTTAGTTTCGATATCAGTAGTCTGTACATAATTGTGTAATGTATTTCAATATCCGTAAGCTAGAGAGTATATTGTAAATTACATAAACTTAAATTTCAGGCTTCCTTTTCTCACCGCGGTACAAAATAAACATAAAAACCAGTAAAATTAATATAACAAGCCCTTAAACCTATAAAACACATGCTTGCAGGGATGTTTTAAACATTTATTGAAGATATAAGGAAGGCAATTTTGATGGTGAAATGTTACAACCGGTACGTTTTTGGTACATTACATTTTGAAGGGGTGCGAGTGGAAGAAAGCTCGACTTTTTGTTTGGATAACTCAGACCAAAAGTTGAGTAAAAAAATCGAGTACTACACTTTGTTACGTACATCCAAATGCCATAATTCGGTCGGCTCGTCAAAGCTAATAAGATCCTTATATAAATAGATGTTAGCTAGCAGGCAGTGTGCATCGTGCACTAGTAGATGAGATATTAGCATTTCATTTCCGTGATAAGCACTCAATGTTGTTACATATACTCACACCCCACCCTCTTATCTTACATGTCATCGCTAAGCTTCCTATCTTAAAATTGTAGAGCATCTTTCAATGTAGTCTGACTTTTCTTATAGGTACGGCCTCGCTACGGAAAAGGGAGGCAAAGTAAAATATGAATCCTGCGTGTCTCGGCAGTTCCGCGCACACGCTACTTGTTTATCCTTTTAAGGGAGACTTCTCATTTCAGACAACTGCTATGATTGCTATATAATCGCCATTTTCACAAGACCTTTCCTACCTCTTCTTCCTCCCACAAAAAGCAAGAAAATTACAGCTCGAGTGTCACTGGTCGCTCCGCTAAGCATTTTCGTAATAACGTCTCAGGAATGAACGCAGATTTTCGGCAACTGATTATGAGTCCTAATATGTTGGGTTATGTTAGTTTTGCTGTGTATTCAGTTGTTTTATAGCGTGTTTACACTGTAACGATACACCTAGTGTGTTTCGGCTCGATTATGGGATTGAATCTGTTTATAAGATAGATCTCGCTATAGGTACTATTTAGTGCCTTCAGATTAATGAAAACTAGTTATGTGCTTCTTCTTATTCCGGTCCATTTTTAACATTACAACAAAATACTTGATGGGCGGAGTTACGGCTAAAATATGGTAGACGGTCAGCCCTTGCACTTGTTATTGTAAAAATCTACAAATTCAATTGTAACTAAATCGGAAACGAAGTCAATAAGCAAACGAACAAGCCAATAACTCCAAGCAATGAACTCCAAAAATGTTCACCACCATACAAAAATACACAAATTGAACCGCGTAAATTTTAAAAATTGTCATAATAACCTATGGAAGTGTTTTATGTTGATGTTTTGCATGTTTTGGCAGAATATCAAAGTATTTTTGGCTCGCACACAGATATGTGAATGGAGTTGCCATTGCTTACAAAAAAGATTTTTTTTGTAACTATTAGTCGGTAAGTCTAGGCAGTCAGGTATATACCTTACTAGCTGTGGCCCGCGACTTCGTACGCGTGGATAATTACAAATTTTTAAAAATTTCCCGTAGGAATAAGATGTTTTTCGAGATAAAAATATCCTATGTCCTATTCCAGGAGCTAATCTATATGTGTGCCAAGTTTCATCACGATCCGTTAAAGTGGTTGAAGCGTGATTGAGTAACAAACATCCAAATATCCAAACTTTCACATTTATAATATTATAGTAGGAAGTAGGATTAGTAGGATAGGATAATTATAACATACTACCTTATTTGGTTTAACAATATTTTGACCATGTTTGATAAATAATATTAGTTATTAAAATTCGACTGTCATTAATATAATTCTGGTCTTATTTAGATATTACAAATCCCTAAGTGGGATAAGTCCACCTTTGTACACAGTTTAATTCCTATTTTATTATTGTTGTTGTAGTGATTTTTGGTACAATAAAGCGAATATAACAACAACAAAAATAATTTTCTTTACTTTTTTTTGTTTCAGATATATCTGGACAGTGATGGATCTTTTCGGTATACAAAACTCTCACTAATTCTACAGCGATGTCTCTCATAAGTACCTTAAACCAAGATAAAAAAAAAGAAAAATAACGCTAACAAAATTGAAAACAAGCCATTGTTATGTTATACGGAGGTTCCACGAGAAAAGGCAATCTACATGGAGGGTTCGCACCGGACGCCTCGAGATGAGGAAATAAGAATTCATCCTTTCTCGCCCCGGGGGGAAGGAGGCGAAGGAGGCAAAGGGGGCCCAAGACGGACGACGCCATTCCAAAAACCCATTATACGAGCTCCAGAGCTGTTTTCTATCTCGGAAAGGAACCCGCGCCAGCCCCTCCCACGTTCCGCACCTCACCCCCCCATCTTCGGGGATTCTCAACTTTGTTTATGAAAATTACCCATTAAAGTGGCTATGAAAGTAACGCTTTTGCCACTCCCGAAATTAATAAGGAAATTGATATAGATTATTTCGTGGTATTCTAGATGGTTTCTTTCACTAATAAAATGATTAAATAATTAAAATTTTAATGTCATTTCTGAATAACAGGTGAATATTTTATTAAGTAATGTCAATATTATACATTTTTGTTTTTCTGGAATTTATTGTTCATTCAATACTTTGTACTAGGTTTTAACTAATAGTAGGTAAGTAGTTACAAACCCATAACATAATTGCTTTTATTCTGATTGCAAGGATTTAATGATTGATATAAACTATGAACCAACTAAGTAACTTTAAGCATAACATGGTCGAGAAATCTAACATATTTGCTATAATAAATTTAATTATGTTTATTGAGTTATGTTTCAATTAGAAATTAATAAAGTATTTTACTTGTATTATAAAAATGGTATGAGCGAATTAAATAGTTTAAAATTATTAGATCTACGAGTATATCTTGCCCAGGCCAATTCTCGAGATTACTGTAACAAGATTTATACAGCTCTCACCCCAAAGATTTACAACGCCATTAGAAATTAAATTAAAAACGAAATTATAACACTTGAGCCAAATTTAAATATACATTACCTTTCTCCCTTCTTTATTGAGAAGCGCTTTCTTCGAGTCTTTTATTTCCTTCTCTTGCTATACCAAATAGAACCTTAATGTTAGAAGGCGAGTGAAGGTAGTCGTAGTTTCTTCTCGTAGCTCGATATAAAGAAAGATTATCCGAAGCCCCTAAGGAAGTTTGAAATTGCTATTGTAGCGAAAAGGATTATATGTTAGTGCTACGCCGTAGTGGGTCTACGTCGCGGCGGGGGTCGGATTCTGGAATTCGTATTTGGACGGCTATAGAACTATAAGTAGAATAGTAGCGTATTAGTCATGTCATACTTTGTTTAATGTATGTAAGTGACATTTTAAGAATAAGGGATGAGTAAACGATATGCAGCTTGGCAAAACAGTGATACAATATTCATGATATCTTTCTTTTTCATCCATAGTACTACAACAATATTTATTAAGACTTTACTAAAACTTAACAGGTTGCTGAATGCAATTTTATTTTACTAATTAAGTTTTAAAGAGTTTAAATAGTCAGTCTTATTGATTTAAATAAACTATAAATGACGTATATGTTTTATTTTCTAAACTACTCATAGCACCTCGATATATCTTAGCAGTATTTGGGCACCTTGTTATATCACTTAATCTAAAGACTAATACATAGTATGATTATGTAATTTAAAACATAAAATAAACAATTCTGTATCGCGACGAAGCACTGGCAGCAGCGTCGACCGGGATTAATCCGGTTAAATCCGGGTAAATACGACCGAATCCGGACAGAGCCGGTGTGGTGCACGCGATACGGTCGGGCCTAGCTCTACGGTGCTAATCCCTGTTTTAAATTCTCATAGACCTCACCTGTATTAAGACCTATAATGGTTGCGGTATGATGAACTGTTGAATTTGTGTAGAGAAACCGACTGACTGTAAAAGGTAGACGAAGACGTAGGTAAGACGAATTCATGGGAACGAGATTTTGGTACGCTCATATGGATCTTGTTCAAATCAACATCAAGAAATACAGTGTGTTGTAGAGCGATTTGTGTGAAGGTTTATGTTCAGCAGTAGACGGATGTTTTAATGATATGTTTCCGCGCAGACCAAGTCGCGTATATAAGTTAGTACACAATGATATTTTATCCAGATTAAAATAATATTTAGGTAAAATCACTGTCTAAAACTACAATCCTATTATCACAGTGGGTATGTTTAGGTATCTTCTAATTTTCTCTACCGACTAGAAATTAAAATAGGTACGAAGTTAAGAAAGTAAGTTATCACTATATCAACGAGATGAAATATCATTATAAATTTACATATCTCGAGCCATGACCATTACGCATTTGAATTTCAAGGGGCCCCATGTTCGTATAATCCGCCATGCATAACGGGATCGAAAATGAAACATAAATTGCTGAGACGGACCGACGGACGATTAAACCCATTAACATGGCGCGGGTCACCAAGGCCCTGGAGAGTGTCCCTGTCCAATCAACAAACCCTTTTATGCCAACACCAACATCAAAAGACCTCCGTCATCCGTCTAATTTACGGAGTTTTTCCAAAGCCACGCAGTTCTTAGTTAGTTGGTTGGTGTATATCAGGATTCATGATAGGGCACCCCTATACGCCCCCGCTCTCAGATATACGGTAACGATCGCACCACAATACCCATAGACAATAAATACGGCGCGTACGCGGCTACATATGCTGGAGGCGCGTACAACCAGCCAGCAACAGTATTTGTATTGTTTATGCCACATTAAATTGTTAGAATGTTGCCCGGTTATTGCCGAAAGCGTATTTGGTTCGCGTATCGTTATTGTAACGTATTTGTAGGCGTATATTTGTTTCTTCCTATATAGTTTTGCTACGTCGGGTTTATAATAAAATTTGATGACCAAAGTATCATAACAGCGACCCAATTAAGGTTTGGAGTTACACGTCTAAAAAGTTGTCACTTCCATGATAGGTATTTGTTAAGTATTATTTGCTTAGGTAATAGACAATTTGTTATTATAAATCGAAAGGTATATTGGGTGAACAAGATCACTAACAGGTTTAAAAAGAAATCAGTCAGTGCTTGCTGTATATAAAAGGTATCCAGACTTCGAACAGGGCATCGCTTTAGAAGTTAATTAATATAGACATAAGATCTGACCAATTAAATGATCTATTAACGCACACTTTAAACCAACTCCAGACCCAGGAATCTTAAATAGTTGCATAAAAGTTCCTCTAACTAGTAACGTAAGCTATCACAATAAAAAATTCTGATAAATTCTTGCAGCATCAAAAAAACGGGATAGTCTAACACGAACGATTCAATGTTAATATTACATTTTAATGTACTTTTTGGCAAACTATATTTAAGAAAATGAAGAAATAGGCACATGACGAACTCTAAATAAGCTAAAAGCATTCTGGTCATTAGCAGATTATACCTACCGGATTGCGTGACCATAGGGTATAAATTTCAGTCCATGCGTGCTACACCTTAGAAATGATGTCATTAAAATAGTTGAAAGATTTATAACTTTGTTTGTGTTTCACCGCACCGGAAGTTTAGTGAATATTTTATACAGTTTCTTACAGTAATTTTAGGGAATTTTATCAAAATTACTTACAATAAACATCCAACCACTGCGCTGGTATAACGTAATAATTATTATCTTTTTTCTAAGTAGAGATAATGAGTTTTAGCAGTTTTGGTTATCTTTATTTCGTTCAAAAATAAGAGTACTTTAGTAGATGAATCATTGAACTAAGGTACTCAAAAATTTACTTGTGACTACACTATCTGTAATTTTTTTTTACACAACATGTCTCATTCATCGTTACTTCATAAAGGAAGTAAACAACTCAGGAAGCCATGGGTATAAGGCGTTATGGATGGAGTTATATCCATAAACACGAAAGGATGCGATACAACTACCTTATTTCAATAACAATGTCTTTCCGCAGAGGGACCGTCATCATATAGGTATATATGCTGTGATAATAAAACTCTTTTTATTTTCCTTTTCTTTGTCATGCGGAATTTAATTTGTGATCGAAATAGAGCTGGCAGTATATTTCTGCTTCTGTAGTAAGTAGTTCTGCTTAAAAAATATTATAGAAAAAAATAATACCTCCTAGTTTGGGATTAGACAATTGTATGTATATGTAATATTTTTATACAAACATTCTTTGGTCAGATGTTTCTACATAGTGCTAACTGATACCTGATATAATACCGCGTTTGCAAGTACCTACTCTATAGTGTAAATGCTTAGTGCTTTACCCTCTTGGTCTTTTGTCCTCTATAACTTTACCTGGTGTCTCTTAGACCTCTCAATGAGTTGGAATTAAATATAATTATGTGTAAGGGAGCGCAAAGACATCCAGTGCTCCAAATGCCAACCTCACCTGCACGTGGTGCACCCTGCTGATTGACCAACGAGGCTCTGGCGACCGACAAATGGCGGTATAACCATTAAACCACTTATTAGGCCGTAAATACCACAGATCGGTGGCGGGCAGCAGCGTCACCGGTACGAGGCTTGATACTGCGATGGCCAACACGTCTGCCCAGCGTGGCCATTATGGGAAAAACTCTCCAATGAATTATAAACACAAGCTGCGGCCCCCAGTTTCCGGCAGCCCTACTATTCCTGGCTACAGTAGCGGTCTAGGTAACGGTAGGGCGGGGGGTGCTAAGAATCCCCGGGTTACGGTAGGCTGCCACAACCAACGACTCTACACGGCTACATTGAATAACCGGACGTTGAGAACAGACGAACGCATAGGTATGCGTGCTCGAAGTAGAGTTAGGTAAAATTAAGTGGCATCTGCTCGGGTTGTAGGAGATTTGAAGACAGGGGGAGGATGCGATAACCCTGGAGTCGGGACACCTGCTCTACTATCAAGAGGGCGACCAAAAGTCCCAAGGCGGCGTTGAATTTTTGATCAACAAAGTCCTTACTGACAACGTGGTGGAAATCAGCGGCATGCTATCTATAATTAAGCTGACCCAAAGATATTCTTTGAAGGTCATACAGGCATATGCGTCCACGGTAAACAACGCTGATGATGAGGTCAAGGCCTTCTATGATGACACAGGCAAGGCCGTGAATCACACCACTAAGACCAGCCACCTCATTGTTATGGGGGACTTCAACGCTGAAGTGGGAGTACAAAAACGCGACGAACCAATGGTTGGACCACATGGATTTGGGCCTAGGAATCACAGGGGGCAAATGCTTGTCAACTTCCTGGAGAGCCAGGTGCTATTCTTGATGAACCCCTTCTTCAAGAAGAAGCCCCATAGGAAATGGACATGGCGAAACCCTGATAACGTGACCAGGAATGAGGTTGACTTCATTATGACGAATAGGAGGCCTATATTTGAAGATGTCTCAGTGATTAATAGGTTTAATACCGGAAGTGATCACCGACTTGTCCGAGGCACTCTAAATATAAACTTCCAGGTCGATCGGCATCGTCTGGTAAAGTCAATCCTCCGACCAACACATGGCCAAAACATGATGGGTTCCGAACGGTTCCAACAGGAACTAAGCAACTGATTCATTATTCGTTTTTTTTTCTTTTTCTTGCTTTGTTGGTTTTTTTTTTGTGTATGCCAATTGTGGTAGTGAATAAATATTTTTCTTTCTTTCTTTTGATTCGCCTTGCTGGAAACCACAGAGGCCGTTAATCAAAAATACAACGATTTCGCGAAAGTTATCCGTGAGGAGGGCCGCAGATTCTGCCGTCAAGAGCGAAAGAACAACAAGGCTATGTGATGACGGTATCACAGCAGAGCTTCTGAAGGCCGGAGGAAATCCCGTCCTAACGCGGCTGCAGGAGCTCTTCAATACCGTCATTCATAACGGAGCAACGTCAGAGGCATGGAGTAGGAATGTTGTGGTATTATTCTTTAAGAAAGGAGACATTACAGTCCTCAAGAATTATAGGCCGATCTCACTCCTAAGCCATGTCTACAAGCTGTTCTCGAGGGTTAATACGAACCGTCTCGCCCGAAGACTTGACGACTTTCAGCCTCCGGAACAGGCTGGGTTTCGAAAAGACTACAGTACTGCTGACCACATCCACACATAGCGGCAAGTTATACAGAAAACCGAAAAGTACAACCAGACCTTGTGTCTTGCATTTGTGGACTACGAGAAAGCCTTCGACTCCATCGAAACATGGGCTGTTCTGGAATCCCTGCAGCAATGCCAAGTCGAATGGCGATATATCGAGGTGCTGACATGCCTGTATAACGCTGCCACAATGACCGTTCAATTTCAGAATCAGCAGACAAAGCCAATCCAGTTGCAGAGGGGCGTTAGATAGGGTGATGTGTTTACCAGCGCACTGGAGGATGTCTTTAAAACACTGAACTGGAGGGGCAAGGCATAAGCACATCTCACACCTTCGATTTGCAGACGACATAGTTGTGATGGCAGAGTCGCTGCAGGATCTCGAGGGAATGCTAACCAGCCTCAACTGCTCTTTCAGACGAGTATGTCTTAGGATGAACGTAAACAAGACGAAAGTCATGTCCAACTCACACGTTGACCTAAGGCCGGTCGTCGTCGGCAATGTCAATTATCGAAGTTGTTCTGGAGCTGAAAGTGAAGTTGGAGGGAAGCTGAAAGAAGAATCCAGTTGGGCTGGGCAGCATTTGGAAAACTGCGTCAAGTCTTCAAGTCGCCCATTCCACAATGTTTAAAGACAAAAGTCTTTAATCAGTGCGTCCTGCCTGTCATGACCTACGGTGCGGAGACGTGGACACTGACGGTGGGCCTGATCCACAAATTTTAAGTTTGGAGAGCGTTATCTCGGATTTTCTTTGAAGGATATGATTCGTTATGAAGAAATCCGACGAAGAACGAGGGTGACCGCCATAGCCGAAAGAGTTAGTAAACAGAAGTGCCAGTGGGTGGGTCACATATGTCGCAGAACCAACGGCCGCTGGGGCTGACGAGTTCTGGAGTGGAGACCGCGGATCGTCATGCGCATGGTGGGACGCCCCGCCTCCAGGTGGACCGACGACCTGAAGAAGCGGCTGGATGCGGGGGGCAGAGAACCCGGTGTGGTGGCGTTCATTGGGGAAGGCCTATGTCCAGCAGTGGACATCTAAGGGCTGATATGATGATCAAGATTTTATATGAAATACATATTATGGAATATTCAATGATGTTCTATAAATAACCAGATTTATAATCTGCAGTGAAAAACTGCGATCTAATTTGCGATCGGTCGGAAAACTACTGCCGGGTATGCGACACCTTCAAAATGACAAATCATTCTTCCAAATTACCGAAGTTTTTTTTTATATATGTATATTATAGATAATACACATACACACTCCACACAAACAAACACGCGAAGACAAGACTTCAAACACATGAAAAAACTTATAAACTTCCTTGATCCAATATAATAATTAGGCCAGCTTAATAACAATTGCAAGCTCCTAGGAGAGGAGCCCTGTCGCTGAAAAACAGGCTTACCTACGCTTAACTCAGCAACAGAACAACGAAGAAATGTCTAAAATAAGAGACTTATGTAAAATATTGAAATTTACTGATAATAAAACGTAATTTAATTTAATAATAATTAATTAAATACCTAATGCTAAATTAACATACATACCTATAGTACCTAATGATAAGAGTAGGTATGTATTGGACATTTATAAGTAATATATACATTTATATAGTATGTTTGTAGTAGAGTTAGAACCCGAAGTTCGACCAGAGGCCGATGTTACCAAACCCATAAAAATAAAGCATATTCAACAAGCCATATGTAAATGTCAGAGGTTTACCTACCTGGAACATTTTTTCGTATAAACACCTACATAGCATCTACATGCATAATCTTGGAAGAAATACGAAATTTATGGTAACAGGTTCATAGGTTATCGGCGATAGGTTTTTTCTCAAACCATTAGAATATAGTAACTGGTATCTCTGATGATGTATAAGTAATGATTATTTATTATGGAATTTTTTAATTTTTTTATTTTACTGAATGATTTTGAAGTCAAAATATAATATAATGTTTATAAAATATATACCGACATAAATTGAGGCAAGTAACGCCATCTACCAGATGGCGATTAAAATAGTAAACAAAATGCAATTAAACATCATCCTTATATTAATTGATTTAATATAAGGATGATGTTTAATTTAAAAGTTTATTGTCAGATCGTTAAGAAGTACCCATCTCCTGGGAGGCTAAGATTATTTCTAGTAGTCAAATTTGACATTCAGTCACTTTATTGACTCAGTAAAGTACCTACTAAATATGCCTTGAATCTTACAGTAAGCGTGAGAGTAACGTTTTACTATGGGTTGTAGGTAATACATAAATAAATAATATATCTTCTTAAAGTACACACTCGTATAATCAAAATTAAAAGCTAATACATAACTTAAAGTAAGATCCTTAATTTTTTTAATTTAATTATTGATGAGGGTTTTTCCAAAACGTGTTTATTCCACTTGTTGCTTTATCACGAATGTGGTAAATCATGTAGCTATCAATAATTTGAAACCGATAAGAGAAAAAATAAGATAAAGACGTTTTAAAAACCCTCCTCTATTTATGTCTAGGAAATTTGAAATAACCGTATCGCAGCCTCCATCAATCAATCCGCTTGATTAGTTTTCAATTTGCAAGTCAATAGTACGAATTATAGAAACAGGCAGATATAAGTAAATCCTGATATACCTAAATGCATACGGTAAACAAAAAATAAATAGGTACCTACTACAATTTTAAACTGTCACCATTTTGTATTATCAATAATATAATTTATCAGGTGACCAAGTGTTAAGCTACCCCGCACGCTACGTTAAACACAAACGTCTCGATATATTTCACAGAGACTGCTATTATAGGAATATTGATAAAACGTAGTGCATGAAAGATTGTATAAACCAGCAATCACTGTTTGAGACTGTTTACTATTTGGTAGGTTCAGTTTATTTCCTCAATTACCAAGTCAATTCTAAGTATGGTTTCTGTATTTTGTCGCCTTCGTCAGCTTTCAGATAAAAAGTGTAATTTTTTTTCTAACAGAAACTTATATTTGATTAAAAAAAAAGAAGCGTGGTAGGTATTTAAGAGGCAACCATGGGATTATTTTTTGTGAATTTTGTTTGGCAAGATATTTACCAAAATATAATCAAAGTACAATTTTTCATTTTTAAATATTTACTTCGACAATTATCTGAGAAAAAACTACATTAAACATGAAACAACATTATATTTAAAAGGAACCTAGTTTCTTTTCTTTATAGAGGTTTCAATAGTATTTATTACAAATCATTTTTTAATAAAAAATAATAAGTTCTTCAGAAGAAAATTGAGCTACAATCAATCTGTTTGTATTATAATTTTTCAATTAAATAACTACACTATTTATACAGTAAACTAAGAGCAATGCACTTATAATGGTCGGAAAAGTTATCCAGCGAGCCTTTTAGCAACAGACAGATAAATAGATTTAAAATTGAAGTTATAGCTTTATGCCCCGTAGTGGTCACGAGGGAAATCCAGCAGCGCCGTTGTATATTTGCATGGATACTGACCCTTCCATTATGCTGCTGTTAATATTGCCCTATTCGAGTGATATTTGCATCTAATGGTAATTCATTGTTATGCCATGGGAATGTTCACTGTGAAGGGTCATTGTAAATGCGTTTATGTATTAAGCCGATATATACAACTCATTTAAGCGCATTAAATATTTGATATATGCTAAGATTTTTTGTGAGATCGATAGTTAAAATATAAACCAATACTTTCCAGTACAAGTTTATCATAATGCAAATCTAGATTAATGTTATAACCACATGATTTTCGGAAGGAAAGGAAACTTAATAAGTACCTAAATGACTTACAGCGCAGTACCAGAATGTATTCTAACTTGACCCGGGCAAGGAGAATAGTTGCCTACATACTTTTAATAAACATATAAATTGCAAAACTCGGTTCCAATGTCATCGATAAGTACACATTTAATATACATAGTACCGTCCACCGTCCAGTGAGATCAAGGCGAGAGGGCCCAAACGCGTAACTTCCGTTTTCCGCGGCATTGGGCACAATTTGAAATATTTTACTGTTGTTGTAACGACTTGATGGCGCTGCCGAGGGCCACTTATATATCTCTTTTATCTTTTGTTAGCCCTCTCCCCTTTTGCCCTCTGTGTCGGATAAAAGTTTACCAAAACGGAGAATTTTTTTAGCACCGAATCGTAGTGGAGTGGATCAGAGGGCAGTTTATTTTACGATTATATATTACGGAAACGGGATATTCATGGAATTGTCGAGATGTTAGTTTTATGGTTTCCATGTAGTTTTACTTATATAGTTCTAGGATTATGTTGTTTTGTGATATCAAATACAGTTCAGTAAATAAGAGTAGTTTTCAGCAGTCTACAATACAATATTGAGAAGGTTAGTATATTTTTTTATATATTAATAATGTTCGTACTAAATTTTTTCGTTCGTACTAGTTCGTACTAAATTCGCAAACCACATAATATTTCGATTCTAACCTGGTTTTCACATATTTTTTTGAGACTGTAGAGCACGTGATTCTCATTGTTCTGCAATTATCATCATCACTTACCATCAGATGAGATTGAGGTCAAACGCAAATCCATCAACAATAAAAAAAATTACGTTACTACCTCTCGGCATCGAGCAACCTGCAACAGTATTGCCATCAGCCAGAAACCATTCTCCACTTTTCAAGTGAAGTCTGTGCAGGGACTGTGACTCCCGTCCAAGAATAAGAAACCTCAAGTGCGAAAACGAGAAGGACATTTATCAATGTATAATACTTACCAGAATTACCTACTTTAATCTCTCTAAATTGAAAAAATGCCTACTAAAAGCGTTCGGAATATTAATATCTTCTCATAATTGTAATGTATTATTCTTCTCATCCTTTTTTTATGGCGAGAATTTTATAAAAATATTATTACATATTATTTTATTAACTGCGAAGGGAAAACTTTACACAAAAACTTTATGAAACATAATAGTTTAGAAGAGAGTTCTTTAGTAAGTACTTACATACAATTTAATAAAAACCTAAAACCTAATCTCTAGTAGATTATTATACAAAGATAAAATAGATATTATCATACTTATCCCATAAATTCAGCCTCTGTACCAAGTCTAGTACCGACAGAAAATTATGTTGTTCTACAAAAGGTTACCTACGCCGTCGTAAATAGGTATCTACCTTCATAAACCTATCTGGCAGTTAAATAAATCTTGAGGGCAAAATGGCTAAATCAAGCCACTATCTGAGTAGCGATCTCGGCGATATATTGTGTAAGTACTTACGTACGTACCTTTACACACCTACCTCCATTTTGTTTACTTATTTTATACCTCCTTATAACAGTTGACTTGATGTCTTTGTTGTCATTAGATATTTTCATTCTTAAACTATGTTGTTTATTACTTCTTTCATTAATACTTATGTGTTATATAAAGTCTTTAGAAATCTAATTTGTTGATTTCTTTGTTCAACATCACTCATGATTAAAATACTAATTAATTTCAACAATAAAAACTCTGTGCGAAGATTTCTCTAAAATATATAATACAGTATTATACCATAGAATACTTAATAATACTACGTATAGAATGGACACTCCCTTCCCCCCGCCAATCACAGCTTCCTCACCCCGCGCCGCAGTTTTGGGTAGCGTTTAGGGCACTAGCCGTCAGGGCTGTATGTATTGCTTGAAAGATAATTAAAAGAATAATGGTGAAGTATTGTGCTGTAGGTGGTTGTTTGATTAACAGAAATGACAAAAAGAGACGATTTCATTCTTTTCCTCCAGAAGAATCGAGGTAAGTAACATATTTTGCCTATTTATTCAAACAATTTGTAGGATTGAATTTTGGTATTATATGTAATACAAATATAATTTTATACGTGTTGGTTTATTTTATTCTGTTTGATAATGTAAATAAAATGATATTATTATAATGATATAGACATTGATACAATTTTAATCAATTGTATATTTATTTGTATGTTGTACGACATTTACACATTTGCGTTAAGTCGCGAGACGCTCGCATCGATGTGGGGCTTTTTGAATTAGGTAACTTGTCACGCGAAATTAGATATGTTTTGTGACAAAACATAATAAATCTTAAAGAATTTAAGTAGTATTAGTCACGCCTTCAATTAATATCCATGAATTATTCAGTAACCTGCAGATCATCAGAAACTTATTACATTCTAGCGCCCAACGTGGGGTTTAATTGTAGCGTGTAAGAAGATACCTGAATTCTAAAAATTTGTAGGTAAAGTTGGAAAAACACCTAGTTTCGTGTGACTTAATATATCAAGGTAATTTTTATACTCTGCAAATTTTTTATTTTGTACACTTTAGACTTTAGCGTGTGGTCCACCGTACATACATTCGCATAATTGCCAAGTTTTCCTGCTAGTAAAAAATTCGGTGGTGTAAGTTTTAATTTATGGCAGTCATGCATACACGAAAATAAATGTTTGGACTCCCTCTGTTGAAGATATCATGGTTATTGACCACGTCGTTGGCTTAGTGGCTTGCTTATTGGTTTCAAGTACCAGAAGTCGTGAGTTCGATTCCTTTTATGTATAGACATCTTTAGAGTTCGTCTTAGTCTGGGTACTATATTAGTGAATTGGTCCTTATCTAATTTCAATGGTACAGGAGAATGAGACGTTCTGATCTGAAGTGAATAAAATCAAGTTTGGGATTAGACAAATGTAATGTATAATACATAAAATACATATTTAATTAAATTAAAAATAACGGAACCGACATCACGTTTGAATTTTCACCTTTCGATGTAATCGAAATTCAATGAGCGATTGTGTACCGACTTGCGCGGATGTGTAATTGCAGCATAATAAAAAGAAAAAAATGACATGTGTCATACAGTGGCGTGTGACGTGAGCTTACAACGTAACATTGTAGGAACGTTTCCGCAGTTCCTTTTGTTTGGGTATAAAATCTTTTTTTGTTTTTCAGATGTATATACTGGATAAAAGTGATTGGGAGACCCGACTTACACAATAAAAGTTAGAAGAATTACCGCGTTTGCGATCTTCATTTCTGTGCTTCGGATCGTCTTCCAAAGAAATTAAAAAGAAACGCAGTACCAAAACGCAGTACGCCGTCAAATTCTGTTCAGCAGTTTCCAAGATTAGCCCGTACAGACATACATAGACATGATTTTTTTAATTATATTTTTGGACTAAACTGGTCTTAGGGTCTGAATTTTTTTTTACTTTAATGTACAGAAACGCCTTTTTACTGTTTTAATATATGTATAGATTAAAAAAAATTATAATGTGCACAATGATGAGTGTCGTATTTTTTCCCTGTATGTCGAAAAATACTTTATTTTAGCACATGCGCCATGTTTAGTGATAATGAAAGATATATTTAAACCATAATGAAAGAAAGAAAAAATTACACGCGAGTAGGAATTATTCCATAACAATAGTCCACAACGCTGGCCCAATGCGGGTTTGTGGACTTCACATAAGCCTTATAATTATTACTTCTTTGGCTGGTTTCTTAAGGTATTTTCCTTCTCTAAAAACGTTCTTAGTTCGTTCTTTGGCCTGTGCCCGGATTCGAACCCTCGACCTCATAAACGTGAGGCGAGCGCAGTACCAACTAGTCTATCACGAATTCGTACAGTTTTGTATGGTTGCATAGACATTTTGCACGTAAACATCGAAAGTTGGAAAAAAGATTGTATACCAACGACTTAAATCTCAATTAATCAACCACCTATATAAACTATTTTTACGCCGCACACTTTATGCCGCCATCACAAAGTTACTGGTGCCCACGGCCGGTCCGCGCGGTCTGACACCCCTAGCGATTGCCTTAGGCATGTGTGCGTGCGCTGCCGTGTGCGGACACGATTATTGTATTTGTGTAAGAATAGGTAGTCAATTTCCCGCCATCGCATACATTTTGGCACAAGTGTCCGCCCTGTGATTATACTATCTATGACAGACATAGTAGGTACCTACTTATAGAGTTTAATATTATTATATCTTTTTATTCCACATATTATCATTATGTACTATAGAGATATCATTACTCAATTTATAATTTTATTAGATTGGTTGTTTTATGAATTGTATCTTATAAAATTTACATAAAGGACTGCAAAGAATAATGTTATTACGTATTTATTGAACAACATCCTATCTATCTTAATTTAATATCCATAACCGGTGCATGGAACTGAATTTGTATTTCGCCCTGGTTATTAACATGTCGTAAGGCTACTTTATAGCAGACAACTGGTTTCTTGTGGATATTTCTATATAATTTACTGCTAATGTATTCATTATGCCATACGTCTTTCCCACCACATTAAAATACTTTATATATAAACGACAAACCGGGTCTAGTCCTGGCTCATAAGTTATGACAAACAAAGCTATAATTCAGACAAAAAAAGAAATAATAGCTACACGTTTTTTTTTTGGTAACATCTTGATTAAGTAGAGACCACCTGCCTGGGTTTGGTCCTTAGGGAATCCATAAATAAGTCATGAAAAAATATTAATGACGGCAAAAGAATATGGCTGAGTTCAAGTATGGGACTATGGTCGTTTTAGATGTAATAAATCGGAAGGATTGTAAAGCGACTGCTTTGTCTTTGCCGAAAACTGGGTTTCAACATAGCTATTTCGAAACTTACGTTATTGTTTTGTTAAAGAAGTCGTAAAAAGTCACAAGTTATTCTTTTATACAATATCAGGATGATTCAGTATGTTGTAATAGAAGTAGCTAAAGGTGAAACAACATTTGTCACTATAACATAAACGGTAATGCATAAAACTAATACTTATCGTTTAAAAGCAACCAAAATATAATTAAACTACTAATAATAAGACATATTATGTAACACGGTTATTAAATTTTTGTAGGTTTATAACATTTTCATTGGCTACAGTGATTCTTAACTAAAAGTAGACATTCCATTCCACTTTGTCGGTAACAACAAAAGAAAGAGCGCATCCCATAATAGACGTGCAAAATTGCATTTCACACACACAATAAGATGGTATTTTTTGCATTGCTACATTGTGGTCGATCCTAAATTACCCCGAAAACTCTTTATACTCCACTCCAGGTAAATAGCAAGGAAATGAAAGCCAACTTGACTGCCCCTTGCACTTATAAATCAAACTAGACACTTTTCTGCGTTACATCTAATCGCAAATTTATCGTTCTGAGGCTTGGAGTGTACGAATTAACAATGAACAAACTATTATTACTATAGAGATATATTCGTATATTAAATCACTGAGATCATTGTGCTATAGCTTTTATGGTTATCGTGGAGTGGTAATGAAGCGGTTTCCACTGCCACATAATGGTTTGAATGTAGCTGTAAATTTAATTTTATATTTTGTTTGACGCAAATGATTGACATGAGAGAATTTCTCTATGGTTTTAGGGAATCACCGCACTCGATGGTTTTACGAGCTGAACGACACTTTGGGCGATAAATTTATCTGTTGTGGGATATTTGGGCAATTTTATGACTCATTTGGTGGTACTAAATGTCCATGTAGATCGTATGTGTGTATTAAGTTGCACCTTTTGATTGTTACGATCGTAGCTACCGTAAATGTTCATGTAAAGATTTGTTGTTGATGTTATTAAGAGACTTCCATTGGTTTTTAAACTATAAGATATAGGTGTGATGTGTAGGTAGAAAAATCTTTCGATACCTTAAATGGTTGAGGTTTTAATTGCATACCTATCTTGTAGCTAGATGTAAAATCTAAGGTAATTTTGAAATGTTTTCATAATGTTACATACTTATCTACAAACTTCTTTTTATGTAAACCGATACCATATAGACCTGCTTATCCCACATGTCTTTTAAGTTATACTTATTTTAACTAAAAGCGTTTTAGGTCTCTGCTTCAATGCTAGTGCTAAGGTCAATTGAATTGTCGAGAAACAGCAATCAATCGTTATATAATAAAAACCCTCTTTTAATTTAATTGTTAAATATTTTGCAAACAAATGCAATTTTTTGTATAATTGGCTATGTGTTTTAAAATATAATATAATTATTTTTCAGGTACTGCAACCTATATGATGTTTGAAATGTTATTGCAGGACTCGTCGTGGGTTTTTCCGACTTTAGGAATAATAATTTTCACCCTATAAAAAATCTATACATTAAATAAAAAACAGTTATAGTTATATAATTCAAAATTATATTAAGAACTGCAATTCTGCAAATTAATAGAAATATTTCTATGAGATAACCATGTAGCAACGTAGCAACCTCGACGAAGGCTTCGCGGGTACAACATTAGTCTCCCGCAAGGCGCCGCCCAGGCTTCGCTCTCGCCTCCTATTGGCCCAGGACTACACGCCCACACCCACCTACAATTATATTTATAATGCACACGACGAAATAATTTACATTTTAGCTGAATTTGCGAACATCGAGGGTAATTGAAAATTTGTTGTATTGACCATGATCAGCCTAGATAGGTAGGTATCTATGGGAATTGGGAATTGGGAAGCTTCAGTGATTAATTTTAATGTTAAAGGAATTCCATATTTTATTTAGATTAGCTGTTAAGATTTTTACGAATAAAGATATCTAAATATTGCCATAACTTGAGAAACATTCCTTTTACGATGCTATAAACAGACAATTATTATAAACCGATAAAACTAATTTGGTCTTATTAGAATAAAATAAATATACCATTTTAAATAACGTATTTGTTTAATTACTTATTCAAATTAAGGAATGTCCGAAACTGATTCGGAACGAAATTGTATCTATTCTTCACCACAGCGATAACTGGTAATAATTCTCACTCATGGACTAAGTCCGTCTTTTTTAATACAGATAGACGAATATAATACCTAGGTATGCTTCAGCTTACTTTCAGCATTGTTCAAATAAAATTAAAATAAATCTTTCATATTATAAGATACATGAACATTCGTCTATTTAATTTCCGAACGTTCTCTACGATGGGAATTAGACAAGTATCCAACAATTCACAAATATAACATCCAGTTCGAGACCAACTTGTATAATTGTGCAAAGTTGTCTGTCGTGGTGGGAACGACTGTAATGGTGGGAATCGAACCCACGATTTCTGGCACTCGAGATAACGACCGAGTCATTAGACCAACGAGGTTGTCAATATTACAGACTGTTATAGATTTTGTCTTTTTGAGAGTTTTATAGTTTGTTAAACTATCACTTCTTGAAAGCTTTGCACATTTCTTCACTTATTAAATAAACTACCTACCACAGACTCAAAAAATCCGAAGAGACGGTATATGTACTTGAATTGACCATTTATAATTCTTTACCCTGAGATTTGAAAAATGCATCTTCCACCAGTGCATTTAAAAATAAAAAAAAATTACTTATTGCTAAGTCCTACTACTCAGTGAACGAGTTCCTGAAGGATAGTAGGTACCTACTTGCTTTGTGTAAAATGTATGACATTATTTATAAAGTTTTAATCACGTGAGATGTACAATTTAATTAATTGTAATATTTTACCAATAAAATAATTAAAAAAACTATACAATTGTATGTTCGTATCTTATTTGACCAACATCTCCACCACATTATCTATTAAATAAAGGAGCTCTATAAAGGAATTCGTGGTGGAACAACACGCCAGAATGCTAGTAAGTACTTCATCAGACCGGTCCGACTGCCGACTACGTCGATAAACTCGGCCAATACCAATAAAGTAAGCAGGGGTTTAATTGGCCCCACGATATAGATTTTAATTGGTCGTAAATCGACCATTCTCTTAATGACCCACCATGTCGTGAAAACCACAAATCTTGGGAGCTGAATTAAGATTTTTCTTCGTTACAGATAAATGTAGAGATGTTTATTGGTAGTCTTCAGTTTGTCTGGATAATTCTTAATGGAAATGTCCGATAAGTGGATATTTTAGTGCGAGTAGACTAGTAGATACCTACTTAAATATATACATACATACTCATATATATATTTCATTCCAGATTCATAGTCCTATGAAAACCAACGCTATTTACGTCTCGGTAACATATACATGAAAGGGTCACCAGCAGCAAAAACAGGTTTGTATTACCATGTAAACTTTGCAGTCCACTTAGGAACACCATCTATTGTGTATTTTGTTTTCGAGACGCAAATGCGCTTGTTTTCATAGGACTATTAATCTGGAATGAAATATACAATAAGCTAGCCTGGCATTATTAGCCTTACCGAGTCATGCAGGGCTCTGAAGAGGTGGACAATTATTTACCTAGATAATCGTGGTACCTCAACACGGAGGCGGCGATGTTCTTCGCAACACATCACGTCAAAGGGTATCACGGAGCGAAAAGCGAGTGAAGGAAAGTCGCGTTGCAACATTGATTGCGCAAAGTGGCGATACATCGTCTCTGCATACCTCTCTGGGACTAAGGCGTGAGCATTATATATGTATGTGTATACAATAAACAGCTTTTCGAAAATAAACTTAACAACATATTGCACTTTCTATGGAATAACGAAGTAATTGCAGTTTCAGTTTCTACTGTTGTTTGAAAGTTGTGTTCTTTTGTAATTATGGTAACAGAGCACCATTTTCAAATAACAGTAGAGCACAATTTTCAACTCAGATTTTATTGCAGTTACGTAATTAGTCCACAGGATAGCTATGCGATAACTAAATGGTGAAAACAGTGACACGAAACCTATTACATTACCACACCAAGAACAAGATTTAAATTACCAGAAAGGTTGTAAATAGGTTGACTTACCTATACAATAATTTAAGACACGCCGAACTACGAATCAACCAGTCTAGATAGTTCCAACTAGCAACCTCAAAGTCTATTTCACCGATTATTGAACAAATGTGGGGTAAGTTCGGAAACAACAAGCCTGAACGTATAATATATATGTTCTGCTTCTAATATAGATATATTTCATTCCAGATTCATAGTCCTATGAAAACCAACGCTATTTACGTCTCGGTAACATATCCATGAAAGGGTCACCAGCAGCAAAAACAGGTTTGTATTACCATGTAAACTTTGCAGTCCACTTAGGAACACCATCTATTGTGTATTTTGTTTTCGAGACGCAAATGCGTTTGTTTTCATAGGACTATTAATCTGGAATGAAATATAGGTACGTGTATGAAATTTCTTCTCAAGAAGTAGTTTCACCGGAATACCTGTCATAGGATGGAAAATGTTCTTAATTTTTTTTGTCACATACCCATCAGTTATGACATTTCCTTTTATATTCACTTCCCAAAAGCAAACAGGCACCGACATTCACGAAATATTTGATTATCCAATCAGAAAAAATATAATACAAAACAACTTCTCAGCAATAACATATATATAAACTCACAGACACACCTATAGATGTTATCTGCGCCGCTCATTCGAAAATAAACAAGAGGATATATTCACGCTATACCCATAAAGGGGTAGCTAGGAACGATTTAATCAACCGATAAAAATTGTCAGGAGGCTTTACTAGATGGCGCGGCGAGATAAAACCGGCTTCTGGCACTGACTCTGACATAATGCCTACAGCTTTTCTCTCTGTGGATATAAAGGAATGTTTGTTTATTTGTTCGTCTATCTATATTTAAACTGGTAAGCATTTTTATAAGAAAAGTTCCAATTAAAACAAGTGAGTATTTGTATTAAATTAGAAAAATATGATTTGTTCAGAAACATACTTTAGCAGAGTCCTCGACATCTGCTCTTTACGACCAGACCTCTCGCAAATTAATGGGAGGTCACCACGTCGAGCTGGCGGGTTGGTGATATGATCGCATAAGTATGTTTATATGTATGTTATATTTCATACATCTACTCTATATAGGGGTGCATTTTGGATCGGTAAGTATGGGAAAGTCAGAAAATATAAGAGACAGAGAAATTTCTTCTAAGGCACCAAGACGTCGATGTTAAAGATAAGCAATGCAATAAAGAATAATCAAATGCAGCATTTTTTTATTGTACTCGTAGACACAAGGTTCTCTAGCAAAATGTATTCCTTGCATCTTACACATACGTTTTTTAAATGTCTGGTTCAATTCCCGAGTTGTGATGAGTTATCCCCAGGAATACCGGAAGTGGTAGTGGTATATAGTTCTGAATATAACATGAAATCCATAAACATATCACACGACATAAAGCTTTAACATTGTCAAGGGTTACTTACCTCTTCAAAGTAAGTACCTCAAGCCGCTGTACTTTGAGACTTTACCTGAAACAAAACGAAACATTTTAAATTTAACGTTTTCCCAGATTTTTACTGCAGCCATAATGTTATTACCGTAATCGCTATTTAACTGCATACCGGTAAACTTCAAAGGGGATAGGTTGTAAACTCTATTGCGTAATAAAATCAAGTGTTGTAAAGAGGTGGGGTGGTATATTTACCGTTAGCAGAATGAGATTTTTTAATTTTAAGGAGTTTTATTTAGTTTACTCTTTGAAATTTGCTGAGAAACAGTGAATTTAAATGCAGTAGGTTCAGATAACATTTGTGAAAGTTATGTGAAAAGGATTTACTTTATTACCTTATAAAATAAGATTGTGTTAATACTACTAACATTTGTAGGTCATAGTGATTTGAAATATGTAAATAGCCCAAATGTACGCGATTACAAAAAATATGGTACTTTTAAGAGTTTGCCGCAACTAACAGTCACCCTCACATCAACCTATCAACTTCCACTGTTGAACATAGGTCTTTATCCAGTCTCCACAGCAGTATATAGAAGGTACTATTATGTTATATTGTTTGTTTTACATAATTATGTAGGTATGTAGCATGCGTAGCAATATACTGTAGACCTTAAATGTAGGAAGAAAAGGTGAAGGTGAAGAAAGTGTTATTTTTTTCTTCTATAGGTATTAGGTATGTTGTAATTTCTTATTTAATAAGATTATATCAGTTTTATAGTTATTTTAAAAAATATCAGACAAATATCGAATTTGGTTTGCGACATTTTGATATTCACTAAACAACAAAACAAATGCAAACATGATTTTTGTATAGTTTTTATTATGAGTATAATTATCCCATGGAAAGGCAAATAACTTAGTTGAGTAGGTCTAGTAGAGTAGATGACAATATAAGATATGTTGTGGTAGATTACCAGGCGAGGCTTTTACGGGAACATTACCATAGCACAGAAAAAACTCTATTTAGGTATAGTAGTAGGCATTAACTGGTAAGTGTCCATAAAGTAAATAGTTAAGGTGCACGGAGGAAATTATAACCGCATAGTGACATCTATAGCTAGATGGAGGTACCTGCCTAATCATTGTTTACCTATATCATATATTTTTAGAGGACATATTTCAATACAAATTAAGAGGCAAATAAACAATGATTTCATTCTCTACCATATTTGTCACTCTCTGCAGTTGTATTTGGCCTCTAGTAAAGTACAAATTGCCCCATTACACTTTACACCAATGTGTGGTTAACTCTTGCACAAAAACTGTTGAACGGGTAACGAAAATTGTTAATTAGGCAATATAGAGCCTAGATTGAAAACGAAAATTAGAACTCGTACATTAAATTGAAAGCATTGATATCAAGTTAACTTACAAATACAAATGTATCTAAAGCTTCATGATTGAATCAACTAGTCTAGTACTAATATTTTAAATCTTCAGTGAGTGAAGTCCTTCCTAGGTATGAATCTATTCTAACAATGCTTAAAGAAATGACAGTAACTGGTATTCTAACTACCTGTTAAAATGAGGTATTATTTATATAGGTAACTACATGTAATTTCTTTATTGGTATTTTTTCCGCTTTATATTTTCCATTAGTCAATAAATATTACGTTTTAGACATGTGCCATTACGATCTATAGAGTCTACGAATACTGGATCTGAATACAGGTAATAAACCTTTTTTAACAAAACTGTTCATGGAAATTAGAAAATTAACATGAATAAAAAAATAATTCGAATAGGTAACGAGTAAGAACTTATTAGCAAACGGGCAAACCTCCCGTAACGGGCTGATAGTTCGATTACAGATGTTTCAAGAAACCGGTTTTGTTTCGATTTTCATTGGGCAATAACGAGTATTTACATTAAATAATATTATTAATATAACTTTTATTTAAGAAAAATAAAATATGAAACTCAAGCTGTTAACAGCACCATCTATTGGACACGTGCTAAATTAAAATAATCAGTAGTTAGCTCGCATGCTTTTGCAAGTGAACTCGTAGTACCGCGTAGCTGCTGCGTCGTAGCCCACCGGAGTGCACTGCCATCTGTAGGCATGCGCGCGCAGTATTGAGGTAGCATGATGTTTGATGCACTCGCGGTGGTATTAGTTTTGAATGTTCACACAAGATGCTGACAAGTTACAGACTGGGCGGCCAGTGGTTTGTGTTCTGAATAGTTTATTATAATAACACCTTTGATGAAAATAAAAGCACACAGGTTCTTGCAAATACAAAACCTTTATCAATTGTACAGCTTTAAACTGTAACATTCAGATTTTATAAATTATTATGTTTAGTTTAATTAGCCAGTTTTCGAGAAAACGTTACAATAGAGTCTACTTTAATAAATAAACGTAGTGTTATTAAACTAATAGGGCAAATAATTAAATAAGATAATTACTTTAAGAATAAATGTAATTACGATAGAAAGTATTTTGCAATGATAATGATTTAGTTAAAGAAAAAAACCTTTTCATTCTATACCGATACCTTAAGTTAATTTTGAACCTATACCTCATACCATGAAGCAAAATAATTTTTCGCACCTCATAAGTCACCTCAAAGTTTTTACCTTCATAATTTAAATTGGTTATTAAATTAGATAACAGATGCACGCATCTGTTAACTAATTAAATAACAAAATAGTGTCAATCGAAATGTTCATGTTATGAAGTCAATCGAAATTCAAAATACACGTAATATTTTTTTATCGACCACAGCTTCCTGGGTTTAGGGTTGTGATGAAGAGACTTCCAGCCACACATCTTCTAAAATCAAGTATTTATCTAGACATGTAATAAAACAGAAGAAAAACAAAAGAAAGGCGATTCTGTTCATTGATGTTACAAAAAATTTCACTTCCCGGACATTACTTAAGACCAGTAGAGTCCAAAAATGTCTATATGTATGTAAGTATTTTTGTACGGGCTAATCTTAGAAAATACTGAACAGAATTTGACGACGTTTTCACTGTTTAATAGCTTTGAGTTCGGGACACAATCTTGTATATGTTATATCTCAATAAAATATCAGGTGCTGATCTACAAGTTGATATCTCATTTCATATCATTTGTATGACAGTGTAGTTCAACATTACTGGTCGTGTCAAAAACTTGACAGAAACTGACAGAAATGTTTTATAGATTTTTTTTGTGCTGCTGTATTTTTGGGTATTTCCTCCAGTCTCGATACAAAAAAATTGTTATTCGATAATTAGTGGCCCTGTAATAGATCACTACCTGACAGGTATTTTGTTGTATAGTTAATTGGGTATCAAAAAGGGGGGCTGGGGGCTGGAAGGGGAAGGTAGGGGAAGTGTGTCGTTAGGGAAAGAAGAGGGGTAAGGGATATAGAAGAGGGAGAGATAGGCAGGTTTGGAGGAGGGAAAGTGGTTGGGAGATGGTAGTGACAGGGGAGTAGTAAGGGGCGGGGGTAGGCGTTTACAACGTAGTTGGAACGGTTGGGGTATGGGTTTGGAGGAGGGGAGGATGGGTAGGTGGGGGAGGGGGAGGAGGAAGGAGGAGGGAAGGGAGCTTAATTATGGATATTTTTGAAATTTCCATTTTATTTTCCGAATTTGCAACTTAGTGTCTGATGTCTAATTGCTATTGTAGCCAAAAGCGGTTTCTTTACGAAAAGACAACCTTATTTAGGTATTTAGAGACAAGATGATACCAATAATAACCTAAGCCCAACGATTTCGATGTGATATGCGTAAAATTACACTGCGACTACGATAATTATTTATAACACAACTGCATTGTTAATATTACAGCGTGGACGAAGTCTCAGGAAACAGCAACTACAATAATAAAAAGATTGTGGGTGCGTGAATCTTAAACTTTCTGTCAATTATTCTCTGCTAATCTGTTGTAGAAGCGGTTTATCTGGTTGTGGAAATCTCATTTATTTATTTACTATCAAATTGAGTCGTTCATAATTATTATACATTTATAATTAAAAACTTTTCTCATATAAATAAGGTCCATTTCGTAAGGCTTTTCATTAACAAGAAACAGAAAGAGCCCAATAGATCTCCAAATTGATGCTTTGTTTACATTGCCACAATAAAATAGTTACGACGTGTTGAATAATCGCCCCCTTCGAGTGACCGTAAATTTGTATATTTTTAAAGTCACGCAGTTTGGAGTCAATAAAAATTTAACGATTGCGAGGGTGCTCCAATAAAATCGTTACGTGTTTTATGGTACCTTCCTATGTTTTAAGTTTCTTCACTTTAGTTTTTCACAGGTTAATTAAGTTGTTCATCTATCTATACTGACAAAACAGGTTCCTCAACGTAGTCAGCCACGACAAAGCATTTTTTTAAAATTTAACCTAAGCTAAATCGCGGCCACTCCTACTATCCTATAATACCTATACATAAATGTGATATGCTAGACAGCTATGAAATATGTCCATGAATAATAAAAAGTTAACTAGTATACTAACTTAGTAGGCATTCATAATACTTGTTTTTATGTTTTAATTAAAATCCTGGATTTTTTGTAGCTCAACAAAGATTCATTTCTTCCAGGGAAGCTTTGTTCTAAGTGAAATATTCGACTAAGCAAAAACAACGTACATTGGTTGGAAAGCCATAAATAGACAAACGCCAAGTTATTCCCTACGTTCCTAAAAGTAATCTATCCTCGAGGCCTCACCGCAATATCGGTTTCTGAACGATTAACAGAGGGCGTGCGTGCCCTTCGGTTTTACGGCATACTTTTACGACGTCGTAAACTTGCCCATATAAATGCTATAATCTTTTTCTACCAGAAACTCTCACGCAGCCGATAGAGGGCGCTTAACACAAAACTCGGAATCACTGTCACCGACAACTTGAAGTTTTATTGTATGTTTCGCTAATGTGGTGTGAAATTAATAGGTAATAATGCTTTTATGGATACTTTTGACGTTTTATTGTGTCATAAAGCTTAGGCAGGTGAATGTAGAGCCACGGTGTTTGTTTTTAGTTGACCGCAGGTGTTTTTCTGCTCTTTATGTTTGTCTGGTGGCATTTTTATGTCGGTGGTTAGTTAGAGGTAGATAAAAATATTAAATAGCGTGACACATTTATAGAGGTCACATAGCAATAACCTAGTTTAAAAGTCTTTGTCAAAATAAGAGCTGCGACTTCTCTTCCTAATACTATTATAAAGTCAATGATACAATTTTAATTTTAATTCTGGAGTTATCAAAGTTTTCAAGGTAGATATTCAAAAAGCAGTTTTGCTGAGCCGGGAATCAAACCGACAAAAATGCTAAAAAATATGATGGATTCCTGGCTATTAAAAAAAACAAGAATGCATCTTCCATCTTCAATATTTAAAGTAATTTTCCTATACATAGTATTCATTTTTTTCCAGCCTTTATATATTGTAATACACAATTAGTTACACAATTCAATATCAGCAATAGGTAAGCTAATTTACTTCACAACCGTTTCAAAATGTGCGTTTGTCTCTGAGTTTGGTCTGACTGTTCGTCAATCACATGAGAACCGTAGAATGAGTACTGGTCTACTATCTGGTATATACCTATATAGATGATAAAAATAGGATACTTTTTATTCCAGTCGCACAAAACTACTACTTACGCGGATAAGGTGCAGGGACTGGGGGGTGGCCCTTACAAGACTTTTTTTCTGTCGCATGTAGAGAGAGAGAAGCTAAGAAGTAGGTTGGCCTGTAGCTATAGCTTTAGTAGTAAGCACGTACATGTTCACAGCGGCTCAAGTTATTGTGGTTGTGTTCATAATAGTGCAATTGCTATAGCCCATTTGAAATCCACGTGAACAAAGCCCCATGAGAAAGTTAGTAAGGTTGGTAAAGGAATTTTATAGCCCACACAAATTTTTGGAATGCAGAAAATCTCCTGCATTATCTTTTAGACCCACATAAATTTAAGCAAGCGTAAGCTAGAGTATCATTACAATATATTTAAAGCAGCCGTCACGCCTGCAATTTGTAACTTACAACTTTGCCCGTCTAGACTAAAACTATTTCGTATTACCCTCAATTACCTCAACTTTATCCTGCGTCTCTGTCTAACATACAGTAAAGATGTAGACGTAAAAGGGAGAGGCGCAGAAGGGTGGCCTCTGAAATCCCGACGATTTTCCATGCAATTGAATGGGAGATGTTATGGTGTGTCGACGTCATAGTTAGGAGTTTTATCCTGGCTCGACTCGTATACAGCATCGATAACAGCAAGGAGTAAACGTGAAAAACCCCGAAATTGGTGAAAACGATAGGAAGGAAAAATATACTACCAATATCATACGCAATGCCAGATCGAGTCCTCTATATAGAGCTGAATAGCACAATTTGGATAAAATTAACCAAATGTAAAGTAACAAGTAGCTGTCTTGTATGATAAATGGCCCCCAGGAGTTTTCCAAAGCAGAGTTATTTCAATTTTGTTGATTCATATTTATAAAAAGGCAAAAAAAAATAGATCACATTGTAACTTGGTAGAAGAGAGTTGTATCTTTTACATAGGTATTTATTATGAAATATACGAGTATCTCCTTCCATGGGTATGACATTAAGTCATACTTTTGCTTAAGACTTCAGAAAATGCTAATTATAAAACCGTGTTATTATTTTTATTTTATTTGGAAAACCAACAGCTTACAAACTTTCAACATTATAACTTTTGAACATATTGACAGTTCGACATTTATACATTTGTACATTGTGGCACTTTGGTGTTTTGACAATAATACATTTTAACATTTGTACATTTTGACCATTGTACGTTTCACCCCCTAAATGATTTGCAGTATTACAATGAGGGATATGATAACATTTAGTATAGCTAATAACAGGGTTTCACGTAAGATAATTAAATAAGAAAAGATATGTTTCAGAAGAAAAGAAAAATAAGATATGAAACAACAACAAAAAAAAATTAAGTGTTTGGGATGTTGTGTGTGTGTGAAAGAAGTGTGGAGTTGTATGAGTGTGTGTGTGGAGGGGGGGGGGGGGGGGGGGAAAGTGTGGTTAGGAGTAGTGAATGCATAAGTTCTATATAGATAGGAGCCAGTGTTAAATGTGAGCATGGGTACGAGGGTATGGTTCAATAGTTTTTCTCAATAAGCTGCCTGGTAACTCTAAGCTTAAAGTTCGTTTTTGAACTGACGAACGGGTTAAGTTCACAAAATGTTTTGTTGTATGTCCTACTGATACGTTTTACTATGGAGTTTTGACCATAATCTGTCCTATGTACTGGTACATTCAGCATAACGTTGCGACGCGTTCGCTTTATTGGTGCGCGGAGTCCAATCCTAGATACTAGATCTGGGCAATCAATGGTCGAGTTTAGTAGGCCATAGAGAAGTGACATGTCAAGTAAATCGCGACGGTGGTTCAATGTAAGTAGTTTGTGGTGTCGGCAGCTCTTTACATAGTCCATGCATAGTTTACCGCATTGCTGCATCATCTACATTTATCCAAGTTCCAATTATATAAACCTTAATGGTTTCTAAGCTTTTACAGAAATAGGTAGTTAATAATAGGTGTATAAGTATAGATGGATATATATATACCATCTGCATCTTATTGTTAAATCGGTGTACTAATAGCTTCCTTTTTAAACCCCAACACGCATTTCATAAAAATTAAAGCAAAAAAACACAAATGTTGATAGCTCAGCGGAAATACGTAAAGCCCACGAGAGTGGAAACGCTGCCGAATTTTCTGTAATGGCGTCTACAACGAGCCCCGCCGCCGTAAACGGCCTGAATTTGCATTATCGCGATATTAATACTGGCAACACAAAAACTCCATACCTCTGGTAATAGGTATAAACACGTACTAGGTACCGAAGGTGTTGCTTTCAAAGATTTTTAGGGAAATAACGTGCAACGGGTTTTCTTAGCAAGGTTGTAGTTTAGAAAAATGTTTGAAAAATTTAATTTAAGATTAAGTAAGACAGCATCGTGGAACTGCGTGCCAGATAGACCGGCTTTATAAGATCGCCGAAGACTGGAAAAGTTGGGCAAGGCCTAGATGTCCAGCATAGAACTTGAACCAGTCTTAGGAACTAATTATACAACAATGTTTTGGTCGTATATACAATTATTAATATTACTATTAGCTTCTGCTGCTTCTTCTCTTTAGAATACCTAATTGCCTATGTTTTTTCTGTACTTGTCTTGTTTTTCTTTCTTATTTGTATCTTATTTAATATTTTATAAATAAATGTTGAATAGATAAGGCGTAAACAGGAGACAATAAAAACCATAAATCTTCATGGAAAGTTGTAGTAGGTAATATACAACACAATATAATATTTTAAATTAAAATGTGTCTAAAACTTCTAACGTAAATAAACGTCTATAAAGAGTTAAAATGTTAGAAAAAGGAAAAGCAAAATAAACTTTATTTTTGCTGTTACCTAACAACTACCTTGTACCTACAACATTTTTGCTACAAAAGCACTGAACGTAGCTACAATACAGAACTTTCATATTAAATTTCATTAGGAGCTTCCAATTTGCATTCATAATGTAAGCTCACGTACCGCCGTGTACCGACAATAGGTAAATAACCTATACAAGTATAAGTACCTTAGGTCCGTACCAAAGAGCCGTCCGAATACACCATTATTTTAATACCCTTATCAAAAAACAAGGCACATTACAAAATGGCCGACATTTTCATGAGTTTGCGCGCGAAAATGCTCGTGAGCCAGCCTGGAAAATTATAACAAAAGGCATCTACCGCTATCTTTCTAATTATAGTAAATCACCTTGCTACAGGCGAGATAAGGTTGTGTACGACTCGTATTCAAATGACTTAAGAGTAGATACGACTAGGTTACTTACGACGTTTTACCTTTAGGTAGACGAATTTTCAGTCATTTCTATAGTAAAAGGGCGTAAGTAAGAAAGCGGTAAAATGTAAGTTGAAACCTTTGTGCGTCAGACGAAATGGACATTTTGAAGAGTTGAAATGGCGTTAGTTCGCTTGCAGTTTAGATGTTTTATAACGTTTTGTTGTTGAGTTTCAAGCTCTTTCGATGAACGGACCCTCGCTTCATACAGCCATGGAGAAAAGTGGTACAAATTAAATAAGTATCTATGTTTGCGATCAAATTGGTCAATATCTATACTCGGCCATAACAATTCACTTACTTTTATTTTATACAATGGAAAAATATTCTTTAAGAATGTGAATTTATAATCTAACCATATGGGACCTTAATATTTCTTGGGAATGTCACTTAACTCAACCAACAACATTTTAGAAGTTAGATTAAAAATATTAAATTATAGAATTCAGGGTCAATATATTTTAGCTGCTGCACTTTTGGAATAAACCTGATTTCGTTCTGATTGGAATTCAATTACTCAACCTCTTATTAACTTTTTTCATTATTATTTTCATTAAAAAAGTAATACAATATGTATAAATGAAAAGTTCACAGAAATGGTACAACAATAACTTAAGTTATACAAAAATATTGCCATACGCAAAGTGTATATTATATGTAAAGCTGGAAATGCGATCGACTATGCCATTATTTGAGTAAATGCTGTTGAGGTTAGAATAGAATGTTTCATTAAATATTTTTAATTTAGCTATGGAAACTTCAACAGAACAATAGTTGATTAAAATAACACTGATTTAAATACTTATATAGGTATGTAAGGATTTGCAGTGAGGCTATGAAAGTTGATACTAATAAGATAAACAACACCTTCCCTCTAACTTTTTTCATCGTCTGTTCCTTCAATCTATAGCTACGCAGGTATTGTACGGTGCACCAAACTCACACATTTGCACCCCAGCTATTCCACACTTACACCCCAGCACACATTGATGAAACCAGATAAGTTGCAGCTTCCCCGTTTCCCCCAACTGCCTCTGAATGGACGATAGAAGGGAATGAAGATATATTATCAAAGATCTGATGAATTTTGGTTAGCTTAGTGATGTGTTTAGACAACTGGACTTGTTTGAATAATTTGTTTAGCCTCCATTGGCAAGTTACACACCACGACAAATTTATTTATAATGTACCAGCTTATTAGTATTTCATAATAAAGCTTTTAGTTTCTAATAAGATAATCATAGCAGAATTTAAAAGACTATCTCCGACTGTCAAAGTAAGAATGGTCTTATAAGACATTAAATACAGAAATCCACCTATCAACTGAAGTAATTCATTTAGGAAAGTGAAAATCAGCTTCACATTTTTGTTCACTGTTTATTGTATCATTCAAGTAATAGTGTTGATTTCTGACTGACTGACACGTTGATTACGAGGTTGACTAGAATGTGATCCCGAGTTGACAACTATTTGACTGATACCTCACTCATCAAATATGAATGGTTGTCTTCTCAGCGGGGTGTGAAACAAAATTCTTTATTATTTCAATGTAGTAACCGTAAACCATGCTTCTTCCAATATTTGCCACAAGCAAGTGATCTTGATAGCTCTAAACTCTCCACCACGCAGAGAGCACAACAACGGGCTAGTCGTAACTTGTGCCCGGATAGTTAACTGTACGAAATAACGCCCGATATTGCGCTCACGGCTCTAGTACAACGATCTGTTACCTAACACGATCCAATTAAATTGGACCCAATTTATGAGAGTACGGCGCCCGCGGGAGGTGTCTTTAATTTCGTTTGTTTTAAGAATAAACGACGGTTGTAATGGGGGTTTGAGATCGATATATCTCCTGCTTTGTTCTTATGGGACTTATGGGAATTTAAAAAAATCGTAGAAGCTCTGTTGGGAGTGCACTAGCCTTATTTTGTGGGATCGAGAGTTCATAACAGACTGCCAATCAGTTTTCGAAACGTAAATACTAATTTACAAACTTTTCGATGAATGAAATATATATTGATTGTATTATGACGATTAAACCTGCACATAGGTATGTTACGAGGAAGAAAACCTTAGCCGACTGCTAGGCCCTGTATGTACATTACAGGCTATGGTTGCGACCTTTGCCTAAATATAATATAGGTTCTTATTGCTTACAAAAAATAAAAATATATATGGAATTAACTTTTTTTCAGAAACAACTTAATGCTCTTTGTAGCTTCGAACTACGCTTGTAACACCAAAATAATACTAACGATGGTACAAACTAAATATATGGATGGACTAAAGTTATGACTCGTACCTACAGCAAATGCGCATTGCGTCTACCCTCCTTGGTGGAAGATAGTCGTATCTTTCATACTAAATATATATGAGAGATACGACTGTCTTCTACCAAAGGTAGGAACTAACTGTGTGCTGAATTATTGCAACAGAAAGCAACTTATAAAAAATACAAATCATATCCACAGTGTGAAGTATATTCCTCTTCCGCTGTCAAACAGGAAAAGAAGAAAATAAATTGAAAGAAAAAAATAACATTTACCATGAGCCTGTTTCTTTCCTTTTCCAAAAGAAATCGCCTGAAGACAGTAAGTCATATCTATTACAATATTAGGTATAATAACGATTTTCCTTTCCAATAGCGATTCGTCGTCATAAAGCCTAAAGTACGAAGCTTCAGTTGAATCGTAGGTACCTAATAATATTATAGTTATTGTTATACTTACCCGCAACCTAACCCTAGTAGCAAAATACTTGCCGCTCTGGAATTTTTACAACTCTATAATGTTTCATGAAGTTCATTGCTCGCTCGGTACTTGTTATCACCGGATACGTTTGATGTTGAAGTAACGATGTGTAACGATTTTGTCGATATGTTGCATTTGAGGATTATTCTGGAAGCGAGAGGTAGGTTTGCACGCTCCGACCTGGCTTCTATCTGCAAAATCAATGTGGCTATTAGCAAGTTTTCGCGCAGTCGCAAAGCGGTCGTGAAACGCTACCGGTCAGAAGTTACTGGCTTTTCGACCGGCGCTTCCTATGTAGATCTTGGTATAGGTACGTTTGTAACCTGGTCGAACAATAAACGGACAGTTTTTATGTCAGCAATAGGTTTTGATGAGAAATAAATAATTTAAAATATAACTTCATTGTAATAAATATCCAACGTACCCACGTGTTAGGTATAGACGAAAGCAGATAGATGAGAAAGGCGGAAGAACGGGTGTGTTCTTTATTCTTATGTGGTAATTATCCTGTATATTATTATCATTCACTACGTAAAATATACATACATATGATTGGCAAGATTTTTTTTTAAATCTTTATTTCATTTCAATAGATATAAAAAAGTTTTAAAAAAAATTCTGTCCCATAAATTCATCGCGTGTATTATTAATTTGGTGTAAATACTTACAAAAATCCATGCATTTATTACCTTGTAAAGTTATATAGTATGCCTTTGAGACTTCAATTATGAATTTTAATTTTAGGTTCCCTAAAAAAAATTCTTAAAGCCGACGGGACTTTTGTTAAAAGTACTTTTGAAATTAGTACCTAAACATTGAACACAGTGTTGCCTCTAGGAGTAATTCAAGTCACTTGCCACTTGCACGGTGTACCGTGATTATAATGTAGTTATAGGTATTTAAATTTTTAATTTTTATTAAAAATACAGTAATTATAAGAAAAACAATTATTTACAATAGGTGTACGCCGTCCAACCCCTCGTGGTGAGGCATAGGTCCCTACTACGCTGGCGCTATTACCTCGGTGGATTGCCAGGCTCACACGTTGTGCGAGCTAAATAAATAAGAATTTTCAAGATTTAAAACAAGTTTGACAAAAAGCCTTGATTCAAATCTATACAATGCTCAAGTATTTTTAGGAGAACATTAAAAACTATTCCCCTTGAAAAGTTTTGCTACTTTACAAGCAGGTAGGTAGATGAATTTTAGACTTTAGATGATATTAACTTCCTTTAATTTTAAACAGTACGTATTGTTATTTTATGGGATGTTTTAATTATGTTAATTACTTCAAGAATGATTTTGTATTTTGGTATTTTACTAACAGTGTAAAATCTAAAAAAAAACCTCACGAGTCAAAATCGTTGACGATTTAAAGATCTAAGTGGCGGAAAATCGAAACTTTTCCGTAGTAATTCGACAGTTGGTACCAAAAAATATAAAAGCCAAGTTAGCGCAAGAATGTGGAGATCCCTGGCCGTACTGTTAATTTCCAATAATTTTATATGGGCATTCTCAGTTTCAAAATGTTAATTTTGGTAACCTTTGCGTCGCCAATAGAATAGTGAGAGTAAGTTATTACCTACCTACCATAAGATTGTAACATTCGCATTCATTATGATTCGTAAATAAATAAGAAAATAAAACATAAATATTATGTTGGAAAAATATATGAATTGAATATTTATATTTGTTTCCAAATGTTTCTTCATACCTATTAACATAGATGTTCTCGAAAGCACATCACCACCACACCGGTTCCCCCAAGTATTGGGTCCATCGGACAGACAGGCGATACATGCTGTGATTACCATCTGATGGGTTATTGAGGAAATAAAAGGTGATTTAACTGAATAACTGAGATTAAATTTATTAAGACACGAGACACGACCTTCGTACATCGGAGAGGCGAGCAGAGAGAGAGTTGACAGCTTGTCACAAGGACATTATAAAAATCGTTTACAAAGCCAAGTACGTTTAGTACTGTTTTGCGTTTATAACGACAGTTCCAACACCTGCCCTTAAACCAAAACATTACACATTCAACTGTTATAATATAAAATTACAAGTGCGCCATAATGTCTAACATTTTTACATCACACAAATGAAATTCCAAACAACATTAGCCAAAACGACAATTTAAACACATTTAAATAAATGATTTGAGATTTACACAAAAGTCTTCAAACCTAATTGACACATACATTTATCAAACTTATCCCTTGCTAATGGTTTGGTAAGAATATCTGCTGTCATTTTATCTGTAGAAAGATACTCAATATTAATCAAATCATTGCTTACAAGATCTCTAATGAAATGATGTCTGACATCTATATGTTTTGTGCGAGCATGGAACATTGAGTTCTCACATAATCTTTGAGCAGATTGGTTATCATTGTACAGAGTCATTAAACAATCTACATTTAAACATTCATTAAAAAATGTATGTATGAACAAAGCCTCCTTACATGCATCCGAAAGTGCCATATATTCCGCCTCTGTGCTTGATAGCGCCACTGTTCTTTGTTTGCGACTTTCCCAGGAGACTACTGAGTTACCTATCTTATATACATACCCAGTGTATGATTTCCGATCCACTTCACAGGCCGCCCAGTCAGCATCAGCATACCCGCGAACGTCTAGGTTAGATTTTTCGAAATTAAGGCGATAATGTTTGGTGCCTTTCAGGTATCTTACCACTCTTTTCGCAGCCTTCCAATGACTGTCTGTATAGCACTGATTAAATTGGCTAAGAGAGCTCACCGCATGGGCGATGTCGGGTCTAGTACATACAGCAATGTACATAAGACAGCCAATTAGATTTCTGTACTCGCAGTTTTCAGCCTTCTCTGTTGCCTTAACAAGTCTAAGACCAGGCTCCATTGGTGTTCCAATCGGCTTACAATTTTCCATTTTAAACCTGCTTAAAACACTATTTATGTAGTTGGTTTGATCAAGAGTAATTCTTCCTTTCTCTTTACAAACTCTCATTCCCAAGAATTCATGAACTGTTCCCAAGTCCTTTATCTCGAATTCTTTCATCAACTGTTCTTTAATTTTCTTCTTCTCTTCAATTGAAGATGTAAACAATAAAATGTCATCAACATAGATCGTAATTATTGTTATGCTTCCTTGTTGAGATCTAAAATATACACATGGTTCCACTGAAGACTTCTTAAATAACATCTTCTTTGTCAGGACTCCATTTATTTTATCATACCAACATTTAGCAGCTTGTTTGAGACCATAGATGGATTTGTTTAATTTACAGACTTTATTTTCCTTCCCCTTTACAACAAATCCTTCTGGTTGCTCCATCACTATATCCTCATGTAGGTCGCCATTCAGAAATGCCGTTTTAACATCAAGTTGATCTATGTCAAGATCATATTCGGCAGCTATGGCAAATAACATTCTTATTGTGGAGTAGCGAACCACAGGAGCAAATGTTTCCTGGTAGTCTATACCATGCTTCTGCGTGAACCCCTTCGCAACAAGACGAGCTTTATACTTCAAAATTATTCCATTGAGACCTCGTTTTCTCTTAAAAACCCATTTACATTTTACCGGCTTCTGACCGTTCTTCAAGTCTGTCAGGGTCCAACAATTATTTTTAGAAAAGGAGTCATACTCATCTTGCATTGCTTCACGCCATCGATCAGCTTCTCTGCCATCCAGTGCCTCCTTTACATTCATCGGCTCATCATCTCCAATTCCACAGCTCAACGCAATGTTAGCAAACTCTTCTGAGTCATTTGTGCTTTCAAAGCTTGTGGTAGTATCAGAGTCGTCAGTTTCTAATGATGTTGTCCCTGGAATGTAAGTTTTATCCAACACATCATCTGTACTAAGAATGGAGGACTCTTCCTGATCAGTGTCATTCAATGTAAAAATTTCTTGTCGTCTCTGATTTTTCTGTTTTGACTGAGTTAATATGTCATCAGATAAATTGTGATCATTGAATGACCCTGACTTAGGGCTAGATCGGTCTATTGTATTGTCAGTATTGTAATTTGTGACAACATGGGGTGTCAAAGAAATGTTTAGTATATCATCATTTGACATATTTTCTTCTTTAAATGTACCATTTGAAATAAATTTATTTTCAAAGAAGGTAACATTCCTAACTTTTATACATGTGGTTGGGCACTCCGGGTCTATCAGTCTATAGCCCTTGCTTTCTTCACAGTATCCAACAAAAATGTATTGTTTACATTTTGAATCTAATTTCTTTCTGTTTTGTATTAATGCATATGCCAAACAGCCAAAAATTCTGAAATGACTAACGTCTACCTTTTTGCCAGTCCATTTTTCTTCAGGAGTGGTTCCCATGACAGCTTTCGTCGGTGTTCTATTCTTGATATACACAGCTGTCTTCACTGCTTCAGCCCAGAACTTCTTTCCCAAGCCAGCATCCTGCAGCATGCACCGTGCCTTCTCCATTATGGTCCTGTTGGCTCGCTCGCTGACCCCATTCTGGGCTGGTGAGTATGGGACCGTTGTTTGATGCACGATGCCTTGTGCTTTCAGGAACGTCTGGAACTGATTATTGACATATTCAAGACCATTGTCACTTCTCAATATTTTTATTCTCTTACTAGTCTGATTTTCTACAAGAGCTTTAAAAATTTTGAAACTCTCAAAAACTTCACTTTTAGCCTTAAGAAAGTAAATAAAAGTCTTCCTTGTGCAATCATCTGTAAAGGTTAAAAAATATTTTGCACCCCCTAGAGAAGACTGAGACATAGGCCCACATAAGTCAGTGTGTATCAGCCCTAATATCTCACTTGACCTGCTTTGAGAATTCTTTGGAAAGGGTATTTTAGTCTGCTTCCCCTCCACACAAGCAATACAAGATTGATAGTTGTTATCATCATAATTAATGCCTGTTACCATACCTTTCTTCATGACATACATGCTCCTTGAGTTGAGATGTGCGAGCCGCCTATGCCACGTTTTTTGTGTATCTCCACAGCCCGAGGATGTAGTCCTCGAGTCCTTCACCGAAGAACCCATATCTGCTGTGCTTGCTGCAGCTTCCGGAACATCACCAGTCACCTGTGAAGTCCCTACAGTCTCCGAAACCAAACATGAATTTATAACACTTTCGGATGCTGTATTAGTTGAAAGCTTAGTATCTAATTGATATACTTGGTTGAGATGAGTAGCAGTTGCTACTATCTCTTCTTTGTCCATTATTTTACAACCTTTTAAATCAAATATTACTCGGAAACCTTTCCGGGTCATAGCGCTTACTGACAATAAATTTGCAGTAAGTCTTGGTACAAAATACACATCACTTATTGTCCTTACACAGTTCTGTAGTCTTATTTTTACATTTCCTTGACCCACAGCTGATAGCTGTTCACCATTGGCTACATTTATTTCTATTGGTTTTATAGAAACAAAATCACAAAATACACCTCTGTTATTGCACATGTGATTCGTAGCTCCAGAATCAATACACCATGTGTCACTTTTCACTACAACGGAGAGTGCAGTTAATAAAGTCTTGTCCTGCATAAGCGGTTTCCTACTGGTCTTCTGCGGACAGTTCTTTTGTAGATGGCCTGGTTTCTTACAACGGAAACATTTAAACGTTCTTTTGGCAGCCAGGGCCGTCCCTCCCTCATTAATGTCATCACGCCGCAGGTGTTCCTGCAGTAATTTTGACTTGACATTCTCGCTAGATAATTCTGCGTTATTATTTTCAAGAGTCATAATTAAGGGGTCATAATTTGGTGGCAACCCGCTCAACATTATGACTGCAACAAAATCATCCTCTAAGGGAGACCCAATATCGCTTAATTGTTGAACGATTTGTGTAATTTTAGATAAATATGTGTCCATGCTCTCGTACTCACACAGTTTTATGCTGAAGAGACTCCTCAAGAGACTTAACCGTCTACATAATCCTTTGTCTTCAAACGCCTGTTGCAATTTTCTCCAAGCTTCGTACGGCGTTTTGGCATTTCTAACAAGGGGATATGCTGAGGTATGCACTGACAAGCATATTTTAGCTAATGCCTTTAATTTTTTCTTGTCATCTGCTGATTTTTCTTCAGATTCCACACAATCCCAAAGGTCCTCGTGCACCAGTACCATACGCATGGCGAATTTCCAATTATGGTAATCTTGAATGCCTTTTAATTTTTCCAATGGGAAAGATAAACTCGTGTGTCCATCGCCGGCCATTGTCGTGTCGATCGTCCAAAAAAAAACGTGTTTTTATTTGATAACGCCTTTTTCAAGAAAATAAATAGCTCACTATTCAGGGATTAATGCCTGGGCCCATAACCTGATGGGTTATTGAGGAAATAAAAGGTGATTTAACTGAATAACTGAGATTAAATTTATTAAGACACGAGACACGACCTTCGTACATCGGAGAGGCGAGCAGAGAGAGAGTTGACAGCTTGTCACAAGGACATTATAAAAATCGTTTACAAAGCCAAGTACGTTTAGTACTGTTTTGCGTTTATAACGACAGTTCCAACACCATCCTTACTGTCTTTCGGTTTTCTACAGGTTACATTTAGGGGAGTGTGCCCAGGAATTACACGATTTGATTCCCCCATCCCCCTTCCATCACCGGACTACCAGGCGTGGTGAGAGACTTCATCCTTTTAAGCGTTTTGCTTCCTCGTTTATAATGCGAACTGCTAAGGAATGGAGCTCCCTGCCAGCTTGGGTATTTCCGGACAAGTACAATTTGGATCTTTTTAAAGGAAGAGTGAATCCTGAGGCCTCATCATACTTACCATCAGGTGAGATTGAGGTCAAGCGCAAACCCATCAACAATAAAAAAACATACATATTTTACAAAAAATCCATAAGATAAAATTGCAATAAGATTTTTTTTAAACCAATTCTATTTTTAGGTTGACACGTATCATCATATCATAAGTATTATGATTATAAATATAATAAAAATATCTTTTTATATTTAAATTTTAAAAATATTAGCAATGTCTGTTTTAATCCATATTTCAGCAACAACATACTTACCTACCATTAATAATTTATAAAGCCGAGCAGTACGAGCATTCAGCCCTTGCCTACATACACATAAGTAGGTACACGTGCAATAGTGGACTGGATAAGTGTCTGTTCAGTTCAATCGATACCTACTGCGTCTGGCTGAGGGACAAGTTATGCAAACTGACTGTGTCTGATTTCTTTTTACAGAAATAGTAAAAAACCTAATGGTTAAAAAAAATTGTTTGAATGATTTTTAAAGACGATAAATATTTTGGTATAATATAATTACCGTGATATTTTGACTTCATTAAGGAGTGATTTTCTATCGTATTGTATACCTAAATAGCTTAGGAAAATAATATTTCTAATAATAATTATTTTAACGATAGGTATAAAACATATTATTATCACAAATAATTTTATATGGAACAGCTAAAGAAAATTGTATAGCTATACGTGTGATAGAGTAACATCATATTTAATATTTGTGATTCTATCACACAACTACCGCTTATCAAATCTGCATAAAATGTTACGTCATGACTTCGATCGGACACGACCTCTAAACACGGAGGTCCGAGCGTTTCCGATCTTTGGTGAAAATATCTTATGAATCGATTGGAATCGTGGGAGTTGAGATCGATCCAAGAAAAAATCAAGGTACAAAAGATTGATCTCACGAAAATCGATTAGATTTTCATATAGGATTAAGAGCGCACCTGCTGTGGAGCGATTCTTTTATATTGTTATGCCTATTCTTCTAAGCTTAACTATAGAAAAAATAGAAAACACTTCACTTCAGTCACTCACTGTCCTCAACTTATGTACTCGGCACTCAATCAACCAACTCACTCAATGAATCGGACATTATAATCGTTGCACCAATCACAGAAGGTAAAGGAATTGAGAAATTACATTGGATACATGCCTCCTGGCACTTTCTGTCACGCCTTATCATTCAAAAATCGATTTCCGATCTCCCCACTTTGTGGCGATCTTGTATCGATCTTGTCCTTCAAGAGATCGATTCAAAAATCGAAGATTGAACTTCCAAAAAATCGATTTTCGATAAGATCGGATCGAGATCGGAAACCCTACCCCATAACTAACTATAACATTTTAATTTCTTAAACTTATTAGTTCTAAAGTAATAGCACCTGCCTGCTTATTTACCTCTTTAAAATTCTTCTTCAGTATTAGTTATATAAAGTTTTATGTAAATTATTTTCTTTACAAAATTATATAGGCACGCAGCATCAAAGCTTCTTAAGTTGTACAAGCGAAACATAAACTAGAGGCCAGTAACAGTCTAGCATGTATTTAGGATTCATAAAACCCCATGACTGCCTTGCGAAACTCTCAAAGTTTTACTAAGATGACCTAATATCTACGCTATAATAATGTACAAGCATAAGTTTTTGTAGAAGACTTAGCCGATGTTATTAGCCGTAAAGATTTACGCTCAAACTTATGTTTCACAACCTATTGAGTTTCTCCCTGTCATAGAGAAAGGCCCAGCCTACATGGCATAATTGCACATTTGTTGCTTTTTGCAGGTACGTATCAGTCTATACCAGCAAACTTGTTTAGTACTTACTGCTTACTTACCTAATAAATATTCATACACAAGCACCACAGGAAAAGTATACATACTTTTATAATTTAAAAAAAGGAATACTGTCAAGCATGGCTAATATATCTATTAGATTTCAAATGATATTTGGACTGGAATATTATAAATGTGAAAGTTTGGATGTTTATTACTCAATCACGCTTTAATGACTGGACGGATCATGATAAAACTTGGCACACATGTAGGTTAGGTCCTGGAATAGGACATGGGATAGTTTTATCCCAAAAAAACATCGCATTCCTACGGGAAATACATAATAATTTGTGATGTTAAGTTGTACACGCGGTGGACACGCGGACAGAGTCGCGGGCAACAGCTAGTAATAAATAAATTAGAAATTCAAGACTAATGATCCTCAGAGGTGAACGCTTCGCCGTATTCTATGGTTGGTACACAGAGTTTAAGATGTGGTTTAAGTATGGCAGAACGTTCACCGAATATGATCTTCGCTCAGGACGACGATGGCAGTGACAAAAGAAATAGTACCTAATAGTAATTTATTTTACACAAACAAGTACCTAGACCTAGTTTGGTATATAAAACTTTTCATTTATTATAATCTCTGATCTCCGAACTAAAATTTCCCATATCTCCTTCAATATCACAATTTGTAGAAAACATCGAAGCATTCATGATTAATAAAATTATAAATGTCAAAAAGAAAGAAAGAAGTTACATTACATACTTAGCAAAAAACAATACAATACACTTTATAAACAGTCAGATTAAACAGACTAAATTATCCCACTATTATTATATCCAATCTCACTAATATTATAAATGCGAAAGTTTGGATCTTTGGATGGATCGGGATGAAACTTAGCAAACATACAGGATAGGTTTACTGTAGTTTTGTATTCTATTCAGAATACAGGATAGTTTTTATCCCGAAAAAACATCTCATTCCTACTTTAAACCAAATTAATCGTTAAAAGCAGTGAAAATTTTTAAAAATCGAAAACTAAACAGACGACGTAGCGGGCAAAAGCTAGTATGTAATATGTGTATGCAGTACAGGATTTTTAGGTGATCATGTTGAACTTTTTAGGAAGGAAATTTAAATAAAATATAACTGTATCATAAATAAAAATCATTAGCACTTTTAAATTGAACCTCGTAGTGTTTTTCAGGCTACTTCGGTTAACAACATCAAAATTAAAATTCGTGTAAATCGACTACCAATCTTGATGATAGAATCAGTTGTTTAATTACTTCAAATATTTTACTTTAATTTAGAATTGAATGTACTATGTATGTAAACGCCTTATTATACTAAAGTTAACAACAACAATCATCATCATCATCATCACCAACCTAAATACGACCACTGCTGGCCTCCCCAATAGGATACCATTTTTAGTAAGTTGTCCATGGGGGATTTGCCATAATCACCACGTTTGGCAGGCGGATCGGTGATCGCAGTAATGATCTTAACATACACACACAGGAGAACGCTGCTGCAACAATAATCAGGAATAAAGTGGTGTACAAAGGAGGACTTGTCCTTCTTAAGGATCTCTTCTGGTCAACCTTAGAAGCATTAGTCGCTTAGAATCCTTGATCAAAGAAACATAGTAAATATAGATTCATTTGCACTAAATCATGCGTAATACATAAACACAAGTAAGTTTATATAGATTGGTTGAGCTATTGACGGAGAACCATAAAACAAGAATAATTAAATGGCATATCTAGAAATAGATAGGTAATGACCAAAATGGGTATAAAATAATAAATGTCAGTCATCGCTTCACTGGAGGTGTACGGTGTTTTACAAAAACAACACTTGTCAAAAATATTTATTTTTATAAGATATAAGACCACCTAGATGCAGGTACATGTGTACTACCTTATTATTGTATCTTTGTATATTATCGTGCAATAAAGAGTAATTGAATTGAATTAAAAGAGAAATCTGAGTTATTGTATTATATTTACAGCTTAATAGGTAGGTTTTTATATATATTCTTTATTGCACAAATTTAAATAAACAAAAGTAAATACAGTTACAGATTTTGTGTACAAAGGCGAGCTTATCTCTAAAAGAGATCTCTTCCGGCCAACCTTACAGGGTGTGAGACAAGGCACTAAGCACGAGGGGGCAAAAAGTGCTTAATAACTACATACCGAAACTGCTTTACATATATATATATAGTAAATACTTATAATAAACATACATAAATACATACATATCATATTATACTGAGTGAGACAGATAGTGCTCTTTTAATTTAGTTTTAAAGGATGTCACCTTTTTACTAATTACTGTACGCAATTAATGTGTAATTATTATAATTAAGCTGTTTTTAACGCTATACTCTTAATGAGTACCTAGCGCTGAAAAGTTTAACTTATTTTAAAAATAGTTTTCAAATTTTAAATTTCGACTGTGAAAAGCGAAACAATTTCCCGAATAGAACAAAAACAAAACTGAAATAAAATAAAAGAATGGAGTTTTCTATCGTATCCGGAACAGTAAGAGGATCGCAATCGCCATGTTCCATTCGGTGAGGCTTGTATTAGATAACTCTGTTGCTATTATTAAATTACAGTACTAGCAACCGGCCGGGATTATGTCGAAGTAGAATTATTATTAAGGAGTTTTCGTTGCATGGCGTATGATACCGAATAAAATATAGCCTATATGTGAAAGGAGAGTACCATTAGAAAGAGAGATAGAGTCGAACGGTCCGCCTCTCTCACCTTTCTTTTCTCCTTACTCTATCATCAATCTCTCTCTTCCTTAAAGCCCATTCTTGCCTTTATCTGCTATCCCTCCCTCCCTCCTTCCAGAATGCTTCTGAAGCAAATAGGTATGTATTTTGTTTGACTCATACACGTAATATTTGGAGCCAAAACTAACGTTAAATTCTAATCCAGCACCTTCGAAAACCTAGAAAATGACACCTGTCACATTACATGTGCAACGCTAAATTCGTATTTGCATCTCCGAAACACTACAAAATGATACCCATATCATAAAAGTATCACATATTATAGCAGTCATCTTGGATATTTTTTTACTGATCACAACAGTAGAGATACATTGTCATGTATTTAGTCTTCTAACGAAACCAAAATTGAGGTTAGTCTGTAGAAGACAAGTTCTCATCAAATAAGTTATCTACTTTTACAATTTATGACATATGTAGGTATACACCATATAACCAAACTACATAAATACATACAAATAAAGGTACCTACATTTCTGATTCATAAAATATTCAGTAATAATAATAATACCTACCTAATATCAGCGGCATATTCGAATTCAGCAATTCCGAATATCATCACAAAATCACGTAAGAGTACGTCTTTTGCCAATACCAAAAAAAGAAAAAGCCGAATGTAAATGTTCAACAACCGTCAAATTGAAAATTAACAAAATGAGCATAAAAAACTTCTAGCTGCTGTTATTATTTTAATAAGAACCACCATAGCAATGAAAACTAAATAAAAGCTTCATGTACGATATAGGTACGTAATGAGTGAATGATGCAGTCAGAGAGCGTTAGACCATGAAATTGGCCCAGTCTATGCTGTCAGGGCAACGCATCGACGCTTAATAGTCGACGAGCAAATAGGATTTCAGCTATATTCACAAATAAGCGAGGTTCATTACTGTTTAGCTTATATTGTACGTATATGCTAGCTAATTGGTGTGCTTTAGCTGTGTTTATCCTAGACATCATATTTTATGTCTTAGACTACATTTACTTGTGTGGTGATACAATATAAGCGCCTGTATTCTTTTATTTGCTCTACTTAGCAAATTAATGAAATCTATACTTCATATACCTATATTTTTTTTATTTCTAATATTATACATATTTACACTTGTCTAATCCAAAAAAAATATTTTCTCCTGGGCCACGGAAACTAAAAAAGGATATAACAATTTACAAATATAACATCCAGATCGGGACCAACATGTACAAATTTTACAAAGATGTCTCTGTTCCCAGTGGGAATAGAAACCACAATCTCTGGAATATTTTCGTGTGACAGGTGGGTTATAGTAGACAGGTTATGCTATCCGCGACTTCGTTCGTTTCTAATTCTTTCTGATTGGTTGCCTGCTTATACAGTTATTAATCCATGCAACATTCAAAATTCTAGATCCAGCGGGTCGAGCCGTTTGTGACAGATCAATGAGCCGCTCAATTAGGGTAACTTTTTCTAATATAGAATCAGATTTAAGAAAATAACAAATAATCAGATTAAAGAACTAATCATTTTTTTGTTAGTATAGCCATAGGTATAGCGTGCAACATGCAATGGAACAGATAATCAGAGCTGATGCTAGCTGAAATTCGCACTGTAAGCCATCTCAAAATCTACGTCTTAAAAAAGTCATCAATTTTTTTTTAATTATTTACATTAAGACACTTCAGTTATTGACAGTCGAATATCATACCTACGTGCTGAAATATTGCGATATCTTTGTTAAACTTTTATGAATATAATAGATTTTACCCGACCAGCCAGATAATTTCTCCAGAACTGTACGTACATATATGTATCTTCTTTGACTTTCCTTTTGTTTATTTACAGTTGATATTGTGCAATTTTAGCAATATTAATTTTCCAAATAAGGCCAAGCCCATCAACATTACCATAACAGTTAATCTAATAGCAACCGAATTTGTTTTGGTCGTAACAAGCAACTTTAGTAACTTAACAGCCATTAGAATTGGCCATGATCGTTCCAAGAGATATCTGGCGCCATAAAGGTAATGTCAAAAGATAGGGGTACTCGAAAAAACTATCAACAAAAACTATAAGACGAAAGGTCGGGCCGGAAAAAATGTTTTTCGATCTAAGCTCACAATCGCATGCAACTACCAGTCGTTTCGCATAGTTTTTGCTTTAAATCAGGGGTGGATCGCCAAACGGTTTTGGACTTAATGTAAATCGAGTCCCACCTATTGTGAATTCCGTAGGTCTGAAATTTATTTGACAGCACCAGTGTCTGTGGAGAATGGAAAATGGTGGAATGGCAGAATATATTGCATTATGGATATAACTCACGGTTTGTTTTTGGCGGGGCTCCGACAAACGTTATTGGTATTTAGGGGCATTTACTATTAGGGGCAATGGCTTTTTCTTTTTATTCGTGAAATATGTGACAGTGAGTGTTATAAGAACGACTTGCCGATAGTATGGTCGTTAGTCACGGTGAAAATTAATTTTGTTTTAAGTGTGCGATGACAAGATGACCTTTGTAAAACTTCGGCGTCTGTTTCTCAAGTCAAATAGGTGGAATTTAGTTGGTGTCCCAATATAGTTTATCTATAATAGATAGCTTATCTAGTAATATCTCACAGATATTTTTTTTTATATCAGAGCACCAGTACCTACCTCAGATTAGGTTTTCGGTATGATGATATTTCATATGGGAGTAGATTTTTTTTTGTTAGAGAGAAGTACTCGTAGACTAGAATACTCTTATGTTTGTTATGAGAGGGAAATACTAGTCAGTTTTACAACCCACAACGTGTACTGAATACCTATAACCTAGCTGAAGCGACTGGATGCAGAGGGAGGAGGACCGGGTGTGGTTACATTCATTGGGGTAGGCAATCCAGTAGTGGACATCTAAGGGCTGATATGATGATGACCATATGATAACTTAGTTAATTCATAGAATATTTACTAATATTTTGTAATTTTTATGGACGAAAAATAAAAGGCAATATGATAATATTAAATGTAATCTTACTTGATACCAAACTAATGGGTCACAATAACATGAAAAACGTCGTTTTCCCTAATACCCTCCTATGTAGGCTAAGATTGACTAGAGTAGATTCCTAAGTGGAATATGTCCGCCTTTGTAATTGTACACAATTATTTGTATTGTTGCGGTACAATAAAATATTTACAAATAGGTATGTACACACATAGATTACTAAGAGTAAATTAACTTATTTATTCATTTTATTTTGAACGACTTTGGGATAGCACCTCATATCAATTAGGTACATAAATATCAACAAATTGATTCATAGCGCCCGGCTGTCAAGCCAACCATAATGCTAAAGAAGGTTAAAATCCAAGTAACCGATGGGTACGACTGGTGTAAATGAGAACGGACTGTTTTTACAAATTGTATGTCGTAAGTACATACATACCTGCCTACGCCTTGGTCCCAGAGGGGTAGGCAGAGACGATGTAAAGTGCTAGGTAAAGGGCTAATAGTGTCCGGAGTTCACCCCGCTCCGGGATGTCGTAAGTCAAGTTCACATATACATGTCGTAAGTAGATTATGAGATATCTAGCCTTTAAACTTATTAATCAGAGATGTTAGATATTACAATACATTATCATGCTTTATGAAAGACAACGTATGCAGTACCAAGTGGTAGCAGAGCATGTAATTCTAAATAGGTATCTTATCACACTACACTACGTAAATATACCTTCTATACCCAACGGTTGTCTGCAAGAGATTTAGCGATAAACCGGCCGGCTAGATATACAAATGTAAGTTACTCTATGTTTGTAACTATCTGTGTATTTTTTGTCGTGCAATGAAGAGTAATTGAATTGAGTAAGTAACGTATACACAGGTTTGTAAATGTTATAGTAATACCCAGAGTATATAACTACTTTGTTGGCTTACTGACTTGGTCATTGGACTCGAGCCCTAGAGGTCGTGGGTTCGGTCCCAAATCTTCCAATGATATTATCATTGTCTTAGGTCGCAGGAACTATACTTTTATTTTTAATAATTAATTTACCAACATAATATGATATATTCAGTTGGAAATTCTATACCTAGATAGAAAGATATTAGGGACTGGAAAATTATTTTTCTGAGAAATTGTGTTTCCTAACGAACAAATCTCGGTTATCCAAAATTTGATCCCGCCATTTTGATTAAAACGTGTTTTATCAACCAATCAATAGGTAATAATAAATTTTATCGTAAACAATAAACAGTTTTTGGTATATTTGCCATAGGTTTTCTCCAAGTAAAATTATAGGTAAGGGATAAAAACAAAATAAATCAAATATCAATTTTTTTATTAACTCTTTATTCTGTTGAATTTTTGAAATTAATATTACAATATTGAATGCGGGTTTCATATACAACCACCCATCTATTTGCTTATATACCACGACACAGTCACGTTGAATCGTACCATATATACTTCTATAGACCACGTTAACTACGGACACTGCACTGCAATATGCACTGAATATTGAACTACATGTCAGACGATATATGCGCTTGATGCGGGTTTTGGTGAAAGAGAACTAACATGATCACATCTTAATCTTAACAGATTTCATTTAATTATCTTTGCATTAATGCGCATCAGTAAGCATATCTTTGTCAAAATTATTAACTAACTCACATTTTATATAGGTTCCAGTTGAAATATGAATCAAATTTAACAGTTGATTGTAGATTTGTTTTGTATCTGATGCACACTGATATTCAATTTGCACAATCTAATCTACTCCAAGCAAATCGTAAATATAGTACAGTCCTTAGTTATCGTTGTCAAAAGAAATTAAATACGACATCTTGTTACATAAATACATAATATAACATAAAACAAAAAATTAAACAAAAATAATTCGCCACATAAAACTTTCACAACTATGTACAATTACTTAATTTTAAGACAATTTATTTGCTATCTTCAAAAATATAGATATAGGTACATACATACATAGCTACAGTTAAAGATAAAAATTGATCGATTATTTAGTTTTAACTAATAGAACGGAAAGTCTTGTTATTTTAATGTTAACACATCGAATAGAAATTGTAACGTTAACTTAACAATGTATTTAACACTTAACAGAACAGAAGTTTTTAAGATAAATGTGACATTAAGTTCTGGAATATAACTTGGAAAGGCCGTGATGCATTGTGATGTCACGTTAGTAATTAAAATAAATATTAAATGAATGAAATCTACTCTTAGATAGGCGTAATACCTAGATTCTAAGAAACACTAGCAATATGGCAAGACAGCATTATGGATGGAGGACGTATATAATCTATTTAGCAAATTGCTCATTGTTTCATATGAATTACGACTCTTTACGAGGCACAAACAATAAAGAAAACCTGCCATAAATCAATGGACGTACATACATACACACAACACAAACATGTAGTACTTACTATGTTACAAGTTTTACCTATTGTAAAAGACAAAACTTAATGGGTAGATAAAATGAAACTACCATTTTATAATACCTTTGAACGTTTCTTAATTTGCACATCCCCATTAAAACTATAGAAACAATCATAGTTAATGGCAAATAATTACAACGAAATTGATATTGAAGATTTATTATGAAATGAAGTAATAATATACCAATAATTCAATTCGTATACACACATCGTGTTCTTTTTTTTTATTCGTGTGTACGTTCCATTTTAACAAAGCATTGTTAAATTTTCGATGGTGACATAATTACGAACAATCTCTAATCAACTTTAAGCGTTCAAATACTAACCATCGGGTTCTTTACTCTTATAATTAGTTACAAGGTTCTACTGTATTTAATTAACTATGCATTATAATTTATAAAGCCTACTTAAAACGAAGTTACTTAAGTACATTTTGTTCGATTTTCTTTCTCGATTAAAATAAGATGGGATAATTTCTACGCTAACGACAACCTTATTCTGTAGGCAATCCTACCTACGTAAAGAATATTATTTTAATGTAAAGTGATTTACTTATTGCACTTTTCAGGCAGCAGCCGATACATTTGATGCGATATTATAACATATTTCGAACCGAAACTATACTTTGCACTCCAAAAGAGAGCATGATTTGTTTTTAGCAAAAAGATTTGTATGTGACTTTGTGTTCTATTTTATCGTGTCCAAGATAGCTATTACTCTTGAAATTGAATAACGTCACAATAGACAGGTTAGATTATAATGATCATTTATGAACAAATTAAAATCTTTTTATGTTAAAGTACTATGAAAGATGAATGTACCAATTATTGTATGAGTGTAACTTACAACTATTTGACGACTTTAACTCTTGCTAATGATATCACGACAATAATATTCTGTAACTTTAGTAACAACTACAGATATACATTCATTTGAATAATACAGTGGACAGATATTGCAAGATGATTTTATAAAAATTAAGCAAAGACTTCAATTCAATACAGATATCTATTTAATTTATTATTTTTTAACTCTACCCTGACATTAATTTACGTATAATGGTGACTATCAACACTAATTTTTAAAATACTAATTTTTGTTCATTTGTTTACGTATTGAAGAAAGTAAGTGTTTATAATCTTGTTTATAGATGCATCTAGAATCAGTGAGGCAAACTATACAAGTCACAGGAAAGTAGTGCTCAATTATTTTTTAATTATAATTTGGCACAATACATAATTGAAAACCAACCCATCATTAAAGAAGATATTTGATCATATACTTGGATAGTTTGTAGGTAGGCGTTTAAAATTCTCATAAATCATATGCTTGTACGAACATAATGTCTTAACTACTTTGACATACCTACATATTATACTTATACCCGGAGTTATGCAAGTTCATAGAGCTCCGTATTTTTATACCAACGGATGTGATAATAGCGATTAATTTTTTTTTATTATTATTTGGTATATTCAACATTTTCTTTAAATTTTCACAAATACCGTTGTCATTCCTTCATACCTTATTTAATAGATTTAATGTAATTTAATTAGACAGTTTGCTTGTTATAGAAACCAAGTACCTATCATTTCAAAGCTTGATGTAATAATAAATACTGAAATATTTTTCTTGACTTTATCCATGATCTGTACTTGAGAAAGTATGTTAACTTGTACTTGTGATATATGAAATACTTTTAAAGTGGGAGAAATAGCGTGTGTAAATACCACTGTTTATTCTATCATACTGAGTTTATGTACCTATTCTTAGCAATACTTGATACAAAGTCGAACCTATATTAACTATGTATGATACACTTACACTACTCAACTTTATATTACGTGTAAAATTTATATTTAGTCACATTATTGTTATTTTATTATATGTATCATCGTTACGTATATAATTTTGAACATCAGATGACTTGGGATTAATGGACAACGCACCGTTTGCAATTCAAATCCATGTTGTTCATATTTAATAGAGGTCATTTTTGAAAATCTGGACATGGCATGTTTTAACTAGAATTATCAAAAAATACCGCTAAATTTTAATATTAAACTTTAGTCCTGAAAGTACAAGCACAACTTTCGTCATGACAAATACCTATTTGAAATTGTACTTTATACGTATTTTTGTTATAAATATACATTTATATTCAGTGATTCGTTTACAATAACAATATCAAAATTAAAGTTTCAAATCAAACAACAACTTTATGGACTTAATTACTGAATCGTCCACAATGTGGTGAAGAAAATAAAAGTAACTCTTTTGATACCAAAATAAGATAATACAACAAATAATATTACAATTTAAAAAATGTTACGGATAATAAACATAACTAGCTCGCTAAAAGCGAACAAATAATAAAATATACATCAAAATGTACATAATAATATAGCATCTAATAATAAAAAAAATTAACATAATGTAGAGTAAGTGGTAGCAATAAATACTATGAGATTCACAGATTTAAAATCTTAACTAACAATACCGAAATTCACTCAGGTTTCTATGTAAAATCTTATAGCGACCCTAACGCTTTTGTAAATTTTAGTAAAATATTATTGCAATACAAGGTGTGGTTATGGCAACAAAATAAATGCTTAAAGCACATCACCAGCCTGTCCACCGAGCGAGCGACACCGAGACAACTCCTGCGCACTAAAGGAACATTTACAAAAAAAGTCACTGAACACCTCCACAATGAGGCGAGCACTAAAATCAGCCGCAAAACATAAAAACTAGTGGATACGAAACGACTAACGCTGCCCGCAGGTCCATGTGGACGCAACACTTGCATTCATGTAGGTATTCACACTATATGATACAGGATCAGTCAAGATTTCCTATGTATGGTGTCAAAGGCACCTTACGTCGGGACCTTGTTCACTTTGAGTAGGTCGTTGGAGCCTTTGTCGATGGGCATCTTCATGGAATCGTGATGGTGGGTCACGTGGTGGCCGTGGTGCTGGCCCTCCAGCTTCGCTTGCTTCTCCTGCTGCTGCTGCTTCATTCGGTCCTGCTCCTCCCTCTCCCTGCGGGCTTGTTCGTTTATCTCCTTCACGGCACGAAGTTCCTTCTTTAACTTCATGCGCCGGTTCTGGAACCATATCTTGATCTGTCTCTCAGTGAGGCAAAGTGCGTGAGCGATTTCTATCCTGCGCCGGCGTGTCAGATAGTGATTGAAGTGGAATTCTTTTTCTAGCTCTAATGTCTGGAACCTCGTGTAAGTCTGTCTCCCTCGTCGTCGTGGACATCCATTTGGCCCTGGAAAGAAAAAGAGAAAATATCAATTTCAGTCGAGATCCTCAATGTTAAATCAAGTATGAGTCAACTTGACACGAATTACGTTTAATAAGTTATTTATACGCATAAAAAAATAAAAACAATATATGAAATTGTAAAACATCATTGTCCAAACACATAACTGTATTATAGTAATAAATATGGCAATAAAATCGATTTATTACGTTATATATCACGAGCTTGCATCTCCAGCTTTGAATTCGCTGCGAAAAGGCTTGGAGCGCAGCATTAAATTTCACTTTTATACCATCTTAGATTTTAATGGCTCATTAATATTTTATTGCGGCAATAAAGTTAATTTTAGAGTTATCCGCTACTGAGACCAACCTCAAAGCAGATTAATTGACAAGAAAAAAGTAGACTGTGAACGAAATATATGAGAGAAGTGACACAAGTATAGAAATACAAAATATCTACAAGGATCGTTTCACGTCAGAAACTAAAAAAAGTAAGTAAAAACAATCACTTTGAATCACAAAAGTAACGGAAAGGGTTGAGAGCAAACGGTCCGCAACTAACAATACCGTTACTTCTAAAAAGGAATCGCCACAAAAACCCAGGGACGCGTGAAGAAGGGTTGCGCAACTTTCTAATTCTTTGTAAGGTGTCTCTTTATGTCATCCCTTAAAGTCATTTTCTTGGAATTTGTGAAAGTTTACCCTTCACCATCACAGTGATTTAGACGCGTCGAGAATACAGTTACCGAATTTTTTACGCTTCATTTAACTCAGATTAATCTACAAAAGCTCTTAATCCGTTTCTCACGTATTAAGCTCACAGTTTATAAATCTGTGTATACATAGGCAGGTAAATACTGAGCTCCACAAAGAGATCGGGTCTCCATTCGAGACTGGTTTTTAAGTCGGCTAATAAATAAGGTAAGATAAATGGGTATCCCATCGCGTATAAAATTGATAGCGGACCAACGCAATGGCGGGCGTCTCTCGGAATGTCTGACCATGTAGGCTGGGCTTTAGTTACCTGATAACTTCACTTTAAAAATGGAGGCGGGTGTAGGCATACTAATGAATTACTTTAATGATTTTGCAATAAAGAAGAAATTAAGCATTGAAATTTATTCGCAGCCAATTTAAGCAGCCATTTCAACGGTATTAGATTTCATTTAACTGCTCCAGTTGCGTTAATTAATAAACATTAAAACAGAGATAAGGTGAGTAACAAAAATATTTAATGAAATTTATTATGTCTACGATATTCTTTCCGCCTCTAGATATCATATGCTATTTACGTAGTTCTACTATACTGCTATAAAGTTCATTACTATGCAGTTAGACATTTCATATACCTAGAATATATTCAATAGTAAATACGTAAAAAATCTAGTATAAATTTAAACCTAATTTACTTTTGTTAAAATATCAACAATGTTTTAAAATTACTCACATTTTGCATATTTAATAAATTGGGTTATAAAGTACATTGTAGTTAGTACCTTTAAATTATATTATCAACTCAAATATTACCTTTCTCATGTAAAAAATGCAGGAGTGAATAAATCATGTGACTCGCTCAAATGTCGGATACCACATTTATATGAACAATAAATTACTGAAACTGCTTTTTTACTGCCGTAATAACATTTACGGCCCATGCTTATTTCAACAAAAACTTGAAAACTGTTTAAAACGCCATAAATAGACAATGGAATAATTATACAAGTGCGGTTAGAGGAGAGAGATATGAAATGAGATGAGCGGAAAGGAGATAGGGACACCATCCTAATTTTAAAAAGCAAAGATGGAACCCAAAATACAATACACGCATCCCAATAATGCTATTAAAAAGTTAGGTCGTAAGTGGCGTGCACTGATGTGTGAAAGAGATCCTTGTGGTTTATGGGGTAGAGTATAAACACGTTTGTGATGGGGAGCGAGTTAACTTGTTTTTGTTGGGTACGGTGATATGTCAGCAAGGCAGGTTGGCCACCCTTCGCACGGTTTCCATGACAACGCACGTTAAGGCACCTCCCGTCAGCTGGCTTCCATTATTATCCGCAGTAGTGTTGCTGTGGGGAGGTTTGTCTTGTATTGTGTACCTGTACTAATGGGAACGGCAAATTATTTCCCATGCCCTGATAAGGATCAGATTGAAAACTATACACAGGATATAATAAATCAACCTCATTTGCATTGTTTTTATCTGACTGTGATTGCTGTTAGTGAATTATTGCTCCGTTTGTTTCGTAGCCAATTAAAAGAGCATATTTTTGGTTAGATTTACTAAAAAATTTAAGAAAAATTTGGAGACTAAAAAGAAGGTATATCTGAGAGGAGGAACGGTATAACATTATTAATTAGACCCCTTACATTGTAAGCCGAGACGGGGACGACTATAAACATACGGCGACAAGACCTCGCTTTTACCGCGCCTCGCTTTTTTCCCCGAAATAAATCTTGCAGGCTTATTTATTATTTTATTTTAACTTTGAATAAAACCTGCCCGCCTTTGTAGGTACAAACCAGTTCCATGTCGTATTTGATTAATATTCACCCGCCAGGATCGGTATAAAGGTCTGATTGTGAATTATATGGAATTTTTGTCCGGTAAGAACGTTATTTATGGAATGAGTAAGCTCGGGGCAGTGGAGATTTGTAGCCGAGATGCAGCTAGTTCAGCCTCAGGAAACACGTTCAGTTCTTATATTGTTGACCTGTGAGTAATATTAAACTAATATGACACAGCGAATGTTTCTTTGTTGTCTCGTATATACCGGTTAAACAGATTTTGATGAAACTTAGTAATAGAGGTGTGCCGAATATGGTTTTAGCCGCCTAGCCGATAAATCGGCGCGAGAGAGCAGACTAGTTTGCCGATAAGTCGGCCTTGCGGCTTATTTTCAAATAGCTGAATGTACTATGGTTAAACTAAGAAAAAACAAAATTTACAATAAGTGCGGCTGGATGCTGAGGGCGGAGGATCGGGTGCGGTGGCGTTCATTGGGGAAGGCATATGTCCAGCAGTAGACTTCTAGGGGCTGACATGATGATAATGATGAACAATAAGTGCAGCAGAACCTGACACAGGGTCTATTTAAAAAAATTGCCGAACTAGTTTGCAGTAAGGGAGTGTTAGAGCGGAGATTTTGGGAAGTGGACTTTATGTACGTAAAGGGTATGAAACCATCTCAATACTTTTTTAAAGAAACATTTATCAAAGAATCCTTACAAGTCTGAAAATTTATTTTGGTTAATATTATTAATAGTACAAATAGTATAGCGTTCAATGTCAGTATCTACTATAGTTCTATTTTTCCCTTTAAAAAAAATTCAAGTCCGACTATTCATTGACTGATTTCCGACTATAAAATGTACCTACTCGTAGGTACAGAACAAATTAAAGAGTAGACAACACATATAGACAACGTGTAGGTCGATACAATTAAATAATTATTGATACAAATTGTTTCCAACTACCTTGTGACATTGATTTAAGTTTATCATATAAGGTATGGTAACTTATTAGTTAGAGTACGCTAGCCGCATATTTTTAGGACTAAAGATATAATCAAGGCTTTGCGTGTAGCAATGAGTTTTTTTAGATACCTACTTACTTGAATCAGAATTATTATTGATAATAATCCTATCTGATTACCAGAAGTTTTTAGGTTAAGGACGACTTTACGATGAAAACTGTATACCTCGCTATAGAAAATAATCGTATGGACATTACGTAATAGGTGTCTGATGTCCACCATTCTGCACTGGACCTGCGTCACTTCTTTACGTAGTAGTCGCTTATTTATTCTTCTTTGTGAGGGTAGATTCCTCTGAGTGGGACGTACGAGTAATTTTGGTCGTTGATTTGATTTTTTAATTGATGGGAAGGCGAGATAATATAGCTGAAAAACGTATAAAAGTAATTTACTGTGCTCATACAATATATTAAGCTTGTATCAATTAAATTGGCATTAAGAGCTCTTAAGGCTGTATAAACGCTTGTCGGCGACACTGCGGTTTATTAGGTCGTAACTCGCGATTCGTCATAAAGACTAAGCTACCATTTGGGACGCCATCTTAATAGTTTGCATTCGGAATTTGAAAATTAGACTTGTAGGTAAGTACTCCTACATAGTGGAATTGTTTTCCGATAATTTTTATGTTTAATTTCTTGGGAAATTATTGGCATAGATAAAACTTTGAGAGGTCATTAGTTTGTCTGGAATGTATCGCTGTCAGCGACCATTCATAAGATTACCTAGATTTTAAAATTGAATTTATTATTTTGTTATGCTTTTTATTCGTGCTTGTTCTTTTTCTTGTACCAGACTATCGGATTTTGGCGGGCATCAGTGGAAATTCCTTCGTAAGAGTGGCTGCGTCCTTAACTTCAGTAATTTTAAATAACTATGAAATCCCTGGCCATCCTCTACCTCCCTTTTCACACATCTTTCATTGAGCCAGCATAATGTAGTATAATATAATAATATTTAACATTAGCCAATGACAGACTTATAATAAGGCTACAAACGATAAAATATTTAGGTATATTGTCTGTTTTTATATTCCTGTAGGTACCTTACTACTTACTATTTAATAGTTATAGTAGTACAGAAAAACGAAGTTTGTTTTTATTTATTTGATCAAACCACAACTAACCTAGACTACCTGTAGGTTCCAGAATGAATAAATAAAATAAAATAATAATATCTACATAGTGAGTACTATATCTAGTAACTTCTACCAAAAACAAAAACAAAAAGTTTATCTGTAGAAGACGAGTTTGCAACTAATAAGTTATCTAATTATTCAATTTCACATATACAATATAAATAAAGAAAAATGCTTTACGTTATTGAAACCTTTATCTACCTTGTATATGTTTTTCTTTTTTTTCTGGTGTTATAAATAGTTATCAATATAGAACTTATCAATACTAATGCTTCTCTAGTGCCAAAGCCCTTGCGGTAATCGAATTGTGCAGGGCTAATATTAGTGTAAATTTTGCTTTATACCTATTCTTTGGTACTTTAAAAAATATTTTAAGAGCGTGGCTCATCAAACTATTGGTCTATAATCAATTCCAAATTTTGCATTAGTTTTCTTCGGTAACGGTATGACGGTTTATTGCAGCCAGTCTATATGTAGTTTTCCAGTGTCGTAGATATTAAGTGATAAACAATTTAACCAAAACTCCAATACTGTTTTCATCTAGTAAATTAAGAATTTCATCATGTATCTTATCGAGGCCCATTGCTTTACGATTTATCAATCATCTGAATTCTATAATAATTTCAGATTCTATAATTATCATCACTAAATTATTATTAGCCAATGAAAGTGATGATTTTAAAGGCGTTTATAAAATATAACCTGTAAATGGCTCATTCAGTGGATCAAAGTCGGTCGTCCATTTTTAAAATGAAGTACGCCTTGTTATTAATTAATTAAAAGCGAAGTAAAACACTGGCTCCATATCAAATTATGACGAGGCACGCACGTGGTCGAGTAAAAGACAAAATCTCTTTACGTGTTATTAAAACTGTTCCATGAACAGGGTGTTGTGAAACCTTTACAACTTTCGGAAATAAGTATCTACCGACTACTTACACTTACTGTAGCTTCTAATATTGAAAGAGTTTTTAAAATAATACTTAAAACCTTTTAATAATCTAAGTCTAAAATTATAAAAGTTTCATTTAAGAACAATGTGACAATAACAGTTAAGATACAGGAAATAAAAACAAACTAGTTTTACCACGAGTAAAACTTTGTAATCGTTCACAGAGCAATGTATACGCTTCTGTAACAAACTATATCAGAGCTAAACTTTAATTACGACGTCACGTAGTAGGTAAAATAGATGTAAAAATAAAATACCCGTTTATTTAATGACACAGAAAATTGAGTAATGTTACTTCAGCTTCGCACAATATTTTTAATATTGTACATAAACTTTATTTTAAAAGATATATGTAGGTAGGTATATATATATCTAGGAAACGGTGGTGGTGGTGATAAAAAAACCTGTATGAAAGTATCAAGTGCACTCATGTGCAATAAAATATTTCGACACTGACTGAGCTCTTTTGCCTGTTTACTTTATAACCTCATAATGATTCTCTACGTACATTTTCCTATTGAAACAAAATACTTCAAGATTCCATCCAAGAGCACTAGTTCTATCTAAATAAACAAACACCTACGCAGTTGATTTTTTCTTTAATAAAAATTAGTAACATTTTCACTACAACATCTTAGTATTCTTGCCACCACCTGTATATTCGTATGAATATGGGACACGCTTCAGGGTTATTATTCCATGTCACGGAGCCCCGTCGCTTTAAAGGCAATTATTTTAACATTTAAAGTGCTTGTTATTGGAGTAGATTTAATACTTCCAAAGGCTACATAGATAAGGGCCCATTTTATAAATATTTTATAAAACTTGTAAATGATTTTAAATTGCAATAACCATAATCCTATTTATACAGCTTTATAGATTAAAAAAATATCAGTACATACGAGGCGAGTTGGTAATTAGAATAAATACAACTTTTTGTGTGGTTTCGTTCTTTTTTGTTGTTGTGGCGTTCATTGGGGAAGGCCTATGTCCAGCAGTTGACGTCTAAGGGCTGACATGACGATAATGATGAAACTTTTCAGAGTATACAACCAAATGGTAAAAGGAAATAGAATCTTTACTGAATGGGCTCACGTTTATTATTTTTGGTAGAGCTAATTTAATTGCGTTAATTTTTTAAATTAATGCATTTAGATATAATCATTATGAAATTTAATAATTACATTGAGTTCTTTAAGTAACTGAAACTCATGCAATTAAAAAGGTGCGAGCCGTCATAGAGGTCGTACAACTATCTAATCCAACTGAAAATTTTTACTGTCTAATATTCGATTGATTATTTTCAAATTTATCATTGTTTGGTTCTTAATTAGTCTCGTACATCTATCGAGTATAGGAAAACATATAGTTATACAATTCCAAGTCAACAATAAATATAAATAATATCCTGAAGCTATATTCTGCGGGGTAGGCAGAATTTAACAAAGAATAACGAGGGGCGAAAAGTTAGTTACACATTTTGCAAGAGAAATACAAGTATTTATGTGGGTAGAAAGGTAATATATTAGCTCGTTCCAGTCGGAAAGGACTATTTTTGCTCATTGCGAGCCTGTTAAATCATCACAATGTTGTACTGTACTTTGCTTGGCTAAAGGACATTGCCTTAGAATAGGGTTGGCTCAAAATATTTCTGCCAATAAGCGATATTTAGTAGATAGGTACTACATCTTAGTTGCTACTATTGGTAATAGATGGGGTTGAATTGATATCAACTGTCATTGTCAATGAGGGCTTGAAAACCCCAAGGACATTTTTAATAAACATTTTATGGCCTTGTATCGGGGACTTTTGCAACATTCTGACATTTTATGATGCAGTCAGTGCCATCTACCGAGATCTTTAGAACTATCTTTGTTTAAAAAAGTACTTAAAAATCGCTCATTCTGTAACTGTCTAAGACAGAACATGAAGATGTAACTATACCTATGCCTGGCCTGCGTATGAAATGAAGACCTAACATGAACGTTTTTTTAAAGACAAAACGATATGTAAGATCAAGAGACCGCGTACCCGTATTCTCAGCGTAAGATAACTTTCAGATTTGTAAATGTATTGTTTAGAGGGCAGTAATAAGGTCCTGGCAAAATGACCAGCATTGCGGTATTTTTCTCCGTAACATTATGCTCGATCGACATTATTCATTATTCTTTCTTTAGCATGGCACAGACCACGTGTTATTGTTTGCTAACGAGTATATTCTATTAATTCCAGAGTTACAAATGAAATTGCATATGAAAAACAGTATTTATTTTTCGAAAACAAAGTAATACATGTGCATGGAAGAGATGATACTGACGACACAAACAAGTTTGAATTACCATGTTAACTTTCTAGTCCACTGCGGAACACCATTTATTCTTTATTTGGTTTCTGAGAAGCAAATGGGTTGGTTTTCGTATGCCATTTGTGTTTGAACATATGTTAATAATTGTTGTAGCATGTATCATTGTGAATTTCTATGGCATGTACCTTTGAATTTAAAAAATATATATTTATTACAACAAAAAACATGACTGATGCTGGAAGTTTTGTGGAAGTTGATGTGCCATCCTTAATTCTGTAGCTGAGAGCAAACAGTAGCGAATTGAAGCGAAACGATCTTTGATCCAGGATGACGCGGCTGCCTGACGTCACGATTTATTTATCCTGAGTAGGTACTAATAGATATTTAAACTTAGGATTATGAGTATGTTTAGTATCAAAATCATAAAAAAATCGAAAGCTGCATAATCTTAATTCTTAATCTGGGTATTCTAGTTGTATTGAAATTCTGACCGCCTCATCGGCTTAGTGGTTTGTTCATTCATCTCCAGCGGTCGTAGGTTCGATGCCTACTAGGGACCGATAATTTAGTAAAATTTTACAAGTTGGTCTGGATGTTATATTTATGAATTGTTCTGTGCTTGATTAATTCTCATAAAATCCTAGATCAAACAAGTTAATTTATATATGTACCTATAAAGGTATATTACATATTCATTTATTCAAATACTTCACCATATCTTTTTAAATATGTTTACTTTTATTTTAAAAATAAGTAACATCTTTTACTGTAAAATGTCTTACACGTACTTTCCCAGTATGAACTCTACATACACATATACTCTACTTATAGGTATAGTGCAACAGTGCAATGCAATACAGACGGACATACAAACGAATGCAACAACCGCAGACAACCTGATTTAAAGCACTTGGGTCAATGCCTTCCTCTCTCCGTGAAGTACTTATGTTCCTTGTAGCAATAATGCTTATGCCCGACAAAACGTAACAACGAGCAATTTTTAAGGTTCCGCTGTTGACATTTTACATGATTTTAGTAAGCATCCTATCATTTGACATTTTTAAAATCTTTGGCGAAATATTATTTATTTCATTTGTCAGAATACGACAGCGAGTAAAGGATATCAATAAAACGATTACATACGAGTATTGCGCATAATCTATAAAACGTAAGATGTTTTATTTTTTGTCACTATGTAGAGTCGATTTATTTACTGTACGTCATGAGAAGATTAGGATATTTTAGAATGCAATTTTTACCTTAGAAATCACAGAAAAATGATCAACGACTATACCAAAATCAAAGCGATATGTCAGGATTGCCTTCAAGTGATATATAGCTGCCCTTGTCTACTATGTGACGAGTTAAATGTGAGTAAAAGAGATAATAAAGCTCTTGTCAGTGTTATAATGTTTATATAAGCAACACCCACGGCTGTTGCTAATAAGATGCATAGTCCTCGACAATTGAATAATTAAGATCTATTTGTGTTGAATAGTTGATGAAGCATAGCCTGTTATACAATTAAGTTATTTGATTTAATCATCATTTTAAACATAAATATATGCATATAAGTACGCAATGAAGTAAAATAATATGTATATCTTAAATTAATACAATAAAAACTGTTGTAACTAAACATTAAATAGCATAATTATATGGTCATTAATAATAAATAGTATCTGTTCCACAAACAGTGGATCACAGAATTGCAGATTGCACATTTATAATAGCAATAAAACGCTATTTATTGTACACAGCCATACTTTGTGCACATTATGGCAATAATTATTGAAACTGATGACTTTATTTGAGATAAAACAGGTCAAAAGATATCACGAATGACACATAATGCTCGATTTAATTAACTTGAATGTATCCATGATCATATGAGGGTGTAGTGTATATAGTAAACATCGCGAATATTAAATCTATACTTACATATTTATTATATATTTAAACTATTATTAAATATAATTTATGGTTAAAGAAGATGATATATTCCAAGATTTTTATACAAGCGTATGTTACTTTTCGTTCTAGAAAACAACGGCAAATCTAACCTTATATAGGTATAAGTATAATGCATTCAAGTCTATAATTTATAATATTCAAAGAATCCAGTGCAAAATTTGACATGAGGAACAATATATACCCTCTCAGACATATTAATATTAATGTCTGAATGGTTTTTGGAATGTGTCCAAAATGTCTGATCCTGAACCTAGGCCTTCATGGTATAAAATCTATAGGTATGTTATGTATGGTATAAAGGTTAGTGTACGTTCAGAGAATGCTGCATAACTACATATTTAAGTACTAGTAAAAGTTTCAGGCAAGAGTGATTCAAAGACAAGACATTCATAAACACAGTTTAGAATATTAAATAAAATAGTAATTAGTTCTGAGGAAATTTATAGAAAATAGGTAGGTATGTTCATTCATTTTCAAGATTTTTATTTAATTTATACATTTTGCTTAAAAATAAAACAAACCATACATTTTATCTCACAGCCATAGATCACTGTCGTGACCATAAAGGCGTTCTCGGTAGCCGGGCGGACTGGTTTGCATGCACGCAGTGCACCGTTGCGCCTGCGCATCGGTGCACATTACATATGCGGAATGGGCAATGAAGCAACGCTTTCAACTTAAAATACACACAGATATAACCAACCATCACGTAGCTTACTAACTACTAAAGATACGTTTTTTTATTATTATTATTATTTAAAGAAAACAAAAGCTGTTATTAATATCAGCAGCATATACCCATGAGTATATGAGTTGGAGATAAGTATATCTCATAGCGAGGAGTAGTAGCCAGAGGTAGTTAAGTATTCTTTGTTGAGGGCGTGCAGCGTTTGCAATATAGTCTATAATGCGGACCTAATACTGAAGCTTTTCAATGACAACATTTGTTTTTCTTCTATTATCTCACTTAATTACAGAGTATTTCGCGCAATCTTAGTACATTCCTTGAAATGAATGTATTACAACTGACTACTGTGTTTTTAGAAGTTCTACCGCCCCGCCGGTGGTCCACCGGTAGATCATTGGCTATATCTCGTGGGATCTCGAGAAACTATCGGTTTTGTACATTATTAGTACTGTAACTTGGTCATGTACGAGGAGCAAGGGGATTTATCCGCTACTTACCCCTCATGACACTTGACAAATTAAGTAATAAATATGTTAATATTTTATTTAGGTCACTTTCACGGTTGGTTTACGTTATAGGTTTCCCTATGACCTTTATTATCTAGAAATAAACCCGTGAGTGAAATTTTATTGTTTGTAAATTGTATCCCGTAATTTTGACATAAACTAATGGAGTCATGTAATTTTATGTAAAAGGATATAAAATTCTTCTTTGACGCTAATTAAATCAGTTTAACCGTTTCGAGTAAATCGCAGAAAAAATATAATTTTGCATGATTTATCGTTTTTCCTGTATCAATGTGTTAATTATTATTGCCTGTTTCTGTAATGTTGCTATATTTTAAATAAATAATTTTCTTAATATCTATTATGGACAAACGCAAGCGTAGTTTTTAACAAAGATCCAAGCATTAAACATTGATCCTAGGTTTTAAGGAAATGTACTTTTTTATTTTTACAATTTTTATTTTTACAAGAACCAGCGACGCGACGTAGTTTTTTTTAAAATATAAAACTCTTATCACCATAGTTTAACTGCGTAAACCATTCTGAGAAAAATGATTTTTTATCAAATCTTAATTCACATTACCTACACAGTCTCAATACCTACCTATCACGAATTTCCCGGACATTGGTACCTATTTTTGTATTGTTTATAGACAAGCTCTTTGCTATTAAATACGTTTTTGAATTTTCGCACGATAACAATTCTTCCTTCACTGCTCTTCACTTGTCGTTCGAAAGTTTAAATCAAAACCATACCTAACTAAAGTGTCGGCTTTATACACAAAGCCAAAATGAGTTATGATTAACAATGGTTACTTATTTACTGTTACAGTAATAATACTGTCTGCCTGTCTGGCAGTATACATAAAATTAATTGAAAATAACAACAAATATACATGTGCAAGTAATTACACTGCATCTAAGCGCCGAAACCGAGAGAATGTAATTATACAAAGTTCACCCAGGATGCGCTAATCCAGCTTTGGAAAAACGGCGCAAGTCTGAAACAGGGACTTCTAATTTAGACTTTATTATAAGAGTGTTTAAGGTTGATTACATGTGTGGAATAAATGGAATTTTCAGCAAGGATTTCCTTTTGCAGCGTGTCTGAAATATACCTACGTGAGACACAAACAAAAGAGTTGAATGAACAGTCGTTTCATCTGATGTCCACCGCCAAGGGAATTTACATTGTGTTGTTGATATTTTAATTATAATCTATGAGTCATTTCAAGGAAGCAATCAAGGCATTCATTTTACGATTTTTTAAAGTTAGCTACCTCCCTAAAGTATTTCTTTACCCAGAGGTACTATCTTTCACTTTCAAGGATTTCACTGTCGAGAGAGAAGTCTGATTTTGTTACTTTATACTTACAGTTTTTCAGTTACTAATGCTTCGTTTTACAACATTGTTTTTAGCTTGCACATTCACATACCTAATATTTGAAAAAAATAACGTTTTAGATTTAAAAAATGCAAATATATTGAGTTTTGGTTTTAAAATTGATATAATATTGAACCGTTGTAGTGGTGTCTGCGGTGTGCCCTGGTGATCTGGTTATTATAAACTTAGCATTTTACTGTACTACTGCCAATGATATTCACCGACGTACATTCTCAGAAATCAATATCAGTGTAAGACGGAATGCAACCCGGAAACAATTGGTTGCTTTTTTCATTGTCAATATTTATATTAGAACACCACGTGTTAATACAATAACAGGATGTTTAAAATCTCCAAATTGGTCTGCTAAGTACCTACTTCATTTCCTATTATATATTATTTGTGAGTACGACGGTTTGTAGATAAGCCGCTTGCGTCGGCGCACACTCTCAGCTTAGAAAGCGTTATTTTGATAATATATTAATGTGAAGTGGTCGTATATTCTCATAGTAGGAGGAGAGGGCCGTTTTATTTTTGAAAATGACTCCATCAGTCACAGATAACGTTCTTCGGGCGACAGAAAGAAATATATAATGGTTGGTATTATATGTCGCGTATGGGGTAACTAAATATTGTTCCGTGGAGTTTGTTGGATATTTTATTGACGTTATTGCCTGTAAGGCGCGTAAGAGTCACTAATGGTTAATTTATAAGTGGGTTTAAGAAATTGATGTTCAAGAAATATTTATAAACTTGATAATCATTGTCGATGAGGACTAATGTAATAAACAACTCATAGCGGAAGAATAAAGTAGCAATAAGAAACTATAACACACTTTTGTTTGATCTTAAAGCTGAAATTAGTTATAGATCCCACAATCTTTAAACTCGAACCAAAAATAACAATCTGTTACAAAACTAGATATTTTTTGAACTAGACAATAAAACTGAAAATATGGGCCATTGTAAATAAGCCAATACAACAGCTGCTCTTGTTAATTATCTATAAAATATCGTTGTTGCAGAATTAAAATTTATTGTCTCTTAAAGAAATCCTTATGAAACCGTGAATCATGTTGACACGTGATGTGGTTACTGCAAAGATAAACACGCTTCTCCTTGTTTCGACGATGCAAGGTTCAAATTGCAATAGTCTTGACTCGGCATAAAAGCTCTTTTGTTAGTCTTATATGTCGGTCGCGGCCGCACAATAAAAGAGCTTTTAAAAACATCGAGCTATCTTAGCGGCCATTGAAGCGGTCGAGTTACGCGTTGTTTTGAAAGCGCATAGAATGATTACGATTACGTTTCCAACGAAGTGTCGACTTCATGTTACGTTTTATACCGTCATTCGAATCTTGCGCTCGGATGTTTGGTCCGAAACGCTCGTTCATTAGCATTTTATGACTGATACGACCGATAAAAATGTAATAAGACGCATTCAGCGGGTCATATGGTGTGATAGACGCCCTGGCACACACTAGAGGAAGTTGGCACTCAGTTATTGGGCTATAGAGGCAATAGTCATTCAGTTCAACACATTCTGATTCAGTGAATGAACTTTATTGTACATTTCAGATATTCTGATGTTAGTTTTGTTTGTTTTATGCGTCTGAGAGGCAACGTCTGAATTTGAAATCGAATATAATTCGAGCACTGAGTCATAATACCTTGTTTATAGAGTTTAAACATAAACTTTGTATGTAGATTAGCACCCAAACAAATATGAAATTACCTTTATATAAATTTAAATTTCCTTGCTGAACTAGAAATTGTAGATTTATTACGTCTAAGTTGGTATATAATCCGCTTTATCTTTATTTCTTCTTGAAATGCTAACAAATCATCTGAAACCAGCATGAAATAAAAATCAGAAGAAATTGATCGACACATCAAAGTGAACGAGCAAAATCGTTATTGCTTCATCATTTCCTAAAATGCTTTTAAATGAAACATGCAAGTATTTTAAATATAATTTGGTTACTTCAGATGTACCAACCTACGCAAAATGGAGAAAATGAACTAACAAATTAATTAATGATGACTTATGGGCAAGACATGTGTTCTGATTTGACAGAGTTCAATTCTACGAGTAGTAACTGAATGCTGAACACAAGCTAAGTTTCAAAGTTAATTCTCTGCCTAGTGGCAGGTGAGATCGAATTGAACAGTGAACCATCTGCCATCTAGGCGAATTGTCCACAGTTCGAATAGCACTCAAGGGCTTCTCACCCCCAGGCGCAAAGTCAAACAGACCGGGGGCTCCGTAACTCGTAAACTTTTTTTAGACCGTCTCTTGACAAAACGCGAATCATAAAAGTAATTGAAACCCATTCATATTAATAGACATTTACGAGGTCTCCTCCATAAAACAGAGATTGTCATCGAGTCTTACGCAATACCAGCTGAGTATTATAGCTGGCTATAGTCAATCGGATACAGTTAATTCATTTTGAGTGTATTGAATAGTTTTTATTGACTATAAAATCATGTCACCGGATGTGTCTTGATGAATATTCTGTAATATGTGTCTTTGAAGTTAGCACGTTCCATTACTCTACGCCTGTCATTACTGCGAGCTAAAGATAATATGTACGAGGCAAATTCAAGGTGTGCTACTTATTTTGAAACGTTCGCGATAAAACAAAACGTTCGTATTGAATCAACATAATAAGCTTCAACTTCAGTGTGTTTGTTTGGCTTTTCAGCTATACGTTTTATTCAGGACTTTGATGGGCTTATTGAAATGCTTCCTTATAATTTCGCCTGACTGATGTACCTACCTAAATACCTAAAATCAGTGTCAAAAAAGTCATTATTGATGTTTTTCTAAAGAAAGATACCTATATATGTTTCCAATTCCTCTTAGAATTTGGACAGAAGCCTCCGTATACAACGAGATATCACATGTAACCTCACCACTCTGATGGTCTGTGTTACGATTATGACATTAATAGCTTTAATACGTCAGCGCATCTGCTCTTTCGATGCGAGCACTTATTGGAACTTACATTACTTATATGAAATATGTCGTAATATCTCTCTATATGGAAACATTTTCCCGATCACAGATAAATAGAAAGGACATTAGGATCCACAGCTGTCGCTCAGCCACCTCCTTGGGGACGCCCGCAATTTTCCTACCCCCACTTTAATTCGAATCCCGAAAGGTTTTCCTCGGAATATTTATTATTATATCTTTATTAACGTCCCCGTTCCGTTTCGACTCGTTTATTGCGAATAAGATTTGTGTCCCGGACTTGTTCGGTGAGCGTCGGAGTGATAGTTTTTATGTGTTGTTTTATGTTTCGAAAGCTAATAAAATATTCACCTGTCTAATAAATATCGATGCGAACGTGTTGAGATAACAGGGTTCTCTTACAGTTGTAAATTAACTTTGTGGGTGGACGAGCAGAGATTTGCACCAATAACTAACGAATTGACGCGATTTTAACATATGCTAGGTATATACCTATCTATGGTATTTGACCATATATGTACTTGAGATGAGTTAAATATTCAAGTAAGGTGGAGATAAATATACTAATATATCTATATTATTTAGGTTAAGAGAAAGTATGGGCAGTACTATACTTTGTCCCAAATATATAAATATTAAGGATTCTATATAGACTACTAAAAGCGGGCATATTATATCCATGCCATATTACGAACCGCATGTGCGTATCTAATAGATAATGCAATTAAAGGAGCGAACCTGAGTGTCTAATATTTTATACCAACCCTCTCCCGTTTATATCAGCCATATTTTAACAAACGCAATATCGTAACGTAATTTAAAACGAATTAGTTCCCCTGCAGAGAAAATTTGAATAGAATATAGGATGCTCGCGCCCTACCAGAGGTAAGTAACCTATACCTTTTTAAAAAACAAAAGGGAGGAATATACCGTTATATTTTATAATTTCACCCCGCCCTCGCACAGAAATGCTCGCAAATGTTTTTAGAATAGACCCCTTAATGTACGAGAATGTCTAGATAGAAAGCTTCGGCGCAAGAATGGATGCTTTTATCCTTGAGAAAAGAGTCTTGTTATAGTATTGCAAAATGGGACAGGATTATCATGCGAAAAACTTCATAGCCATAAAGGTTTTTTATAAAATGAGTTATCCAATCGAGTAAAAAATTAATAAAAATTTAAAATTTGTCTCAGGAAGTAAAAATATAAAAAACCGACCGCAGGTCACAAAATAGACTTTTACTTGACCTAAGTTACAGTGGAATTAGTATGCAACTACAAACATCTTTTTAACATGATCAAATTACAAATACTTATCTATTGTCTAAACGAACCAGTTTTTAACTCGGTTTTCCAATTTTATAAAATTGAATTATAAAAAGGAACAAACGTAAGTAAATACTTAGGAACCAATACATTTTGACAGATAGGTATAAAATTTCAATTTTAGGACAAATTACTTACATAAAAGCAAGCTGTCTATATTATGATTATAGTTTAATTATAAACTGCTTGTTATAGCTCTGTTTGCGTGATAATGATAAAGTATTACAAACTCGATCTAATAATTACCCATGACGCATAGATACACCCAGATAAATAGCCTTTTCATATAAAATCATTGAAGAGATTTAAGAATAATTACTGTTTCTAAATCTCCAATTCAAATACTAATTGCACAGAACCGCATTCGCTCCCCACTGGTTCACCCCACGGTCAAGCCGGACAAATATGGATGCTGCAACTTATAATTCTGCTCGTGCATCGGACAGGGCGGAGCTAGGGGTGTTATGGGGTTGCTAACATGCAAATTTAATTTGCTCCTACGCTATGCAGGCGGTCGCCGCCAACGGCGCTCGTTAGCCCCGCCATTGTAAACTTATTAATTCAACTATATAATTTATGGCTGCTTCGGACGAACCACTGTGTAACGGCAGACGCATAAATTGTTTTAATTGAAAGTTAATGCGGGCAGCTTTGGATTTAGATTACATAGATCGATGGTTGGAGATAATTTATATTTAGTTAAATTATTTTGTAATTATTAGTGTCCGACCGAAGATTCGGTTTAGGCCAGTTTCGGCCAAAAATCGAGTTTCGGCCAGAGTTTTGGTTTCAAAAACTCAGTGTACGTGAATTGTCGCTGTATCTATACTATACTATAATAATTAATATTTATATTATAAATAGGTAAAGTTTGTGAGTTTGTGACGTTGTAGGGGTAATCTCTGGATCTATTGAACCGATTTTGAAAATTCTTTTACCAATAGAAAGCACGTTATTTGTGAGCTATATATTAACCCGAAAAATTAAAAGACATCGTGGTAGTGGAACGAAAATGTTTCTTACGAACGTGTGCCTTAACGATGAGAGATATATAATTGAGTTCTAGAGAATAGTTTTAGAGATTGATAATGCCTACAAAAATGTCATCTTTTATATTTAAGTCACAAAAAGTAGTTTTATATAATAAAAAAATAATTTAAACCGTTATGTCAGGTTTATTGATCATATTATCAACAATTATGAATTCTTATCAAAGTAAGTAAATTTATCGTCTCAAGTATCTAAAACAAAAGACTTTTCCTATTTACTGCATGTAATTTGGACGAATGGTTAAAGAGATTATACGACATAGGTATGGAACCGCGACCTCGTTGTAATCTATTGAGCGATATTTCTATTAGACGGAAACACGTCAATCTACAGCACCGTAGACCACATCCGCACATTGCGGCAGGTTATACAGAAGACCGAAGAGTATAACCAGCCCTTGTATCTTGCATTTGTGGACTACGAAAAAGCCTTCGACTCCATCAAAGCATGGGCTGTTCTGGAACCCTGCAGAGATGCCAAGTCGATTGGCGATATATCGAGGTGTTGAGATAATTGTATAACGCTGCCACAATGACCGTTCAACTCCAGAATCAGCAGGCAAAGCCAATCCAGTTGCAGAGGGGGGTTAGACAGGGGGATGTTATATCTCCGAAACTGATTACCAGCGCACTGTAGGATGTCTTTAAAACATTAAACTGGAGGGGAGGGGCCATAAGTATAAACGGCGAGCACTTCTCACACCTTCGATTTGCAGACGACATAGTTGTGATGGCAGAGTCGCTGCAAGATCTCGAGGAAAACTGACCAGCCTCAAATACTCTTCCAGACGAGTAGTTCTTAGGATGAACGTAGACAGGACGAAAGTCATGTCCAACTCACACGTCGATCTAAGCCCCAAAGGCTGGGCAGCATTTGGAAAATTGCGTCAAGTCTTCACTTCGCCGTCGAAAAGTCTTTAATCAGTGCGTCCTGCCTGTCAGGACTCAGGAATCAGGACTACAGGATCCGCTCCCATTGCCACTTCCGCTCTCTATCCCACTTCCACGCAGACTTTAAATCCAGGTTCAGGTCCAGGTCCAGGTCCAGGTCCAGGTCCAGGTCCAGATCCAGATCCAGGTCCAGGTCCAGATCCTCAACTCTCCCCTCAACCCTCCCCTCAACACTCCTCTCAACCCTTCCCTCAACCCTCCCCTCAACCCTCCCCTCAAACCTCTTTCCCTCGTCTCTCCAAATGTAGTCCTCGTAACTAATCCATCGCAATCCAAATTCCGACGAATGTTTACTTTGTTGCATACGTATAATACAAATTCATCGTAATTGGGTAACTCAGTCAAAAGTTATGCGAATTTTCAAACACTCAAATTACACTGGTACCATACCCGCTCCCGCTACCGCTCACGAAATCAGTCGAACATTTACACCCTACATTCTTCGCAGTGTATGCGAGTTTTCGGAAATTATTAATTCGCATAACTTTTGATTGACTGCTCCGATTGCAATGAAATAAAGCCTATATGTTACATCAAATTAAGCCCCATGTTTCTGTGAAAAGTCCATCAAAGTCCGATCAGTAGTTTTTAGTGATGCGTGCACCAACTCACAGACAAACAGACAAAAATTTCAAAAATGATGGAAATGTGTTCTGTTGCTTATCCTTAGACCCCCCAATTTTTTTTTGCAAATATCTTCAATGTACAGACACGCGAAGTTAACGATTTTATTTAATGGATAAAGCTATAGGGACTAATGATTATACATTACATACCTACGACTAAGAAACGTAGAATTAATTAGTAACCTACTTTGTATATAGGCTTATTTATGATTAAAATGCAACCTGATACTGCTCGGCGCTTTGCATATGCAACCTAACCATTAAATAGACATAATCATTGCCTATCTTTAATTGACTTTTAACTAGTTATGTAAACAGTAATAAATATCAGTTACATCAATCTACTAGCACACAGAGTCGTAGCTTGATTTGATGGAAATGTGTTCCTTAGGTCTAAGGTTCAAAGTTAACACGTTCGTGGACAGTAACGGGTATAACCGTATTATCGGATATTCAAAAATATCAGTACGGGGTACGCCGTTATTATTTGCTGTGTTTAAAAATGAACTACGGTCATAGCCGGCAGTTTTCCGTAAGTTTAGTATGCAGGCCATGCCTACTGCCACTCTCTGTAAGAGTTACGGTGTTCTACTGTCAAATTTAAGACTTGAAATATATTTTTCTATTGGACCCTACACTCACATGGTCAGGTACTGCACACACTGACAGAACGGGTATTCCCGTAGTGTTCATATATGAACTAAGATAGGCGCCAGCGCTCAGTGCCACGCCGAGGGGGTGTGTGCTTTTGTTTGGAGTGGATTGCAAATCCCGTCACGAAAGTAAGTTCCTTCTGTGATTTACTTGATGCTACAACAATTATTGTATTTAAAGTATTGTTCTGGAAACGATATAATAATAAAATATGTCTATATAAATGTTTTTAGTGTAAATAAATAATGTACCATTTACAAGCAAAATTGAGCAAACTCTCGTATTTGACATTGTAATGCATTCGAATGAAGTCGGTACTTAGAAGATTGTTATTGTGTTCGATTTTCCGTGATAAACTATGATAATAACAACAACCGCTAGTCATTACGGCAGTGGGAATGTTATCTATATTTTAGTGTCAAAAAAAAATCTATACGGAATCGCGAAATTATAGTTAAAACTTATTATATTATATTACAAAATATATTATATTACATACAGTGGGCCACATAGTTTGGTGATCCATTTGTTAAGTTTCCACTATGTACAAATGAGATACCTACATTGACTATTTATTAAAGTTATTTTTTTTTTCGTATTTTATATATGCAGCATGTTCAAAACACCAGAACACTACTTCTATACCCGCACTAGCTAAATTTTGGCATTACAAAGTCACAAACAAACACAGTAACCGTGCTACTGTTATACCCGTAGCTGGCAGTTTCTTATATTTTAATATTGTCATATGGAAAAGTACGGCCATGACCGTCGTAAGAATATGTATGGATATTTTCAGTGTCATTTCGAGATTTTTATCGTCCACGAACGTGTTAAACAACAACAAAAATATTATACCACTTTTTCAGATTTTTTCAGACAGTCCACTCGCGTCTACACGATTGGCCATTGTTACGGCGTTACGGTCCTCCAATGTTTTAAGAACAAAATTCTGTCATACCACAAGAAAGGAAGGAAATTATCGTTAAAAACCTGCATCTAGCGGAAGAATCAGATACGCCTTAAATTTAAGGGGTATATTGTTATATTAAATTCATTACTCCGCACTGGGCCCTTACACACTTTATGTGAGGGTAGGTCTCTGCTCAACAATGGTAAGTTTAAGACTGTTGATTTGATATCAACATTAGTAAATAACAGTAACAATCAACTAAGTCACACGTAATACACCTGTAAGATACCTAAGCCCATTAAAAGGTCCTTAAGAGGCTTTGCGTTGTGTTCAGACTTCATAATAGTCAGTTTAGAGCGTTTTAATTACAAAGGTCCTATTCCAAGGGTGTAATGCGCCCTTAAGCGCCAACCAAACGGCAAAGGCCTGCGCCCTTATGTGCTAGTAAACTATGAGGCCACACAATGTTCCAAGCGTGTACGATGCTTAATTTTAAGGGCTATAGTGTCTGCGACATTCCACTTAAATGGCCAGTTGTTTTATTATAATGGTTAATATACCTGTTTTTGGGTAATTGGTGAGATCGTATAGGGAATATACGGAATTTCAAATAGCTTATCTATCCTATCGAGGTAATTTTTAAGTAGGTAACTTAGTTTAAGTAGTGAAGTAAGGTAGATAAACACTTTCCGGTTTGGTATACGAATCAGAGCGGCATTTCTAATAAAGGTGTTTTAATGGCCTCTTATAAAACATCAGTGGCACATTAGTCGGAAAATTTCTTTTGAAGACTAACGATTATTCTCATCACGTTATCTGAATTACCAATTCAGGCGGTCCATACAAATTATGATTAAATAAAGCTGAAAATATCTAAGCTCAATTAAGGGGCCCTTATAATTCAAGAATGCGTTTAATGTTCCTCTTCGCCCCTCTCCTTCCCCTTCCCTCGTTATAAGTCTAGTGATTAAATCGCGTCGCTCACGCATTCCGGCGTCGACTATGAACGTTCGCCATTTGCTACGGAACAATTATAATTAAAAATTAATACAATCAAGAAAAGTTCCATGTTTCGTGGTTAATTCTTGAACGCTAAATCAAGTAATTAATATGAACGAATGTGTGCGTCTCTCGTCTTAGCTTTAGAGAAGCGGCGGCTGGAGAGAATTTATGTGTATTTATTACCATATTAGTAAAGGTTTATAGGTAACATTAGCCTAAAACTGCCTTTGAATCGATATTTATGTGATCTTGAATCATTCCCTCTGTCTATAACAAACTCCGGTTACAAATACGAAACCAATAGGTAAGTAACTGTTTACAATATCTAAAGGCCTAACATTATCCATTTGCATGCCTTCGAGCTGTATAGGGTAGCAAAAACCGCTAGTATCTCCATCCTATAATCATAAAGCAACACGGTGAATTACCCAACCTACAGTTATGTTAATGTTGAACCACCCTCACCGGGCCAAAAAGATAGGATTGCAAATTTGCGGCCAAAAATTTATGATATCCACGTAGCCATATAGCTCCCCTTGGGGTATGGGGTAAAATAGGCCCATTGGCATTTGGGAGAGCTAGCCGTGCTCGTTGTCGGCCAAAATGACCCTAAACATTTTATTTGGTAGCATCGCTATTCCCGTTACGTTGTGGAATTGCGTCGACTAATCTTGAGCCGCCATTTTAGGGATGTTTTCGCGCCTTTTCCGTATAAATATTCGGAGATTACACGTTTGCATGGGGTTTCTGATGTGTGAAATTTACTAACACGTTTTCCGTAGGTAGTAAGTAATGGTGACTTACGTCCTAAGCTCCAATATTGCACTGTAGGGTGCATTAAATTATGCGTTGTCAATTTGTACGAATTCCGATTTATTGGCAATCGATTAACGCCCTTACGGAGAGGAGGTTCGTTTAATTGAAGTGCTTCCGTGATTGGATTAGAGACGAGTTAGCACACATACATATCTAGCTATGTATGTAGGTTTATAGTATAGGAAGAAAGAGGTTGCACTTAATGAAATAAGGTAGCTGCTACACGAGCATTTGTTTGGAAATAACTACCCTATTATTATCAGGTAAGTAAAAAGGAAACGTGTTTCGTTTATCTTCTTTCGGAAATTAATAATAACATTTTATTTATTTTGTATTCAACTTGCATTGCATAATGGATCAATGATTATTTGTAGAACTTTTTCAGTAATGTTTCGAGCCTTAACTCTTTTTTATTTCAGGCACAAATAATAATGTATTTGAAGTCAGTGCCGTTACTTACATCATGTGACTTCATGGATTATATTTACTTCAAGTTGAGCTCACTAAAATACTGTATCTACTGTCAATGATCGATCTAGCAATGGAATACCAATAAAAGTATTTAATTAAACCACACTACGACAATTATAGATAAGAACAGAAACATTGCATGTTGTGTTCACTACAGTACGTAGATATGTATATATTTCCCACGTAGATATCTTCCCGAATGTAAATATGACACCCCATAAACTGAATGTTTTATCGGCTGCCACTACCATTCCAATTTATTCTGGTCATTTTTGTGTACCTCGAGGGTGTCCAATTTTTAGGGGAGAATTTATGGCTTCTATTATGTCTTTTTCGTGATAATACAACAGCTACCTTTGAACTAGAATTTGGTATTTTACAAGGGACTACACTACTCTTTAATTTACTAGATTAAAATCTTTTTTTAACTTCGCGTCTAGTACAAAGTATTATAATTATTAAAACAGATATTTTAAGAATACACTTAATTTCAGATTTTTGAAAAAGATCTGCATAATGTAGATTATGTAATACATGATGCATAGATATACATCTCTTAACCATCACATATTTTAAGTTCACTCAACAATCGCATTTGTTGTAATTTAATTAATGCCATGCCATACGGATAAGTTATACCTAAGCTTGTGTCAATTTTACAATTTATCAAGTGAACACAGATGAGTATCGACAGAAGCCGCATCCCGCATTGTAATCCGTTGTTTAGGACGAACCAACAATATATTCCGCTATCGTGCCTATGTAACGCCCTCTGCCTGCGATGCCGTACCGGCCCCCACTATTTATACCTCTGTTATTGGCACTTCTTCAATGTCAGTCGCACCCTGCGCTGTCCCCTGATCCTCTAGACCCCTCCGTCGCCCCCTAGAATGCCTCTAACATACATTACGCAACACCGCTCGAATGCTAAGGGCCAGAATGGCTATATAAAATTATATCAATTGCATGGTTTTTATTGTCGAATTACAATTTCAGATTTGGCACCTCCTTTGTTATCTGCCTGCAGCAGTCGAAGGGTTGAGTGAACTTGATGTCAGTACAAAATATCGTCGATTCCTTATATTATTTGTGTATTCGTGGCAAAACAAATCTTCAAGGTCCTGTTTCGACGACGTCCGTGGCGGAACGGGGTAGCTCTCGGACTGCCACGCCGGAGGTTGCGGGTTCGAATCCCGCTAGAGGCAAATGTTCGTATGATGAATATAAATATTTGTACCCAAGTCTTGGATGTTTATACATTTATTTAAGTATGTGTATCCGTTATCTAGTAACCATAGCTCAGGCTCTGCCTGGATAATTGGTGTGAATGTCTGACATATTTCATTTTTTATTTTTTTTGTTTTAATAATTTTTACTACCTATGTATGTAGGTACGTATTAAATTTTCGTTCAGTTAAATGGTTGCACTTGCACACGTGAATTAAATAAAAAAAAATACAACTACTACGTTATTTTTTTGGCATAAAACAATTTACATTGTACTCACAACAGTTTTTTTCGATTTTAATTTCTATGAATATGAACATTTAGATGTAATTTGTAGTGACTGTCAAATATTGTTTGTGCCTTGACTGTATTATGACTAGCAGAAGAAAAACGGGTATAGTGTCAATCTGCGGCTAGACGAGTCGACGATATCATCATGGTTATGGATAAAATCTGGGTGCGAGTGAAACAGGCCTGAGTGGAGTAGCACAAGATAGAGATATGCAGTTAGATGACAGATGACAAGAACTAACGATGCTGACTTAGACTTTAGCAAGGCTTTTGACAGAGTAGACCACATTTGTTGTGGTAGAAACTCTAAGAGCAATGCAAGTGACCTCTGCGAATACCAATGCCTATTATTTAGACATTTACACTGACTGAAGTATTAGCGCAAGAAAGAAAGAAAGAAAGACACCCTGCAGAGAGAATACAAGAACTGACTATGTTGACTTAGGGTTGAACTCCTCAACAACGCACCGTGCTGTTCTTGTCGCGTATCGAGCAGCATCGACGCGGCGGCGCGGCCCGCGGCGCAGCAGGCGGCCTGCTAGCAGCGCCGCGCACGAACACACGCGTCCGCGTGCGGTATGACCTATTCACATCGAACGCAGCGACCTTTCGCATATGTGTTTGCATAGCGTAGAGGGGAGGAGTTTAACCCTTCGACTCTGGCAAGGTTTTTGAAAGAGTCAACAGACCACATTTACTGACCACATCATCATCATCATATCAGCCCTTAGACGTCCACTGTTGGACATAGGCCTGACTACATACAAAATAAAATTTATGTTACAAAAAAAAAGATCACGGTCATAAATTAGCAAACTTTTCCATCCTAACCAGTAAAGCAATCGAAATGTAGAAATAAAAATGCAAGGAACTAATTAATATGTGTGGCTAGATATACATATGTTGTAGTTGTAATTGCAGAAAAGGGCTTGTCGGCGGCACGTATGTGCTGCGCGTAGGCAGCGCACTTCATTGATGTATAAAACGGTTTACTTTATCGATTATCAAACTGCGTATTTCGAGATTACAGATGTAAGCACGACTATTTATAACTGTCGATTGATATGTAACATGTTTGTACGTGGGGAGATGCGTTTGACTGGCTCTTGATGAAAATATCCCGTATGTAGGTAGACTGAGTTCTATCAGTGCTGTTATTTGAACACGAGATAGGTACTAGAATTATAATCCTATATACCTACATTTTATCTGAAATACTATTTTAGTCAATCTCAAAGCCAATCTACTATCTATATGCGATGGTAGTTATAGTTATCTTTATACAGTTTAATAAACACAATCGCGAAACTCCGGATAAATGAGTTCAACCAGGTAATTAAAGACATTTTCAATAGCACAAGTTCTGATAAAACTAATATTTTGAAACTGTGAGCCCATCTGTATGTCTGTTTATTTTATGATCATCACGACATTGTGAGCAGGATGTGACAATGATGGTATTAAGTATAAAAAATAGTACAAAAATTAGTTGAGAATCTTTAGGTATACTATTCACATTAATTATTCAAATTAATTGTAAATTTTAAAAGAGTTACCTATCTATTTCATGCGTGAAGAACTTCATTATTGATACACAAAATAGAAATAAATCACAGCTGGAATGCCTCTATCACACAATAAAATGCATTTGATAAGCATAAATTAAATAAATTATGTATGTTAGTTCTGACATATGATTATATAACTGGTTGTAGGTAAGTACAAATAAGTAAACAACTTCGTGGGTGGTAGCCTAACTCCGTAATTAACAATTCACAATTATAAATTCAAATTCAATTCAATTTTCCGCGCCTCATTTAAATGCAATCAAAGATAAGACTTTATTACAGCTATGAATCAACGTCATAATACTCATAGGAAAGCACGCAAATGAACTTTAGTGACAACGTGATTACAATTAAAATAAAGCCATTAATTGCAATAATTATTGACACAACTACCAGCAAGTACAAGTTGAACGTCCTATAAAATGCGGTACCTACTGCTCCAGTCGGATGATCTCAAAAGGTGCGCGAGCGTCAAAAATTCTTGGATCGCACAATTAAGGTTATCTACAATAAAATCACAATTTAATTGCTTATTAGGGGTAATGAAATCACTTGAACGTCGCCTTAATTGGACAACGCGAACTTTTCCTTTTAAAACGGGTAGGGCGAAACGAAATAGGTACCTTTTCTTTTAGCTAAATGTTAAATCAGTTGTTTGTACTTATATGAAATGTCTGACCCACACGAAATATTGTAAATTATAAGCAGCGTTTGTAAATATAACAAGCTTTTTAGTGCTATTAAGCAGTGTGAAAAAGTCATAACAAAGTTGTTAATTAGGTTGTATTTTTACAAAGTATGAATATTTAGTTTCAAAAAGTAAGAAGCTATTTGTAACTTTACTGCGGTTTATTTTTCATTATAGATAGATTCATTGGTAATAATAAGTTAAGAAATTGTAATGACCGCGCTACTTTAATTTCTTTATAAATATTACAAGTAGGTATATGTATATATGTATTAAATAACACTACAGATATGATACATCTATTGGTGGACGAAGCCTCTCAAAAGAATAGGAGGTTTATATCTAAGCATAACGTTGGGCAGGCGGGTTGATATACATACAAAGACAAAATCAGATTGATTGCCACACCCGCAAAACAACCTAAAAAACCAGCCACCTTTGATTATTGAACCAATAACTAACCTGGACAAAACACAAAACAAAATAAATCAAAGCTATCCTTAACGTAATAAACCAGTAGATATATAATACAAGCACATAAAGGTGACACCCCACTGCAAAGGCTCTACACGAAGGTATCCGAAGGTGAAAATGTCGCCCCACCAGTTGTATATCAAGATCTGTATCTTAGATTTACGCGGCGCGCTCTGACTGCGATTGTATCTCTCAGATTAATGCGCAAGAGTCGCTTATAGGGTTGTCAAAATACATATTTTGTTACCACGGTAAAGATAGCCTCTCAGTATTGTCAGCAATCTAGCAAGTATAAAAATAAAGTAAAAACGAGTTACAATTCTTGATTGCAACCAAAACAAACGATTTATAATCATAATGTTTAGTGCAACGATAATTAAAAGTTACAGGAATTCAGTAAACAACATTTTCAAATTCAAATCTAAGGGCCATTTGTAGCATGATAGGTACTTTTCCACCGTTATGATTACATGTATTTTCACTTAAAGTTTCCGCAGCATAATAATGAACTAGAATACAGATGCATTGGATTAGTCATCCTTCAGTAGTACATATTTTAGAATCAAAACTTCCACCAGATAAACTAAAAATACTTAGGTACTTGTGGGAAAGAGCTCAAGATTAGACACAGCCATCGAAACTTGGAATATATAAAGGGAGTGGTTTCATTCTGCAATCTTTAGTGTCATACTTGTTATAGTTTATGGGTCAGATAGTTTCAGATATTAGGAAAAATAGTAAGTGTGACAGCCCTGAAGACCATGGGCAGTTACGGTCTACAACTACCGTCTGTAAATGACTCTTGTTCTTTACTTTGTTTATTTACCAATGATTTATTTACTTGTAACGTCAAGACTTGATCGTGTCCTCTAGTCTCTATTTCGTAGTGTAGGTACATGAACTAGTATTGTCTTTTCCAAACGGATTTCACTGTTTTCACAGGTTCGTCGTGAATTACGTGGTTAACTTTCTTTTTCTAGTCCCGTATTTGTTATTATAAAATTCAGAACAGTGCGTACTAGCATACTTTACAGCAGGTTTACAGAATGATAATGAAATTCGTCTTGTGCGGCATGTTCTGACAACTCATGTTTGTTTAAATGTTGTAATAATGATTTAGCAGAAGCAGAATTACAGAATTAGGTACCTACATGCTATTTACTACATGTTTTAATACTCTTTATTATTATGAGTCAGTTGCACACACACACACACACACACACACACACACACACACACACACACACATATATATATATATATATATATATATATATATATATATATATATATATATATATATATATATATATATATATATATATATATATATATATATATATATATATATATATATATATCAGCTGCCATAGAAAGTCTGGAAAATTTCGTCCTGTGAGGGATGTATTTCTGTTCACTTATAATAAATCCATAACAATAAATCTAAGGCAATAGAGCTAAGCCGTACTTGAGCCTACACATCCTAATCTAACTATAAAATCGACTAGGAGAATCACTCACGCAAATCTCTGAACTAGGACAATGAACACGATTTCCGTTTCCGCAAACCAGTAGCTCAGCGACTAGGTCAAATATTTAAGTAATTATTTAAATTTATAGACTTACATTTACATATATATAATACTATGTCTACTACATAAATATGAAAGCGAGCGATATTTCTGAATAGAGAGAAATTGATAGTTTTGGGAACTTTGAAACTGATTATGTTAAACAAATTGTAACACTTTTTAACTGGTAACATAGTCGTTTGTATTTTAGTTATCATGTAAACTGGAATCTCAGGTTCCCCGGAACAGACTGTATGGTCTAGTGTGGCAACTCAAATCTGTATTGTCCTGTTAATTTTAATGTTTTCATCCAAATTTTTGTAATTATAATTATTAAGGATTACTATGATTATTAATCTGGTAATTCATACGAAACTGTGTTGTATTGTTTTGTATGAGTGCCGGTACAATTCAGAGCTCAAGTTACATGCCGCCATCTGTTAATATCTATAAATATATTGACATTTTTAGAAATACTGAAATTCCACTTATCCGCAGATTAGTAAAACTTAAATGTAGTGAGCTTATGCAATAATTTCCTTAACAACATTTAACGCTGTTTGAAACGACAGTAAATTACCTCCAAGCCTGTCGCCAGCTTCCTCGTACGTGTGTAATGCGCGCTCTGGTCAGTGAGCCAATTTGTTTTTATTGAGACTACCCTCGAGTTATGCAAACCCGCAGGAAAACGCTGAGCCCGCTGTAAACAAACTTAAAACGTCACCCGTTAGACATGACCCCTCTCTCTCAATCACGGCTTTGCTTTTGTTACAAACACGACAGGTCGTGGTGTATTGGTCGAGGTTGCCAGGTCTACCTTTAATCTGGACGCGAATGTTTTCACAAGCGCCTGCGTTCGGTCTCCGCCGAGACGTGTGTAAACAATACTCAACGTTAATAAAGATATAAATTGTATGCGTTTCATTTAATCCCTTTGAGAGCAATCGACACCTATAACATATTATGAAAGAGCCTGTTATCGCTGGGAGCAGGCGTTCATACATAACATATGGACTTTCGGACTTCGCCTTGTTGTTTACGCTAGAAACAAACGTCAGATCAAACTTCCAACACTTCGATCCTGAGCAAACTTTTGCTAACTATCAATAAAGCTGGTGATTTATTCAATCTCTATAGATTTTAACTAATGTAACGTCAATATTTACTGTAATAAACTGTCTAGAACATTAGCGTTAGTGACGTTTGTTCTAATAAATAGCGGAATAATATAAATTCGTACTAGCTGGCAGGCGATATTCCAGTCAATATTAACATAGCGTCGACATTACCGAAGCAAACCAACAAGCTTGAAAAGTTCGTCGGACTTTTGAACAATGCCTCCACAAGAAGCTGTGTTGAGTCATATTACTGAGTGAAATTCGGTTTGTATAAAATTTGCGTATAAGAAACTGTAGAAATAGAATAGGTTTCATCATGTTATTATTGTCTCCACTGCAGGAGCACAACCCTCTCTCATCTGCTGGAGACAGACGGAGGATTTGGCCTACACTCCCCGCGCTGGCCAGACGGATTGGGGAGGCAGAATAGGTTTGCATCTAATTAATTATAAATCTTTTACAGCATGACAGCACTTACGAAAATGAAAACACTACTACTGCCTTAACTGCAACTACAACTTTTTAACTTCAACCATCCGCTTTTTATGCTAACTTATTCGCATTATTAGTCATGCCAGTTGTAAAACAATCAATGGACGTCCAAGTGTAGCATAAAATGTGTCTTATGAAGTTTGTAATCATTGTATAGGTAAGCTGTAGCTGTTTGATAAAAATTTGGTTACGTTAAGATTTACGTTTAGTTAAGGGAAAGGTGTTGCACATGACTGCAACTGTTCTCAATTTATCGGGGCAACGAGTTACACATTTATCCTAGTATATCGCCTAGTAAAACCGTTTATTGATCGGCGCTAAGCAAGAAGAGGGAGACAGGGAATCTAAAATTCTGATTGGTTGTCGTGTCTGTCGAACACAGTGTTACATACCAAACAACTACGATCTTTTAAACTGTTTGTTTGAAAAAGTGCCAAGAAGTGATAACTCGATGTTGCCTCAAATTATATGAGGGCCATATTACATAGAAGAGAGAGTCGAAGATAGTGATAATTACAGATTGCTTGGGCGACGTATCCCTATAATATAAAATGAAATGCCTATCGGTATACGTCGGCAAGATTACAAACTTAAGTTCGCGAAAGAATATAGGGAATACCTTCTCGGGAACTGTGACTTACCCTGAGCGCAAGCCACATAGATACATGTAGCAGACTAGCTTTATATTAATTGATAAGATTACATATGATTTTGTGTGAGATCTCAGTCAAACTGAGAAATCAGTTTTGTGGGGCTTTACTGTAATTTGTATTAATATTTTAAATAAAAGATTTTTATTATTATTTTTAATGGTTGGGACAGAGCCGGAAAGTGAACAGCACAGTAGCTTTTTAACGGTTAGTAGAATAAGATGATGAAAACGCCAACGTAGTACAAATACCATGTGAGAAATTCTTTAAGTAGCATAGATAGGTACATCTAAAACTCATGTTGTCGAGATTTATGCAGTATTTAATTTAGTCAGATATGGATTAAATTTACCTACAACTAGGTAATTAAATTTTTCGTTACAAGCTTTATAAACAAGCTGTAAAGGCGTTTACTAGGCCGATTTAAATACTAGCCATATGTTTACTTTTAAAATAAACTGTGTTAATGTATATATATACATTTTATAAAGAATTCGTAAAAGACCAACTAATAATAAAAAATATAATCCTACCATAATATAGCAGTTGTAAAGACGTTTATGGCACACTTATAGGATAATTATAGAAGCACTGGGAAATTTGTGTCACTTAGCAAAATATTATAACAAAACGATAGATTTCGATATCCCACCTATTGGTAAGTAGCCAACATCAATCAGCGCAGAAACGTGGACACTAAATACTGGAATTAATCCAGACGTTTAAAGTTGCTCAACGAGCTAATAAGTCCCAAGATTTTATTTAAAACTCGTCACTTTTTCTCTAAAAACTGTGTTCTACTTTCGTAATTTTAACTTCGAATTTTTATATTTCTGGGGTCAAAGTTTGTCAGAGTAATTAGGACATGTAAATTTCACGCATTAACTATTCATATAAAACATAAATCTAATATCTAACTGCAACGTATTACAAATTATGGATAGAATAATAAATTACAAAACAATATGTTAACTAAGTATCCTGTCAATGCTATTAAATTATTGATTTATTCATAAGTCCGAGGTAAATACAGCATTTTAAGTAGAGGTGGATCTTTTTATGGTGTGAACTATTGAGTAAAGTTAGCAACGCAAGGTAAAAACGGGTGTCTTTATGTATGTTGCACAAGTACTTAGATAGACGAGTAAACTCAAACTAAATCTATTCAGAGAATTTATTTTAAGAGCTGAGCTTATTTTGCTTTAAGATATCCGATAAAAACTGACGATGATGCACCAGGGATGGGCAGCAGCGTTCTTCTATGTATATTAAGATCATTACTTCGATCACCAATCCGTCTGCCAAGCGTGGTGATTATGGCAAATGCCCCAATGTAAAGCCCACCAAAAGAGTCATTCTATTGGGGAGGCTTGTGTTCAGCAGTGGACGGTATACCTTATAGGTTGATGACGAATAAAAGAAGTGATCCAAAAATCATGGAAAATATAAACAAAAAATAAAAGGCTATTAACGCAATCACAACTAATGTAATAAGAGACGTTAGTGACTCATCTAATAATTAACTCTATTTAAACATTATGCTAAGTTTTAGCAAATTGAAATTATTTTTAATGTAAGTAATCGATAAAAGCTTGCCTTTGTTGTTTAAAGATACTCAGAATTTTAGTCAATCCAATTTCCTGGCTGTACTCGGCAAGAGCCTGTGATAAATGTAAACACTATTACCGCTGCAAAAAGGTTCGAATTATTAAGTATTCTGTGCCAGTGCATCTATTGTTTTAAATAATAATGCATCCGTTACAAGTTGCAACGCGTTTTGTGTAAAAAATATCTTATTTAGCAATACGTAACGTATATAACTTCTCGTCGATCGACAGGTAATAAAGTTTACCTTTTATGTGAACAGGATACGAATTAAAATTACTAAGTGACGTGTTTTCCCCATTAGTTTCACCTTCACATACTGCCGCCGTATAGGTAAAGGTAGGATGTTATTCTTGAAATAGGTAGTAGACGAACTCTTGCAAATGGATATCATAATAGTTTTTGTGCTATATCTTTGTAAGTTTTATTATTTTGATGTACCTACTTAAGTTTAATTAATAAAAAATGCCTTTCTGCTAAACTGATAGTAGGTATATTATTACTTTTGTATTCCGAGTATTGTAGGTAAAGATTACAACTTTAGTCTGGCCAGCGCGGGGAGTGTAGGTAGGCCAAATCCTCCTTCTGTCTCCGGAAGATGAGAGAGCGTGCTCCTGCAGTGGAGACAAAAATAACCTGATGATGATTACAACTTAGAACTTCATTAGATCATCGATACCTAGTCTGATGATAACTTACTTTGCATAAAGCCATTCAGATACCTAGCAGTAGATTATTTATAGTCGTCCCAATTCTTCAAACTTCAAAGAAATACATAGAATTACTATATAGTATGGGTATGGGTAACTAATTCCATGAAAATGTTCTAAGACACACTGCGGAAACGTGTGTTGGTTATTAAATTAAATTACACTTACATTAAACATTCCACGAAAGCATACGTCTACTCAGATATTTCAATATCACAGTATAGGACGAATATACAAAATACACTTTTATATTAGTTACGTAATATACGTCTTAAAATAACAGGCTTCATTCATAGAGCTAATAAAAATGGAACTATACCAGACAAACTCTTTGAGAACTCACTGAGTGAGAAACAGGTGTTTCTAATATGTAAATCAAAATCACGTGTATTTTTTAAAGAAATGCCACTACATTGCAGACAGCCATCAATTTGAAAAACAATGTCTTATAGCGATGAAGCTGGCCACGTATAATTGTCTTTTGTCACCATCCAGGTGACTATAGATTGAAATTATTTGTTTGCATGTGATTACACTTGATACTCCTAACCATTCACAACGGAACACGGTAAGGCGGTTACGGTATATTTATTCAAAAGGGCATTGCTACCTTTACCAGCCTTTGAAGCTTCACAAGCATGGGGGTTAGCTTAGAAGGTGCTCATGGAAGCTGCAAACGGTCTACAGGCGCCAAGGCTGCCGCCGTTACAGTGTTGCTGAAGAAGTGTAGATTATGTGGTATGGCTGCGACTGCAGTGGGGAACTCCGTCCTTGCTCTAGCAAGATAGAAGTGCCGATGGTGTACTGAGTGTAGGGTGGGAGGAAGGGACTATGCGCAACGTCTACCGAGATGGCGTCATCGAGGTCACCGTGCACATGTTTTGGAAGACAGAAGGCAAAAATAAAGATTGAATGAAAAGCAAATAACGAAAATACATCGAGGAAAACTAGTTATACAAAAACAATCTACTAGACTTAATTGCCAGTTAAACATTTATTAAGTACATTTTTTTTATAATTTATATCTTATTGAAATCATATTCACAGAGTGACATTTCATAAAGGATACCTCAGACACAAAAGAACCTATAATAAAAAACCTAACCAGTTTTTAATTATTTATTAGGTAGTTAGAATTTCTTTAGTCATATGACATGGAAGACACTACAGATAAGGTATGGGAATTATATTAGAATTATACACATAATTTGAGCTGAACATAATATTATTTCGGTTAATAACCGAATTTTAAATATGCCTCAGCTCACTCACCGAATATATATGTCGCAGGCCAATCTTAAATTCAGGCAGATCATGATGCGTCTAGTATCATCGTGATCTGGTGCAATTCATGAAGTACCTGAATAACGCTTAGCCATATCCTGAAAAGGTTGATTTGCAACCAGGCATATCGATCGAAGACGAACGTTCAGCGATCTGCCTTACTACTCAATTAGGCATAATTATCATGATAAAGCTTAGCATATTGAAGAATACTTGTAATTTACATCACCAGAGGCGCTGGCAGCGCTTTCTTTACGTTTGCGTGTCATGGCGTCTAACGATAAAAGCGAGATTGTGAGTATAAAATGTACAAATATTATTGAGGTTCAGCTCTAACTTATTGTACTAAAATATGGTAAATATTAATAATTTGGTCTAAATGCATTCTAAGATGACCGCCACGTCAGTCACTTCTAATATTTTTTGTATATTGGTTGGCTTATGTTTCAGACTTATTGACTTTGAATAATAATTTCAATATGTAATACTAATTTCCTGTCATTTAATTTAGTTCTATAAACGTGACTAAAGTTCAGGACAAGTATTTCTACATATTTAACTAAAACATTCTAGAAACGATATGGTTAAACGTGGTTAGCCAAATCGACAAACGATGAGTGTCGAAAACGATGGGCCTGATATAAGTCAGGCACATCATGAAATGGCGCCAGGTCTCGATGTGTCTATAGGCGCAATATGGTCTGCCTGATTTTATGGACGGCCTGCAACATATACATGATCCGCGTGCATAACTCACGCATTGCAAATCAAATCAGTCGTCGCAGTGTAGAGTTCGACAAACCTGCATAGTTATTCCGCGTGGCAAAAAAACTGTGTTACGTAGAGGCCTTAAAATAGCTAAACAACAATTGCAACCTTGAACGACAAAACTGTGCGAGCTATTGTGTTCTAGGCCATACTGTTGTTTCTATCGAATTGATATACCAAGTTAGCAGCGTGAGTGGGACAGCGATAAACCGTGTCGCAAATAAAATGTGGCATTGACATTTCATTTTTAAAGTAGCGTAGATACGCTCGCGTTACAAAATAAAACGTTCTCGTCTCTAGTAAGTCGCCATCGCCATATTTATTATCTTGTACTACGACGCGTAAAAGTAACAAAATAGAAGAGCTCGGAGCGATAAGCTATGTAAGGGCAAAATATCTTTACTTTGCATGTTTTCAAATAAGTCGACTTGACTACAACAATGCAATGATTACTTCGCGAAATTGGGTGTTTTAACATTTACCGTAGTCAATTAAGACCAGAAAATACGAGTACTATTGAAAAATATACTAAAGTCATAGGTTCAAGACAAAGGACATATGGAATACAATTTTTCTTCTTCAAAATAACTATCAATAAATCAAGTATTGTTTCAACTCCTTCCTTTTTTTAAGTGACTCAAAAAATCGTTCCAGGCAATGCACAGATGTTGAACCAGCTGTTTCTATGACAGTCACGTTTACGAATCTGGCAGAGTGTTACTATACTACCACGGGCTGGCTCGTTAAATTTTTATTGCCACAAGGTCGCCACTTTATGGTCAATTCTCAACAGTTATTGTTCGCGGACAAACTTTTTTTACAACACTAGCGTCAATCACTTTATAACGGTGGAGTTACGATTGACAGTGATTAGGTCCAAATTGTTATTGCGCTATAAAATGCCTTTTATAAACTCCCGAAAGCGTTATAATATGTTTTGTTTGGCATAAGATCAACGTAATATATTGATGATAAAGGCAGTAAAGAGGCAATACCCTGTCCGATAAGTAATAACGCAAATAAATTATTGAGTTTGACATCTTTTTAAGCAACTGGCAGCCAAACTATAAAATGCCATCAAACATTTTCAGCATTACTTATCGACATAATATAACAATTAATTTCAAAAATTAACAATACATATCATAAAAGTAACAGATGATGTATAGTTACCAAATGTCAAAATTGGACTGACATATTAAGGAGGAAATAAGGACCAAATGCACTCTAATTCCGTCAATCAGAACTAAAGACATAAATGACCAAGATAGGAATATTCATAGAACGTACTTGTTGGTCAATATCATCCATCAGTTAATCCAACATTCAAATTTATTTAATATTTATTTCAAAACGTAAGCATAAAAGTTAATACGTACCTACTTGCAGTCATATAATAAGGCCCTAACTCTTCCATGCCAAAAACACCATATGATAACAAATGATGTTTTGACTGCGATTTCGGCGATATCGACTTACGTCGAACGGCCACAAAATGCCTGTAATAAAGCAATTTGCGATCGTGCCAACAAAACAATGGGCCCCGTTCTAAGCTCGCTTTAAAAGCTTTCGACACCGTGATTTAAAACCCTTTGAGTTATACCTTATTTGTAAACACGTTGCAAGCACAAAGGCGCGCTAGTTTCAACAAAAACAGAATTTGCACAACCCCATTGCCGTACACCCTTTGTTTAATCTCAATGGTTACTTTTTCGCAAAAAGTTGGTGAAAGTCAGTGGCTTGTCTGTTGCGAATGCCTTTTTCTGAAGTTCTTAAGGATTTACAAGCAACCCTTGCTTTTTACCTTAATGTCTGGTTTATGGAATAGTGACCCAATATGGCATGTATTTTGTTCTTGGAGAAAGTTTGCGAATTGTTTAAACTTTTATTGTCACTTCTAAAAAATACACAATAACAATTGAAGAGTTTGTTGCTGTTGCAAAAAATGCACACCCAATGTTCAAAAAGTTTGGAATAAGATTAAAGAACAGAGAATACACACATAAGAAATATTTGATATATTTCCGTAGATTGAAAATTGATTCTGTGAGCCATTAAAATTATAAGATGGAATTTAAAATTTCTAAGTTTTTAAACTCAAAGTAAAAAAATCAGTTTTAAGAGTCAACTTCAAAATTAATAGCACAGTATTTAAATTTTTTATTAGACAACAGATATGATATTTATGAATATGTATATGTAGGTATGTATGTACCCTTTTTAAAACCCAACGTCTAATAAAAATTCATTGATTTTAATTTAATATAAGTTTGGGCCGAAATTTTGGAGCTGACTGTATTACTGTATCTCGGAAGCCCAAGAGACCGTGAACTATTAGCTTCGGAAGAGATAAGGAAAACGGTGAAGTAACTGCCAATCCAGTAATTGGAGAGGCTGTGTAAGGCCTCATTCGTGCGAACGTTTTTTCGCACTCTTTTGAGAACATCCTTGAATGTAAAATGCTCGGCACTTTTAAGCGCGCGTTGCGAAATCAAACACGAAAAGACACATATTCAATTAAGACATCAAAAAAGCGTTCATTCGAATGAGTCTTTAAGCTGTGCTCTGACAGAATGAAGTAAATACAAAACTGTGTTTTGACAGCATAAAGTAAACAAAGTCATTGCAATTAATGATTCGACGAAGCGTATCAAATGAATAATTGCAACAAAACTGTACGGAAGGCATTTATTATAGGTTTTCTGAGCTTTGCACACGTGCGATAAACATAATAGGTAAATTAAATATTTAAAAAAATATAATCTCTGAACCTCAAGCGTTCTGAGCCTATGAGTAAGCTATTGGCAGTCACATTATTGTATATCCTGGGTCTGAATTAATGAATAATTTTAATTTATTGAAAATTAAAATCCATGTGAGTCACATAAGCAGTCACTGTTACAATAATTAAAATAAAGATTTTACTAAATGAAAATTAATCTCAAAATATGCCTAATTAATTAATATTCATGTTGAAGAACACAAAATATAATAATATCTTTAAGATAAAAATTCAGTACAAAGATATTCATTAAGTAATATTAATGTTATAAAGGAGATAATTATCAATATGTAGACTGATTCATTAAGAGCACTTAATGCTCGGTGAGCTTTTTGCACTTTATATAGGCATAGGCAAAAAAAAAAAACTTTACAACCCTAAAAAAACATTAACATATTTTAGTGACTGAATTTAGGAGTAGTTTACAATTTGAAGTTAATTTCATCTTAAAAACAAATCATATTTTTGTTAGCTCAATGTGAATTCTCAATGAAATGTGACGTCATTACCCCGCGGAAGTTACATCGATGACATGATTAGTATGGGTGCTCGTAGGTGTGATATAGTCGCCTACGCACTGTGTATCATATAGTATCAACTCCATCTGTAATAATGTTGCTGTCCTGGTTTTTATCAAAGTAGAGTTGTAGTTCATTGAGGCACTGTCACTAACATTGATATCTTTTATTCAATATAAGTATGTATTATTGTTAATGTGTGACTTGTAGGTGTAGATGCTAGCATATTTACTCTCTGTGTCATTGTTTCACGTATAAAATGGGATGTATGTACTCTTTGATGTTCATTAAGATTTTTAGAGCGGTATGGTTTCAAAGGGAAATATGATAATGTTACATATTTTTCAGTAGAAAAATACTGCCAATGCATATTAACTATGTCCTTTTTACAATACACATATATAACTTGATTCTGATAGCAAAAACATATTTTTAACTATAAAATGAACAATTCTTACTTCAGATTGTATTAAAAAACCGATCCGTTACGGCTTTAATTTATTTCATAGGAGTGTTTTAGAGCGTGCGTTCTAAACTACCTAGTTCCATGGTCTTTGATTACAGTAAAGGACGTACATCGCACATGTGCAATAGCTCTTAATCTAAAGATACTTAAAACTAAAAGAAAATAAATTTGAAACGATAAATACCATTGAACTCACCGCAGACCACGCGGTCGAAGGGGCTCATCCAATCTGGAAATGGAAAATCTATTATCAATCGTATTGAAAGTTCATTGTTTTGGCAAATTGCATGCGTAATATACAATAATACACATAGATGACTAATATAAAACAAACTACTACATAATTTAAAAAGTACAACTAAGTAAGACGTACTTCTACTCTATTAATGAAGAAGAAAAACAAACAATTGAGACACAAATCACACAAATCAACTGAGATGGGTACATACAGCATAAAATACTGAACATATCTACCTACAAATAAATAGACAAGTATATATATATAGCTAATTATGGTTAAAGTAATGACCGCAAATGAAAATTAAGTTGAAAAGTAAAATAATATTTTTTGAAAAATATAATTTTTCGTTACTCATACTCCGAAAGTAGGTCTGAAGTTGCCTGAGCCTGAGGAGCAGGTTGAAAGTAATTTCAGGGTATCAAATTATAAGAAAAACTAGTTCTATTTTCACATTTCTATTGATCCATGTTCCAACTTTCTATACAGCCACTCAATTACAGCGCGAAGTAAAATCGAAATAACATAAAGTTAAGTATTACCTAATTAAAGAATATATTTTACTTTCAACTACTCGTATTTCTTTAAAATTACATTGTTCTTAATATTTAAAAAAAATTTAATAATGGAAATGAAAAATAATAGCTGAATAGCTGGCCGGCCACAGAAAATAAAAAAACAGTATAGGCGGAAAAGCGGCAATGACTTTAAATAAATATCTCACCTATGTCCAGAAGTGGACGTCTAAAGGCTGACATGATAAATATCTCACCAAAATTGTTGATTAATGTAAAATTAAATTCACTTATTTTTTCTTTAGCTAATTCATGTTTTTATTTTTAATTTCCTTGTCTTCGTAATGAAAAAGCATAGTGTTTATTTCGGATTAAAGACTTATTTAGTCCTTTAGGACTATTGGCGACCATTATGTTATTAAATACCTATAACTTAAGAAATAGGTAATTTTCTTTTTATTCTATAGCTATAGCAACGATTACTTCCCTTATACACAACGTAATTAAATGAAACTTTGTAGTTAAAATAAACTAAACTAAAAAGTCTAGAATTATCTAATCCAGGCCATAGAGACGTACAAGTTAATTAAAATTTTATAACCCATGTAAGCTTCTCTATTGTCAGCAAACAATAAAATGCTATAAAACGCTAATACACATACAGTAATGAAATAAAAAGTATTCACAGAAAAATGGCAACTAAGTATGTGAAGATGGAAACGATTACAGTTATACAATGAGTCATTAAAATAAGTTTTTGTTGAGAATTAGTAGCAGTTATCAATTAAAAACCTATTTCTTAGGTTAATTATACCAACTAAATGAGAAACAATGTAAACAATTTAATCAGATTCAATCTTAGCTTCATATTTTCCTTACTGAATTACCATTTTAATCCAAGAGTCAGTGAGCGGTAAGTTCTTCTGTGCTTAGCATGGACGTATTAACCAATGGACGCCAAATGTTACATTTCTTGCCTGTACTCTCTCTGCCACGAACCAGGAACTTTGGCTGGTTGTTATTTTTTTGTCTGTCTGGCGGATATGCTCAAATAAATAATATATATATACGGGTTTTTTTTTGTAAATGAGCAGTAAAGTGTTGCGAATCTTATAGTGATATAACAAGCAATGTTTTAGTTCATATAAGTATACATTTTATTCCATTTACTTTGCTAGTTTTATAAAATCAAAACTATTGAAAAATAAAAACAATTTAATCTGTCTATGGTAAATAACTCAATTGTCTATACACACAGTTGTAACCAAAAGGTTTCATTCGTTCGAGTCAAAGCGTCAAATTTATCGTAATTAGACAGTGACAACGCTTAATATAACACAGTTAAACATACAGAGACCTTTGTACACAGTTTAATTCCTATTTTATTATTTTTGTTGTTGTTATTTTTGGTACAATAAAGCGTTTACATACATACATACATACATACATACATACATACATACATACATACATACAACGCTCCATGCGAAAGTAGTGCAACAATAGATCACACAACTTCGTGTGCGCAGAATAGGACAAGGATAATTACGATAGTGTGTATTTATTACGTTAAAGTTAGCATTGTGTGTAGTTCTTCCCCTTCGAGAGATAGTTGACCGTGATTTCATACTTCATCGCGTACATCTCGCGTCCATTGGTTAATACGTTCATGGTTCTTAGTAATGCTGAATCGTACGAAGTATTTATATATACTTATAACGTAAAACGAGGCTCTTTAAAATTACTAAACAATACATTTATTTGTTAAACAAATGGATGAATTGCATTACAGCATTATTGGAGAAAAATACATATTTTCTTTATTTTATAGGGTTTGCGCCATCACTGAGTAAATACTCATTTACTTTAGGTGTTTGTCATCAAAATTTAGTTAAAAATGTATCGTATGTAAATTTTAATCAAATTAAGTACATACATTGTTATTTTAAAAACATTAACTCTTAATGAGTTTACCAATCGGAAACGTTTAACTGTAATGAATGAGTGAAATCGTTAATTAAACGAAAAGTGCATACAGACAGAGTAAGAATTCGAGTATTCGAACCCCGATACGATATATCGATACATCCTCCTGGGTACACAACTCATTCGGAGAGATAACTAACAGGGCATTGGGTTAAGGCACAGATAACAAAAAAAAAATGTCAAACCTCTCGAAGCGGACGTACCTATACTTAAAAAAGCTAAGAGTGCCGTACGTATCAGCATCAGCCTCGTTTCTCATGAGAAAGATAATGATTTCTTATGGAGGCTTTTATAGTTTTTGGAAGTGTTGCAACAATGTTAACGTAAAGTCATAAATTAGTAGGATAAGGTGTCAAGTCAAAACTGCGCTTTGGTTTTTGAATCACAAGTTTAATTTAAATATTTTGTAGTATTTCTGTAAATTAATGTTAAATGTGTTCAAATATTTATAATGATTAAATAATGAGTATAAATGTCTGCAATTATTAAATATAAAATATATTTTTTTTTCCGTTTCTTAGAGGTATTATGTTACTACTGTGATAGATTGACAATGAAAATGCAGATTTAAAATTATAAAATATTGTGTGGGCCAAGTGGGAATAAGGTTCCCGCATGGAGTATTCCATTCCATATTCATACAATGCCAACGAGCAAAGTCTTAATTTTTTTTTTATAAATTAAATACATATTCCATTTTTATCAATGTCAGCCATCTCTTGGGAAAATTTGTATTGTATTATGTCATCTTTGTCATGTTTAAGCGAGACCTGTGTTTTGTTTTTGTCGTCTGACTACACAAGTATTGTATCTTTAAGTATTAGGTACTGTTTTCGAGATAGGTACCTACCTACCTACAGCCCAAAACAAGTACTAAAATATCACTACACAATTTCCATCTCTGAAGACATAGGCAGAGCTAGAGGCCTCTGATAGACAGGTAAATAAAATATGACGCAGTATTAGGGCTTTGTTTGAGTCATTGGGTACGAAACCCTAAAAAGCAAGCATAGCCTAATCAGGAATCCTAACAAATGACCTACTCAACCTAATCTGGTATACGTTTTTTACAGAATGAAGTGGCAAACGCGGGGAATGTCCACCTGATGGTAAGTGGCCACTGTCGTCCAATAACATGAAGCCTAAAACCAATAAGTACAATACACTTATAAAGTCAAAAGTTTTATCTATAGAGGTGACGTGGAATGACGCGATAAACATTTAAAACCAGTTACAGATAACTCCGGCGAATTTAATTGGCCGAAATAGGTAGGTAATTATTTTTATTGAGTGTTTTATGTCTTTTAAATCATTTGTTTCGTTTATATATGGCCGACCATGCTTTTATTTTCTAAACATTTGCATACTTTTAATGGTTTTAGATAGCTTTTCGGTTGATAATCAAAACTGCTGATTTTATATTTATTTAACAGATGGAATCATATATCAACAACAGTATTAATTCTTATCTACATTTTAGAACCGTTAGTGGAATAATATACAAGCATAGATTAAGTACGAGTGAGAGGGTTTCCCTACTTTTAAATGAACTGTAAGTTTAAATTTTGTAGAATTAATTAGGTATAGCAACACACCTCCGTAGTATGTTTTCAATTATTATCATTATTATCATTATTATTTATATTAAGTATTTTGTAGGTATATAGTTTAATTTAATTGAACTATAAATTACACGGATACATTATAACATTAAATTATAAATGAAATAGGTATTTCAACGCGCGGCACTGGGACAGGGACGCATTCCCTCTCATCGCCATTCTCCTTATGCTTGAGCTGCCAGCTCTACGGTGTCCGGTACGATATGTATGTAATATGTATCATAGTACTAACTGCTAAGTTATCTGAGAGCAACAATTCAACTACTCTCTCACAATAAAATCAATTGTTCTCTCTGGCAAAAGTCAATTTCGCAACATAATTCTGTCAATTTGTGACATGCTTCCAGTTCGTTCAGTTAACATTTTATAAATAACTGCCCAGTTGCTGTCGCTATCTCTCGCTATTATTCGCTGGGATTGAATGTTTAATAAAATTTTCAGTTGTTTGACTCATTTGTCTGGTACTGCGATCAAAGAATACTAAAATATTACTACGTAGAGAAGCGTTACTCGCCCCCCCCCCCCCTAGTTTAACGTCGCCCGCAAAAGAGAGCACGACTGGCAGCACATACTACTAGACTGTCACCGCCCACCGGTACAAAGTTACTACCTCAGCGCTCTATCGACAGGCGCCGAGAGTTCGCGTTTTAAGCCAGAGAGAGAAGCACTTTTACGTTCTTTTTGACTTCGATGTTGCCGTATAATGTTGTCCCTCTCTCGATCGACAACTATGTTCGCATGCTCGGTGCAGCTCAGCTGCCCTACAGTAATTGTACGGACAGACTGGTGCTCCTGGAGTAGGAGTTCCAGGGGTGTGCTGTAATTATTTGTGTACAAGGTGAATGTTGTCTTGTTTGACTAAGATGTAATAATGTGTGAAATTAACAAGAAATCCGAACCAAGTTGTAACTCTATTAAAAATAAAAAATGTAGCTGAGACTTCAAAATAAGTGCCTATACACATAATATGGTTATCTGCTCGATACATAAGCAATGACACCTTAACATTTTTGCCCGTCTGTTTGTTGTGGATAATGTCATATGCAATTGCATTTGTGCCTACAAAACTCTATGATTAGCTACAAACGCCGCCATATTTATAAACGTTTGCCACGCGCTTTGACACGCGCACACATTCACGATTAAGAGTGCGACTACCCCGGTTCACCTTATTACAATACAATTTGAAACTGAAATTTAATTTACTTTGACATTTCCTATGATTGAAAAATTAAGTCGTAATTGAAATTCATTGTTCAATAAATTCAATGTTCATTGGTCAATAATAACTATAATCTGTTTGAGTACGTAGGTATCTATTTAATAAATAAATAAAAAATAACATGTAAAGTTTTGTTATGATATGATGTATGTATGTATGTATGTATGTATGTATGTATGTATGTATGTATGTATGTATGTATGTATGTATGTATGTATGTATGTATGTAAGAATATTTATAGATCAAAACAAACAGCAATACCTATATCCAAACACAGTATGCTCATCGATTTATTTAGGAGAATATATAAAATAAACATTGATTCATATTAATTTCATTCAAACTAACTTTTTAAGTATAGAATTTAAATGTAAAACGCTGTTATACTATCAAATTGTTGTAGAATATTGTGCGTTACGACGAATAACTGTCTGCGCACTGACACGTCCGCCATTTTAGCTTTGAGTGCGCGCGCGACGCAAGCGCCGCCACCTGCTTAGCTATTTTCGTCCCAGCCGAGACAGATTTTTGCCTCCATCGCCCCGGACGTTTTTATAATCTAACATTAGCAACAAATCACGAAAATAGTCGTTTCCTAAACAAAAACAAGTCGATTATAGGTCATTTCATATAATTTCACTGAGCTACGACGCTCTTACGACTCTACATCGGCTTTGATTATGAGGTTCTTTAGCATGTCGACTATATTAATTGCAGACATATGCCAGGAACGTCGGCCCGCTTCTAGACGAAAGAATCTTTTTGATTCACACGTTTTTTTAATGCGGCTAAAGTTATTTTTACAAACAAACCATTCGTCTACTTTTTTAGAGTTCTGTGTTATTTTGTTGTTCAAAACGTTACGTTTAGTTAACCAATATACTTCTTACTATTTATCAATTCAATCAAATCTTTTGTATTTCCTATTGTGTTTATTATTTATGAGTTTAAGTACCTATTTACAATAACTAAAAGTATCGAACTTTTCACATAATTGCATGTTTCATTATGCATTTCCTATATAATTATTTTAGAAAGATGTTTTATTCAAAAACTTAATGTAAGGACTTACATATAGAATATATTTGAATAATGTAACGATTTAAATTGAAGAAATTAATTACAAAATTAATTTAGGTCGGTAGGTATGCGGAATGTGGAGGAAGCAATAAAATTATCAATGGGATATATTTTATTGTATCCATTTGTGGAAAATTGTTTTCAATTTCAATGTGACTTTTAGTTTTGGCAAAAATAACTGATGTAGGAAAATAAAAGGTTAACTAGTGAATCATATGTGGATATTATTAGATTATTTTATTCTTCATTTTATACAATGTTAATTTCTACTTAAAATTTTGTGGGTAGTAGATCTGCAATGTAGGTAGGTAAGTACCTAATTATATTTTTGGCACGGAAATATGGCCTGTAAAGTCTGTGATTTGGACGTAACATTATATAAGTTATATTACACGTTACATTAAAATTCAAATTGTGTTTTTATTGTGGTTCTAATGATTAATGTTAGTCATTTATAAAAGATAACGTACATATGTAGTACATAAATAATAGTGAATTTTTGCAGAACCCTCCATGTAAAATATTATTTTTTCATGATAAGTGTATTTTCGTTAAATTTCTTGTTAAAATTGACTCATTAGCATAACCTATTGCCAAATTAATTGCTGATAGTGGGAAATCGATAAGTTAAAAAATACAGCTTTACAATATTTTGTTATATTACGATATACGATGACGATTTCAAAGGAGACAATGTGATTTTAGAAAATGATTACTAAATTATAAATAAACCTTTGTGTAGAGGAAATATTTTATGCGTTATACTATGAGTTTATGATGAGTCCATTATTATTAGTTGATTAAAATTTCTTAGTCCTATGTTAAGGAAGCTAGGAGTAAAGTGGCTGAATGCTTATTTTGTATGAAGAAGTAAATCACGAGACTGTAAAACTTCGAATAAAGAATAATTGTACTATTGTATGCTAAACGTACAGGCAGTTTAGTGCCAGTAATGGATTGCCATTTTTGGATACTAAGTGGACCCCACAGAAGTTAGTCGTAAATACGTAGGTAATAAAATTGTTCATCTAGAATGGTTCCATAAATTAATTTGTGACCTAGGTTAGGTCTTTTCTCTATTAATATTGGTTTATGACAAGAATTTGCTTGGCTATTAACTTTTAAATCTTTATACAAAATTACTGACAATCATATCTTAACAATTTTAAAATACCTGACATAGCTAGATGAATTCCTTGTATTCAAAGTATATGAAAGTTTTTTTATAACGTAAAAACGTTATAACGTTAACATTAACATTAACTTTTATAACGTTAAGTAGGTACCTATACAAATATGACCGGTGTATCGGTCCTAGATGCGAGGCGTATTGTATTGTGTGTTATTCACATTATACATACCTAAAGATAAATACCTACATTTGACAATTCATTAAAACCAAAAACATCACTAAAATACTTAGTTAGGTTTATTTGTTACATAGGGTGAAACATCTATATTTATAACAGTACTAGACTTATATAATATACCTACAGTATGTTATATTTATAAGTCTCAACATATTGTATCCGTGCCCGCCCAAGCGTGGCTAGGACCGTCGGCGGGCGGCGCGCGGCGGCTAGGGCGGACCGACGCAACTGTGTTTTACGATTTCTACTTATTGTTTTACAGCCTTTTTACTATGAGAACTGAAACACTGTTATAGAAAAATGTATTATGTTTTTATTTACCTACATTACGAAGGTATTAATGTAGGTGTAATAATGTTTACTTAACTTTTATGAGTAAGATATCATAATATCGTAACGATAGGCCCATTTAAATAGAACTTGATTTATGATTAATACTATTATATGTAAACAATTTTGGGTAAGTTTAAAAACAAAACAGAAACAGTTAACATTATTCCCGCTACTATGCTAAAATACCAACAATATGTTCAAATTAATTGATAAATTGGTGTTTAGTTAATGTTTATAATGTTAATGGTACCTAATGTCAATATAAGTAATAATGATCTGTTTTATTATGTTTATATTACAAAGTTGAAATATCATTATTATTATTAAGTCAAATGTGGTCATTAAATGAGTTTAATTGTCAATAAACAGGTTAATGGGAATGGCTGGTCATATTTTCTAATTGGAATCAATAATATTTAATTTAATTATATAGTAATTGAATATTATATGAATACCTATTATTCAAGCACTTTTGATATCCACTCTAAGACATACGTAACAATAAAATATGTAATTACTATATACATAATAATAACAATAAATATACCAACCTACCTTTTGATTGGTTGAAAATAATTTAAAAAATGCTACATAAACAGAAAATTGGTAACGAAACCGTTTCTACAGATCTAAATCAACTGAATAACATAATAAAAATAAACACCAAAATACGGAGAAGCAAGATTTATAAAAAAATCATCCCAAATAATGGTTCAAACATACGCTTTCATTTTTTTTGCAGGAAAAGACATCAACGCTTACACCACAGCATGCAGACAAAGAGTAAAAGATTTACCAGTGATGGACATCCAGGGATACCGGGGGATGTCAGGCAGCGGCTGAGCTGAGGGCTGCGAGCATGCTGCTCCCATGGCGTCGACGGTCGCTGCTGATGCTGCTGAAGCCGCTGAAGCCGCTGCCTGGTGGTAGAACTGAGCCGCAGCCGCCATGCTAGCTGATGCCGCTGATACCGCCGCACCCCCATTGTGCTGTCCCAGTGCATAATTCACCATCGGATCCCCTCCTACCGCAGTCGGGTAGCGACAGCTCTTGTCGTCCGACAGCCCTCCGCCTGCTGAGAACGGCACAGACCCTCCGAACTGCTGGTGGTGCGACACGTAGGGATACATCCTCGCCGGCGCCCCTGGCGACGCTGACGACGAGGACGAGGACCGCTGCGGGCTGCCCGCGCCAGGCGAGCCTGCCCCCAGCGCCGCTGCGCCCAGCCCGCCAGATAGCGACGACGACAGCGACGTCGACAGCGACGACGAGAGCGATGAAGACAGCGACGCCTCTATAGGCGACGCCCCAGCACCCGCGAACAAATTCTGGTGATGGAACTGCTGGTGGTACTTTGGGAGCATGCTATCGATGATGAACTTGGAACTCATCGCTCGGCGGCGACGCGGCGCGCGACGATCGCCTCGCGGGAGATGCGTTTATCGCCGGCGATTCGGATCGATTCTCGCGCGTGCACCTCTACTATGGCCGCGGATCGTTTATGACCCGCGTATGAGGCTCTACGACTCCGAATTCCCCGTCGTGGCGAGCGTTACCGCTGCCGCGCGCCGCGCCCGAGACGGCGAGACGAGGCACGTGCGTGCGAGCGGGACGCAACACAGAGAGGGGCGACCCTCCGGAACCCTCTCCGTCTCATTAATTCCTACCTGCGTGGCTTTATATTAGAAAGAGATAAAAGCTATTCGCTAACGACCATTCCGCCGGCCATTGTTCGTAATGGCGCCGGGTCCCGCGCTCCCCCGCGCCTACCGCGGCTACGCCAATAGTGATCCGGTGCAGAACATTCACCGCCAATCACAAACCATTCCAGCACTTCTAGCTGTCAAATAGAATGGCTTTAAACGGCATTGCAGCATTACTTTAGCAATAAATGTGCTTCGTTTTATCATTGTCTTGCAATAATTTAATTGTTAATTGTTATCCAATATAATTTAAAGACGTTTATTGAATATTAAATTGGATTGCACTTAATTTTTTACTGTTATTTAACTAATTTTAATATATTGCTAAAGTTTTTCTTACAATATTCAGAAATGGTATAACAATTTTATTTTATTTAATGCAATGCAATATAATTTGGTAATTTTGCACGAAAAATTCCACTTTATTTTTAGGGATCCATAAACAACCCTATAGCGAAGCTTCCATCCATCTGTCTGTCTGTCCGGCGAATAACTCGAATGCTACAGAACCAATTCAGCTGAAATTTTGAAAATATTATATGTAAAATAGCCATATACCTATATGAAACTGTATAATTTTATAATATAATATTATAGACAAATTAAAAAGGAACGTGCACCCAGCACATTGTGTAAGAAGACGTAAACTTGCAAACTTTTTTTATTCTTCTTTATTAAATTTTCTTACACAAATTCGTACATACGATATCGATTTATTTATTAATATATATAAAGTATTGTTCAATAAAATAAATAAACCCAATGGTATCATGGATGAGTTTAATTTTTTTTATCTTCAATTTAATAATGTAAATAAAGAATAAAAATACATAATCTTTCATTGTATTATTATAATTTTCATACAAAAATGAAGAAATGAATTAACTGATGATGCTTTATGTAGACCAAATAGATCAATAATTATTTATTGATTTTTCACCACAGAAACGAGTCAATGAAAGTGGAAGTGAAAGTGGTGCCCCCTTGATTTGAAATAATCGAGACAATGGGCTCGATTCTGAAGGCACAATGTTAAAATTTGACAGCACTAAAACTGTTGCTATCCTTGTCACACAGTATTATGAAGATAAAGACGAAACCAATTTTAGCGCTGTCAAATTTTAAATGTGTGCCTTCAGAATCGGGCCCAATGTATACTTTAGTTCCTTGGCATTGTTACGTTTATATGCACACGTTTCTGTAAAAGTAACTTTATTTCACACCAATAAGTTGAACTTTTATATGTAAGTATGTCTGATTGCATGTAAATGAAAAAAAAAATTTTTTTGCATTTTCCTTACATGAGCATATATTATTGGCAACAACCGATTCATTTACTGCATTCATGTGAGCAGTTTGCATCCCAGTGTTACAAATTGAGCAGCTAGCCAAATATAATAAAGACTTGGTAAGAAAATAATCACAATATGCGAACTTTACGCCGAAAGGCAAAAACCTTTAAGTCATGCTGAGAGATCATGTAAGCAAAAATAGGTAAATACAAGTCAACACAATGGTTGTTTGTTATTGCATTGTATTAGTAAATAGCTATGCAATATAATAAATTAATTGTATTTTTAGTTTAAGTCATGGCTTCGCTCACGTCGGTTTCGAATGCTGAGTATATATATTTCTGCCTAAGTTTCTTTTCATGCGACTGGCATCAATAGTACCTATTTTATTTTTACTTGACTGCGTTGAAGCCCAAGCGAAAGGAGGATAATATTTTCCAACCTAGGATCTAAGTTACCTATTGCACAATCTCATCCATATTGTTAAACGGTTATTGTAATTGATGAACAATACATACAATTTGATGAAAAGAAAATCAAATGGACAGATAAACAGAAATGAATTCTAGATTTATTTTTTTTAATAATTTTATGTTCTGTAAATAGAATCATAAAACATTCTTCTATGTATTTCTGTTTCTGAATTGTGTGTTTTAAGTAATATAATGATGTATATCTTGATTCATTTAACATTTTATTTTGCAGAAATTCTTATAATATTAGAAATATCTAGAGATGAAAAAGAATTGCTTGGAGTTGCGTAAAGCCGGCCACGTGGTCGAACGTGTTCAGTCGTCTCTCTTCAGCAGACATTCTTGTCTCCGTCCCACGTTTCATTCATCCTTACAAGTCGTAACCACAACGAGCACGTGTGCAATAACAATCTTTACGACTATAAAAATAAAACTGTTTATTGCGTGAGAAGTTTATTTATTTATTACACTTTTGATTGTAATGTGTGTTTAGTGCATGGTTTTTATAGGCTTAAGTTGCCTTTTCAGCTTTATCAGGTCGGTGGTACGGCGGTGTGGCAGTAGAACATTGCATAAGTATAGATTTTATGTTGTTATTGTGATGTTTTGCCGTAAACGTATGGAACGTATGATACGGACAGTTACGGACGTTCGTTTCTCGATAGAGCCACTTTTTCTATTGATTTTTAATTGATTCCCAATGATCCATGGAAAGATCAACGATATTGTTAATTACTCTATTCAATTGGTTGTATGATAACGTTCTAATGAAACTAGTACAAAAAATGTACTTTTTAATTGCAAGATGCTCTTTGAAACATTTATACCCATATGAGCCAGTTAGAATGTTATTTATGTAGATATCATATTATTGTGTGCTTAGGGGTTTCGTGTATACAAAAACATATGATGAGTATTTATATAATAAATAGGTACCTATAACTTAAACTAATAATTTATAATAAATTTAAAAAGTTGAATCTTATACTTCTAATTTCAGAGAAAAACCATGGTACAGTCACGGAACGAAAAGGTTAAACACCTTTAGGTCTATTTTTGCTTGTATGGAACAACAAGGTTAAGCAAAGTTACAGTTTTATCGATTACGTTTTCCATTTAACTTGAATTTTATAATAAAAATGTATACTTATTTTAAAGGATCTCCACGTTTAATTTGAAATATGTAAAGTAAGAAACTTTTCAAGTTGAACCTCTTCATATACGTACTAATTTTAGCTATTTTTCAACTGACAGTTATTTTAATCATCTTTTCTATAAAAAGGTTATGTCATATTTCGACAACAAGGTAATAAAATGATAAAATATCAAAACTCCTTTGACAAGATAACGATAGCAATATACTCAGTAGACATTTAATGAAAGATAAGACATTATATGGTATCCATGACTACCATGGCGGTTAAGATCGTGCCATTTTGATCCTTGTCATAAAATAATAAATAATTTCATTCTTCAGTATGTTCTATTTAATGGTTTGAAAAAGTATCATGAATTCGCGATGTGGGAAAGGAATAAATTTGAAATCTGCTTAACCTTTTCGTTCTGCGACTGTACCATTGTAAAACCATACGAAATGTTCGCACAATAAAAGGTCCCACTAAAAATGTCTGCGTCAAGCCCCTCTCGCTAGCGACAGCAAAGGCGAGCGGCGTTCAAATGGATTCGGCAGCTGTTGGCGTGACAGTGGCGAACGAGTTGTCGAAGCTTACACACAATAATATCCAAAGGCCACTGTTGCTGTAAACAATTATTTGAAAAATACGTGGCAAAGTCGTATAAAGTGCGTCATAATTAGCAATATTTATTTTAATCGTGTAAGACAAAACAATGCTTCAAACACATACCTATAGGTGATTTTAATAATAGGTACCTAATTAAAAATAAAATGTATTGGGAAACCATTATTGGCATTGTATGCCATCACCCGGATTACTCATAGGTACAAATAGCAAGACATACATTACTTACATACATAATGCTCACACCCTGATCCCAGAGAGGTAGGCATAGACGATGCCTTGCTACTTTGAGCGATCCAATGTTGCAAAGCGACTTTCCTTCATCCACTTTTCACTCCGTGATACCACTTAGCAACACGAGTCTAAAAAATATGATGTACCTACCTATGTTTCTATTTCATAAAAATTAATTAAGTCTAATAAGATACCTATAACCTTCAAGTAAAGATTCTATCAGTCCATGGTTTGCCTTAGTGTCACTGCTAGTAAAGATCATTTCTAATCAGAAATGATCTTTACACTATATAAATTACACTATTACATCAATTATAAGCATAGCTCAGTTGGTAAGTATCATTATACTTACCAACTGAGCTATGCTTATAATTGATGTAATAGTGTAATTTATTTCTTCAAAATGTTAGTCTAGTTAGAACTCATTCTTATTCAAAAATAACTTAAAAAACTTCCAATAAGTATTATCTATTGCTAGAATGTAAAAATATTCAGATGATTTCTTCTTCGTAAGATCACCGTATGCTATCCCTATATAGAGGGTTTCCAATTAGATAAAATTCTGTCAACATACTAATAACTCAATGATAGTTAAAAACTATATGACATGTGCAAATGGAGAAATAACCGGTAGAATGACTAAGTACCTAATTAAACAATGGTTAGGGAGACCTCTAAGTAAAAAAAAAATTAATAAAGGAGGGAATCGGGAACATAACTAGCGCCACCTAACGTGAGCTCCTATTTGTATGAGCACCGGTACAAATCTGAGGTCAAGTTACCTTTTTAAGTTGCCTTTATCAAATGCATGCAGAGCATAGGTCTCTCTCGATATACAATAAGAGTTTTAATAGTCAGTAGTCTAAGTTGAACCGACGAAGAACGAAGGTCATTGACATTTCCGAAAGGATTAGCTAGCTGAAGTGGCAATAGGTGGGCTACATAGTAGAATCGACGTTGGGGCAGACGAATTCTGGAGTCGAGACCGCGGATTAGCACGCGCAGGGTGGTATGCCCCGCCGCCAGATGGACCCACGCGACGACCTGAAGTAGGTGGCTGAAAGCGGCTGGATGCGGAGGGTGGAGGACCGAGTGTGGTGGCGTTAATTGGGGAAGTGGCCTAAGTCCAGCAATGACCGTCTAAGGGCTAATATTATGAAGTTAAACTCGACCCTCATAGGTATATATAGCTTGATAACTTTTTACAGTCTAGAAATCGCTTCCTAAGCTAAAATACAGATGTAGGTAGGTATTCATGGTAGGTATTTCCTTTATAGCTAATTTCATTAAGCCATCAGCTTCAACACATTATTCTCCCTTTTACTAGACAAGTTAACATGAAACCATCCTAGGTACTGCACGATATTTATGCAACACATTTTCAATGTCATTTTGTTAAGACACTTCAAAAGGAAAGTAAACATTTTCGCTTATGGCAAAGAGATGCCGACAGACCATCATGCGCCATTTTATAGAGGATCGATGTTTAAAGCCACTATTATTCAAGCCACAAGTCGCAGGTGGGCGGGGCGTACGTCCATCGTAAAAGTGCTCGAGTCCTGAGAAAATTTACAACTATCGCCTGCGAGATTTAACGAGCAGTTTATAGATCGGACGCTTTTAAGTTCAATATAAACTTACTGTGTCTTATTCTTACACCAATGAAAGTGGTAAACGCGACATTATTTGTCAAACGTGAATATTTACACTCCTTCTTCCTTAAAATATAGTTAAACTGAGATAAGTAAAACATACAAAATCTCTGTTATACGGCAACGATGGATATAGGTATATATCGCACAAGAAATCATAAACCGTCATAACTCAAAAAATCATGTTTTGAAAAAACACGATTTGAAAGTTTAAAAAGTTATATAAACAAAACGGCTAAAGAAAAGTACGCAATTTTGACTTATTTACTAAGACTATGATTATCTGTTTACATAATGAAAGACAAAAATAGAGAAAATCGAGTACGTTTTTTTGGTATTAATAACTCAACACTGCATTTTCTGAATTATGACGGTCTATAGTTTCATATGCGATAAAATGGTTTATGTACTTTGGTTGCCTATTTATTTAAACGTATTTTGGATCGGTAGCTACGAAAAACAAACAAAAGCTTGTAAGTATTGGAAGGCATAGTAGGTATATTGTTAAAAATGAGGTCGATGTTTTGAAAATGAGGACGATAATTCACGACGCAAAATCCGCAATTTAACAGCTCGGTATGTTGTATGTATATATACGAGTATACTATTGGTTTAGTATGTCGACGGTATATTGATCTGCTGCAAACTTACCCAGCGTGATGCATCACCTGAAACCAAAAAGTTTTATTTTAATGATATTGTATCAACATAATGCAAACTAGGTAAGTTTAGTAGACACGATATGATGTCAGTTTGAAAAGAATAACAAAATAATACTCGTAGTTAGGAGAGGAACTGAAGTACGTTTGGTGGACGGTTAAATTAGTTTAGGACAGTAGAAGTCCAGGGAAAAATCAGCCTTTATACATAAGGACCCCCCCCCCCCCCATTCTAGGCAGTGTTTTGGTCTTATAACCTGCTTCCTATTTTAAGGAATTTAAGGAATACCAGACACATTATATAGATGGTAGGTATAGTTAAGGAGCTGAGGAGCGGGCTGAAGAAGAAACTAATGCTGAAAATATTGCAGGATCTGTCAGTATTATTCTTCGGTGTTTAAAAGATTATCATAACTAAAGCTGTTATTTCAGATTTTTCAGATTTAAGGGGTTTTCAAGTTACAGTTAATGTATGGTTTTAGAGTTTGCCATTTTACAATAGCATTCACTCTTAAGTCCAAGATTTATTTTAATGCTGATAATCTTCTAAGTACCTAAGAATAGAGATGATACTGATGAAACCTGAAATCTTTTCAGCAGAAGTTTTTCTTTTAGCATACTCTTCAACTCCTCAAATATAGGACCATCCATATTATGTATCTGGTAGTCCTTACTTCCTTATTATATGAGAAAGCAGGTTATAAGCCCAAAGCACTGCTCAGAATGGGGCCTTTATACATAAGACTGTTGTTTTTCCTGGACTTGTACCCCATAAGGTAACCCCTGCCTGTAAAAAAATACCTGCTACAGCCATGCAGTCTTTAAGCAATATCAAGTTCTTGTAGTTGATGCGATGCCATTAGGTAAAGCTGTTCTTGCTCTACCTTAGTCTAAATGTTCTATAGGTACCTAGGTACATAGTAATGCTTATTTAGCTATTCCTCGCGTATACCAAAAGGGGGGTAAGTAGGAAATTTTAATTTCACGTCTAGAAGGCGGACGGGGAGCGGAAATTTGTGTGGCATAATAAGTGAGATTGTTGCGAAATTTGCTACAAGAAAAAGAAAGAGGGCTGGTACCGTACTAACGTTAGAAATATGTGGACATGGTTTTTGTAGCTAACTTAATAAGTAAGAATGTCTAATACCATATAATTGTGTACCTACAAAGGACAGTTGGGAACTAATGTTAAGCTAATGAAACACATTACCTATTAGATACTTATACCTCAATCTGCATTTTTTGAATAAATAATAGGTAATACAATTATTTAACGATTAAGTTGTTGGTTTAGAAAACATTACTTCTTTTTATTTATTTATGGTGTACTGTTTTTAGAATCAATAAAAACTATAAACAGATTAATATATTTATATAACTTCGAAAGCCCTAGTAATGGATATACTGACTAAATGACGAAATGGTTATATCTAACAAAAAAGGAACGAGACATACAAACAGTAGTGTAGAATTGAAATATGTTGTTAGTAATTCTAATTATAGGTAATTGTATTAAATATTTTTCCTCGTGTAACCGAAGTGAATAGCATATCATTTAACTCGGGAGAAAATACCATTTTTAGCTCATGTTGCTCGGGCGGATAAATGCCTCGTGAGAAATTGCCCGTTTTCGTCACATGGTTCTCCTACTTCTTTGTCGTTCTCTCAATGCTGAGGGTTCTGGCCGAGATAATTCCATTCCATATATTCCTGTCTTACTCTAAATGTGAAGCCTTCTTCCCGTTGTCTCCCTAATCTGATCAGACCAACTCGTTGGAGTCAGAGCTCGTGTTCCTCTGTCTGACCCACGACGAGTAGCTTCTCCAGTTCGTGCTTCGAGGACCATATGGTATGCCCAAAGAAACTCAGGGTCCTTTCTTTGATTAAAGATGATAATTAAAGTTCTAGATCGTTCGCGGAAGATAGTGAGTAGCCATGTGAAGTTAAGTTAATTCAAAATTGAATCGTTCGTCCTCATAGTGGTCCAAGGTAAGTAGTCTTCTCCCTTGAGAACAATCTACTATCGCAAAGCTAACTAAGGAAGTACATTTGTCTGCATGTTGTTTAATGACGTATAATATATATCTACATGAGTTCATTTGGTACATTACTGAGTATTAAGGTTGTAAAAAAATTTAACCAACAGCTCTGAAACATCGATCAGTCGTATCCTCTATATGCTGTCCGCAGGCGGTGGGCGCACGTGTAAGTGGCAGCTTCAATATTTATGTGCAATTTTTCCAGCTCCCCTCCCCACACCGCCGGGTCGCCTCACCCCCGCTACGCCCCGATAAAGGATGCAGCGCGCGAATCTTCCCCTCTCAAACACGCCCGAATTGTGTAACAATGAGTGTTGTGTATAAATAAGTATAACACCTATATAATTATCTGCTAATAAAAAAATACTACCTAAATTAATATTGCACTTTGCATAGAACTAAAAAAATTAAGAGAAAAGGTTGTCTGGAAGAAATCACTTTTAGCGATAAGACCGCCAATGATGAAATCTAAGGTGTATGTGTATTTGGAAGTCAACCAAATCGTCTTGGGGCACCGTTAGTGGACAGGAGTTTGGTACAAAAGATGCTGAAGGGTCGAAATGTCGCCAGGTCTTCCTAGCTCCTTGAGACATATTTACCTAGATTAAAGCCCAAGTCAAAATTAGGTACCTAAATAATACCGTTAGGAATAATAATGCAGAAACGTGTATAAGTTCATTTAGAGAGCATTTTGCCAAAATCCAGTAGTATATTTGTCTAAATCAAGATACATCCGAAACTAGCTATAATATCGATTCATTTATTAGCAGATATTCATACACACTATCTACTATAGCCTAAATATTAGTACACTAAAGTGACAGTGGGTAGGTCATGTATGTATTAGAACGGTTATGGCCTTTGGGCCGTATCAAGAGCGGCGTATCAGAAAGCGCAGCGCCTGTTGTTGGCTGGACGCTGAAGAAATTGTTGGTATGAATATGATGATGTCGAAAGACCATTTAAGGCAGATTGAGATTATTTTAATATACACAGCTGCTCATCCCTGGTGCAACTCCTTACTCTACTTGACGACACCCACGGGAAGATTAGGGATGTACATTTATCTATTAGGTAATAGCTGTGCCCGCGGCTTCGCTCGCGTGGACTACTCACTCTTAATCTGACGCCCACGCTCACGCCCACGCCGATGCCCACTACAGCTTCAAATAGTTCTAACACATCGCAATCTAAATTGCACCGAACATTATAATTATACTTCATTGTTATATTGCATACCTAGTAATATATTTGGAAACTAAAAAGTAATATAACTTTAGCCGATTGCCATGAAATAAAGACTAAATGTTACTCCGAGTTAAGCCCTATATTTCTGTGAAAAGTTCATCAAAGCGGTTCAGTAGTTTTTACGTGATACGTGCACAAATTAACAGACAACAGATAAACAGACAAAAATGATCGAAATATGTTCTATTATTTATCCTTAGGAGAGATAAAGTCTTGTTGAAATCTACAATTGTTTTATTTTCCTTCACCGTTTGAGAGCCAGTCATATCAAACTTAATATGCATTTACGAATAATAAGTTTCAAGAAACCCATCTGTGATAGATATAGCACGACCGGGGATCGAACTGCCCTCTCGACATGACCGAGTTTTCCCCAAAGCGCCTCTGACGCTCTCTCCTTATTATTATAGACTATTAATAATATATATAATAAAAAAAATATAAAAAATTTCTTTAAAGAAATTTTTACACATACTTTCTCACACTAACAATTAGAGACAAAATAGCACCTTTGGGTGCAGCACTATAGTGAGTTGGAGACCTCATGATTTCCACATCATCCTTCACTACATATATTTAAGTCATTGTCAGAATTTAGAAATTTTAAATAAATAATTAAAATTTATTACTAAATTACGTAATTTTTTTGGAAATTAACTTTCTTACTAGACATTTCCATTCATATCAGACTGTTCTGCAGATAGAGAGATGAAACTAATCGGAAACATAGCTAATCTTATTTGAATTTGTATTTACGGAATTAAAATGTCCAGTGACATGTAAAAAATATATAGGGTAGATATATAAAACTTTCGTACGATCGAAAACCCCAACAATATTCTACGACTTTAGAAAATAGTAGTAATGTTTTACACAAAAATACTTGTTGAGATTTAGAACGCGATATTGAGGACCTCTATAAAGTATTTTATTACAGACATTTTGTTACACATTTCATTAGAAGATAGGTAAGACTACATAATATAGATAGATATTTTGTAAAAAGAATATTCGCACAAAAGCAATGTATGAAATGGACGTAGACGCAGACGCGGATGTATGTGCGAATATCCATAACATCCCTACAGTAATATTATTCAAATAAAAACAATTTCAATTTGTTCCCAAATTGAAACAGAGAGCAGGCGGCGTGTTATTACATTTGGGCGGAGGTTAGCTTCGGTAGAGCGTGTAAAGTGCCGATAGAGCCTTCCCTCCCGGCCTTCTCATTGCCTATAACGCCAGCTTCGGGCTTTCCTCAAAAGCCTCCAAGAACGCCTCAAATTTAGCGACTTTTCGCTCTGAATGCCTTTACGCAACATTTAGACGTTATATGCTCTAGGAAAGTATGTTCGTCATTTCTTCCTTGAACGTTGAGAGGGAAAAAATATAGTTTTCGATGGACGTGCATACCGACCTGCCTTGTATGATATTATGGGGTAATACCATGGGGTGAACAATGCTGAAGGTATTTCTTATTTAGCGATAAAGGTAGGTTATAGCTTTCCATTGAGGCGTTGTTTGAAAAAAAAACTATTGCTCTTCAAATAAAAAAAGCATGGAAATCATTATTGGAATATCGAAGCGCCTTTAAACTTAGTAGATTTAACTTAATATTAAACTGTTCTATCACTACTAGACTACTCTGAGTGAAATTTATCAACATACCTAAATACTACTAATATTATAAATGCGAAGTTTGGATGCCTGGATGATTACTCAATCACGCTTCAACCACTGGACTTGGCACACAAATAGGTTAGGTCCTGTAATAGGACATAGGATAGTTTTTATCCTGAAAAACATCTCATTCCTACGGGAAATACATAATAATTTGTGATGTTAAGTTTAAGTGTAAGTTTTCTTTCTTTCGCTTTATATATTCAAGTCTATATCAACAATTTATATACAGTGGCGTAGCATGATGGTAAAGGGCCCCTTGGGCAATACATTAGGTAATACATTGGGTAATACATTAGGTATAGGCTATCGGTGCTCTTAAAATATTATTAAAAACTTACCCTTTTACCTATTTCTGCTGACAAAAAGGTCTGTGTTCCGGTTTGAAAACGAAAATGATCGAGGGTATTACAATCACACAAGGCATTGAAACCTTGTTCATAGGGTGGTAACGAAATTATGGTCTATTGGCTTCAGGTTAAAGGCGACAGTACCCACTTACCATCAGGTTGCACGTTTGCCACTTCATTTCGTAAAAAATGGAATCATAAAACAACAAGCAGATAACAAAATACAAAATAAAAAAGTTATCATTTATAACATTGAGATGTTTCACAAATAATACGTAGGTATCTAATTAAATTTAACAAAGAGTATTTAATTTGATTTAACTGACGACATGAAGAAGGTGTCCGGGAGCGTCTGGATACAAAGGGGAGAGGACTGAGTGTGTTGTAGTGTGTTCATTGGGAAAGGCCTATGTCCAGCAGTGGACGTCTAAGGACGAATATGATGATGAATTAAATGTACAGTAAGCCGAGGATCCCGGGGTCTCCTGAGCTCCGGGACCCTGTCCCATCTCGCGTTAGGGAAGCTACGTATTAGAGACCTGAGCCAGGCAAAACTGATATGATATCACATATGTGTGATATTTGAAAAAAAATTTAATTTTGCTAGAGATGACAATGATAGAGACATCTCGGGATCATTATAAGAACTTTGTTGTAAGATGGACAGCTAAACAACAAGCTTTAGCTTTCAAGAAATGTTTCAGTCTTAAATAAAAGACACATCGTTATTATTCTACGGTGAACAAAGTAATACTTATGTTACTTAATTCTGAATGCCGTAATACCTAGTCTCAAATACTGTATTTGACTTGTAAATGAAGATTTTGCAAGGAAGATGGCGCCATCTCACGGGTGGTAACTGAACTATAGAGAGGGGTAGAAAGTGCACTTTGCAAGGTGCATTATGTTTTAAACCTTGCATAACATTGTTTGGTTCTCACAACTGAATTCGCCCAGTTTTTGTACTATATTTTATATTTGTTGAACAGGAGTTGATGTAACGTTAGGTATCCTATAAAATTAAAACGTAAACTGTGTTTTGTAGGTTTTGGATAAATACAACGGTGTTTATACGTCTCGATAAATTAATACCTAGGTTGATACTCAGTTCCTCACCCTTTCGATCTCGAAAATCAAAGCTCTAAAGATTGTTTTTGTTGTAAATATTGTTTTTAACAATTGGGCTATATTATCGTTCTACTCGATTCTTTTTACCAGGTGGGCTCAACCTTCTGGATCTCACCTAATGGTAATTATATCACTAAGTGATTTTAAGGACAAAGACGGAACGCACTGACTCCGCTTGTTTACGTACTTACTTATATAGACACGTGCTATGCTTCAATATTACCAGATAAAGGAAGACATTCACGTATCTGTTCAAAGGAAGTTTGAAAACATGAATTCGTATAGCGTAGTGCGAAAATGTCCATTATATGCGAGCGTGAAACATTCAAGATCGCAACAACGCGCTCGTGCGAGCGCGCAAACCGCAGTGGTACTATTGGCTTATAAGAGAATTCTCACTTTTTGCAACTTCTATAATATAAGAAAACGAACTGACTGTGTTTATAGAGAAACATTCAATTTTATGTTTACCAGTCTCTACAGTTTAGAAGATATAAATATTTTTTTTTAAATTATGTGTCATATTTGAATAATTTTTAAACCGAAAAGTGACACAGTATAAGTAACGCAGGTTAGATTTTAATACGGAAAAATAATTTCTATGGCCGTAGCAGTAGGTACAGTTTAGTGGTTTGATTTATATTGTTTTTGTGTTACTGTAAATTAACAAAATATTATATATTTTGTTTTCAAATAAACAGAATTTCTTACATATTTTCTTACATACCTTACATTTTTAAAGTCCAAAGAAAAAAAAGAAAGAGTTCCTTAACTAAAAATTTATAGGTACGTATGTCGCAGCCAAATCACTCAATTGGATGGCTGGAAGTTCAGTAAATGTCGGCAATCAGCTGAATGGCCAAAGGATGCTTAACCAAAATGTTGAAAGGAATGTTTCACAGAAGGGTTGAAATAAATGAATTTGTGATGTTATATTATTAATGTGACCGTGAGACCGTTAGATTAAGTTAAGTTTGTCAAAATAGGGACCTAAATTTAAATGACCTGGCGGATTTTGGTTCAGCTGTTTCCATAGCTTTCAATCAACCAACACGTTGAACGTTGAAATATCTTAATTAATTTAACAAACTGTCTAGCCATTCAATTGGATTCCGGTATTTAATGAACTGCCTAGATTTCCAATTTAGTGGCTGGTTTAACCACTTGGCGGTGACATATACATAGAAAAGTCGAATATTTGACTGACATCAAAGATAGGTAACTAAGATATAATAAAAAGGAAACGGTTACAATATAACGAAAAAAGTTGATAGTTAGGTGTATTTTAGTAAAGTTAGATTAAATTAAGTGACACTTATAATATGAAAGAAGGAACTGTGTAACTGTACTAAATTATTTAGCCTAAAGTAACACATATGTTTATTAAAAATTTGTTACTGAATTACAAAAAGGATCTATGTACCTATATTATTATTTTGAATTTATTTAAATTTACGAGCTAAATTCTAAGTTATTATACCCTCTTTCACAATCGTTTCTGAACGTATATGAAAATATACTCGTACGTCCAATTCAATCCCGTCCATTTAAAAATGAAAATCGAGTGACAACTCATAGTAGAAATCGAGTTATTCCTCAATCGAACTCAACTTATGTTTTAATTTATTAAACACCTGAAGGCATTATATCTGAAAAATTTTAAGGTTTTATTTTTAACTTTATTATATACTAGCTTTTGCCCACGACTTCGTCCGCGTAGGTTTCGATATTTACACTACTTCACTGATTTAATGACTAATTTCCCGTAAGAGTGAGATGTTTTTTCGGTATCAAAACTATGCTATGTCCTATTCTAGGATCTAACCTATATGTGTGCCAAGTTTCATCCCGATCCGTCCTTTGGTTGAAGCGTGATTGAGTAACAAACATCCAAACTTTCGCATTTATAACATTAGTAAGATTTATAAATGTTGTAAAGATCCTATATTTTGATGTGGGCCACCTTATGAAAGTTGAAGAACTACATAAAATTACCCATCATTTAACTCGGCTAATGATCTAACATAATTTGAGTTATATTATATCCAGGTCAAAGGTCAACAGACGGTGCTATACATGGAAAAACCAGAAGGCAAAGTATATCTACACAACTGAATTCATAAACAGATACCTAAATGATGTTCTTTTAGAAATATTCTACGCCTTTGATAAAAGTTTCACCTTATATTTAAAACAAAACGTATTAAGTCAATAATTTCGCGTTTCCCGCCCCACAAGGCGCAACCGAGAATCACGAAAGCGCGCCACACGTACAATACTCATCGTATATTGTCTAAATAATGAATCCATTCTCACGTTCTCCACTGATTTACAGCCCCACACAAAACCGCTATAAGACTCCGTAATGACACCTACCGCAGGCACTTTATTTTTGGACCTTATACAATTTTTTTCACACGCAACGATTTAGAATTTTTATCACGTAAATTTTCCGCTTGAAAGGGAAACCCTTATTGTCATTCGGTACGTATCGGCCGTTTCCTCACGAACACGTGTTGTGATATATTTATATATAAAGCAAGTATATAAAGAAAGCATTTATTTCAGTCACGCAATTTCGGTTCGGTGAATTTCGAATTTTTGTAGTTAGCCAGTTTTGGTGGTGCGACGCGTTTGGCAGGGACTCAATTATGAAAAATTTATTATTAGTGAACACGTAAGAAATAAGACATTCAAACATAGGTGTTCCATTTGTGTTGTGATAAAATTTCCATATTATTTATATTATGATTATTATTATCTCATGATATGTCTTCGGAAGGTGACAAAATTGACGCCTCAGGCTTATTTCTATTATAAAACTCATTTTATTTCTCTGCAAAGTAGTAATATTAGCAAACTTTAAATAACATTACTACGTAAATTCTTGCACATTTGCCAATTAATAACTAGACATAAATCTATTTTTTGTATCGCTTTGTAGTAATCCTTGAAGGTCACGTGCGAAATAGGTATCTATTACGAAGACAAAAGCAAAGTCTATTAGAAAATATCTATTTCCTTCAAAAGTTTGTATATCAGTTTGTAAGTAAATACGTATATTCATAGGTTTAGAATACATGCTAATTATTAGAATGTTAAGTCTAAAAAATAATAGTTTAGTTGACTAAGAGGAATATTATTAATAAATCCAACTATAGATAAAAAACATGAATTTCCTATTTGTTTGCCTTTTGTATTGTTTTTGTGCAATAAAGTTATAACTTAATAAATACATGTCACTTTTAAATTTTTTTGTGCAGTCAGTCAAGTCAAGTGACAAATCAAAAGTCTCTAGTGACAAACCAGTCTCCCATGGCTCTATCCCATATTTTCATATTTTTTTACTAAATTCATCACTGAGTGGTTTATTATTGGCATCAACAAGTTTTCTGCGTGACCCACAGGTCAAGTCAACTGGTTGAGAATGCCTTTGGTACGTCTACGAACATTATTTGTAATTTTTAGTGCACATAATGATTAATTAAATAATCATTTATACCTACACTACGTTCCCGCAGAACAGATTTTTACGTGGTAAAAAATAGACTACGAGTATATTCATCTCAATGATATAGACTGAAGATTGTAGGTACACAAAAATTCATGAAATTCGGTTGAATAGTCAGACTGTGAATGCGGAACAATATTAAACGAACACACTTGCATTGAAATATTATTTTAAGTTAATTTCCTCACGAGATCTTTTAACAGACATTTGCAAATAATCTATCTTGTACCTAATCGAATAGGCATGCAGACAAATGTTGCATTTTATAAATACTACAGTGATTGGGATAATTAAATCCACCAGTGATTAAATATAAGTATTATGCCTCCAGCAATGAGTCGTAACACAGAGAATTTATGCTTAGGTACGAACATATTTTGTGATAAGAAAATCTTTCTTAGCGCGTAGGGACAAAATATTACCCAGAATGAAACAGGTTAAGTACATTAAAATGCAATCGAGATCGAAAAGAAACAAGAAATAATAAATAAACATCAGGCGGATGCTGAAATATAAAGGATAATAATTTACCACCCTTATTAGGTATCTATATCTTACTCTAAGATCACAATTATTTTATTAGATATTATTATATATTTTGGAGGACCATGTGTGGTAATGGATGGTGATATGTATTAGGCCTATACTTATGTTTAAAATGTAAAATAGTTCATGTTTATCATGTTCAAAATTAAAAGTGGATAGGTGCTAGTGATGGACTGATTGAGTTAAAATGAAGTCCCAGAAACATTCGACAGGAAAGCGAGTAACTTTACAATATTGAAACATTTTAAACCTTTCATAAAGGTACTTTTTAAGGGTAAATATAGGTAGCTTTATTTGCGTAGGTAAGTCAAAGTACTCCATATTAAGAAACCTAAGGGATAGCAATACAGTTACGATCCATATTAATAATATTATGGTGCCATGATCACCGGAAAACAACGAACAGTATGTGAAGTGTACCTACGTCGTTCTCAATTTGCAGGTTTCATAATATATATTAATTTCAATTTTATTTTACGGTATAGCTATCAACTTATCAATTAAACGACAGATAGGTGCATTTTTTACAACACATAGTTTTCATTTTTGCCATCATTTCAACGTAATTTTTTTTACATTGCAGTCATACGATAGCAATAACATCTATCTTGTAGCATAGCAATAGAAATCGCTTTACTCAATAGAGCAATGTTTGTCACCCCTCTCATTGCAGACGGGGTTATTGACAGGGGTGGCGCATTGTATTGCAAATACAGACCGTCCCCGAAGATGGTGCCACTGTATTTTGCAGTGTACGAACTAGTTCCAGTTTTGATGAACAGGTGGAGCTGTAACCAAAATCAGTGTTTAATATTTTCAAATCTGTAAAATTTGTTATTTTTAATTAACCATAAGTATGAAATATAATTTTACAATCGACTATACGTCTACCTATATATATTGATACCTATTTTGCAACAGGACGTCTCACACCTCGCACAGCCTAACGTTGCGTAATCTTCTCACCTCACTTTAAGACTCGACTAAGTTTCTATGCGCATACAGCGGACAATCCGTAGCGAATTGTATATACGCTGTTTTTCATATACTATGTATATATCGATGTACATGTAACTAGGTACCTACCTAATATGTCCATGCACATTATTAAATCTCCCGCTTGTTTTAATTTCTCCTACAGTGAAGTCTCCTACTGGAAAAGATATCTTATAGAGATAAGTCCAGTTTTTAAACTTTTTTTACGTATGGCCTTTTCTCGTAAATAATTATGGGCAATATGGAATAAAATATGTATATCCGACGAAACGAGCAATCGCGGCGGACAACAGACGCGCCACTCCAACTGCAGATCATTCGCGGCGGCAAGCTTGCTAGCTATCGTAGCCTTTATTACTTGAGTGTATTACCGACCTCTCGCGTACGTTGATATTAATCGTCGAACGGCGTACCCGCTACCGTTTTGAATACAGCGGAATCAGAGCGTCCGCTGGATCTGCACAGAGCCTAACACTCGACTTTGTATTTCTTTTATTTAAAATTTAACATTATTATTTTATTCTCATTCCTTTCTGCTCTTCTTTAGATAGTCTCTTTTCTCTTCTTTAGTAGTCTTCCAAATAGTCTCTTTTCTTTATTTATTTCTTTGAATTCGATCATTTTCGACCTTTGCATCACTTTCCATCAATGATGTTGAAGAGGTGAAGTGCTTATTTTATGAATAATAGTTATAAAGTATCGCATGAATTTGATCCCTAATTTTGGAATGAAAACTTAAGCAGTTGTCACAATATAGGTATTTAAATGATTTAATGTTCAGTTTTCACTTTTGAATTGACAAAGGTTTTGTGTACTTAATACATAATAAGATTAATAAGTAAAATGGTAAGTCTTTCAACACAGATAAATTATAGATAATTACATTAACAAAGCCCTGAAAAAATTGTAGTCAACTAAGTAAGTCTATGAAAGTATGAAAGTATGAAAACTATGAAAGTTAGCCAAGGTAATCTTATATTATGATCGTTTGAAACAAGATTGTATTCAAGTTAAAAAGTTGCGATAGTTCAACGAAAAAAGATCTTTATGTGCTGTTCACGGTTAACAAGATACTGTTCAAATCCAAAAAAAAAAATTCAGTAAAATTATAATTTCAACTGTTTAATTTTTGCTGAGCTTTGAAGTCATCCTTAAAAAACTTAGATTTAAGTCACCCAGTTAGCACAGGTACCGTACTATTTCTTATTTTAACAACCGTTCGTCAAACAATGCGTAAAGCGTTGCATTCCGTTGTTTTCGTTTTATGACTCCTCTAAAGATGTTTTAACAGTTTTCCGGTTATCGCTAGAAAGGGTTGTATGACAGAACAATGCTTGCTTTGTCGATGCTCTGTCTGACTAACGCGTTTTATTGATGGCCTAGTGGTTAATTGCTGGTCAAAACAGACATGTAAAAAAGAGAAACGAGAAATGGGATAGGACTGAGTAATTTTGATACCAGACGCAGATTTAAAATGAAAACTGACGACGATGCGTGAAATGTTTGTAATTTAATGCGATATTTTAAGAAAAAGAAGAACAATTTTGTTTGATCAGTCAAGTTTTCAGTTAACGACTTGTTTTACACCTTTGAACTAATAACGAGAACATTTGATTGAGGTTAAGCGTAAACCCATCAGGAATAAAAAAAACCGAACAGTGACATGAAGAATAGTTTAATGCTATTCAAAAATGTCGCTTCGTATTCTAATTTGAATAAAGATTTCGAATTTGACAGTATCAATTAAACCTTTGTATAAATTCTTGATAGTTAAGATTACATTGAAGCCTTATTATCGTTTACCAGGGCAAATAAGGTAAGACAAACTTCTGTAAATCAAATTAACAAAACTGTTTTGAAAATATACCTACAATTTCTTTACTTAAATCGCTATTTTGATATAATCTTCAATTTAGAATACCAAATATTTCGCTGAATGGTACGTAAGGTCGGTTGGCAAAGCGGTTTAGGTATTGACCATATATTTACTAAGGGTCTCAAATACGAAAATGATATCGAGCGCGACAGCATGGCTCTCTCCTCAAAATGCTAGCAAGCAGACTTGACAGATGTTACAAGAGCGCCAAAACTATTTTGAGGCCTATTGCCAGAAACTTAAATATAGGTGTCATAATACAATGATTCAATTCATTTCATATCATATCTTTCTGAAACAGATTGCGCTGTAGTAATATTGAAAGTCTTCTATTATTCACATTTAATATCAATTTTGCCTTATGTTGCCTGAAATAAAATAATAATCATCTCCCCGATATTAAAAAGCGACAATTAAGTCTATTACTTGTCTATTGGTTGCTAGTTTCATAAAAGCAAGTAAATGGAAGCTAGTTTACTGTAAAGTTTCTAGCAAAAGTCAAGATATAGGTACAGTTATGATGTAAGTACCTACCATAAAATGGTTGATGAGTGCTAAAAGTTAGATTTTATGGAAATCCTGGTCGAAGTTTAATTCCAACGTGTTACGAGTATAAAATTATGACAGTGTTGCTACCAGTTTGCAAATGAAAATATCATTAAGAATTAACATTTATTACAACATTAAATGGTTGACTTTCTAATGGAAATTTTGAGTTTTGCTAGTTGTTACTTTAATGCTAGCGTTAAATGCTAGTATACGCTAATTAGGAATAATAAACAAACAATATAAATTATTACATGAAAAAAATTAATTCTTAAAATTTATTTAAAAAAGATTTAAAGAATTTTTAATCGATGATTTATCGAAAGAAGCTTAATTCAAAATTTATAGTTTTAGTATTTAAGTTAATATTTTAGGAATAGCAGTTAGTACCAACTTACTTAACTAAACGCAAACAGCAAGTATCAATAATATTAAGTCGTGCAGTGTAACCACCCTGATGGTGCACAATGCAGGAAAATTGCACAACGAAAAACCATAAAACCATCACGCTATTACCTAACCCTTTAAGGTGCAATAAATAATTCTGTCTTAACTACAGTGACCGTATTTTCAACCTTCTCCCAAAGAAATAAAGTTAGCATTGTGCACAGGAGTTAATACAGTAAGAATGTAACTGTGAAAGTAATTACCTTACAAAGGATTGTAGTGAAGGTAATAATCACAGGTATTGGGGCTTTAAACGCGAATTCACTCAGTTTGTGCTTGGTTGCAAACCTGTGCGTTTAGGTGTAATTCAGTTCTGTAGTGTAATGAATTAGTAGTGTTGCTTTATAAAGTGTAATGTAGTAAGTGATAAGTTGTTAATCTCTATAATCATTCTGATTCTACAGTAGCTCTCTAGGGCTATGCGTATAGGACAAGGTTTCTCATTGTTACTGGATAGAGTTGACCTCAGAGGTAGGTCGCGGAGACAGATCGATTAATACTTATCATATACTAAGATTTTGGTCATCAAAACCACGTTTCCTTTTAGCATAAGGGTGCATCTCAGATGAGATTGTAATTTTTTGTAGTCAGAAGTTTTATGGCGGTCACTAGGTTATATCATCGTTTGACACTGACATACAAAGTACGTCATTTATAGCCGTTTTTGATATTATAATTAGCGCATTGTTGTGAAGGAGTATATAAATGGTTTTAATAAATAGGTATCTTAACTGCTTTTACTTTGAAGTTATTGGATTGGATTTTATAGTTTCTGCAATGTTATTACTGGGTTTCCCGCGCGCGTCTTGAGAATGTTCTATACAACGGCGGTACATAAGGGTCGCGATGTTACAGAGCCCGGCGTTCAAAACGTGCCGGTGAATTTGTACGGATATATAAGTAAGAAGCCGGATTCTGCACCGCGGACCGTTTAGTTTTCGGAAACGAATGATTCGAATGTCTTTTATCGAAGCGAACTAGTAATTGATGCTTTTGTTTAGTACTAGTGTTTCAGTGTATTACTTTTGTCCATTCAGATAAATTCAGTTCTTTATTAAACGTCGTTTATTATTTTCTTTTATCTTAACAACCCGTTAATCTTAGCACCGCACCTAACAATACCGACACATTCACGCCATAACACTGTAACGAGCCGTCTGCGCATCTTGAGACTAAACCGCTCTGGTTTAAATTAATTTCCACAACATTTTCTTATAAAAACCCAGTTTTGTGTTCACCGTTAAACCTATAAACGTAATCAATGTAGTCGAAACACTTCGTCGTCAATTTGATAACACGTCTCGCACCTTATGAGCATATCAATTTTGTATAGGGCGCTTAGATATCAATAAAAGCGTTTTCTAAGGTTCCACTGCCGTAAAGTGTCTCATAAACATTTTATGGCCCATATGTATACACATTATAAGCAGATATGTGCAACAATAAATCAAAATTAAAATACTTATAAACAAAATGTGGAGGCAAGGGTTTTGGATGAGTAAATAATTTTATGACATTTACAACCTCGGATTGTCTCTTGCGGATTTATAGATCTATTAAATCATGCGTCGAATATGATTTAGGTTTCCTTTCTGTTTTATACTATGTACAGTGTTGTTATCAAAGAGGTCTATAAATTGTCACACAAGTTGCCTCGCCTACGTGATGTAACGCATACAGCAGTGATTTAGTTTAAAACTGATGACCAGTTAGTATATAAATCATTTTGCATTATAATCAAATTGATTACCTACATAATTCTTTAATGAACCTGGTTCACTATTATAGTTAATCGTTCATATCAAGTATAAAATGACTATATTATTAATGACCTATTATCTCTTGGTCATCAAAGTTTTTTTTTATAAAAATATAAGTACCAACTTTATCATCTAGATTCTAGATGCAAAGAATTTAAAACAACCCGTCATAAGAATTTAAAGTCCTAATGTACATTGATCCGTATGAATGTGGCCGCTTTATGATGTTACGTTACAAAATGTAACTAAAAGACACGTTCATGGAGTTGAGAACAAAGGAGAGTATAAAGACATTTTCAGCTATCGTCTGAAAGTAACTATCTAGGTAGGTACAAAGTTCGATAGAACAGAAAATACTTACACAAGTACAAAGAACGAGGAACGCCTCTCAGTCATTCGGTAGGTAGCTGTAAGTACTGAAGTTCCTTACTAGTTTTCCCATTCTCCCGTGCCCGGGTAGTAGACGGTGGAAACCAATTTAAAGTTGGCGACCAACTGGTTAAAAAGCAAAAGTTCCTTTTGAACTCTGTCGTGCCGCCGGCGAGGCCTTTTCTTTTTACTTTTTTTACAGCCCCGACCCTTTGCGAGCGGCGGCCATGATGCGAAGGGCCGGGTACGCAATCATATTTATTTTTTTCGTTTGACTGCTTGTAACTGCGCCTAATGGAGTTCCTGGCGAGATAATAGATACGAGGTGTAGGGTCAAGTACATACTTATCTACTAATATCCATGAGACGTCATATTGTTAAATAGTTACTTAAGACGTGATACGAAAGCTACTTATATTTTTGAATACCTTCTCAGATTAAGGAATAATATTAAGTAAATTTGTTATAAATCTACGAAATTTCAAAGTGTGATAGATAACGTTCGAGTTAAAAATATATATATGTAATATCTCACACACAGACATCTACCAAACAGAGCATGTACTATGGGTACCGGATAGATGATATATTCGTACATACATACATGTATAAATTACACCCAGACACGGCCCCGACACCCCGAGCTTCGCAAGTAGGTGCACTACCGACTATTCTGCGGGGCCGTCATCGACTCGTGTTTCCAATGTTACTTATATTTAAATAAACTATGCTAATCTATAAAATGTGCCAAAAGTACTAAATTCTTGTCTCAAATAAAGGTGATGTACACATTATTACCTGCAAATGGACCTTTGTTAAGTATCAATAGATTTGCACATGGGGCACTCAACTAAACGACATATACATATACTTACTCCTTTACTGGATATTTTACGAAGGTCAATTATGTCTAATCCCATTATACTTTTATGACTGTAAAAAAGTTCAGTTAGATCGTTCAAGGGGACTGAAATCTAATCACTTAATCAACTTTAATTAAATTGAAAAAAGTAGTCGGTTATACATGCAATGATTGCAGATAGCATTGTACGAAATTATAGTTTATTATGAAACAATTCTATAAAACATTAATAAATTTCAGGTTTCACCCAGTGCAGCGTTGCATATAAATATTCAACACAACAACCAACCCATTTAAATACGAGGGTAATAGTAGAAAATTGGTAAACTTTGTAGATAGAAATCGCTAACTAAGACGTGACTTCCAAAGCCCTGCTTTAATCAGTAGCTTCGAGGCTAAATAGGGGCATTAAAACAACAATTAACTGTTTGTCAGTTACAACATTAGGTTGGTAATGACAAAACTTTCTTCAAGTAATTTTGGTGCCATAGAAATTGGGTTACATATAGGTATTGTGTTTATATAATGTCAATTAAAAAATCAGACCAGTAATAAATTTAGCAGTTATTTACCAGTAATTTCAAATAACAAATATTTGAAAAAAGCAACTTTTAAACACACAAATATTGGATATTGAAATATAAATAAGTTACCTATTAGTATTGTGTGATGCCTACTCATCTGTTTTACAAACAGAATATCCAGCTAATACCTAAATTTATTGTTTTTGGCGCAAATTATCTCTCAGCTATATATACCAGACCTTATAACTAATAATTAAGTTAATATTAAAATTACAATTCTCTAAACCATTACCCCAAAGAAAAATCACACGTACTTATACGTACCTACATATAAAACTCTTCTTATATTTTGTCAGTATCAAAGTAGTTTGCTTACAATTACAAATAAAGATCACATGTCTACGATATTTTCTGCAAGTAACTTTACTACAATAAATATGCTACTTAGGTACTAAGACTGAAAGGAAAACGTGGAACTTCAAATTTTCTCATCTTACTAAGGTCGCAGACACGATAAGCTTTCGGCAAAACTTTCAGTTACGCCAAATGTACTTAATTAAGTGTCAGCAATAGAGAGGCGGCGAAGTTCTCTCCTATTAAATTGCCTTACTTTTATCGCTTATGAGATCGAATTAATTTTTGAAGCGAAGACGCCCACGCGGTCGCGAGGATACGAATTGGGAGGGTTTTGTGGAATGTGGGTTTAAATTTAGAGTGGAATTTGAATGTTATAGCTTGAAATGACTTTTTCTAAGGCAACTTGATTTAAGGAAAGTTCAATCTACGTACTTTGGAAGACACTTTAACTTCATTTAGACCAATTATCGTAGATATATAGTAACGCTACTTTGCTAAGGAATTTTCCGATTGCGATTTTATTTCGTTAGGATTTATGCTAATCTTTTTTTTCAGCCGTATATCATTATGAAAGACCGAAAAAATTTGAAAAGGTCACATTAATTAGAAGATCTACCTCGAGGTAAAAGTAATTCTAAAATAAAGTTGTAGTAGTAAGAATTACATAAAATAAAAGGATTCCCATTTCGTTTCCATACATTTCAATGTCCACTCAATTACTTAAAAGACAGTATCTTAATAAAGCCTCTAAGTAATTATTACGGAAGATGGAATTAATATGAAGAAACAAAACTGTTATTGACTATACATTAAAGCCATTACTGGTAGAGTAGGAAAATATAATTTAGGTAGATGCTACAGCTCGAATTAAGCAATATTTTTCCTTTAAGTTATAGCTTAATTACGTGTATAAGCTACATAATAAGCGGCACGCACCTACTAGTAAAAATACCCATACATTTAAGGGCGACGGCAAAGCATTCGTTTAATTAGAAGAAGCGTCAACAATATGACTCGTTACTATAAACGAGAATGGCGTTTTGACAGATGCAATGTCCTTCTGTCGCCATCTTAATAGCTGTAAATTGCTTTGGCAATTTGTTGATATTACTTTTTTCAAATGAGTATACTAACCTATATAGTTCTTTTATAATTATGTAAGTATACTACATGATACAAGATGTGACTATTTTGTAATAATCTGATTGTGTTTCAGAAGCATTTTGTACATTGAATAACTTTTTTATAACTTTTAGAATTTACTTATAAATTTTATTTCTTATATCTACCAGAATTTATATCTAGCCATCTATGCTAGGTATATAGCACTTTCGATTGGAAACTAATTGTTTTTAAAATATGAGTAGTATCCTATAATGCGCGTCCATGTAACCGGTCACTCTACAGGGTATTTTATATAATTCTATCTATTATATATCATTGCAATTGGTAGGTACCTACTTTTAAGTATGGGTGTTGATTTGCATTTCTCTGTGCATAAAAATAAACAAAATAATGTATGTTTCACTAATTGGACTGTGACTTTGATAATAATGGATTTAAATATATAAAGTAAGGTTTTGTAAAATCGCAGATGCTATATTATTACGAAATCAGAATCAGGAATGCACCAAATGTTATATCAAGACCGAATAATAATTGTCTTCAAATTTGTATAATATAGGTGTAAAGTTATAGTTTTAAAGTAATATCACAGAACAATCGTCAGCATGGCAAGTTTCCCCTAATTTAGGTTCTCGACTAAGTTTGGAATTGTTAAAGCGGGGGATTGCTCGGGCGCCATATTGTTCTGACAGCTTTTAAAATATGCTTACGATATGTTCCAGCGTTTGTTATTATACTGGCAATGTATTTGAAAGTACATGTATTAAAATAGACTGAGAAATAGATAGTTTAGAAAAGACTTCTAGAATTGGAAGCGATAGATATTTAATTTGATTATAAATTAGTATTCCTATGCATTACTTCATTGTTTACTGTTCTATACAATTTAATGGATCTACGTGTAGGTATATGAAATATGCAGGTACGAAGTTTGTGAGTAGAGAAATACATTAACCAATTTTTAAAAGATGGAAGCTGTTAATTATTCATTACTTACTAAAAAGTCATAACATAAATATAGAAACTGAGCCAAAGAGACGGTTACATTATAAATACCTACTTACGTAGGTATCACACCCAACTGTGTAAAGGGTTTTTATGAGATATCTACTATTCCATATTATTAGAAGTTATTTATCGCAATAAAATCATAGTTTTTTTAATTCATAAACAAAAGTTAGTATCACCACACTTGAAACTCAGAAAAGAATAGGTCGTAAAATAGGAAGTTCTCTACTTCGACTATAAAATTTTCAGTGATGTGGTGAGGGTTTTGAACTTAAAAAGCTTGTCTTTGACTCATTTATTTAAAATTGCACATTCACCTCATATCCAATATTTAAAAAGAAAATTAAAATTTATTTATGCAGTACAACGATTCTTTTAGGAGTGTTGACAATATTTCTGTATAAGAACATAATAGCATTGTCTCAAAAGATTTGTATGGCGCTTGTTAAATTTACGATGCAATGAGGAAGTGTCAATGCGACGAATATTTTGACGAAAGGGTTGAATGGTTTATTGTAAAGGAGCTTTGTTGCTTTTTTAGGGTTTTTGTCGTCCGACTTAATGTCCATGTGTCATTGTTGTACGGGTCCATTGTTTCTATTTTTACGCCTTTTTTCTTGTTAATATTTTTGAAGTGCTTTTTGTGTACGTGTGGTGGACGTGCCGGGAAAGAATATCGTTTTTATAGATTTTACTATCCGTTACCTATCTACAAATATATTTTTAAACATTATAAACTAATTATAATTATTAGCCCGTTGTCGACATCGACGTTGGATGTAGTATTGGTCTTCATTAGTTCACACTACGAATACCCGGTCCTACGCATTATTCATCCAGTTCTTACATAAGTCCATCTGCTAGATTTTATGAGTCCCTAACAGTAGAATATAAATAGTCTAGACTAACTAGATATTAATTTGGGCTCGATTCTGAAGTTACACATTTAAAATTTGACGGCACAATTTTCTTTTTATTCATGTCAAGCAATATTGGGAATATAAAGACGAAACTATGTTAAAGCTGTCTAAGCTGTCGAAATGCCTTCAAAATTGGTCCCATTTAGTGGTTAAAATTAACTTCTACCTGTAATCTCATAAAGTTAGGGACTATTTTCCGGATCAATAAATTTACCCAATACCGTTCTCAATTTTTCTTATTTGTCGATTATATTAAGTTGCATCTCATTCTATTTTTCATCTCATCATCTCTCTCATTCTTTTCAGACGTATCCGTCCATATTGATAGAGTTTACACATTTTTCGTGTTCAGTTTTTATTTTGTAAGATAATGACGACGTAGGTATAGGCAAACGTGTGCATGTAGATACCTGATTTATATCATTTTTTAGTGATTTATGAAATACACCCATAATCTACTTACTAATGTAATATAAGCTACGCTTGAAATCGTAGTAGCCTACCTAGTTGAAAGTATGCTCGTCTTAAGTTCGGTCGAGAGTTGGAATCCAGACAGCTGTGGTTTATAACTTTTCTGAACGAAAGTATTACACCTGCGGTTTATTCAACAGGCTTTACGGTAAAGAAAAACAGGAAGCCTGCACCTAATTGAAATTCTAGGGTGTCTTTGAAGTCAACCAACCCGCACACCAGTCAATAATAGCTTTCGGTCAACTATATAATGAAAAGACATAAGGTTTTGTCTTAAACACTAAACTATCTACCCGATCATTGTACACATCACAAATAATATCAACTGTCAGATAACAATAACATCATAATAAAAGTATTTAAAATCCCCGCCAAAAGTAATTAACGATGTTTTACCGTGTACCAGTCGTGAGAAATCAGATTTAGGTACGTATAGCTATTAAAATTACTTGGATTGCAAAAAGTTACATAATGTGCAATTACCATAACTGAGGCTATGCGATGAATTAAACAATACAATGTATGTACGTGCCCGTCAGTTGCATTGCATCCAAGCCCACGTTCATTTGCGAGGGGCATCTCAATTGCATCCGCGTCGCAGGCGTGTGTGCATCTGCATTCACTGCCTTTGTATTATACATATAGGGGTACCATTTAAAAATTAATATAAGATTTGTTTTCAAATTGATTTCAATTAATTAATAATTTAATTTTGTAACGTTCTTATAAAGAACTAGCTGTGCCCGCGGCTCCGCTCGCGTGAACTACAGAATCCGCCCCATTCCCACTTCCGCTCTCGTTCTCTTCCCACTTCTACTTCCACTCCTACTCAGACTCGAGACTCTCAATATCCCAATTCCAACCCCATCCCTATCCCCAAATTTCACTCAATCCCATACGTGCCGCATCGTTCGCCGCGCCGCGGCCGTTGACCTCGCCCATATGATACTCGTACGTTCGAGAAATATTGCATTTTTTTTGTCAAAATTTTCTTAAAAAAGAGTTTTTTTTTCATGAATGATTTCTAAATGTGATACTGAGTTACTGGAAGAAATATAACAGTCGTTTTATTATCATCCGATATAATGGCTTCTAGAAAAAATTACTTAATTAATATCTCAGGGTCTAAGTGGCGTATCAAGATGAAACATGCACCAGATTTTAAGTTAGACCACCAGCAAGACAACTGTGAAAACGGCATCAAATTTCATTCAGTAGTTTTTGCGTGATGCGATAACAAACATACATACAGACAGACAAAAATTCAAAAAATTTTTTTTAGCTTCTATTGGCCGTATAAAGACCCCTCATATTTTTTTTTTAAATATCTCTCATGTACAGACATAGACCAGTCACAGTTTTATTATAAGTATAGATTAGATGCCACTATCAAGGAGGAATTATATTTAAAAAAATACAGTTTGATAAAAATAATGTCAAGTTCCTAAATTGGCGTATCCTATCAAAATGTTAACGTGTACTTCAGAATTAGTTCCATAATAGGTAGAGTAACAATGTCAGACAGAGAATTCTACGATAGGCAGCTCTTCTAAAGGTGTAGTTTTCAGTTTACAACAGGCGATATATCGAAGTATCGGTGAGAACTTGTGTAAATGTATGTAAATGTACTCAAAACTGTTTCTGAAAACAGACGCTGGCCCTGACTAGGCAAGCTCGATTAGAGTTCAGTTTTAAAATTATTTACATAGATACGAACATATTTTCATTTTACCTTAAGTGTGCAAAAAATCTATATATATTTTTACGCAGCCCTGCTGAAACTTTCTGAGGACAATACATCCACCGCATATGACTATATGCACATTATAGTATAGAGGCATAATGCACTGCGGTATGGTCATATATCAGTTCATTAAGACTGATTGTGGACATTGGTTGCATTGATCAAGGAAGGTCGTCTGATACTCGTACAATGTCGACTTTATTATCAGATGTTCACGTGTTTAGTCGTTTTTAACCGAAAGCTACTAGAAAGCTGCATGCTATAAGCAAATAATACTAATATACTACGTAAAGAAGCGACACTCACCTCCCCCCAGTTCAAAGTCATCGGCAAAATAGAGCACGACTGTTAGTAGGGCGCCGAGAGATCGACGCTATAAGTTAGATTGAGAAGCACTTCTATTGTTGACGTATTACGTTGTCCCTCTCTATCGACTATACTCACGCGCTGGGTGGAGCAGTTCTACGATAATTTACGCACGCACACAAACGTGTACGGACAGACTGGTGCTGCTGTATTAAGTAGTAGGTAGTAGTTTATTAGTTTAAGGTTCAAATATCTAATAATTTTCAAAAATCTATAGGGTAAAAGAATTGTGAATAAGCCTGTTGAAACAATCACATAATAGCCTCCTTGGGTATGTGGAGATATGTAATACAAATGTATAATGTCAATAAGCAGTCGTTAGTATTACTTGCACGTGATATGTATTGAGGAGTTGGATAAAATATTTTCATACATCGCTATCGATGCAAGAAATCGATTTATAAAGATTTTTTTAAAACATATCTACATAATAATGTATTTCTTACTCAGTTCATATTTTTGACATTCAATTTACATTACAATCCTCATTTGCCTAACATTGATTCTACAAAAATATGTTTATTTATGTTATTATATCAACTTATCACTTATCTCAAAAGGTAATCTTTCTATAAAAACATAATTTATACTTATTTATTTTCGCCTAATCATATTATGGAATGTATTAAATAGCTTGGGGTTATTTTCTCACACATAATAATGAAAAGTATGAGTTTGAAGAACAGATATTGATATAAAAATTGAGTTTTGTAATTGAGGTATATATAATATCTTACTATCACGCTAAAATTTTCATCAAACTGTTCAATTCATTACCTAGAAAGGATCATAATCAGGCCTGATACCCCAGCAATAACACCGCAGACATTTTACAATTCACAAAATTAATATTCAACAATTCAGCAAGCTTTCCAGACGACCAAACACACACTTTTACATACAAAATGCGGCTTATCCATTCAACGGAAGCCCCTTCCCTTCCCCCCAACGAGATCCGACTGTCATTGTGATGCAAATGCGTTCGTTGTCTGCCTCCAAATTACCCCCTTCGGTCAAGCGGGACGGACCGATGACCAGACATTAGAACCCTCCCTTTTAAAACAAAATCGTAACCCGAAACACTTTTATATCACCAAACCGCGGGCTAATCTCACCTTTAACTCTATGTAACTGGAGTGAAATTCCGAGTAAAATTTTTGGATAGGCAAAAGCATATTTCATACAGATTATATAGTGTTAGGAGAGTTGCTAATGTGGTTAAGTAGTATAGTGTGTAGGAATGGCGTAGCAATTGTGTGGACAATAATTCAGGGGTGCTGTGGCGCATTAAGGCGGATCATAACGAGTCCGGGATAATATCTTGCGACTTTGTAAATGGATGTCCATGGTTCATGGTAGTCGCCATTATCGCGTCTTGTTACGTATTTTGATAGAAAGAACTTAAATATTTAATATATTTACTGCTAGAATAAATCAAATTTAATGTGTACTTAAAAGTCTTTAAAGTAATCATTTTATCATCAGCATTTCGCCGCCCACTGCTGGACCTAGCCTTCATACTCATTTAACGTTAAAAATCCGAAATTAAAAATATATGTAAAATTAATGATACTATTAAAGATTTTCATAAAATCAAGATATACCAAACTAAGAAGACTTATTTGGGTATATCCTGACTTTATGAAAATAAATAAATTATTTTTAGTTACCATTATACACATTATTGCTTTTTCTGACCACCGGTTTCATAACAAACCATTTGGTATCGCGATACTTGTTTGAACAGGTCCTACTAAATGGGAGATTTCATATAGGGTGTCATTGTCGTTAATATCTATGAGTTGTAAGTTACCAGTAAATTGTCCATTTTATATCCATCCTGGACCAGTATCTCCCCAAGTACGCAGTTATTATATCTTCGAAGTATTTATGTGGAGGCAAGAAAATTTGTTTTGTATAAAACTTGTCCGGTAATCTGGTTTAGTGGTGGTGGTATAATTCGGTATGGTCAGATGCGTATTATAGAAAATATATGCTCGTGTGTATAATTTTAGATACTTATAATATAATATAGACATTTTTTCCATAACGCATGATAGGTATTATATTTGATAGAATTCGATTCTTTGCCTTAAAAGCATTTGGATCGAAAAGCCGAACTTAGATCAATCTTTTTACATGTATATCCACAAACCATTATTTTAATGAAAATAGTAAGTTTAGGTAACTTTAGGTCTTTAGATAACTTAGGTCCTTTCTTTTGTTTCTTCATTTCTAATATTATGTCAGATTAAGTCTTATGTGCAACGATATGTAGGTACTTATTTATATATATATACATATTCTGTGTCTGTTTGTCTATGTTGCCAATAATTTGCAAACTATTCACATCTTGACAAAATTTTAGTTACATCTTGTAGAAGGTACAAAAGGTAAGATGTCTCCATTTTTCAAGTCTGTATAAAATCTAATGGATATTACTTACAAATACTCTGCTCCATAGGGTAGGTATAAAATAAAATTCAGCTAAAACAAAAGCGAAACAACGAGGTGTTTAGTCCAGACGGTCTCCCTTGGGCACGTCGGCAATGGTTTCAGCTTCCTCGCAATTTCACAAAATGCGATACACCTACCATTCTCTACCTATGAACACTACACACATGTATATCCATTCTAAAATGAACTACCGTCCCTCGCGTTGCAAATGCTATACTCAAAAGCAGAAGGGAAATGTAACAGATGGCAAGGGGCCTGGTTATGATGGAAAAGTCGTGTTAGACGGAAATAACTAGACATACTAGAAGCTAAATTAGAATACGTTTCTCTAGAGAGAGTTTAAGTAACCGCTAATGATTTTCATTAATAACGTACTAAATTTAGGGAAACTTTTGCGTTTATACTTACTCTGTTGTTGTGGTAGGTAGTGACGTAGGTGACTGTTTATATTTATCCGGTCTCCAGCCCTTAATTGGCTCCAGGCCAAATGTCGACATTTCCTTATAGTTACAACCTACTAACGGCATCAAAACACGACCATAAAAAACATAGCTATCGCCATAGAAGAAAACTATCCAATGATTTATTGATATCTAACACCTAAATAGATTTAAAACAGATGGTTTTTAAATATTCAGATATGTAATAGATTGTAATAGACATTCAATATATCAAAGGGTAGAGATACGAAAAAATCCCATTCCAAATGGCCTCGTATAACTCATTCTGTGTCCTTCATTCAAGACCTCCCGCGACGCCCGCGCCTCTTGAAATTCTTCTAAGAATATACAGAAAGCAATGGTTTTCTGAAGATCAAGTTAGTGTGGTCATCGTCTTGAGTTCAACAGACAAACTGCGGGCGGTATTATATAATCACGCGATATCGATTTATTTTATCCGAAACTGCCGCAGTTATGACATTAATTTAGATGATAAAAGCTATTCAATGTTCACATATAGGACGTTAGATTCGAATAACTTAATTCGATGCCGCGTGAACGAAAGCGTTTTCATATAAATGCTTATATATATATTGTATTGTTATAGGTATTGAAAACGGGTAAAGGTGTGGGAAGATCGCCGAATAAGATGATCCTCACGGTTGATCGGGCACAGATAAATTGTATGGAAGACGGTACACACGGATCGGACGGAGATTGTCTTCGTACCTACACATTACAATATCTACATACATACACTACTCCACTATAGGAAACAAACCAAACCGGTTGTAGACGGGGATTTAAACACAACATTCAAAGCATTTAATTTACTATAGAGGATAGACAATTATTTTTGTGATTTAATTTTAAACCACTTACAACTTCTGATACTTAGTAATTTTTGTACCACGCCTTACTGCAATAACAATCAGATAGTGGAATTAAATTCACTTCAGTTATAAAAGTAATAAAAATGAAGTTGAATGTTGTTGACTCCGTGGCAAAATAGGGAAAGACCCATTAACAGTACACTTTATGAATAGCAATTTTCTTGTACGTTTAGCATCATAAAAATATAAACGTGACCGATATGACGTGGCTTTATTAATAAAAAATTCTACACAGCGTATCAAACATTCGGATTAGAGGTGTGATTTTTTTTATTAAAGAGGTAATTTGAAACAGGTATTTAAATATAAATGTCAGCGATTACCTAAAGACTCCTGTGTAAGTAAAAATTTGTAAAATACTATGTGAATTAAGTAATAATCATTATCTAGACAAAAAAAAAATAGATAATTTTAGCAGTTTAAAATTCCCTAAGGAACGAATGGCATGACGTTATTTTAACTTTCAGTCATTCATTCATAATTCCATGTTCGTATTCAATATTCTCGTAGTTGCCTGGTGGGCTAAGTCATCGACCGACATAACGGACCATTAGTCGGTAGGTACCGGGAAAGGGCTGAATTTGTGGCCGACACGGTGTCATTAACTGACAATCTCTTTAAATCACTTGTAGATCCCTGCGGACCTGGCCTGGCTTATTACGAAGGGTGGGCTCAAAATGGCTCAGAGGTATTAAGAAATTTTAGCTTATATAACTTGCCCAGGTGGTTGGTAGACATGATTTAGTAGAAGGTTCCTAGAAGATATCTGGGAAGAAATTGACACGTAGTTTTACCTAAGTCTTAGGTATACATTGGGCCCGATTCTGAAGGCACACATTTAAAATTTGACAGCGCTAAAATTGGTTTCGTCTTTATCTTCATAATACTGTGTGACAAGGATAGTAACAGTTTTAGTCCTGTCAAATTTTAACATTGTGCCTTCAGAATCGAGCCCATTATGTACCTAAATATATCTTATAGATATCAAGTCTGTATTTTCCATGTAACTCAGGGCCTTAACAAAGGTAGACATTTTTAACAAAATCTTTGGTTGTTCATATTATCTACTTAGGTTTCAATATTCTATATTTTTACACAGCAATGTAACTGAATGAGAACAGGAATTAACAAATGTAAAACCATAAAATATGGTTGTACGTGTAGCTTGTGAAAATTCATGGAAAGGCATAAATTAAACAATAAAAATATAATATATCTACACATTTCTACACAACATATATTTAGACCTGTAATTTTCCTAAACTACAATGTATACTCATAAATTCGTACGTATACGTGGACTCTCATCAAATTTAATAGCTCTTAAGTTTATAAATTTTAAAATGCAAAGTTATTTTTCTCAGTTAAACTATCATGCAAAATGCACTTACAAAATGTACTATGGTAGTTTTAACAATAAACTCTTTCTTTCGTTGTTTTACGGCCTCAAATTTTTATCTTTTTGCTTCGACGCTGGAAAGAAATACGCAAAATCGAATCCATTGCAAGAAAAAATTCTTCTTCGATTTTCAACTTTATTACAAAGTAATAACGAGTTGTATGACATTGAGATGGATGAAAGATAAATTGGTACCGAAAACGCATATTGTTGAATATAACAGACAAACATGGGGTCGCACAGTGAGCAATGTAGCGTATGAACCCGCTTTTATGAGGAAATACTGAACATAGCGTTTTACGAAGAACACTGTACGTTTCGCATATATTTTTAAACAGAAGAATATCTGTAGGGAAACACCTCTCATATTATACAATTTGTATATATTTACTAGTACGTATTTACTAAGATCTTGTCATTTAGGAGACATTTTCTTTTATGTATCAGATTATAATCATTATATTAAGCCTCCGTTACACGAGTACATGCCATCCACTTCATTCTTGGCTCACACGAATACTAAGTGCCTAATTTAGATTTTTCAACAAAGCCAACGAGTATCCAAGTTCCGCTGATCGATCCCGGACCCCTCAGTTCCGGTCGCAGCTAAAACTCCCGACCCGTTTTTAAAATCCCCAACTTAAAAGCGACCACTTTAACTTTACACTCCCCGCCTCCCTGTCCAATGTAAAGTTTAATCCTATTTCGGATGGGGCCCAAATAAAAACGGAGGTCAGAAATAACTGGATGCGTTATCTGCAGCAGGTAGCAGAAAGCTAATTGTGTATTCTTTCCTCGCTTCCAACGTCCTTAATCCGCCCTCTTTACCCCCACATCCCACCCTTTTTACCCTCTGGCTACCGCACCCCAACTAGGCGGAAAGTTTTAAATACACTGTCATATTATGCAGATTTTTAAGGTAGGTACTTGTGTTTTATGATAACATTACATCGGTGTTTACGATGTTTAATATCGTAACTTAAAATCTGAACTTTGGAATTTGACTTTCATCTTCCACTACGACAACCTAATTGATGATACCCACTTACTTTATAAATAAGAGACTAGTATTTGATTTCTGGGACGCGGAAATACATTAATTATGTAATCATGCAAATAATAACTTTTATCTTATCTATAATATAGAACAGCATGTAGCAGGGAGTTCCAGTCTCATTGCATGGTCTATAAAGTAGGTACTTACTGTACAGGCAGGAAGATTTAGTAAGGATTTTAAGAAGAAAGGATTTAAAAGTTCATAAGATCTTACCCCTGGGGAAAATGTATAGGCGAAGCGTTCACGGAGGTCAGAAGGAGAGAGAGAATTATTAAGATTATTATATTTACTTCAATAGTTTGCATAATATTATACACATTTATCTTTTTCCATCGCTATTTTACGCCACGAAACAGCAAGATATTCTCGAACTTTTAAATTAGCTGCTTAAGCTGACGACCATGGTTTTAGTGTAACGCAAAATCAGAGAATTAACAAGGAAATTGGGGTGTACCAAAGTGGAAGCAGGAGATTATCTGCACCAATAGAAGTTACAATCAAGGAACCTATATAATGTGGAAACCAATAGCAGAGTCTGCTGCAGAGAAGAAATTGCTTGGGAAAAATTTGCATCTTTATTAAAATTTCTAATCTTGAGCACGGATAGTACTGTCTGCAAATACATACCTATAAGCGTTATATACAATCTTTTCTGGTAAGTATTGCACCTACCTACTAAGTTAGATATAATATACTTAGGTAGTTACTATCTATGTGTAGTTAGTAAGTACATTTATCTACATGTTATTATATAGATGAGAGTGCGAGTGGCATTAGGGTTGGATTGATGGACGATAAAGGGAATGTCGATTAACAAGTTGATTAAAATTCCTGTGCAATTCAAGTTTTACTACGTTGTTCTATTTATTTCATATCTCAAATTATCATCTTAATAATCTTTTTGGCATCTACATATGTATATTATATCTAAGTAGAATGTATTTAGGTCTTGCTTTTCTTTCTTTAAATTATTATGGAAAATATCTTATTTCAATAAGAATATTAATTAAAACCAAGATGAAAATGTTTTTATTATCTCACATCAGTTACTATTATTATGTAGCGGTTGCAGAGTAAGAGCTCAGACAAAAAAAATATTATCTATATTAAATATCGTTTGACATTTTATATATAAGAATATTACACTATAAGTATAGAACACTAAATTCCCCTTCACTTTTTGCGAATTCAGTGACCAGGCCAATACACACACACACATAATTTTGGTTACTTAGGTATTATTAATCAATTATCATCAGCATCAGTCAAAATACGTCCACCGCTAAAAATAAATAAACCTTCCCAATAGAATGACATTTTTGTTTGGCTGTCCATTGATGGATTTTAAATAGTCACCACGCTTGGCAGGCGGATTGGTAATCACAGTAAATAATGATCTTAATATATACAAGAGAATGCTGCTGCCCGTCCCTGGTACATCCCTTAGTCGCCTTGATTGGAGGTGGTCTATAGATAGGTATTCTAAGCCATGAACCACAATAATTAAACATATTAATTGAATTTCTTAATTTTAAAATCACTAAAGCTACGTAGGTATATCGATATAATCCCCTCCCTACCAGCATCGCCAGCAGACAATTGCTATACAAGTGTAGGTAGGTAGTTGGCTTAGGGACGGGGTCATAATAGGAAATTTTCTCTGGCGGATATGCGCGCTACCCGATACCCTTTTCACTTGTATTGTTTTTATTTTCCATTCCTAATGAAAGAACTTGCGCAGTCTGTATTGCAATTTCGATATTGGTAGTGTATCGTTGCAACTCGTGTCTCGACGCTCGTGCTTTGGGTTTCTTTGATACGAATACTTTTCGAACGAAATTAAAATTTCACGAAAATAAAGTGTAAATTATGGAAATTCCAGGAACATAGTTATTTATGAGATATTCGAGGATAATAATAATATAACCTGTACATATACATATTCATACGTAACAATTAAAAACTTTTTTATATAAAATTCATAGAGACCGTATTTTAGCAAATTCTATAACTTGCCTTTCTAATATCTCAGAAAATTATGACTGATTTATACCAACTCCGGTAAAAAAAGTTTAACTTCACTTTATTAGAAAATTTCACTTTATTAAAGTTTTTTTTATAGTACACATTTAACCTGTTTGTTACATATTATCTTTATCTCTTTCCCTTAAATATGACCTTATAGAGACTATTTGTTATAATACTGTAAAGCTAATATAAGATTTACGATTTAACAAAGTAGAACGAAAGTAACTTGATTTTTTGTTCATCAGCTGTAAATGTCCCCACAAATTGATCGTAAATTTTAGTCCTATTAAAATTGATTGCCCTCAAAATGTTTATTGTAACATCACGTAACCTGGTAACCAGATCATAAAACAGTGCGGAGTATATGCCATGCAAAAATGTTATATGTAGTTCGGTGCTAGATGTACATAAGGGCTACATTCGCTTATAGGGGTTGTCACGATTTTATGACGTAAGGGGCAGTGTTTTTACGATCTCTTATCGAATCGAAAATTTTCTTCAGAACAAACAAACTTGTATTCATATAAAGCCAGTTTGAAATAATAGCTGTTAACGATGTAGTGATAAGATCACTTAATTACTTTTTATTTCACACATTTATACACATGCCATATACGTATAAACCTACTTCTAACATTACCTTGTACGTCATAAAATAAATGTAATATAAGGACTACATTATTAACCCGTATAAAATAATAATTATTTATCTACATAGATTAATTAATTGAACTTAATCTTACTAAAAGCAATGTCATCATAATAAAAACTGAAATCTATAACCTAAAGGTGCATAAAATCGATAGCATTAAACATTTATACTATATTTAATTTGGAGGTTGCATCGTATCTCGTAGATACAACCATCGTCGTTTTCTATGCAATTGGTGTAAAGTCCTTTGACACCCCAACACGTACCTTTCGTTTTATTCAAGATAAAGCAAACACCGCTCTGAGAAGATAAAGAGGAGAAATCGACCGCAACTATATAAAGGTTTGCGGCGATAAAAATACCATGTTTATTTGCACGTCCTACATCAGTAGATTTACAGTGGAAAACCGCCTTACGACAACCGATGAATGAAGTATGAAAACAGACCGCAACGTGAAAGATATACGATCTGTTTTAGAACTGAACATGCAACTATTATACGACGTTTTCGGAAAACTAAACAACTGAACTTACATTCCTCTGTATCAGTAAATTCGGATCCCTATCTCGAGTAATTTTTTTCCCTAAAAACGTGATTTAAAAAGCCTGCCAGTGTAACTGAGGGTCGGTAGTAAGGGTTATGTTTTATGTGCTACTTACTAGTTGTTGATCGCGACTGCCTCGATGCGTAAATCTAAAAAATATGGTTTTATAACCATTTTTAAACTATGGTCCTGTGCGAATAATTGCAGTCTTACTTAAAGTTTAAATCTTGGTAGAAATCAATAATTATTTAAATTTGAATTCCTTTTAAAATACTTCCCTTTTACGTAATGCGCGTATAATACCGGCAGATAGACAAAATCTATGATATACATCTATATATTTTATTTCTATTTACGTAAGTTAAGCTAGGCTTTGTTACAATAATTATCTCCGTACTGATATTTCTTCTGTTGCATTTATACGACTGTATCAAATATTTAATATGTATGTATATTCTGATAGGTACACTAGGCTATTTATATCTAAAAATTTATTTGTTTGCCTTAAAAAATCGATATATACCTACCTAGTATATTTATTTATAATCCTTCTTAGTTTTCATTTTCGTAAGTAGACACTTGGGAATTCCACTGTGTAGTCTTTGATAATACGTATTTTTTTATTGTTGGCATAAACAGTTCTAGTTTTCAACTACATATATGTGAAACATTGATTTCTTTTCACCCTTTGTAGAAACATGCAAAATAAAATATCAGTAAGTGAACTGCCTTAGTATTTGTTATGTATACGCTTCAGAGGTAAAGACACTTAAATTGGAGGTACATATTATATATATGGTTGATTCTCTCTCCTTCTCTCCTTATACGTAGACTTACAAGATGAGCCAGTCTTATTTGCTAGTCTTTTGATTCACATAATGCGATATTTTGAAGACAGTAGGTAGGACCTACCACCGACAGTAGGCCCTACTTAGCTATGATCCGAAGATCGTAGTACCTATTTGAGATTATCTATTACCTGATGCTTCTAGTGCTTGTATATTCCATAATATTTTAATAGGCATAATATTGTTTGTATGAACATTGTCTAATTTATCCTTGTTTAATTTCCATAGCACAGGTGAAAATCCTAGGTTGACAAGTGTATGTATAATTTATTCAATAACTATTATTAGTGTTGTATAAGCTTGCTCTAACCAAACTTACTTCTTAGTTATCTGCAAATATTTTCTAGAAGACCGAATGCAGTCAGCGCCTCAACACACAATCATTTACTTTTATGGATCAGACAAAACCAATATAAGGAGCAATAAGGGCCATTCGATCGGACGCGAAATGTATGCTAATGCCGCTACCAAGTAGATGTAATTGACAAAACTTCCTCTTACGGCATCATTCGATCATATAGATAGACGTTAAGCGTGACATTCATCGGAGAAGCTCATAAGAAATTCCAATAAAGAGTGTCATGAAAAATTCAATAGGTCGGCGGCAAAGTCGCGGGAATGAAAGTGAAAAAAAAACGAAAACAATAACGTGGATTTAATCAGTATTCAGAGGGCGACGTGTCTGTCCACAGCTGGGATATTTGGCAAGCGGACAAATCCTGCGGACGTGTACGTACCAAGAGATACTGACGCTGCAGTGCCACTGCAGAATGGTCGATTGTTGACACCATTACGAATTTACGATGAAGTTCACGACATTCATTATGCAGGCAATCAGTTATCACTGTGGGAATGTAGTAGTCGATAGTGAGACGAAACAAAGACAAGAAGGCGGTTTATTTCTGGTCCTGACTAGAGCTGCCAAATTTATGTACGCTCAAAGCTTTGATAAATTAACGTCAATTGCAGCTCACCCACTTTTTATAACTAAGATTGGTAATAAGGTAGTCAAATTTAATGAAAATATTGTCGCAAGAGAGCCGTATTAATAATATGATTGTTATATGGTTATGCCGAATTTGCGAGTTCAATTGATAAGAATGCCATCTAATCATGCCAATAAAAGCTGTGTTTGCCGTATTATTGTAATAAATTAATTATATTCCGCGCAAGGGCAAATAAGTCGGTCAAATACCTGTATTTTAAATCAAACGCAGTGCATTTGGTAGCGATATGTACCCCCAAAATTGTTCCTTTGTTTAAGCTAATAAATAATTTAGCGTGCGGTCGGACGATTCGTAAATGCACGCTCTGCTGAATTTGTGAAGCCTTAAGTAGGTGTATGTAGCTACTTGAAGATACACTTCATGTTATTTAATCAGTACTTAATGCTGATATCATTGTGTTCAACGTCCCGTATAAAGACGCTGATGTCCGGGAACTTTGCTTAATTATCAAGCATAAGCCAAATCTACACATTGTACCTAAATCATTCGCCAATTATTATGATTCCAATAAGAAAAAAATATAAAAATGAAATAAGCAATTCAGTAAAGTGGGGAGATAAGTATGTTTCTGCATTCATGTAAGTTTTTGCAGTCTTGGAGTTTAAGAAAACAAAGAGTGAATTACATTTAAAATTCAATGCAGAGGCATTCAATTACGAACGAGGAGTACGTTTTAACATAATTTTAACAGAACAGCAAACGTCGCGCCGCGCCGGTCGCCTCCCACGTTTTATATGTGTCTCGCTTCTGACGCTATCAGCTGCGTTGCTCATACGAAACACTTTTTATTTTCATTTCAAAAGATATTTTAATTCAGAAAACGTATAAAATCTACCTATTTACAGCTCAATTGAGAGTTAATTTTAAAGGAATGAGTCGATTAAAGAGCTGTTGATTTAAACAAACGGGCTGATTTTGGCATTGAGAAAACAATATCAGAATTGTGCCCACCAAAGTATTGAAATGTGTAAAATCCGACAGAAATTAACAGAATTAATGACTTATTCTTCAATATTTGTTCAACTGTTAATTAAAGTTAAACTTAAGGATAAGCTTCTCTTATAATGAATATACGTTCTTTAACAAGCACATAGGTATTCGTAGTTGCATAGACTTATATTGTAGTCATATCTAATATATTAAAATCAAAAAGTCAAAGAGTCCATACCGCATTATACAATTACTTGTAACAATGCAGCCTAATATACACAGTAGACTATGTTGATAGTAGAGCAACCTACATACATAGAGTTTGTCGACCCCGCAAGGACGACATCAGTCATACGTCAGGCCAAGGTCACGTCGCCTCATGTCACAGCCACGTCATGACGTCACATATCTGCATCTGTGATCGTCTACATTGATATCAATCTCTGCTGCAACGTCTGTTCAATTCTAAATCCTATTCACTGGAGGTAGCGTTCAGAGAACTTAAGATTAAAAATAGTAGGTGCAACGACCGCGGCCCACAGGAAGAATGTTTACTTTTGCCTTAATGCTTCGAGATGTTACTTTAGCTGGTGTTTATTTACGATATGTTAAAGGTTCTTTTAATGTTTAAGTAAAATGTCTACAAAATTAAAAGTTTTGTCTCAAATTGTATTAAAAGAAAATCTCCGAATAATTTAGAAAGAAAATGTCTACCTTTATTAAAAGTTACTGCATGAATTTAGCATTGCTTATTAGGTTGTTCTCTTATAGGAAAATGTAATAATTCTTGTTAAAAGTAAATTCAATTATTTCTATAATTATAATCAAATATAGTATTAACGGCGCTCTGGATTCTTTAAATGCATAACTAATACTATTGAAGAATTTCAATTTACTCGGAATGGTGTGGTTAGAGTAGGACCCCGGTTAGATCATAACAGATCCAAAAAATACCACATGTTAACATTAACACTATAACTTGATTATTCTTTACTTTATAAGACGTAGGCAGACATTTCTTAAAGCCATATCCTTTTATTCACGCCTAGATAAATAACTTACTTTAATATATTTTACCTCAGAAAGGAAGTTCAGTAGAGCCTGGTGATCATAATCGTAAATTGGCAATTTAAAATGAAAAAGATATACATAATGATACATACAGGAAGTAAAAAAGAATTATTTCATTATATTTTTAGGAAATCCAGTTACCTACCTTGGTATAAAGAGTAATCATTGTGAAACTTTTATTAATTTTATATTTATGGACAGATTCATTTGAAGTAATTGTGTCGCTTGACGTGTGTATTGTACAGAGTTACTATAAGTAAGCAATTTCTAGTAAGTAATAGGTATTGTTACTACAAATTTATCAATTACATGATCATAAGTTTTATTATCGTGTGATAAAGTTGGAACTGAGATTATTAACCTTGAGAATTTTCAATGTTGTCGAATAATAGTTGTAAATTGAAACTGAAACTTGTGAAGAACCGATAGCTATTTCTTACCATCCTGTATATTGAACTAATCTGTGGAATATAATCACATAAATAAGAAGCAACAACAGATGGTGAGGTCGCCTGAGTCCACCATTTTTATTCCAATTTCAAATTTTTAACAATAAATTGTAGAGGAAAAAAAGAAAAAAATCAAGTCGGCATTACAAAGAGAGATACAGTTGTTAAGTCGAAAGGTGGTCCTTAATTATTTGAGATAAAAATATGATAGTACTTCATTAAGCGCGTTTGGGCAATTTTGGTTGTAATAAATAATGTCTAGTGATGCTTTGTATGACTATGAGAGAAAAAGTTATGACAAGAAATTGTTTGAGAAATATCCACCTTGTAAAGGTATACAACTGTGTAACGTACAAGGTATCTAGGTACATTTAATTATATAGCGGTATTTATAATTAAGATGATGATGAAATTCAGCAAAAAAAAATTGCATTTATAAATCGATTCAATTACAATGTGACTAATAGATGATATTAACTAAGTTACATTTAAAAAATAAATAATCAAATACCTAGCTATAAAATCATGTGAATATCAAATAAAGAAATAAGTATAATTCTATAATTAGAAGTTTACAGATTATTGCTATGAATTATTAATTAGTTATTATTTATTACTTTATTGTATACACGAAAATTAAAAGATTACATTAAAGAAGATTATTGCAGTCCTTTAGACCATATTCTAGGGCCAGATTCTAAAACAAAATGGTTACGCCAATGTTACATTTGTAAATGCATTTAACTTATTAAATGTCAGAGCCTTTCACTAACACTAGAAACTTATAGACTGTCGATTGGACCAAACCATGCTGCTATATTATACGGCATTCATTAGATAAGTATGTTGCTCCATTTAGGCCGACCCAGATAGATAATCGAACTTAATGGTATGAATTTACTATCATCACTATTGCTTTTACAAATCAGACTGCTTCCTTAAACTCAACCTCTCTGTCCGTTATTTACATTTCTTGTTAAGTTATTATGACTGTCATTGTTTCTTAAATATTCCGTATAAATTGTATTAATAGCATAACGACGCAGTCTACACCGTTGATGCCAAATTTCTGTCAAATTTACTAATTTGTTACCTACATATTTTAAAACTTTCTAAACGTAAACCTGAAAATCTGAATTCAGCGTTCACGTAGACAACAAAAATCAGCAGCCAATTAAAATCTCTCAACCCATCACCGCCAAGTCACTTTGGGTTAAAATGCTCCCCCTTGCCCGATTAGGGTGCATCCTAAGTGTGTCTAAAGAGATAAGTCGAGCGCAAGAATGCGGGCCGACGAGCATAGGCGAGTATATCACGGAACAAACATAACTTTGCCACCTCTTCCATCTATATGAGCATCAAAATAAAACCAGTTTTCGTATGCATACAGTAGGGTGTAGTTTGTAAATGAGCAGCAATGGTGGGCCGTCATGGCGCGTGTGACGTCATTCAGCCAATCAGCGCGGCGCAACGCGACAGCAGCGCCACAAGATGGCTGCCGTCGGCGGACCGCCGCCGCCTTCTGTTGTGTTTAGGCCTAGACGTCAAACTTATTTTATTATTCTACCAAGTTTCTGAATCAAAATTAAATATTTAGATAACTACGTATAATGTAATATTTTTGGAATTTTCGATGTGAAGTTTTAATTAATTTATTGTTAGAAAAGTTGTACATTTCTGTGGAGCAGATATTGGCGTCTCCTCGAGGTAAGTTCCGGCAATTAATAATTTTGTTATTGCAAAACCTTACTATTTAAATAATAATAAATTAATTTACCCACTTCTACTATAAAGGCATACATTAGTACAGTGATACTTTTTGGTATTTTTCTTATAAGAATGTTTAGTTAGTTTACTAACAATCTCATACTTATAGGTTTATTTTTTATTGTACCTATCTTCTTGTATTTTAGTAATTATTATAAAAACAAATATAAAAAGTAGTAGGTATTATTTCAACTGAAAACAACTTTCGTAATTTGAAAATAGATAAATAATAATAAATAAGCACATTATTACATCGGCGTCTGTTGTACATACTAAACATACCTAGTAATTATCATTTATTTGAAGATATCTAAGTATAAAATCTAAATGTGTGGGGATTTCTATAAATAAATTACTTTTCTAGCGGCAGTCAATACTAAAATTAGTGAGTTGGTATTATGTAAAATGAACTAAATAACAAGATAACGTCGATTTGTCTTCTGAAATATTAAATTGTTGCAACTTTGTGTGCTTGGTGTGTAGAAACAATACAATACACTTTAGGTATTGCATAAACAAATACAGTAATAAGTTTTAAAAGTTAGAAACAGTAGAATTTATAGACGGTCTTATCGCAAAACAAAACACTAATTGTCGATACAACATATCGTCATGGTAACTTAGCATTCTCCTATCTAAAACTCACTACAAGACAATAAAAACGTTTTATAGACTACGTAGGAAACATTATATACTTTATTAAATTTATCTGACGGGAAAAGTAGAAGGGTTTTTAACCTTACACATAATGTAACTCGTGTCAGGATATAGTGTAACAATTATTAAATGGTAAATCACATTTTTTAAGATACGAGAATGCGAATGCATGACGATATAATATTTCGTACAATAGTGAACAATCTAGATAAATAAATAGATAGGTACTTATTCATGTTTAAATAACAAAATATTATATATTTCATTATTAATAAGGTAGACTTAGGTTGAACGGAGTCTATTGGAAAGTATTTTGTCGTGATTAAGAATATTAATGGTCGATATCAATGACTACAATTCAACCTTGGCAGAGTTATTCATCCCACTGCAGTTATTGCGTGAATTTATAGCTCGCTCGGCGCCTGCGCACTCATTAGCAGAGTGAAGATCAAAGGACCCTTTCTGAAGCAAAAATTATGTGTTAAATTAGGATTACTGAATAAGAAGGTTTGAGGTCATGAACACAAGTATTATAGTAGAGGTTGGAAAAATAATGCCAAACATAAGTTATGACTGTCGTATCAGACAAGTAAGACGTAGCAAGTAATATTCTTCAGTATCATTGTATAATCCATACATATATAAATTAAACTTCAGATTTTTCTATGATTTGTGAAGTAAACTATATAGAGTAAATAGGCCAAATATCAACTTCGGGATACAATAATCACCATGGTTTGCTAATAGAAATAAATAAACTTTGTTGTTTTAGCTAAACTACGGCATCTTGATAGATGACTAAGTTCGAAATGTCTGACGCCATTTTTCAAATAAAATAACAATGTTTATTATAACTGACAGCATTCTTTTTTGATATATACCTAGATACTATGAAGTGCGTTGTAATCAGTTTCAGGCATTGTCAGGCATGATTAATTCACTAGTTGGTTATGCTTTTTGTCGTTATGATCCGGAGGGGATCGACGGGAACAGGTCACATTTCTAAAGTAGTAGGTACCTATAATAAATGCTAATAGTGAACTATACTATACTTACAGACGAACGTGCTTACTTCCAAGTAGACGGAAAGAGTAAAAATCTTGTGTGTAAGGGTTATGCTTTCAATGGAATCCTAGAATTCGTTAGATTATTTCCCCATTCATTGTCTTTATCGTAATACTACATTAATACAAAAAACGCTCGTTGATGTATTTTATACTAGAGTGGGGCGCTGCACGCTGGTAGAAAAGACATCAACGTGCTCATTTTAAATGTACTTCATATTTATGTTGTATTTTCTTAATTAGTAAAGAAAATTAATTAAAGTATATTTATTTTGGTCGAATGACATCTCTTGTAAGTTATCGAAATATTGTTACATCAGGTAGGTCCACAGTCTGCATTGCCACACCTTGTCCCATTCCACTATCATGCACCAGTCCGCACACACACAATCATACACGCATTATGACTATTATAATAAGACTCGACATGCCAAATAAATCTTAATTTTTTACTTGCAGGGGTCGCTCTGTAGGTACGATGCCACCCCATTTTTTTCTATTTTCGGTTCCACCCCTCGCCGTAGGAATTTTTGGTATGAAGACCATTCATTCTAATATTGGTCACCGTGGAATGCAACCGACAACTAGAGATAAAATGAGTTACAAAATTATCTTTTAGTGTTTTAATATCAAAAAGAAATAAATTAATAGGTATAGGTAAGTAGGTACTACGTGTAAAAATATGTGAAACACATCTGCATTATAAATAGGTAGTTATGTAAACATTTAACGATTCAACTTTAAATATTGAGATATGAATGTCATTTGTAGGTATTTCATGAGAGGATCGAAACTAAGTGAATATAATTTATAATCTTCAGTTAACAGGTTGACGACGACGATGATCTAAAACTATGAGACTAGAAGTAGGTAGGTACCTAAATAATTATATATTATTCTAAATAGCCCTCAGATTACTTTATGTTTCTGTGCTATTTCCCTTTAATAAAAGTATTTAATGATTTACACATAAAGAAACAGATATGTTAGCAATCATCAATTCAAAATGCACTGAAAAAAACTGTTGATTTGAACGAAGATTTTGTTAACAGTGAATAGTGATCTTAACTCCATACGTAATTAGTAGTTAACTTGATCATGGTTTTGTTTCAAATAATCATAAAAATGATTAGTTTAGCTAACATACAGCGAACAAGATAAAATTCTACTTGAATGACCAGCATTTTTTTCTGTGTACTAAACCATAAATTAAAAATCTGCAAAGTATTTAAACTCTGATTAGATAAATTATAGTTATGGACTGATATTTATTTGGTTAGCTGGCGGGCTAGATTACTGCTGGATAGCTGCTGGAACATTTTGTTACCTATATGAAAGTTTCAATGTCAGATCAGACTAACGGTTTCCACTTAAAAAGGTAGATAAAAGTAGAGTTGCCGTAGTTATTCTCATTCTATAGTGTTCTAACCTATATCTTACATAATTGCAAAATTTTATATATGATTAAATTGTACATTTAAATCTTCTAATTAAAATAATATTCATCCAATAATGAGACAATCATAAAGCAAACCAATGGGAGGATTCTAGTGTATAAAATCCTTCTGTATGGTCACCACCCTCTTAGGTAGGTATCTACATATAGGTATCTGCCATACAACAGGAATGCAAGCATTGTTGTTCCAGTTTGAACGGTAGGGGATCCAGTGTAATTACGCATACGAGGCAATCAAAGAAAGATGGCGATTCGCTTGTGGCCTTTTGGGCTGCAGGTGGGAAGACTATATGATCACATGCACCACTACCAGGCGGGATGTCTGTCAGTTCGTCACATCAAATCGTTTGAAATCTTCAATCGACTAAATTTTCAACTGTTTCTCGTAGATCACAAAAATATGAAATCATAACTTTATTGCTATTTAATTCTCAATAATGATAAGAAAATAAACTGAACAAATTAAAAGCTAATAAAATGTCCCCCAACGATGGTTAACGAGCCTGTCTCAGTCTGGAATCGAACACATAAACCGTTATCAGCAGGAAGACACTGCAAACGGCGTCAAATATAAACTAAAAAGCGTCTACCTGTGCACATTGTACGTTGTTTAGTTCTCTAACGACAATGTGTTAGACTTCAAACAATCTTTTTGTTATTATACTTTAAAAATATTTTATAAATCAGTAACAAGAAAAACTAGTTAAGTATTTCAAGGATTTAAAGATGTAAAAGTTAATATAATTTGTTAAGCCGAATTCCCCAATAATGACAAACATTTAACATCTCATTTACTTTATAATGCCAGTCATACAAAGGAGCGGTGAAAAAACCACAGGCTGTGCTTAAGGCTGCTTCAGAATAGGTAGCTATCTCTGCTGTATAGGGACGATAAAAGTTAATTGAGCACTCTCAGAGAGCAGGTGGCGTAGGCTGTGCCTTATCTGAATATCGACCATGTTATAGGTGACCCAACATTCATGTAGATATAATGGGTAGGTATGTCGCATATAGTATATAAGAACGTAGATATGTCGGAGATCTAGGAAGACACTTAGGTAAACACCGTTGGTAGTCAGCACGAGGCCTAAGCAAACTATCAAAAAACATTACAGGGTGCAAATAACAACGATCATGGCGTATGTAATGAAAATCTTGCATCGGGATTAGTCGTCCCGTGGTGCGGCGCGCGCCGAGCGAGCGAGGGCGGTAATCGATGGCGCCGGGACGCGCGCCCCGGCGCTCCGCCAGACCGGCAGACGCCCGGAGACGCCGCACCCGGCCACACGTCCACACGCGCCCCCATCCGTCAACATCCGTCACTGTTTACTGTCGGACGTCGACGTCGCGCCGCGAACAGCTGACCGACCGGTAAGTCACGTGCTCACCGCACCGCGACCACTATCCAACGCCCTGCCACCAAAATACTCACATCACACTCCTCACAGTTTTACCTGAGTCCAGTTGCGCTATTTACGTGAATATTTAATAATAAAAATTTGAGCTTAGAATCAATAAATCGCACGCATTGCAACGAGCCCGGTGTAATGCCCCGTCCGCGTCATAAATTACGAATATATTGCACCCTTGCTCTTTCATGTTTCTCTATTCAGTCTGGCACACAGGCGGATTCTTTATCTTTATGAGTGGCCGAAACGGCGAGTCTTTTGTAATTTATCCTTTATGTGCAACAAAGGTGGTGGACAAAAGGATCTGACTCTGCGGGCGATTGTCGTCCCACCTCACTAAAAATATGTTAAAAGACAAAAGGTTGCTACCAGTCCGTCGTTTGCGAAAATAATTTTTGCAAACCAATCCTGTCGATTCGTGTATTCTCATTGGTCTTTGCAGACAATAGATTATTTCGCAACAATTCTACAATGGCCGTTTGCAGTTATCTTAAACAATTTCCATATCATTATTTATTTACGATTGTACATAACTTTTCCAGTTTCGCCCTAGGCGGTTATACGATAGAAGAACTTATGTGCTATCAGTGTTACCCTTTTCGCTTTGAAAACCCCAGCGTGTTGTAAATCGGTTGTTTTATTTTATAGATGGTGCTCCCAGAGGGCGGCGGGAGTTGGAAGCGAGCGCTACATCGGTCGGTGAGCTTTTAAGATATTGCCCTAGCGTCCCGATATAGTGTGAAAATGCCACAATCGAATCGTAAACATTCTATTTGCGGCGTTACCAAAGCGTATTCTATAGTTATTATAAAAATTTATTCTATAGCATATTTTCAAGTGTTTCAGATCTTGCTGGAGGGACTCGTTGCGAAGAACAGAAGAGAAGAAAACGCGTCGCCTTCTGTACGTATACTGAATGTATCCTGAGTGCCTCATTCTTTCCGGTATACCTTCAGTATACGTAACAGAAGATGACACTAGCGACTGCAGTAGCGAAGACTTCTTGAAGATCTCTTGAACTTACAACTAATTCACAATTTATTTTATGACTTTGCTACATTATGTTTAGATTCATATTTCTCATTACATGTTTAATGATGATTAGGTTTACATATTCCTATTTATTATAAATTTTATAGTAGATACAATATAATTGTTACAGTAATTTGTTAATTACAATATGGAGTTAAATTGATATGCAACTTGCGGATTTTACTGCCCATAATAATAGATATGTCTGTATAATTAAGTTTAACATTGCATTCAATAATAATAAAGTTTACAATAAATTAAGTATATTGCTAAACTTTAATTGTTTCAATGTTCATTGTTATTTATAACATGTTTTTCTTATACGCTCTGTCTGATTGTAATATATTTTATACTTGTGTTTTTATTCAACAATATATTTCTATTGAAACCAGCTGTTTTATTTCACCTTATTTTACAATGAACAGTAAATAAAGCATTTAACAAATACTTACCATACCTTATAAATTTGATGAAAGCTTGGATACAATTTAAAATAATGATTAGCTATTGACATGACTATTAAAGTTTTAATATCTTTAAAGATAGATACACAAACATAAAAATATATAAATAGTAGAACATAACATGGAGTAACATTTTAGTCAGATTGCTTAAAATTTTATCATACTCATTCTGAACCTGGTGACGTCCACCACTGTATGTAAGCTATTATTTATATTAGCTATGTACAAAATAATGTAAATACTCGAATTTTGAATTATCTATAGGTATTATCCTAACTTTTTCTCTACAATTCTAGTAATCGTATCTCTTATTAATGGCTGGATGGATAATGAAGGACCGGTGGTGGTACATATTAAATTTATCTTACTTCCAGCAGTAAACGTTGACTAAATTTATCTCTAGAAAATCGTCATGCTGGGTTATTCATTTATTCTAAATAAATACGTAAAAATAATGCATTTGGCAGTTTTTAAATTAAAGTTAGTCTCGAATTTATCCCTATTTCTAGACTGAGCTTTATTCAACTTGCCAAATAATAAGAATGCAGACGTACCCGTCGTATGTATATATGCATTATTTACTAGTATTGGATCAGTTTGCCCCCAAAGTAAAACAATGGCATCTTCACGAAGATTCATTAGTATAATTAGGTACCGATACTTTCACTCTAAGTGGGTACATAGTTTATGGTCATGTATGGATTGATTTGATGAGTAGGTACCTTGTTATAACGTGATTGAGTAGCATTCTTTTTAATATTTCAATATCCCCTTATCTTTTGGTCGTCATAGGCTGCAAAATCCGTAGCTAGTCGAAAGATTTTATGCAGGATTAGGTAAGAGCAAAGATAATATGTAAGTGCTACTCTATTCTGTGGCATTAACGGCACAGATAGTTCAAATGGTTAAAGTGTGCCGTTAGCACTAAATGGAGTGCTATGTTTGACGACTGCTTAGTAAATCAATGTAATTACAGGTTTATTTCTAAATCGCTTTAAAATCTGTTAAGGTAACAAAGTAGACAAGAAGTAACTTAACTTGTAACTAACTATTGGTACTTCTCTTGAACTTTTCTAACTCCTTACTTATGATAATTTACAACTGAATCATAAAATCTAAATTTACAGTAGTCTACTATCCGAAAAATAATTAAATTGAGAATAAATTGATAATTTTAATAAGATCGACAGTGGCGCCATCTCTGTTAATGTGGTTGAATTTTGTGGTACAAGGGCTGCCTACGCATCCTTTAAGCTGCCTTGAGTCACAGTGGAGCCCAAATTTCCAAATTCAGTTTTGTTTAACTTATTGAGATATATTTAACTTTAAAATATATGTAATTCGTCAATAAATCGTCGTGAATTGAACCTATGAATATAAGTTACTTTAAAACTGACCTAGGCTATCATATTTTCTTTGTCTGTACCCATTAACTAAACCATGAAAACAGCACTTAATAATTAATATTCGAGTAACTTACAGGTTGCTGTAACTTATTTCTTAAGGTAAAACTAGGTAAAATAACATAAGGTAGGTATCACTATAAATGTGATCTAATCATTTACAACAATTTAATCAATTAGTTATTTTATTTTAACAATAATTTAATTACAATACAGTATTGAAGATAAATTAAAACAGTCAACTGATAAGTACTGTTTTTATGTTCCATCATAAGTGTGCATATAATATTTTAAAAATAAATTTGAGCAAAGGAACTATTGACTCAATTAAAAAGCATCTGTGAAATCTTATTGCAGTTTCAAGGATTTAGAAGGGTGCACAATATACTATTGTTTCAGAGGTAAGAGTTTTGAAACCCTTCCGCATTGAGGTACATCCAGGAAGAATAGAAATTGTAACAAAAAAGAGAAAGTTAGGGTAGAGGTAGACAATAAACCACATTTATTTGTGCAAGGACCAATGAGAGTGCTCAAATAGCAACTTTCTAATTTGTATTTGAAATTATCTCGTCTTCCTTTTGGTCATTTGCACGGTAGCTTTTGAGATACAAATGTGCTGTACTGTTTCGTGACTTCGTGAGCTAACTAGTCATACTTTTTGAGTTTCCATTAGTGCAAGGAATACCTAAGCTTATGTGGTGCATGATGACAAATCTCCTAATTCAGTTTTTTGTCAAAAAATTCAACATATTTCTGAACAAAGACAAGATGATATCTATCAATCAATCTGCCAATTTACAAAAAGTGAGTATTAAATACCTATTTCATTTTATAATAATTTTTGACAAATTACATTATATTAATTTATAATAATCAAATGTCATTGTTTTTTCCTACAAGTAATTAATTTATTCAACCTAATCGATAAAAGGTAATATAGGTAATAACTTATTGTAAGCATCAATAACCGTAAGTCAAAAAGCATCAGGATATTCTAAATAATTTTTAATCACAACTCCAAAGTGAATAAGCTCCCGGGCTACCCGCGTTAAGTTTAAAAAGTCATTAAATAACTTATGGTCTGTGTGAAATAATAAAAAAAAAACAGGTATAAGTATATAGAATCTATTTACAAAAATAAACGTTCACTATTTCAGTTGTAATCAGCTGCTTAATTGAAGTAAGGTAAAATGTAGGTCATGTGACACAAAAATATACTTATAGCATTTCACATTCTTGTTCGACAAAAGCTTTCCAACAAGATATTAGCTCACGTATCCGACATTACGAGGCATTTCTGCTAACCCTACATCGCTGGCATTCAGCCATCGTGGTGCGAATATAGCGACCCATCACCGAAATCCGGTTCCAGCATCTGACTAGTTAAGAGTAAGCGAGATAAATGTAACTTTGATTGTGCGGCTGCGAAACGGTCGTATCGAGCGGGTTGTTGTCATGGCAACAGACAATGGTTTTCGGGTGCATAATATTTTAGGCTGCGTCGGGGTGCGGGATGTGGTGTGCGGGGTCGGGGGTAGGTCGAGAGCGGCAGCCATCTTTAAAATTATATTTCCAGTTTGGACGAACTCCTTCGATTCCAGCGCTCGCTGCTTTTCCTTCTGTGTTAGGGTACGTAGAATATGGTAAAGTAGGGTTATGCATTTTGAATTTTATAAACTTTTTTTGGAGGTATCGTTTCCGAAGTAATATATTATTATTAATAATAATAATAATAAATATAATATCTCAGACATTCACACCAATTATCCAGTCCCAAACTAGGCAGCTAACTATTATGCCACAGGTCATTAAAACCGCCAATAATAATGTTTTATTTATCCCGTATATAACAATAATATAAATAATTATATTAATTAAAACTGTTATTTACTACCTAATTAACCAAGTTCCAAATAACTTAAGAAAAACTAAAATATGATAAGCCGGGTTTGAAGTTATTCATTATTATAATATTCTGATTCATATTAAATGAGATTTGAATTCCTCTAGATATTTTTGTAAACTACGGATGCTGATGTAAGACTGAATATTAGCAAACAAATTGCGAATAAACTAGTGATTTTATCTGCAATATGTCCGTATACTTTTATACGAGAGGCTGACTCGTCTGCGGCTTACATTCCCGTCGTAAAGCCTCCGATTAATGTCGATCCTCCGACAGTGCCTCCCGCCTCGATTAAGCGATAGTCTGCTACCTGCCCTTCAGATGTTTCAGCCGAAAAATATTTGCTGGGAATCTTGGTTTTATTTAATTTGTAAAGTGGGCTCAACGTAAATAATGCACCAGCTATTAAAGCATTAGGTAGGAGTAGAATTGAACGTGTGATTTTTATTTTCAAATAAAAAAAACATTTTCTTAATTAACAAGTTTAAATGTCGACTGCTTTACTTAGGCCTTTCACTATGCTCCCGTAATTAGTCCATAAACTAAACCTATATAATCTTACCTTAAAACAGGAAATCCAAACGAAGTTTCTTTTCTCATCTGAAACAAATAGGTATAATAAATATGTATAATTTTATCTGTCTCTATTAAGCATTATCATTAGCATATTTCGTAGATAATTGACTCAATTGCTCAAACTGATTGTCTAAGCTTTTAATATTTTAATTTTTTTCTGTGGATTGTAGTTTTTTGCATTTTTATGTTATTTTTAGTATTCTACAAAGCCTGCGGTAAAATAACCGTTTGTTATGTTAAATTGGTCAATTTATTTATCTTGTTGCTCAAACAACCCTTCCATAAGCCTCTCTCAACGCCCAGTAATATTTGTTCCGTCCAATTTAAACATATTACATCACACATTTAGGCGTATCTTGTATAGATAGCAGGTCGTAAAATAAAAGCACTTGCTATGGAAAATGCTGGGACCATGTGCAGTAGAGGGGTTAAGTTTAGGGTGGAGACAAACTACCGACTAACTCTTCCCGGGTACACATTTTGTTGACATGATATGTATTTTGTGGAGTATTTTCTTTCGAGCTCAATAGATATGTCGTGCGTATCATACATATCGTCCGTTTTTTACCCGCTAAGTGTGTGACTTCACTTAGTTGTCTAGACAGGGATTCTCTGTTCGGTCAAAGGCCCGGACAAAAGGTCATCACGAATCGAAAACAAAATACCGAAATGTCTCGCTAAGATAGTGACATTTTTTAAGAGAAATGAGTTTAAAAAAAATGCCTACATTTATGATGGTGCTTGTAGAAAATTGAATTGCAAATTACTGAATATTTTTTTATTTATTGTTAGTGACCGTGACAGTAAATATAAACTCGATTTATTAACTTATGATATTATTATGAATATGTTTCTGTTTTATAAATTTATACAGTTAGATGTATAAATGTGCTTTACGTCAGACTATACTAGTACCTACTACATGAGATATGAGAAAGTTTATTGCCTACTCAGCATTTCATGACAGCTTGACCTTTAAAGGTGAAGCATTAAGTGTATCAATCCTATTGTAATAAATGATAAATAGGACTGTTTCTTTTATTCATAAACAGCAGCTTCCTAAAATATGCAGATATTAGGATATTATTTGAGAAACTATGCTAGAGATAATGCTTTACCAACAAACAAAAAATATGAAATTAAAAATCATTTTCTAAATGTCAGCAAAGTGTACGCCTTATTAAATATTTTCTATAATAAAAATAATGTTTATGAGGTGTGCGAGTTTCGCTAATAAAAATTATTTCTATTTAAGAAAATATTGTTTTCCTGAAATTTCGATAGCGATTCGACGAATTCCCATAAAATAGGTGATCTTAAATTATTCGACTTTAAAGATATGGTGCGCATGCATAGGAATACAGGTAGATACGAGACGAAACAAAATCAATGCAAGTAAATTAATTCAGAATAGGGAACCCCGTGACATCCCAGAACGACCCCTGAGAGGAAAATATATTCCAGATAATGCTATTGTTACGGATCAGTTGAGAACACCTGATGCCTACGATACACGATCCGCCATTTTGGCACAGTATCGTTCTTTTTTATTTCCAGAGATTATGTAAATTCATTAGTAAAACAGAAAGTAGATGAATCAGGATAAGATAATTAACTTTACTAATGTGTGTGTTTGTGTACCTATAGGTATATTTATGCCGACCGTACTGAATGACAGCAATTCGATTTTATAACAATACAGATGTTACTTTTTTTATCCTAATTATCTATACATAAAGGTAGGTATATTGTCCGTTAAATTAATTTGTGCGAGTAGTTTTCATATAGGTTTGGTTAAAAACACACCAATTTATTAGTTTTAGCTGTAAATATGTTGGTATTAATTTATTAAAGGCCATATATTTAGGTATGTCATAACTATATGTATAGATCGTTTATTTGTTGACGGAAAAATTTAAATACAATAAATACATCTTACACTAATTGTGGACTTATATCGTCCGTTGTTTTATCCTCAATTTTATATAGTTTCTAGTGCTCTCTGTCTCTACCAATGCCCTTCTGCCCTTGACCTTTGAGTCAATGACAGACGCAGTGGGACTGGCAATTCGGGAAAATTAGCAAAAGAAAATAGCTTCTGTCGAAAGTTCACTCAAATAAACAACCCTATTAAGACCCAAGTTTGTAAGTGGGACCAACAGTGCTTATTACATTGCCTGTCGGCATGTAGTAATTTACTTAAGCATAATATTGTTATAGTTTCATACATAGTTATATACATGTTGATTAATATCTCGGTGATATTAAGCATATAAATCTTGTTAGTAATTAATTACGAAGTGTAAGTAAATCGCTATAAGCAGATAGATGTACAGATTCTAAAAACACAAAGTTTAAATTTGACAGCACTAAAATTGATGTAATCCTGTCACAATACTTTACTACGAGTATAAAGATGAATTTCATTTTTAGCGCGGTCAAATTTTAAACGTAAATTGTAAATTATGGCGAAGGAAAGTCGCTTTGCGAAGTGGCGTTAATTCGTCTCTGCCTACCCCTCTGGGACCAAGACGTAAGCATCATGTATGTATGTAAGTTATAAATATGTGCCCACAGAATTGGACCTACTCCTACTATAGACTTAAAAAACTTATCAGTTTTGGCAGTTTTCAACCTACTACAAAGAGTAAATGAAGATTATAGTCATATGTAATAATTATGAAAAAAACATTTTTCATTTGTAGAAAAATATCCAAAAAACTATTATTATATTTAAGAACACCCCAAAATTATAAAATGAATAACACCCTTTTGATAGGTACCTATTTATTCTAATTTTTATAAAGATAGTGTCAATCAAACTGTTGTAGTTAATTTTTCATAAAGATAGAATGTGGTTACAGTAAAAAATATATAAGAAAATTATAATTCTCAATGTTAATTATTCTTCCCATTAGACTTTTGAGCTATTTTTTAAGCCTTCAAAGACAGCCAAAGTAACCCAAATATAAATTAGGGTTCTCTATAAATATAAAATATTCACATATCCCTAATAGTCGTGTTGGTTGAAATAAACTTACAGCCAAGGTAAACTTAAATACTCGACTAAATAATTTAAGAAGTATATTTATAGGCGTTACAAAGATTTATGATCTAACTTACAAATTATTTGTCAATTAAAATGTGTTAATTGACAAACTCCAGCTAATAAACACCTGTTTTACCCATTACGTAATTAGAAATTACAGTTGACTTTTCCTCACTTAACTCGATATAAATGGCGTGTCTGTTTGTTCAGCCCTAAGCCTACAAAGGAATGGGCTCTCTAATTATGTTAATCTCAAAATAAAGTTATGCAACCACACTTGTAAAGGATGGGCACTGGAGACCCTACCCTACTTATGAAGCGACGTTTGGCGCACTCACCCTCTTTGGCAGGACGCTTGTATACAAACGGGATATTTGTTTGCAGATGCCAAATATTATGTACCTGTAATACACTTTTTTTTTATAATTTTCTTTACAATTATCTTAGATTGTAACAAAATGCCAATAGTGAATGCCTGTGTAATTAGTCAAATATACGTTGCATTTTACATAATTTAAAATAGGTACAGATATGGTGTAGTTTAGTTAACATGGCTCGTGGCAGGAAATCGTAGGTCAATAATTTTATTGAAATTTTATGTAGTACCATATAAGTATGAACAGGCACCTGTCTAACATATAGATCATAGTATTATTCATATTCTATCGATCATCAGCTTATAATAATCAGCAGCTGGACATAAGCCGGTAGAAATATAGAAATAGTTTCAATTCTACAAACATTTGAAAAAAAAACTAAAATACTTTCACTGTAAATCAGCCACTTCAGTTTGGTGATAGGTATGCGCGGAGAGACATCACACGGTTTTGTACAATTACCTATATTTTTTGTATTATCTGTTTATAACTATGATGTTTTAGCTGCTGTATGTTGTGTAGGTAATGTAGATAAGTGTTGATCTGGAGAGTGTCTCATACAAAATATATAGGGGTGCCTGCCAGGCGAATTAGGAAGCCAGAGTAGGGTTAGAAAATTAAATTAAAATAATATAATAATATCTACATATTCTAAATCTAAGCCAATTGTATAACAACGAAATGCACGACGACTTTAGGTATATAATTAAGTTATTATAAATGTTTATTTAACAAATTATATAATTAGTTAAACTATATTTTGTAAAAACGTACCTTATTACCTAAAAATGTTTTGGTAGTAATATAATTAAAAATGCTTGTAGGTGGCCAGCTGTGCTTTTTAAACAAACACACAAGTACACGATAGATGTACATCAAAAGATACCTGTGAAATGAAACTTAACATAGTAATAAAATGACCTAAACTAAGTCAATTCAAAGTCATATTTTTAATATGTTGCTTTATTGTAGTTTATTAAATATTACATCATTTTGCATTATAATGGCATTTTTAACAAACGATACTGCTTGCCATTTAAAACTGCACTCCCACTGTGCAATGCAAATAAATTTGCAATAAATATTTAAATGCCAACTTACAGACGATGTTCTCAAAGGGCAAACGTCTACATACCTACCTACTTGTGTGTAGGTATCTCAAACTGATAGTTATGTACTTTCATGTAGACACGTTGATTGTAATTCATGTAGAATTTTTTACCAAATATTTTTTTTTATAAAACTGAATCACTTCCCCCTACTCTATGGTAGAATTTCTGGATTTCCTTTTGAAAATAAAATAGATATTTTTTTCACGTCATAATTATTTTTTACGAATTTTTATGTTTACGCAATAATCTGATACAACTATGAAACTATATTTGACCTGGAACACTATCTATTTACCATACTTCTTTTTTGCTCTCCGTACACATGCCGCGGAGATGGGTCGTACAGATAACAACTATCAACACAAATTGTAACCCTTGTTCCATCCAGCAAATTGGGTGCATTTCCACGCGAAATTTTAACACGACGAGCAGTGTAAACACCAGTTTACATTATTAGACCCTCCCCATAAGATTTGAATAGACAAATCAGTCTGCGGATGTTCACTGGAGGTCTGATTTGTTACTGTCATTCATAGAAATACTTTAAATTATCATTCCGATAGCGTTCAGAAATGTAAATGAATACGTTCTCTTGCGAATTAATAAACGTATGCAAAACTATAAGATGTACGTAAAACATGCCAAGAATTTAACTTGTACAGATAGAAGTAGTACCATATGTAGAGACGACTCTAGGTAAGTTCTAAATAGAGTTATCTCTACACATGGTTTACAAAAATAAAAGTCAGAAGTTGACGAATTATAAATACTTAGCGGACAAAGTCAAGGCCCGTAGAATCGCTGTTCCTTCCTCCTCAACAGAACATTTCAACCTCTCTCATCGAAGCTAATAAATATTAAACTTTCGCTCGGATGTAATAAAGTTGAATTTAAGGTGACGTGTTGAAGGAGTTACGTTGTTTTAGTGGGGTAAAGGCGTCAGTAAGTAGCCACACCACAGCGCGCGGGCTGATGACAGGGCGACCACAAGAATCGCTACGAGGAATAATCGCTACACGTTTTATAGGTCGTAATTGTTGTCATAAAATGGTAACAAAAGTTGTTTTTATGTTCGGCACGAGAGGCGTGTTTATCATCCGTAGTAAACAGTCAGACTTAAACGACGATTATGGTGGGAATCCACTACTTTTATGACAATTTAATTGTTTTAGCTCGTTTTTAAGGTGCCATCACGGCTTTTTTCGGTAGTTCAATACCAAATCTTTATTAATAGACTATAATAGATACGTTAACTCAATTTAAATCTAATCTTGTCGTGAAAATGAATTTTTTATGTCCATATACTACGTGTTTAATTTATTCTAATTCAGTATTCCATGTAGGCAAGAAGTATATGTAGGTATATAGGTAGATAAACGCAGAACAGATGGAGAGAATATATTAAAATATTTAATTAGGGTTCAGTCGAAACAAGGTTTGCAAGGCGTCCCATCTGTTGGAGAAGGGCTCGACATTGTTGCGTTTCTTTGAATGAGTCTCGGATGGAATAAAACTCCTCTAATCAACATTCTGTTATTGTATTCTTCCGCGTACTTCTGAAGACTATGCTTATAGGCTCAAAATTATTATACAATTCGAGCGTGACTGCAAATGATAATCAATTGTTACACACACAGATGACATAACGCTGTGTATGCATTAGGTATTGCGTGGTGGTATCCAGTAACACAAGGGTTATTTTCCAATTTGTAGGCGTAGTTCGACGTCCGTCCTCGGGCGCCAACTGACTCACCGACTACGGCCGATTGTTCGGCACTAAACGTCGATGGAATCGGTAACTCAGGCATTTTATGGCCGACTTTAATAATATATGGGGCGTTGCGTAATTCTCCTTTAGCTTCGCTTTAAGCAAAATGTAAGCGCAAATATTAGTTCTGTGCCTCTTTTCGTAACTATTTATAACATTAGAATAGTACTTAGTAACCACTAATGTAGATAAGTAATATATACCAACAGTAAAGGGAAAATCGGCCAATATTTCCTGGCAAGGGCTGATATTACAACACGTAAACTGCGGAAACTGCCCTCATTAATGTAGGGTCGGCACTAACCATAAATATTTCAGATCGTTAATTCCACAATCCTGCGGACACGAGTTGGCGCTTATTTTTTACACTATAAACAATTCCCACTGCTCGTTAACAAGAAAGATGAGCTCTAACAGCTTGAGTTTATGGACCATAAAGTTGTTGGCACGCGCCTTACGTTGCGACAGGCTACTGCTGATGCTGTACCTGATAAATTCGGATTAAAGTGTAGTTTAGTTAAGCATTGTCGAGAAATAGTTGTACTGGCACTCTTGTACACACAGAATTAATGAGAACAGGTGTTAGGGACAGTAGGAATAGCGACATTTCATACGATAAATCTATCAACCTGATGATGTTTACTATCAGAAACCTTTTAGCGTGTTTACCATTATTAATCTTCGCTAAGTGGCATTGTATAAATTAATATGCATATTTTTCATCCCCCTTTTATCACCGGACTACCAGTGCGGAATTGTATCTTAAATATGTTTGATCTGTTCATTCGTTCAAAACGTTTCACTTCATCATTTTTTATTTGGACTCCTAAGGAAAATCTCTTTTACTTTTTAGATAAGCGCGTCTCGCCTTTACTTACCATCAGGTAGATTAAAATGAACCCATCTATCCAAAAAATAGTAAGATGTCGTTTCTGTACCTAGTCATAATAGTGTTGATTTAAAATAAATTAGAACAAAGGTATTATTTAAGACCAGTGCAGAGCAAAAATATATATTTAAAATAAAACTGTCTGGATGTACCTACAAGTATGTGTGTATGTTAGTCCGGGCTAATTTTAGTAACTACCTACTGGACAAAATTTTACTAGATTTTCACTGTTTAATAGCTTAAGGTTTGGGACATCATCTGATATAGGTTACCCAGAAGGTGTACTCTCATTTCTAAACATGTATATGAATTTAATGTTAGAGTAAACTTCAAATTGAAAATTGTCCATAATTATAAGAACTAGGGACCATCCACCACTTCGTATACATATTATTATTAGGGACATGTTGCTCGATTTAGGCTACTTCTTGATCTCGCCTACCGTGGCTACCCCCTTTTATAAAATCAATTCTTTTAGCCTACTTATATATGAGGAGAGTACCTACCCCTTATCTACCAAAATAGGTTTACAAGTACGTTAAGGTAACATAGGTGTTTAAATACTTATATGCAGAAGCGTCGATTTCACCTTTTAAATATTATGTCCATATTCACAATTTAGCAGCTTCTGGCACCTTTACTGGCCTGTGTAGGCCCTCTCGTATCCCTCCCTGTCTTCCTACCTCGCTTCCACCGTCCATCTTAACACTGAATGTCTCTGAAAAGGGTCACTACCAGTAATTTCTTACACTCTCTATCTTGCTTTCCAAAACAAAACTCAAATTCGTATCGAGCCCTCAACTTTCTCAACATATTCGTAGTTACATATGTAATTTACATTCATTTTAAAATATTAGATGTCGCTGAATGTTATCTCATCTCCTTACATTAGTGTCTACTCTTCGTCGAATATTAAATAAAAAAAGGCATTTGCCATAAGATATCGTATTTTCTTAAATGAATAGCCTATAATGGCCGATTTGTATAAAACTTCATTAGTTTATCATGTCAATTATTTATAGTCTCTTGAACTTTTTTTGTGCCCACGGTTTCTATAAACAAAATTACATATATACCTCACGTTCAAACACAGCATACCTTTCACCTTTCACCTATAGTAAGACTCGCTAAGCGTGGCGCATATAATAATTAAGTAATTTTTTGATAAATATCTTGTTTATTTTTATTCAAAAATCTTTCGTTTGACTGTATATAGATAACATGCTTATATCACTCTATAGCGTCAGATTTTCTTATCGAACCGTTTTAAATATTTTCGTCAAAGTAGGCATATCCAAACGCAATGAATGGAGAACCGATTTTGAGCAGGTAGGAAGCAGGATAGTTCGATTTATAAATAGGTAAAGAGCGTAAATAGAAGCGGTTGTATCGGCACTGAGACTACCAATCAATACATGATATCGCCCACGCTTATCGACATACTTACCTTTAGATATTCATCAAAAAATACTCTTACTTCCTCTGAGGAAAGTCCAAGTTACATTGCAGGTTGTCTTGGAATGTTACCTTTGGATTGTAGTAGGTAAACGACGGATGCACACACAAATATATGTGTATGTGGTTGGAAGTGGGTAGTTAAAAGTTAAATACCAACATGTCGGATTTTTCTAATCAAACTAATGGAAACGGAGAAGTTTAGGGTCCTTGCGTAATTTCTTCAATTATTCTACTTTAGCGATGAATCGCCCCCGGCTCAGCCTCACCTAAGAAAACCTGTGGATTTTTCTTGACCGCCTCATTGGTTTATTGGCAACAACCCACTAATCTAATAAATAAAATCGTAAACATTGCGTGTCTGTGTATTGTAGATATTTAAAAAAAAAATTAGGAGTCTAAGGATAAGCAACAGAACACATTTCAATCATTTTTGGAATTTTTGTCTGTTTATCTGTTTGTCTGTGAGTTTGTACACGCATCACTTAAAAACTACTGATCGGACTTTGATGGACTTTTCACAGAAACATGGGGCTTAATTTGGTGTAACATATAGGCTTTATTTCATTGCAATCGGAGCAGTCAATCAAAAGTTATGCGAATTTATAGTTTCCGAAAACTCGCATACACTGCGTGAGCGGTAGCGGGAGGTAATTTGAGTGTTTGAAAATTCGCATAACTTTTGACTGAGTTACCCAATTACGATGAATTTGTGGTATACGTATGCAACAAAGTAATGTTGGTAGGAATTTGGATTGCGATGTATTATTAACGAGGAGTACATTTGGAGAGACGAGGGAAAGAGCTTTGAGGGGAGGGATGAGGGAAGGGTTGAGGGGAGGGTTGAGGGGAGGGTTGAGGGGAGGGTTGAGGGGAGGGTTGAGGGGAGGGTTGAGGGGAGGGTTGAGGGGAGGGTTGAGGGGAGGGTTGAGTGGAGGGTTGAGAGGAGAGTTGAGGACCTGGACCTGAATTTAAAGTCTGAGTGGAAGTGGGATAGAGAGCAGAAGTGGCAATGGGAGCGGATCATGTAGTCCACGCGAACGGAGCCGCGAGCACAGCTAGCAATTAATAATTTGACTCAGCGTCTGAGCTTGTACGTTTCATACTAATGGAACTATGCACAATTAAGTCCCTATCTGGATGTTATATTTTCGAATTGTACTATCCTTAATTCCTGTAAATCATCATATCAGCCCTTAGATGTCTACTGCTGGACATAGGCCTTCCCCAATGAACGCCACTACACCCGGACTTCCGCCCTCCGCATCCAGTCGCTTCCGGCCACCTTCTTCAGGTCGTGGGTCCAGCTGGCGGTTCTGCGTTATACCCTACGCGTGCCTATCAGCGGTCTACACTCCAAAATGCGTCTTCCCCACTGCCACTTCAGCTTAATAATACTTTCGGCTATTTCCCATACACACTTGAAGAAAACCTAGTTTGGGTTATGTAAAATATAGACTTTCTCCAAAATCTTTATTGATTCTGTACATATAAACTAAACGAATATTTTTATCTATTATTTGGTAAGTTATGTCTGTTTAAATTCACTTTTCCGTTAAATAGAATGGCTCAATCACAAGGCTGGGGCGTTATGGCAAAAGTTTGAACTTTGAAGAAACAGGGCCTCGCTTTTAAATAAAATCTTAAAACTTTTATCTTTTACTTGGATAAGTTATTGCGGATTTATTTTCTATTATACCTACTTTTATATATATTACTTATTGCACAATTATAAAACTAAATACAGTTACAAATTGTGTATATAAAGGCGAGCTTATCTCTAAAAGAGATCTCTTCCAGCCAACCTTACAAGGTGTGAGACTAGGCACTTTTATCGATGATTTAAAGAAAACTTACATTCACCGACTTATAAAAAATATAATTACAGCAAACTTTGATCAGATAGGGTACATAGTAGGCAACGTTTTGAAATTTAGATCATTTTTACTAATTCGAGACAAAGAGTGCATCTCAAATATTTCTGAAAAGAATATATATTTTTTACCTATACGTAAAAAATATATATTCTTTTCAGAAATATTTGAGATTTTACTACCTACTTGTTTAATCTAATCACAAACTAGTATTTTCTCCTGTACTATGCCAATCAGACAAGAATACTGATTGGGAGATACCTACTCCCATTTTAAAAATAAAGCAATATTGGGCTCGATTCTGAAGGCACAATGTTAAAATTTGACAGCACTAAAGCTGTTGCTATCCTTGTCACACAGTATTATGAAGATAAAGATGAAACCAATTTTCCATTATATACCTACCTTTTTTTTAATCTTCTAATATCTTTTTATTTAAATAAGTTTGTTGTTTAGACTTGAGATTGTCATTATTACCATGACTGATTGATTGTCTTATCTTTAGATTGAAATTAGTTTCAATCTAAACTAATAATAAGAGAATTAATCAGCTTGTTTAGTATACTAAAAATCCTTTGACAGGATGCAAAATATACCTAAAATTATTTACATAAGTAGGTACTTACTACATTTCAAATATTCAGTTCTCCTTACCAAGCACTTTAAAAAATTAAATATTCCAATAAAAATAATTGTGTAAATGAGTTCCAAAGTAGTAACTGCTCGAGGTCCAATGTGGTCAAAAAAACGTATGCAGCGAATTACAATTCTTTTACGATCCATCTTTATAGCTTTTTTATGGATTTCCAATTGCCCTCGGTTGACAATCCGATACTTGTAAATTCTAGCAAAATACGTGTGTGAAGATTCCGAAGCTATTAAAATGCAAATTGAAAGTTAATTTACTATCATTATAGCACCTATACCAGTCTCTGCGCTGGGTAGGAGGTGGCTTTGTAGCTTAACTGGATTTTAATATATAAATCAGTGTTTTCATAATCCGTTTAAGTATTTCTTAACTCATATTAAATAAGAGATCGAATATTTAATAAATAGTAGACAATAATAAATAATAGATTTGTCGACGCAACTTTCAATAAATATGAGATATTTTAATCCAAGAATTCATTATCGCATAACTACTTCCTTGTTTTACACAGATTAAGGAGGTAATAAATCAGATTGTTTCATAAAAATATTTTTGCTTTCGGTCTTCTAACAACAATTTAATATATTAATTTAATACAGTATCAAATATAGGAAGAGTCCAATTAAGTCAAATTATATCGTTGATTACACCTGTTTACTATGTAGGTACTTGAGGTTACTAATATTGCATGAAATATACAAAAATTGCTACCCTATTCTTGTATTCTTAAAATTTTTCGGAAAAATAATTATTAAACTTTTAAAATACCGGCTTAAAATTTACCATTTATTACACAAATCCCTACCTTCCAACCTTATTAAATTTCCTAGGGGACTAATTCATAACGTATACGTATAATCGAACGATTGGTTACACGTGTCGACGTGGCTTTCGCTTTATATTTATTACAATCCATATTTTTCCGATCCCCGAAATTTTTCTTTAAAATATTTATCCAATATACGCAATCAGTGCCGCCTCATCACTTATGAAAAATCGTTTCTCTTCAGAGAGTCCTCTATAAAAAGCTCATTCCAAATTAAAATTAAGGTCTAGCGTAACTAACGGAGATAAACTTATATTTTCTCAAACGGGAGCGTACTGAAATAAACTCTGAGCTAATACAATATGGAAAGAATTCGCTTGTGTGTTTCGAGTATTTATGACGTGCTAGAAGACGTTGCTTGTCAAAATAACTGGTGGTTTTTTAAGATCCATTTGTGTGGTGCGCTATCTAGCGCTGAATTATAGTATTATATTAAAAGAACAACAAAACATAGGGATATTTTGGTCATGTTAAATAACTGTTAATAGGCGTATAGAGCTTATAGGTAGAGATCGAATTAGTTCCTTCTACACTAATCACCAAATGTGGCTACTAAATAGTGTTAGGTAAATCTAACCTAAACCTAATTATTTAAAGCAAAATTTAGAACATAATATAGAATACGTGTCTATATTAAATCAGTAATCACACATGTATTTTGATACCATGTGACCAATGATATTGTAATGGCAAATATATTTAAATTGGAATATAGGCCCGGTTCTGATAAAGTTCACGGTTTTAAATAAAATTAAAGTTTTTGAAAGACATTACTTAGCTTAAAACAGCTTCTTCAAGCCTAATTTTAAAGTTAAGAGAGATCGGGTCTGAGGTTATGTGTTTCTCTATAAAATATTTCAGTAAATGATTATTTACCGGCCAATAGTTCATGAACGTAAACGGAAATACTAGTAAGTAACTATGTGTAGGCACCTAATACACGCACTTCCATCGAGGCGAGTCCATTAACATCAAGTGTTATTGGGGCTGTATCTCGAACCCCAAGTCATTCCGATAGCCCAACTTCCATTAAAAGAAACCATAAAATTACATTATTATGTGTTAATAATTTTAAAAGAAAGAATGCCCTCTCAGATACCCTCGTGACAAAATTAAAATTAATATTAAATTTGTTAAGCAAATCTTTCGTTGTTTTCAACAATTTTAAGTTTAGTAGAATACCTACCGAGTAACACGAGATCGAACAAAATAATATTTAGGCAGATGGTTTTCTACAGAAGCTTAAAATGATTCAATCATGCATAAAGGTCATTTCGTCATACTGTAGTTGCGGAACAGCAGTTCGTTTCGCGATTGGTTTTGCAATTTTCAACGACCTTATTTTAAGGAAACAACAATCTTATGATATGTAAACTTGAGAGTACGTAGCATCCTCAATTCACCAACACCTTTTTAAAAAGATTTTATAGCGTACAGGTGAAAGCTACTTCGAGACGAGGTCACATCGCCACACAATCGAAGTTTTACGATATTTTTTTGTTTTACATAATGAACGGAACAGAATACGAAATAGGTAGAGGGATAAAGAAATAAATTCTTAAGAGAATTGTTTTCCAATACCTATGAGATGTGCCTACTAAATAATAAAAATATTTCAAAGCGGAAGGCCGGTTTATATTTAGTCGGCTTAAGTAGGCATATGCCGTGCGTAGAAGGCCGAAGGCGGTTACTCTCAAATGTCTCATAAAATTAGTATCTAACTGCTTGTTGCATATTATCAGACCAGTTTTCAAGTAAACCGAACCCACATGTAGTTCGTAGGTATTTTCAAACTGTCTCTCGATTAATACTTCTCACCATATTAAAGTGCATGGTAGGCAGTCGGAAATGCAAATAATCAAAACCATTTTCAGCAACATTACGCTTAATAATATCCTGTGAAGAAGTGCGTTTTCGGCAAAAGATTTGTTTATTTGCATACTTTGTACTCCCATATAAGGAAAATATATACAAACATTTCTTGATAAAAATAAGCTATCTTTATTTTTATAAAACCAAAGGGATAAATACAAATTTAAATCTGCATAATTGAGAAGTTAAAAAAATTCGCTTCGAAGAGATAAATAAAGTAAATAATTTTATTTTCTTCCAAGTTCATTACTGGACGTTTTGGTGTGTAACCTTTTAATTAAGTAATTGATGGTTACCATTACATAACTTAACATAAATTGCTGAGCAGGTACACAGTGCTCATATCCACGTTTCGAGAGATAAACACTATCTGCTTGAATCGATACTCCCGTGCTGCTGGGCCGGCCGAGCCCAGTGGGTAAGTTATACCCACCGCGACCCATGTTTGCCCGCCAATCAAGTGGCGTATTTTACTGCTACAAGCTGACAGTAACTTACCACAACGAGCCCTGGCTCTCGGTTAATGAGACAGCATCGTTTTAGTGTCAAATGGTACAAGGTACATACAAAAAAATGTTACTCTAGTTGTAGAATAGAGAAGTATTACTTACGGTAAATTTGACTCCCAGTAATGTAATTTTATTTGAGGCAAAGATTAATTTAAAATTGTAAATACATACATTTTTGTAAAAACAATCCTCTATACCAAATATTTATTTACCTATGTCATCATCAGTCACAGCTGCCCTTTACATTATGGCGATCAAAACATATTGAAATATCTTAGCTAACAAAAATTATACATAACATTAATAATTACTAGAATTATCCTTCATGATTGCCTTTAGATTATTTTTAAATAGGTATGAAAAAACTCTATAACGCTCGTTATACATTCGCAGCCACAAATTTGTCATTAATCATGCATCAAGTACTACTTGTCGTTTTATAAGGGGAACCGAATTTCACGGAAACCTGAATTTTTAAAACCGTCGAGCAAAACTGTTCCCTAGAGATTTACTGCATGTTTACCTATTAATGGTTAATCTGCAATACTCCGGTATTGATGTTAAGGCAGATAACTGCCATCAAGCACTGCCATGCGGATATATGGCTGTCCGGCGTGTGTGCAAACATGAATCTCTTAAATTGATAAATAGAAACAAAAAAGTGAGACTAATAAGTTTTACTAGTTTATATTTAAATTGTATACTTAATACAAACAGATACCATTAATATTTGGTTTAAGATATTTAGAATAATAGATATCAAGCACCACCAATATGAAATACCAACCACCACCATATTAAAATCTAAGATCCTATAGTAAACCCTGCCTTGTTATAAATATGCTTGTAGATACATAATTTAAAAACTCAGTAGTAATTATTTAATCGGGCCTAATGGTTCAACGTGCTTAGTTATTGATGATATCGGAACAAAGTATTTAAAACCGCATGTGGCACCCGCCAGTAAATTAACCTCTTATAAATTAGTAACAATTCCTTACTAAAGCTTTTTGAAGCGAATTGTATACCCAATTATAAGTGTGATACAGTACCTACTCACTTTCATATCCTACACACAGCTCTAAATCAATTGAAACATATTGTGCTATTATGGGGTAATCAAAAAGATATTTATAGCAGTTCTGAATTCATTTGAAGACATTTCAAATTAGATGTTGATATTATAAACAGTTATGTGAGCCACACAATTGTTTATATGGATGAATAAATAACTATTTGCATACGAAGAACTAATTCACTGTTAGGGGGCGGTTAGACTTACTTTTACTAGCATACGAGTAACTAGTTACAACAGATAAATGATGTTGGTATTCTAACATCGAGATTTATCGATACTCTAACATTAAATTATATAATTACGTACAATATGCAACTTTTATAGGGTAACAAAAAAATTAAAACGATTCAAAAAATATATCGATACGTTGACTTAATAATAGGCAAAAATGCTTATTTATTCATTTATTTCCCTAAAACGGAACAAACTTAAACGTTTATCTTTCAACAATAATTGTAGTGTAATGTAAACTGCATATCAAAATAAAGCTCAAATATATATCACTCCATTTTGTTGGCTTAAATTATTCTAAAATATGTCACACATTTCCTCGTGCGACAACATTGTAAAACTTTTTGATATTTTTACTGATATTTGTAAGAAAAATAAATGCATAGAAAAATTTCCTTTCTTGTTATAGGAAAGGCGAAGAGGGCTTGGGCTCTCTCGTCGCGTCTACCTACATATTTTATTGACCCGGGCTGGCATACATGAGTAACATGGGTATGAGATGAATCTAACGATATGAGACTGGGTTTTCGACGGAAAAAATCGGATGGTATCAAGTTTTCATCAAATCCTACATATAAAGTAAGTTGTAAATTGATAAATATTTAGACTGTTATTAAGAAATATTACAACTTATATGTTTGCCGGTCAACGGTTACGTGAATAATAGGTAATAGGTAAAATACGTTAGGGTCCTTATATTTAAAGATTGTATTATAGTGACTTTGAGAGTTAATAGTAAAGAGTAAATTAAATTGGTAAAGCATATTGATACAATTCGGTACTTTACCGTTTCTAAGCACTTAATACGTAAAGCGCGTAACAATTTGCATGTTTATATTCATTTCTGCAGTGAAGTATAGGTAATTAATTTTGTAACCGTAGGCCATGGTCACAACTTAGTTTAGATAACCTTTTTTACAAATTCAGATTTTTATTGTCTTCAAACTTATCCATTGTCAGACACCTCTAGTGCCACTACGCCAGTACTTTACGGCGTATCAGTCGGTGCGGTATTCCCAAACTGCACTTCAGAGCTCCAGACCGGTACAAATATATGTGTATATAGTCCCATATACGTGTATATACCTACATCTTACACGCAGCGATGCCCGTATTCGGAACACGTAACGTATGTTTTACGCGAATTCCTCGTCCTATATTTTGTGTTGGTTCCTTACATTTATCATTTATAGATAGGGCTGTAGGTGTGAATGGGAATATACTTATATTGAAGTAGAAATACGCATTTTAAAAAGTCTGATTCAAAAGAAATTCAAAACCAAATTTTATTATAAATGCTCTCGCAGTTAGGTATGTGGATGGATGTGTGGACATATGTTATGATGTTTGTTGCTCAAAAACGCCACGACGTGTTAACTAATTGTAGTAATACTTAGTTTAGTGATAAGTTATGTTCTGGAATAACATAAATAGCTAGCCTATGCTAGCTTTTACGTAAATGGTTTCTAACGCTAGCATCTGTGCTTCATCAGTGTCATCTTAACTAATGCTCTACATAGGCTTTCATTAATTTACATATTTATCTCATATTCTTAACCACTATCTAAATAGTTTAAAACATGTGACATGATTTCCATTTTTGTGTCGATGGCGTTTATGTAGGTAGAGCAGTCGTGTACCGCGTTTAACAAGAGAACTAAAAGATATTTCTTAAATGTTCACAACCGTATCAAATCAAATTTCTTATTCAAGTTATGATATTTGTAATGTACCGTTTGTAGAAAATCAACAGGTCGACTAAATTCGTAAAATTTTAATATTATATTTGGAGTCCGTCTGTGAGTGAGTCTGCCTACTAACCTACCCAGGGTACAGAGATAATATCTGTGTCGTAAGAAGAGGAAAAATATACTTGGGAGTAGGAGGTATATACTAATTCCAGCTTGGAATTATGAGTCTGTTTTTTTTTAATAAAATCAAAATCAAATGAATTTTAATAGTTTATAAATAAATATTGGCTATTGCCGAAATAACTGACAATCATGTAATGTATTTTCTATTTTCGTGTAACCTACCCAAATTGAACAAATAAGTCACTCATTGTGTTTTATGGAATATCACAGAAATATATGGTATTTTATATACAGCTTTCGGCAGTCTTGTTGTTTCACAAGTGCTGTTCTTTATGGTTACTTTACCCTCTGTATTCGCTGATATAAATATTTTCGTTAGGTCCCATCATGTGCGAAATATATTCTGAAATTAACCTTTCTCTTTCAGGTGCCTCAATGAATGACAACCGACCAATTTATCATGCATAAATCTGCCATATTATGAAGCTTTGTTTATAATGGCCTGGATAAAATTTATGTAGAGTACAAACTATAAGTATTTAATTTTCTTCGTTGGAAGTGATCAATACCTTTGTTTAGGTATTATTTTTAAACCTTACAATCTACCAATGTCAAAGTTTTTACCTATAATATTATTTATATACAAACCAAGTCTAATGTACCTATATATAATTCTAAAAGAATATCTAAATGATAAAAGTGCAAACTTTACTATAATCCCAAGAAGTTATGCTGGTAATTAACTTTTTAAACTTTCTATTGGAATACCTACATAGTGGGCTCGATTCTGAAGGCACAACGTTAAAATTTGACAGCACTAAAACTGTTGCTATCCTTGTCACACAGTATTATGAAGATAAAGACGAAATCAATTTTAGCGCTGTCAAATTTTAAATGTGTGCCTTCAGAATCGGGCCCAATAGCTATACAATTCATAGTTAAATGTTTTCTTATATATATAATAAATAATAATAATAATAAATAAATATCACAAACATTCACACCAATTGTCCAGTCCCAAACTAGGCAGAGCCTGTGCTATGGTTACTAGATAACGGATACACATACTTAAATATTCTTCATAATTCATAAATTTATGAAGAAAACATACTTTTTGGCGTTTTATAATTATTGTGTTCAGTACATAGAGTTAAGCAAAAACTAACAAATGTTTATAATTAAAAAACAAATGGAAAAACCTGTATCATTTCAAGTACCTAGTCAAGGTGTTAAATAAATGCTGTAATGTTAAAATAAAGGCAGGTTTTATAATGCAACAAAAGTCTGACATTCGTTTATTGTAAGGTTATCAGTAGGACAAAGTGCAATAAAATATATAGGTATGGAAGGCAATGCTTTCAATTACCTGTCAATTAGTTATTTCTGCTACAAACGGCGAAGTGCATATTAGTATGGTAATACTGTAGGTACCTAATCTGTAAGTGGGTGATCTACATAGAAATACTTAACTTTAACTGAGTGTATTAATGTAATTTTGTTTCTATCTTCACATAAATGTATAATTTACAATGCTGTTCGTTGTAGGGGAAAAATACTAAATTTACTGCAAAATGTGTACTTTACAAAAAATTTAATGTAAGTTAATCTGTTGTTATAAAATAGGAAATTTGATGTTTGAAGATTTAAGATTCTTTAATAAAATAGCCTGTAATACTGTAATACTTGAGTAAACTGATATAATCATATTTTAGTTTAGGAATACGAGTAGTTTAGTTAGTTAGGCATGAATATTGCTTTGCCTAGCAAATATTTGACTTATTTTAATGTAATACACAAGTTTTAATTGTTAATGGTTAATTATCTTACGTTTAAGTTTATACATTCATAATTTTTCATAATTAAAATTTAAAAATACTTGCGTGTATTGTTACCATTTTTTGATTGACAATAAAATACAAAATAATATTAAATTTTATTGTTAATTTTTATATCATAGTTACTTAACGTATATAGTACCTATTTTAGAGTTACAATAATACCCTATTTACAGTTATATATGTAATTGTATAACTACTACATCTATTATTGCATGTATTAGCCTAATTGATCAAAGTTCCATTTGCCGACGGCGTACATATAGGTATCTACTTTAAAATGTCAGAATGATATGAGGTACATTGAAATGTTTCTAGCATAGGTTTCGCCTCAAATTATATTTGTCTGTCTAAGCTTTCCTTACTTCTGATATTATTTTGTTACTAATTTACATTTAACTAGCTATTACAATGGATTGTCTTTGCAAGCCTTCTTATTTAGATAATTTAAGTTCTGAATAGGATACCTTCTTCCTTTTCCTTTTACTCAGTACCTAAGTAAAATCTATTTTCGTATCTACTGGAAGTTACTTAGTAGATGTAAAGTTGATTTTATTTTTTGCCATACGGCAGCATTTGAAAACTCGACTAAATCCGAGTTTAAATCGTCCATTTTACGATTATTGTATACTTCGATTGTAGGTATCTTTTGAATACAAATTTGCTTTTTGATACTCACGCAAGCTGAGATCTTGTTGCTATGGGCTATGCAAAAGTAGACTTTATTACTGTTGAGGAAAGTATTATAGTACCTTTGCCGTGGTACAGTAAAACGCGGTTACATTTATTTTACGTGGGGTAAAGATATCACGAATAGTAACTTAACAATATTTAAGGGAACTTACGCTCTGACGATTTAAAAGGCAATAAGTTCCTATTTGAACCATCAGATCTATTTACAGCCTTAACTGCCGTTAACTATGTGTATACTAAAGTATAGGCACACGAGTTATTAGAAAAAAAAACCGGAAATGTCAGAAAATTGCGTAAACATGGTGATACATGCGTTTTAATAGTTTTTTTTAGTTTTATTTATCTTAGACAAATTCTTTTATAGTTTGAAGCAGTAAAGGAACATACATGATATCTAATGGTAAGCTGCTACTGGTAAGCACCATGCAACCATTGTTTTGCTGTTTACGATAACCCACCCTGTGGACTTCAGTATGTGAAGTTTGAAAACAATAATAAAGCTCTTAGGAAACCAGTCCAGATATCGTACTTTACATACATACCTACGTACTTTACAACATATCGTACTCTTGGTAAAAGAACGTCGTATATAGGTATGTCAAGGGTACCTACAATATATTATTAAATAACAAATGCAATGAAAATCTTATGGTTACATTAAAAACTACAAAAAAGACTGACAGAAGAACATATACGTAGTTATTGAGAAGTGAAACTGATTCAAAGTTGGGAGTTGGTTTATACCTAGTTATATTTCCATCTGAAAATAAAACCGCATATTTTTATTCCGTGTCGGATCAACAATAATAACGATTCACCCACCTACGTCGACTATTATAATTATAGTCTACTGGTTATAGGCCGACACCAATTATAATACCGGCCACAATGACTCGTGGCCGATACAATGTTGCCATAAGCAATCGATTTCGTCATTCAAAGATAAAATCTCGATTTACTAGACTAGAAGTGACTGTCAGTCGATTCAAAATCGATTTTATGGCCGATTGACTACTATTGTGGATGTGTGTCTATAGATTTTTTATTTTTAGGGTCCCTCGGTAATAAGAATGGTAAAATTATGATCAGAATGCCGCGGGCAAACTCATTTATATTTTAAATCAAATGAGACGAAGGGTCGACAGAGCCACAGACAAATCTTTCATTAATAAGTGTAAAATAATTCGAATGGATTCTACGTGGTTATTGAATTTGTTGTATATAAATAAACATATATAATATATACATATATAGTTATATTTACAACATTTTAAATAAATTTGACTGCCTCGTGGGCGTGGTAGCTTGGTAGACAGCTACTAAGCCAACAGCGTTGTACAAGTTGTTCTGGTCTGGGTGATATGTTAGTGAATAGTCCTATCCTTGTCTGATTCCCATAGCAATGAAAGTCGTTATTACATACATACACATACATTATGCTCACGCCTTGGTCCCAGAGGGGTAGGCATAGACGATGTATTGCCGCTTTGCGCAATCTAATGTCACAAAGTGCTTTCCTTCGTCCGCTTTTCGCCCCGTGATACCCATTGACGTGGTGTGTTGCAAACAACATCGCCGCCTTGGTGGCGTTATTACCTATTTCAAAAACTGTAATCGTTTTTCAGTAACTAGCGAAAGGCAGTGTTATTTTATTTTAAGAGCAGTTAGGCGTATGCAGTGTACCTAGGTAGTAGCATTATTAAAAAAAAATTATACCTTTGGTTATACCTTCAATACCTTTGGTTTTATAATTGTGAAGAGTTTTTCCAGAACTCATTGACATAATTATATTCAATTATTTTTATTTAATTTAATTGTATACTTATTATATTTTGTAATTATTTTAATCTGACCTGTAACAAAAGTTATTAATAAAGAGATGTCTACCTACTTACAAAATGTAAGTATTACATACCTATACTACAGAACCCTAATCATTTTCAGCGTGTCTGGGTAATAGAATGGCAATTTTTATGTCTGACAGGTTGTTAGTGACGACTGCTTGAATTGAGCCTTATGTGCAGTTAGCACGCAATCACATTCATTTAAATATCGTTGCTATATACATACATTTTAGGATACGTTTCTTTTACGGTCTGATGTAGCTAGGGCCGACGTGATGCTTTGATGGCATGCGGACACTGTGACTACGAGTACCTGCAAACTTTAAATTGTTGCGAGTAACAATTTAACACGTGCGTTGCCAATTTTAGTACTACATGGTAGATTAGATTAGAATAGATTAGATTAATTTATTTCACTTTTATATCTTAAAAATTAAATTTTTGATGTCATTCTGATATGGTAAAAGAGGTCGTCATAAAATAAATTAATATCCTACCGAATATAAATACAATGTCAAAATTTAAAACAATTTCAATGTATACATACTGTCTATGTCAATATAAAAAGAATTCAAAATACACTCGGTACTATATCATCACAAATTAAATTAATTGTCAGAGGGCCCCGCCCACCAGTTTCACTGTTAGAAAATTCATTAATGGAATAATATTCGTTTTCCAACAAAAGGTTTTTCAGTCGTCGATTAAACGTGTCGTCATTGGTCTGGTTTCGTTGATCTGCGGGCAGGTGCTCGTAGAGTAAGTAGGTATACAGGCAGAACACGAGTGAAATTCCCCGTGGGCTTGAAAACACACTAGGTGTCTTAAGCCTTAATCCGTAACACATCAGCTGTTTGGTGAAGAAGCAAATCAGAGGGTGGACAACAGGTGGACCAGAACTACAATCCCAGCCACCACCAGTAAAACATTTAACACTTTATGATGAACCCGGTTTTAATGCAAGGTAATGTTTTAAACCTGACATTGTCTAATCTTAAACCAGAAACGTCTCCCTTTCTACTAGAAAAACAACTTATACAAATACAGGATAGTGTATAAAAAAGTAAACACCCAGACTTATACAAATTGCACCAAGTTGTCTATATAAGAATAGAAACCACGATCTACACCGTCATGTGTTCGATTAGTCGTTAGCGGCAGGAGATGCGGCAAATGCACTGAAAAAAATTGTGATTTACTAAGTGGTATTTTGTCTTGGTTGCTGTTAGCTAAAAGCAATCATTGTAGTAATTAATCTTTTAATAAATAAATAAATTACACATATAACATATACCTACATACATACATACATACATAAATAATGCTCACGCCATGGTCCTAGAAAGGTAGGCAGAGACGATGTGCCGCCACTTTGCGCGATCCTGACACACCTCACTAGCCTCACTCACATTCATCAACCTTTTCATGCACCTTCTTTTATTCTTTTCACTGCGGATTCCCAGCCTTTTTAAAGAAGTTACCATTATTTTAACAAATACATACACTTGTCTAATCCCAAACTAAGATTTTCTCCGTATTACACGTATATACAAAGTTGTCTGTCTCCAGTGGGATTCGAACCTACGATCTCTGGCGCTTGAGTCCAATGACCAAGCCACTAAGCCAGACGTATATGACGAGGCGGTCATATACCTATGTCTACATCTTGAGCTTTCGATTATTTGAATGGGCACTAAAAATAAATAAAATCATAGGTATAAGTAGGTCTTATAAAAAGAACCAAGGACATCTTTTTAAGAAAATTAAATGTTAGTAACTAACGGAGATTTCATGTGACAATAAAAGTCTTTTTTTTTTTCATTCACGTATTTTCGGTCTTATTAGAAATCTCTTAATATACTTTTAGCTATTAGGTTTTCTGATTCTTTTTAATTCATTCTATCAGTGTTGAGTTACCACCATCTACCATGAAGGAGATGAACTACATGTTCTACAGCGCCCTCTCTCCGCAGCCACCAGCAACTTCCCAGAAGCTCACCACTACACACAAAACTATGCCTATCTCCTCACTCGCATACGTAATGACAGGGACAAGCGCATCTCCCAAGATGTCTACCAAATTAGAATTTAAAGATACTCAAGTTACTGATTGGTCAATTTAAAAGCGGGAAAACTAGTTTTCGCTGAATGCACCAATGAGAAAGGAGAAGGCGTGTGCAAAATGAGCGGCCATGCTGTTTCAGGCGGAGTCTGGGTTACGATCCTCCTTTATATTCCTGACGTATGCAGTCATTTGAGTCATGGATCATGGCGCAGCGCTACGTGTATTCATAAGAAAACTGCAAAGTTTTGCCTTTTCTCTAATATTTTTTGCAAAACATTCTTGGTAGATGCATACTTGTATTGTAAGAGATCTAAATAGTTGAACGGTATGAATATTTAACAGAGCTTATCTTTCCACGTCAATGGAGAGAAGAAGTAAGGCCAATTAATACTAAATTACTTCATATAAATATACAATCAGCATATCCATGCAGTCAACAAATGAAATAGGAAAATCTAGCCAGATATAAGTAAGTAGGTGTAGCTACATTCAAACGGAAAGCGAGAGAGCCTTCAAGGAAGTAGGAACTTTATAGCCTTTTCTTGCCGAGAAAAGGACGTAAGCGACTAATCAGATCGTCCACTGATTCAATTCTCAGCTAGCGAACGGTAGATTGGAATAATGAAGAGAACGAAGACAGCGAATCCTGAGGATAAAGAGGGCAAGAAAATTAAAGGACGGCCCTCTGTTATGAATAAACATCAGTCGTATAAACTTACAACGTACTATGAATAGATATAGACGACACGTTTAATGTCAATGACCTCTTCACTAGCTGGGGTTGCGTAACGACCCCGAGCCATAAATTGTGTGGGCAAGGACACAGTAGAAGTAAACTAGGCAGTGTTTCTAACCACAACGTCATTTCGTGTGGTCTTCGAGCGGAATCAGGTAGCTCGTCCCGACTCATAAAGCCTCGTAAACGTTGAACTTCTGAATGAAACATCGCCCCATAATTGGCACATTAAAACGTCGGTCATTGACGAAATTTTATTGACACATCGTAGGCAGGATAACACACAACAGGTGACCGTAGGTTTTTACGAGCAAGCGCCGGCGCGTGGCACGCCGTAAACCCGCCGTTGAAATCGTAAAACTGTAAGGAGCTTTAAATTGGTGCTAATAGAACATTATTGTTGTCACAATGACGTGTTTAGTTTTATGACATTTTATAGACACGTTTTTGTGAATGGAGATCGTGTAATCAAGTTAGGTAGGTACGTATTTTATTTGCCAATTTACAAGCAGAATTACTACGATCTATAAATACCCATTTGAATGATAATCTTGACTTCTATGTTAGACTAAAGACATTAGAAATTTATTAAGTACACACAAATACCTACCTTACACCTACTTTTTAAAGTACAAGTATGGTATTTTATATACATATATACCTACAGGTAATTCTGGCATCATATTACCGATAGCATTGTGCTGCCTTTAGTATGTCATTAATGCACACACAAATTTGGTTGCAGCAACCTATTTGTTAAAATCGAGAAAACACGTTGTCATCGAGAAGTCATTATGATATGTCACTCGTTTATGCGCACATCCCGCTGATGTTACCTAAAATGGCGAAAATTTTATGACAGTTGTGTCAGTTACAAGTCTAAATGTTTACAAATTTGTATAAAATAGTACCTAGTAAAGTAGGTATATTCTCATATTTATGTAGGTATGTCAGTCGCCTTTACAAAGAAATACACGAGGAGAATCTCCAGCCGGTGGCCCCGTGTTGCTCTAAGGTTGCCACTTTAAAGCGTACATGAAAATACAAGATAACTGCTATATAGCCTGAAACAGCCATGATTAGGTAATGTAGCGAGCAGTGCAAATTTCTTTTATGATAGTATACTTACAAAGTTATTACTTAAAATCTAATATAAAACTCGAAATAATTCATCCAAAGTTAGGTGAACAGAAACAGTTACCTATTCTTAATTATTAAATAGGAACTTGAGGACATCTAGCACAGATATTTGTATATCTAAGAGAAGGCCCTAATAATTTGTTGTAAACTCACTCAGGTTTAAAAAAAAATGTTGTATTATCTATATTTTTGTAATTTATTCGAAAAGTGATACCTAGATATCTTCTAAATGAATTAAGGTTAGATTTTATCTAGCCATCTCTGTAAATGTTAGTTTTAGGTGGCCTCACAATTTGTCAGCTTTCCTATAGATTGCATGGGTGATTCGTTTTATAAGGTCAAACGAAATGTTTCTCGAGTCTATAATACAAGTATAGGGATGAGAAATGCCACGGAAGCGTCGAACGCATTATAAGGCCCCAGAGTGTCGGCGCCTGGGGCTAACCGACTAGACCCTTATCTTATTATCTTTTTGCTGATATTGACTAGATACTCGTAGAAGGTCGGGCCTTATTCGACCCGAATTATGAATGAGTTGAGGCAAATACTGCATATCGATGAGTTTGTTTCCTCAGTCATAGTATAAAATGTAATCTCATTTTTTCCCGAAAGTATTAGTCACGTATGAAATTCTAGCCGCAAATGGATTACTATGACTTGTCAGTATCTATTAATTTATATTTATTTGCATAATTTAAAAAGAAAAAGATAGATGAATTTTAATGAAATTAAAATAAGTATTACGGAAGTATTTATTCCCCTAGTTAATTGTAAATCCTAAACTTAAGAAGATGCAATTATAATATACATTTAATACAAACTTTACCTAATGTAGTACCTACCTAATCTGGTCTTTATGTTCTGTGCTTACCTGGCGTGCATGCAGATTTTATCAGCCATATTCTTTGGGCATCTGAAACAAAAACATGCAATTTATTAAATTATTCAAAAAAATATCTAATTCAAATTAATTATCAATTAGTGTTTTGTTGTAAGTAGGTATCCAAATAATTTGCATCTACATAATTATGATAAATTACGACAAATTCAACAGTTTGCGTACAAATTCAAAGTCAAGCTTCTCAATGTCGAATGGAACATTAATAAATTAACGCTATTAAAGTTCATAACACTACCACAGAGGTATGATTTTACGAAATAATTGGATGCGGTAAGGTGGTGCGCTCTGCTCATTTACGATGTTCATAGAAGCAATAGGTAGTGAGCGATTCAATTTGAGGTTGTCACCATAAGACCGTAACCCGGGACACCTCATCACCTGAGTCCCGATCCGTCACCAACGCGCCTTACACCGTAAAACCCGTCTGCCTCTAGTCTACGGCTTTTACGACCCAACCGATGCTTGATAAAAATAACCGTATCGTATATAAAACTGAATACACACGCTATTATTATAAATGATACCGCCTTTACGACAAGTGAATATTTACGTTTTTATTTCAAACGTTTATAGCCTGTTGTGCAACTTAATAGCGCACTTGAACTTGACGGGCTAGTGACACCGTTTGATACAAATCGCGTTTTATTGTTTTACTCAATGGCCGGACGAATTTTACGATCGTGTCGTAATCTGTGACGTTGTGGTTAGTATAAGACGGACGTGTACTACGATGTGACTCATGACTTATTTAAATGCACGTAACTTTCAATTTCATCGCCTTTTAGAATATAAACACGCGAAGCCTATTTCCAACATCAGTGACTATATTTAACGGCATGTAGTTTTGTAACAAAATTCCGATGTTCAGTCGAACGTTTTCTCTTCTGATATTTGAGAGTTTCCTTTTTATACGTCCGAGAAATGAAAGGTCCAGAAGACGTGAACCTTTCCACCATACTTATCTTTCTTTAATAACATTGTTCCCTGAGGTGTCTTCGTATTAGATAGAAGGGAAATGGTTCGACCGACCCGGTAAAACGCCCGTTCCCTCCGGAACGTAGAATTTGCATTATATTACTTTTGTATTTCTTGAGGTAACCTTTTCCGGGGAAACAAATAATAGGTCGAATGCATCTGGGTCCGCATTAAGGGACATCTTTTTATTCGCTTCGAGCTTTGGTAAATATTTTTGTTATTATCTTATGTCTCCCTCGGAGCAAGGGTCGCGTGTTTTCGAAGGGGTAGTGAATTTCTGATAGGAAATTGGGTAAATAACTCATATATTATTGAAGAAGTCTTGGATATAGGTGCCATACCTACTTACTGTTGGGGTATGAAATCTGTTATGTTGTCTTTTTATATATCTATAGGTATCTGCCTATCCTATAAGTACTTCCGCAACCACATTCATTACATAAATTATGCTTTATACTTTACTCTCATATGTCATGTTAGATCTTTGTATACTTATAGAGACATCTATTTAATCGAAGTGATATAAAAAACATCTATAAAAGAAATCCGAAATGCACCTTCGTAGATATTTGTAAATGCAACTAATTTTATTGAAATATAAGTAATAAAAATTAAATGAACTGGACTATAGGTGCTTTGAGAATTTGGTGAAGCTGGCTAGAAATTAAAGCCAAATCGTTGACGAAAATGAAACTAAGGCAAGATTTTGATCTTGTTATAAAAAGCCAATGAAACAGTAGCCAATCTCATGTTTTGTTAGAAAATCGCAGAAAGAAGTGAGTATAATCCTATAACAATTATGAAAGTTGATCCTACACTGTAATTAAAATACACCTGTCAGAAAAGCATTTGTATTTTAAGTCAATCGTAAAGTATCAATTTAAAGTGACGGTTGTACCTACCTTCCTAAGCCTTAAAAGACAAAAATTTACATACCGAATTCTTAATCAACCTGCATGTTTGTCTCATTTCACAAAATGCAGTCTTAACACCGTTTCTGCATTACATTTAAAAAAAAAAAGTTTTAAATGAGTGAATAAAACCATCGAAATTATGTGACAGACCATCTTATTAAAACCTTATGTTTGAGATTTTTTAACATTTGCAAATGATAATGGTGTGTGTATAAAATTTCATATTATTAATATTACTATAGGTATATTATTTGTGTTGTTTGTTTCGGATTTTTAGAACGTCGTCGTTCGTTACATTATAAGATGGGGCGCCGAGATTGCAAGAAGGTAGGTATAGAGTGGTGTGTGCAGTTTATAAATATAAATTTGTAAAAGTTGGGTTGCCTTTCGTAGCGTCAGCACACATCTCGTAAAAACAGTTAAACTGAGACAATAATTACCTAAGTATCCAATACATACTTACTATAAATGCCTAGAAATAACGTCGAAATGAATCGCATTAAAGAAGTTTACAGAAGAGAAAGTATTTCAGAAAGTCCCCAAGCTGACAGACAAGTGACATTTAACTGTTAACATCTGCTTGTAAGTACTAGATAAATCTGTAGCAGACCAGTTCTGTTAAATTTTATGTGAAGGATAGAAAAGCTATCAAGTACCTACCTATAGCTACAATGACGGGCAGACGTAGCGACGAATGCCTATCTGATAGATGAAAGTGGAACGAACAAGTGAGCTTTCTGTGGAAGGCAGCTTAGTTTGGTTTCTGTTTTTTTTCCTTCGAAGTCTGACTTTATATACCATGTCAAATTACTGAATTCTAAACTCATAGGCCGGTTTATAAATAAACAAAGTGGACATATTATTATGTATACAAAAAGTTATCTTCTTAACTGTTCAGCGACAATTATTATAAAGGAGGTATCAAGAAACATGTTGACTGATAACATAATTTTTCAACTAATATAATTTTTGAAACAGGCAAATTTACTTGGTTATCTGTTTATCTAATAAATAAAATCGTAAACTTCGCGTGTCTGTACATTGAAGATATTTGCAATAAAAATTGGGGGATCTAAGGATAAGCAACAAAACACATTTTTGAAATTTTTGTCTGTTTATCTGTTTGTCTGTGAATTTGTGCACGCTTTTAATAGTACGCAATTTATAGTTTCCGAAAACATACACTGCGAAGAATGTAGGGTGTAAATGTTCGACTAAATTTGGGAGTGGTAGCGGGAGCGGGTATGGTACCAATGTAATGTGTATGTTTGGAAATTTCGCATAACTTTTGTTTGAGTTACCCGATTACGATGAATTTCTGGTATACGTATGCAACAAAATAATGTTAATCGGAATTTGGATTGCGATGTATTAGTTACGAGGACTACATTTGGAGAGACAAGGGAAAGAGGTTTGAGGGGAGGGTTGAGGGCAGAGCTGAGGGGAGGGTTGAGAGGAGGGTTGAGGGGAGGATTGAGGGAAGGGTTGAGAGGAGTGTTGAGGGGAGGGTTGAGAACCTGGACCTGGATTTAAAGTCTGAGTGGAAGTGGGAATGGGAGCGTATCCTGTAGTCCATGCGAGCGGAGCCGCGGGCACAGCTAGTAATAAATATAGGTATACTATAATTATTTTTGTTTTATTTATATATTTATTAAATAATGAAAACAGAATTTACATATTTTCAGTGCAACAAAAACCAGACATGCAACAGTTATATACACACTTAATTAATAGATAACAAGTAAATAACTTGGTATAGGTATTTGTAATATGTAATACAAACAATCTTATCTTCTAGTTAGACACTAAATAATGAAGATATCCATTTAAATTCAAGTATATTAACAAATCTAAATACGCAAGTGCCAAAATTACGTTAAGGATCTCTATAAATATACCTACTAAAATGCGAACTTTTATGCTGTCGCTCCTTAAACAGCAACACTGCAGGAACTGCACCTCGTCTGTACACTGGGAAATGAATACGTCATTCGTATGCTGCAGATCCAGCGATCCTTGAGGAGACGGAGATGTGCTGAATACCCCCGGGACTGAAAGCTTTTTCCTATAATGAGAAGGTGGGAAAGATACACCATAATAAGTCGTAGGTAACGAAATGATGGTGAAGCGAAAGCTTTTAAGATTTTCTAGTTGCTGTGTCAGTACTACATACTTGAATTTTTATATATTTAAGATACGTACAAACTACATTTTTGATACAAGAACATATTCATTGTAATTTTTTAAATGGATGATAAATAACTGATAATATTTATTTGAGAAGAACATTGTTTTAGCATATAAAATAATTCAAATGAAATATTTATAAATAAAAAGAGCTTAAGATTTTTGAACAAACGAAATGGGAAATTTTTCAGGAACTTAAACATAATGGAGATTCCAAAAGAGGTCCCTGCGAAATATAAAACGTGAACTGAGCATTTCTTAAAAATAGATATTTATTTTCTCATACGAGATGGCCGTTATGTTCGCTATATAATTTTCTTTGAAAACTAAGTCCTCTGTTGTTTAAAGATTGAGTAATCAGGGCTCAGTTCATAAATAACGTTAACCCAAAAACATGAGTAGTTAACGATCCCCAACACTTTAAAAATATCAAAGCAACACTGTTAGTAGCCCGACTGAAAACAAAGAAGCTTTCAGCATGAAAATAGAGTAACTGGGTACCTTGTTAATACTAGTCATGGTTCTATATTAAAACGTCGAGGAGCAGTCGATAGTTGGCTAGAAGCCAGTTCGTTATGTGAATTATGTAGCCACAGTAACTAAGAAAGTTTAATAGGTGATGTTATTAAAAATAGGTACCTACATTAAAATCATTGGCTAAGTAAAAGTCTTACTTGTAGGCAGAAATATTAAACATTTTCATCATTGCTTTAATTTTCTGATAAATATATTTTCAGATAATAGTCCTTATAAACTGTATAACAGTTTATAGACTTTAGCTTTTAAAGTAATTAAAAAAATAGTAGTTGTCCATTTCATCATATAAAACAAACTATAAGAGTTCATAGTTTAACAATTATTCCATAGTTTGACAAATGTAACTCTTAGTAGTCACGTTATAAATAACTATAACGATTATGTGATTGTAACAGATTTTATTTTTATCTAATATAGGTACTTAACTTTTTATTAAAAGTTCAAAGTTAAGTCTTGTATAGTACAACCTAGCAAGCTTTAAATCAGTAAAATTTGTATCACGAACCTTAAATAGCTACTTTAGTATACTAATCGAATCCCAAAAAATTCTCACCGAAAAGAGGAAACCGTGGATTTCTCATGACTTTAAACACGAAGAAAATCCTAATTTAACTTATTCGTGATTTGAATTCGAACGATCGTCCTTACCATATCATTTATAGCCTCACCACGTGTCTGAAATAGGGTACTGACTGTCACTAGTTGCTTTAAATATTCGATAAGGAACTCATTTGAGTGAAATATAGTAGTAGACAGACTTGTCAGGTTGAACCTACTGTTGAACTAGATTTCATATTATGTTATTAAATTTTTTTTGTTAGTACCTGCGTAGAGATTCCCGTTGACCAATTCAGTGTATAAACTATCAAGCTATGACAAATAGGAACGAAGAAGTCGAGATTTAAGTATGACAAGTTGACGAAAAATTAAACTAGAAAAATAAACTAAACAACAGTTTTTGTAAGCATAAATATAACATACATTTATCTTAAAGATTAGCAATATGAGCACATTTATTATTTCTGCTGACATATACCTACGTCTATTTAGATTGTGATATTGACATTTCTAAAAATGGCGGGGAACTTAGATGGGATTTTTGCCAAGTCAATTCCACTTGAAACTGACCAAGAATTCATATGGTATGTATATGTTAATATAAATCTAATATTTATGCTAGTACACTCCAATATACCTATTGATATATGAATGTCAATGAATGTCTAATAGGGATATCCTTAATTGAAACAGCCTTGAGACGGATAGCTAACCAGTAAAGATCTGATCAATAATAACTGTTACAAGATTCGTACGATGGTTTTCTTTTTCTCTCGCAAACAAATTGTTTCATTACGTTATTTATTGTAGACGGCATCGTAGTCCATGGTGAACTGTAATATATTATCGGCCTTCCTATTACAAATATATACCTACGACTAGTGGTTTCCCCGCGGTGCTACCCTTAGTTATTTTATAAAACTTATATTCCTAAATGTTTTAATTGTTTTATTAGTTTGTTATTTATTTTAATAATGACACTTTATGAATTATTCTATCCTAATTTAACAAATAAAAAGTTATACTAGTTGTAAGTGATTTCACTTTATGTTTAGCAGGTATTTACGATCCATATAATTACTGGAGTTATCTCTCAAGCGATAACTTACGGAAATATTTGGTCACTTGGACATTGTCTTTTTCTGTTATCAAAAAAAATTACTTTTTGCTCCAGTTAAAATGTTCTAAGAATGACTGGTACTATGCAAGTTTTATGCACAAGAAGTAAAAAATATTCTGTATTCATTTGAACAAAACTTGTTCAACATTACCATTGTTTTCGGCATATCAAAAAACACCTTACCCCGTCCTTTAGATCCTCTTTTTTGTTATTCTATTATAAAGAAACTGAAAGTGTATTGTTAAATACTGACCATTTTTACTTTGCCCGTATCTTTATGGGCCATAAAAATTTGGAGCACAAACAAAAAACGATAGCAAACCCTTCCGCGTTGCTGCAATTGTGGCATCGCAAGGTAATGCATCAGTCTAAAATTACAGGTGAAATAGTGAAGGTGGTTATGCATTGTGATAATGTGTCTTTTTGTCCTCAACGTGGTTTAAATTGCTTTCTTTAATACCATTATTGATTTACTGCCGGAGTCGACAAGAGTAGTGGTGTAACAATGCAAGGTGAGGTCCTTGAATCATTATTTTCGAAGTACGTATCAATGTATATTCTCATTTCGATCTTTGACGTCCTTGGTGGCGGTATACCTATAATTATCAACTCACTCTGATAACTCTCTTGAGTCTTGACTCACAAGAATTTTTAAAGTATATACAATAATTAACACTTTGTGTAGTATTTTGATTACATTTTTTGAGTTTCATTCTGGAGACAGACTTTTTAGTTCATGGGAAGATATTTTTCAAATCTCAACAAGTGAGAGCAACACATGCAATAAGTTGTGTACGTGATTCAGAGCGAGCAAAGGAGACGATCGCCGAAAACGACACGTTACCTTATATCGACGCGTACAATTTACTCTCTTATTATGTCCCCTGTTTGCTCTATACCACCAAAGTATACCCATTTGACTTGTATTTACCGAGTCTGCAGCACAATATTTGTTGAACGTGCCAACCGTTGTGTCAAGCGTCACATATCTAGGCGTGACACGTCGCAACCAACGACAATTTCAGTTATTACATGTGTTCCACTGTTATTATCTCGTTTCCTTTTCTTTTTGTTACAATAAAGCGTTGATTACACCCGCTTTAGTATAAGACGCGCGGCAATTTTGTGCTAGCAGCCGAAATAGAGACTGTGGGGTGCCGATAACAACAATCATCTTTGTCATGTGTTTACCAATTATTTTAGTGATGTTTTGTCAGGGTGCGCGCAATAATCTTTAGTCTTGAAAGCCACACTATACCTTTAGACCTTATTGCAAATAACTTCTTTCGTAGATAAACTAAGTAGAAAGGAAAGTCCAAAATTATGATTTTCAAATATACCATGCACTTTTTCAAATGTTCGCTTTCGATATTTATTCATATAATCTAGTCAATCTAGAATCACAACTTTACCTGTTAGAACTTCAATCCCTTATGGATGCAATTTCAAAAACCTTTTCCTTTGGTTTTCTACATCGTTTAAGGTACCCAAAATGCGAATAAGTTGCTGGAACAGCGCTTTGAACTATATGAAATATCAGTCAATCCGAGTGAAGTGCAATTTACATAGGTTCTATGTACCTATATGAAAGTTAAGCCAAATATATTGCAAGTATATTACTGAAAATTTTTGAAGTGACTAAGAAGGAACCAGACTCTTCTGCACTAAATTACCATAACTGTCGAACCAGAAAACAGAGTTTGCGCAAAACTCAGAAACTTTCCTAAAAGACTTTAACGTTAATACAGAAAAAGATGCAAATGGACCACTTGGAATTGGAAGGGGGTTCAAACTTTACCTACCAAAGTCTCTGATCAGCAAACCTTATATACTAAAACGTTACGTCTACATTTCAGATTTCCATTAATTTTAAACCTTTTCTTGGCTATATTTAAGGTAGATTTTGCTCTGATGCAGGTCATGTTTTAAGTCTTTTATTTCCACGATCATGACAAGAAATATGATGGCATTCGCGGGCTTGGTAGGTATGCATATCAGCCTTTGAGGTGTACGCGAAGATTCAACGTCCAATCTTATAGGATTCCTGATAATATGCAGACTGGATGTGAAGACAAGATCCCTATGTAATAGTAGCAATATATGTAACATTTAATAAGGTTTTTATGTTGGGGGTGAAAGTCTTTATGCATAAGAGATTTTCACCCCAAGATAGCTTAAATAGGTCGTTAATTTGACTAAATAACTATCGATTTCATCATCATCAATATAGCAATTTATATTTCCCTGTTCGTCTATCCACTTTCACAATGAAGACCTCGAAATTTCATTATATTTTCATATATTTTTGTTGGTTGGTTGTCTGTTTATGATAATTATACCCACCTAAAGGTGTGCTTAATGCAACATTGTATGCGTACCTATTCACACAATATTAGGCAAATATGTATTTATTCGTAATAAAGTTAACTGTATGTCATTTTAAATACCTACATACGTCTATAGGTCCATCTTAGTAGACATCATTTATTTTATAGCTCTGTTTTGAACTTAGGGTGTAGACAGAGGGACTGCATTTGGACTGAATTTCAGCTACAAAATGAATGTTTGGATGCAGTCGGCGTAAAGTTCTAATGACTCCACGTAGAGTGCACGCTGGCTGCATGCGTATAAAATAAATAAAATAATATTATTAAGTAATTAGGTAATAAATGAAATAAAAATATATTAATCTTATATTTACACTTAAACATTTTATTACTGCAGCTAGCAAATAGAAATCGTCGTGCAGTCGGTGGGCAGTTCTTATGCAATTGTAATTTTCAGCTCAATTGCAGTCCAAATACAGTCCTCTGGCTGCACCTTTATGTTCAAAATAATAACTAGTTCATAGTTCACTTAATGTTCTATAATTCTCTATTATTAGTGTAATAGTCCGTTTTATCAACGTAAGTCGTATACTAAAGATATCTTTTAACACCTTAGGATTAAATTGTAAAAAACCTGCAAGAATAAGAAGGTAGGTATATAGGTATTAAGTAGGTATTCCTTTAGTCTCGCTTTCAAGCGATTCGGTGAAGTCGGCCATAAAATGTATGATGAATATTGACATTCGACAAGCCCTTGCGTGTTACCGGTACCGTTCCGTCCCCACTCCCAAGGGCTGGCCAAACCCACCGACCAGTCTAACTAAACCCCACACACCTCTCGCTAATCATAGAAATTACAGACCAGGGTAAGGTAGCGTGGGAAGTATTGAAGGTCTGGATTAAATGGATGATCGTATCAGGACGTACCTATCGAGTTCGCTGCACTCGGCACCATATTTAAAAATCTAATACAGATGAAGCATAATTCGAAAATGGCCGATGTCTTTTTGACTTCTTTTCCTGATCTTTGTTATTTCTGCGCACATCGTTAATTCCGTTTTTAATTGTGAATTTGTATGATAAAAGACTGTATCGAATCGATTCATTTTAAAATGACTATATTCTTACAATTTACACCCTTAGTTGGAATTTACCCACACATCGATAAGCAAATTCGATAATCTTCCATTTAAATGCATTGCAAAAATTCGGATAAAGGCAATTTTGAGTGTGACATGGAAAATTACCGATACCCATTTTAGGAGCCTATTCCAGACCACCTGTTTGACACATGGGCATACAATCGAACAGTTTATGTACGGGTAAGACTTCTTATCGTGAATAAATTCACAGTTTTTATATTACATATCGAATTAATGCACCGACTTACGGATATCGTAAACATTTAAAAGCTACGACTCTGTCTTATTTTGCTGGGTAAATAAAGTATATGTCGAAGCGATTTTAATTAAATGTATGACTGTGTGAACGCACTTATATAGCCGTTGGATCCCCAAATTTATTTAATCCAGCTTTGTGAAAACGATATTTCATATTATTAGTTTATACACTTATTTTCTTACGTCAGTACCTACTTACTATTTAGTAACAGTTGTCATAAATGTCATTAAAAGATAAAGATTAGTAACTGTTTCTTTTAAAAGTTGTATACCTAAATAGCCCCGTGTATCTTTATTATATATAAATGACAACTAAATATGAAATATTTGCATTTATATGATGCGTTCTACTTGTATAATAAAATGTTAGTCTGCATATATATATTCCCTACAGGAACTTAAACCATATAGATCTTTTGAGACCTTTAATATAAAGTTCCGAGTATGAGACTTCGCGCAAGGATAAGGGACCCGTTTAATTTGATGCCCTAAACTTTGAGACCTTTTATCTAAATGACGAAAGCAAACGACGATATACGGACCAACCACCAACAATACCTACCTATAGTTATTTTAATATAAAGAACAAAATCGCATTTACGTGACTTATTTCTTTTATTCCTTAATAAACGTTAGACCTGAATGCCCCTTTTGTTATCCGTGCCTTATTTAGATACCAGTTTAACTTGAGATCGACTTAATCTCGACTGGCAGCTAAATCAGTCTCGAGAGGCCCAAATTAATATAAAGAACAGAACAACATTGAACTAAGAAACTCTATAAAGCTTACAGTTCTAAAATCTACTCTCAAATCATACTCAACTCTAAGTCGTCGAAATAGAGAACTGTGAATAAGGTTTGTAAGGTAAAATTGAAGTTGGTTAAAGTGCCAAGACTACAACCCAGCTGTGGACAAGGAACAGATGCCCCCAACGAGTTGTATGCCTTATCCAAAGTTTATGAAGCTGAAATTATTATTGGATAATTGTTTTGTTAATTTTCTCGTCGCACTGTAGGCACCGCATTCGTCTGGGCAAGGCAATTACTGTGTGTTCGGTGGCTGTTTGTTAAATTAACTAATTTTGTTGTTAGATACAATTTATATTCTAATTGTAGGGTAATAAATTTGTAAGGTAATTTGAAGTAGATACAAAGAGCTTAACTCTCCGGGGTGCCAGAGTGAATGAGAAAATTAAACTATTTGATTGCACAGTTAATTTAAGAGATTAGCATTAACCAGTAAAATCTTTAGTGTTTTCCAATTTATATTGCGAAAAATTAAGTTTAATATGGGTATATACTTACTGCGTGTAACAAATTATAGGCAGGCAATAAATACGACAAGTTTTTTAAATGTCAAACTATGCCCTTCGACTATCTATTTTCCCTTAGGAAATACCTATCATGTGGAAAATTTAACAAACATACTTATCAGTGATTAAGGTATACGTTGGTTAAGTTAGTTTAAGCACTTTTTATTATCAATAGGTATTCACAGTTCAAAATATTCCTTTCATTCGGTAAGTCGAAAGGGTTTAGGATTATGTTTGAAACGTTAAATAGAAACTTAGGAACCTTTTCGTGAAAATTGAAGTGGTTTCCACATTTTCGCTCTTTTGAGCTAACCACGAGACGCCGACTTGGCAGTACTAGAGTAATTTCCTTCTAAACTAACAATGGACTATCCTAAATGACAAGACAGAGCGTTATTTAAAACAAATGTTGCAGCTTTATAAGAAATAAGACGTATTTTGTTATTATTAAACTGTATGCAATAGTTTATCTATTTTGTCTATTTACTTCAAATTATCCAACTTAGATCGTTTATATTAGAATAATACTTTATTTGGGAAGAAAACTATCTTTGGAGTCTTATTGTTCTTTGACAGCTTGAGTTCAAAAATATAACGATTAAGGTCCAAAAAATTTAACTTCTGTTAATTTATTTAAAATTAAATGTACCTAGAGTAGAAGACTAAATACAAATAAACTTGGGCTATGGCGTGGTAAAAAAAGCAACATTTATTTTCAAAAATCGCACAGTGTCATAGATATACAGAAACCCCTCTTTAAGGAACCAAACATCCTATTCTAAAATTGAGAAATGTAGGTATTATTGGGTAGTTTTTTTAACACTCAAACATAAAAAAACAAACTTGAAATATTTTTGTAAGTTCTCTCATATATTATGATGTTTAATGTATTTTGTCCAAGTTATATTTATTTATTCCAAGCGTATTATGATGACCTTACAAATACATATTATGCATGACTTATTTGTTACAATCAGAGTACCTAAACCATTTTAAACTAAATAAAATAATCTAAAAAAAACTCACAATCTTGAATAGGTACTATTTCTTCTTGCCGAACGGTAGGTAGGTACATTATCTATGTTCAAGGAGTGATCAAGTGTCACTCGTCTTCACAACAATTTGTTATTAAGTACCTAATTCAAGTGAATTTTTTTCTTAAAATATTTGTGTCAATATATAACATGAACAATTTACTTTCATACAAGATAATATGTACATTAGTGCCAGAATTCGTTTTATCTATGCACAGCTGGAAACATCCAGTGTAAGTAGGTATATCATAGTGTTTCTAATTTTTTGTTCGCCACTTCCTATGACTTGATCTACAACACACAATAGTCACTCAGACTTGTTTAGGGTTTTAGCGTCTTTAAGGGTTAATTCCTTAAAGGAGTTCCGTAGTTTTTGACGCAGTGTACCGTGGCGTCTGGTCCATGCTACTCTTAATTATGTTGTATACTTAGGTATGTTAGAATGGTAAAAGTTTAGAGCAAATATAAGTGCATTTACTTTCAAAACTTTTTCAAATAATAAGAACTTACGTATTTTAATACATTTTTCACTTCGCTTTAAAGTATTAAGGAGATTACTTCAAAGATTTAAAAGTTTTTATTAGATTTATTTACTGTTTTCGTTATTTTATGTTCTAAGGTATTTTTAAACCTAAATATTAAAAACTGCATTTATACCTAATAAAAAAAAACTATAACTTTAAAATCAGCTATATAAATTGTGGATAGGTACGGAGAGACAATTTCCGAGCATAGCATAAGGTGTATTTAAAATTCACACATGTATAGGCATACATAGCGATATATGCCTATATATATATGAACTCTAAATACACCTTTGTTTAAAAATTTATCAGCCACATATTAACTAAAGCAATGTAGATTTTATCGGAGATTGTACCGAAAGCAATAAAACTTACATGTTACCACTTTCACAAGTCAACTTAATGGCATTAATGCAACTTGATAGAAAGATCACGTCTCTCAATAATGGCAAACTGAAATCGAATTCTTGACACAAAATCGAGTCAAAATCTCATTTACCTGACACTCGTAGAGACAATTCAGCAAAGTCGCTTAGTCATTTTGGAATATCGAATCGTGATTTCGTAAATTCGAATATTTGCATGCAGATCCCTGTAGTGCAACGTGGGTCTTTCCTTTCGTAATGAATGTTGCACCCTCGTGGGGTACCGTGGGTGGTACCTTTCCCCACCCCCATCTAAGTAAAGATCGGGCATGTTGGGAAGTTTTCGTTTGTTGCAGAGAAACGGAGTTTGTATGTGGGAAACGGAGTAAACTAATTAACTGTAAACTAAATGGATGGATATTCTTATGTGACTTGTAAGCAATACCTATTATTATTAATTACTTATTGATTTTTAAGAAGAGTTAGTTATAAATCACTTGTTTTCAAGAAAAATACCTACGTATATATATATGAGACAATTCACCTGTATCATTTTATGTTCAAATGGGCTTCCAGTACTGTAGACTTTACTGTTATCTAATGATATTGTATTGATTTGTTAAATAAAAAAAGCACATAAAAGCAGGAAGTTTGAGGCTTCGTTTGTTATGTTATGAATAATGGATGATACATACTTACCCATATATATCCATATTGTAAGTAGTAGAAATAAGTAGGTACTCATCTATATTAGCCGGTGGTATTACTAATACATATATAATATATTATCCCTCCATGTGTGAGTTCAAACTTCCTTTTTTATGTCATGTAGTGCACAGTCAAGCGTGTTGCTCGTCCATTAGTCTGTATCAAGGAAGGTAGAGATTTATCGTATAGTGGGCTGAGTGTTGCAGTCAATAGGAATTACCGAACTTTCTACATTTATGATGCAGGTAGACACACCTATACACAATAACACAATTAAATACTTGTCTTATCCTAACTAGGGTTTACTATAAGGAAGTTAGACAAGAACATACAACTAGCAATATATATATATAAAAAAGCCTATCTAGGATAAAATATAAATAAAGTTACAAGCTCAGTCCCTAATGCGAATCTATCCACAGCGGATTAGAGTGAAAAATATCGCTCTTGTTTTCAAGGCCTTGTTTCATTAAATTAAAACGTTATTAAAGCATCATTTAGATTTTACAATTACAAATTATTTCAACATATCTTTTGATATGTACCTACATACAGGTGTACAATAAAATATACTAAATGACAAAAAAAGTTAATATGAGTATGTTATAAAAAGGTTTGTGTAAAAATTCCTATCCGTTTATAAATATGTTTAAATATTCAAGTTCATGTAACAGTAATGTCAAAAAAATAACCTGGGTAGTGTCAATGGTTTTAAATGTTGGCAGTTCAGTTAATATCAATTAGGTACCACTTATTAATAGACGTATCGACACTATTTACCTAGCCTGGTCATGTAACAAATTATCATTATTCCCGACGTGCCGGCGGCATGTAAATCAGTAAGATAGGGCGGGATGGCGCGAGCGCCGACTCGCCGACACAAGATATGACTATCTGTCTGAAATATTTCAAACAGCATTATCATTATGTATGAGGTCGAGACGGGAATGGAGCGATGTTTGTTTTGTGGTATGTCATGTCATGCCTTACAGATAACTGCTCGTTTATTATGTATGTATGTATGGAAAAGTCGGGACAGTCAATATACCTACCTATGCGTGGTGAGTTATATAACGGCATATACATCAACGCGACTATTAACTTGACTATGGTCACTTGTTGGGGTATAAACGGAGACAGCCTGCACTACTGCATTTCCATTACTCATGCATGATGCAGGAGTAGATATAATGTAGGTATACTATTTAGCGCGCCATGTAGGTATACTATATACCAGCGCGGGGAGTGTAGGCCAAATCCTCCGTCTGTCTCCGGCAGATGAGAGAGGGTTGTGCTCCTGCAGTGGAGACAAAAATAACCTGATGATGATGATGATACTATTTATTAATGGGCCCGCCATGCAGTCGTTTTGGCTAATGATGAATAGCAAATTGGTACCTACCAGGCAAATTTCTCCTCGATTCCTAAAGTTAATTTAGCCTAGTGGTAAGTGCATGATATAGATTAGATATATATAATATGATGTGAGATATTATAGGTATTTATGAAATGAAATGAATGAAATGGTGATTAGTGTGATGATAATATAGCTAGTTGGCCAACATATTCTACCATAATTAGGCGTGCAACAAATTTTCAACATTATAATTAATTAATATTAATGACATAAACAAGAAATAGATGAAAAAATATATGTATGAATTTTCCTATCCTTGTTTAATATCCATACCACAGGAGAAAATTCTAGTTTGGGATCAGACAAGTGTGTGTATGGATAGGATTATTCCAATAATAGACGGGGATTGTTGGACTTTTTGTCTAGAAATTCTCTGCCGGTGCTCAAAGAACAGGCAAAGGGGATTTCTGAAAAAAAAAATAACAGAAATTTGCTATGTATGTAAGCAGTGGCGGATTTAGGTGCACATTTTCCGCCAGTAGGCTATTTTATTACAAATTTTGCCGCCCCTACAATTCGATACCCTAGGTCACAATCATTATTATTAAAATTATTTTTAATGAAATTGTAATTTTATGATTTGTGCACTAACGTCCTAATTACACCACCTTTTTCCCTAATTAATATCATTGTGAACTAGGGGATCGGTCTGTCAGTTTCTTGTTAAAGTTCATGAATAATTGTAAATTTATTGAACCAAATAAGACAATATTTAGGTATAAGTATATAAAAATGTAAACACAATAAAAAAAATGCAAAATACATTGACCAAAATTTATGAATGAAATATTTTTCGAATAGCATAACGAACTTCGTTCCTATCGTTCCTACGACACCACACTGCTCGTTTTAATTTCTAAGACTTAAAAAAAAATTACCCTCTAACTTGCCGCCCCTAAAATCTGCCGCCTTAGACTCCAGCCTACTTAGCCTGCTGGTAAATCCGCCAATGTATGTAAGTAATACCTATTTATTTATCATTTACTTGAGACTCTTATATGGAGTTAGCAGTGACATCTATCGAGGTACTAATGCATACAAAATGTTGGTTTTTATAAGGCACCAGTCTAGGTAGTATAGTGCCATCTATACCGTATACTGGAGTGCTTTTATAATAATAGGCTTGTATATTATAACATTATAATGTTAACACGATCAAATGAAGGAAAGGCTAAACTGGTCAGTTAATTTAATTTATTTGCGTTTCAAGCATTGTTATGCTTTGATCGACATCGATATAGTTTTAATCATGTTATTGTTACTCTTAGTATAATGTTTGCATAACAAAGAAGTTGCTTTAAATTAAAAAAAAATCAGCGCACATAATTGATCGTAAAAAGGTACGCCTTAATACTCTTACAAAATGTGCATTTTTCTATATTACAAAAACAGTAAGTACCTACGCTGGTAGATACCTACGCCGTGATTAAGTGACGGACCTAAAAAATTGAAGCGACAATACTGATTCATTCTATTTATTATAGGTACAATATATTTCTGATCCTAAGTAGCACAGATTCTGCATTGGTGAAATATTTGTTTACTTAGGTACTTTTTCATCAAATTTTGTGGGTACGGTAATGACGGCGAGGCGGTTGAAACGCTCGAATATTACCGACCGACCCTCTACCTACTAGTCTGGCAATATGTTCGTGACTATAGGCGTTTTACATAAACTTGGAAGTTCATGTAAATGGGTATTTTAGACGTGCAGCTTCCGAAAATTGAACGTTTAGTCTAACTATGAACATCGGTTACGGGAAATTAAATGCATATTTATCTGTAATTTGAACTGAGGTCTGAGTTTTACGCCAATGAAGTCTTAACACGCGATATTTTTTACTGTTGTTAATAAGACTCTGTATCATGAGAACATAGGCGAAACTTCAAATTTTACATTTAGTTAAGAGAGCTGTACAAATTCGTCTACATACATAGTACTTCAATTTAAATATCTTTGAAATTAAAAAGCCGATTTTAAGAAAATTTTATAAACTATGGACACACAATTGTTCAATTTGTACAGTCTTTTTAAAAGTGTAACTATATTATAGTAATTTCGGGTTTTTCATAGTAATATTGAACTACCTATGTGTATAATTTCTACGATAAAATCCCTATGTCGAAAAGGTAATCGGTATAAATTGAACAATTTTGTGTTCTATAAAATTTCATTAGAATTGGTCTTTTCATTTTAAATATATTTTAATTTAAAGTTTGTATAAGATACAAGTTTGTAACAGTTAGAACTCTTATGAGTTATTTTTGGACCTCACGCATAGTAGAATTCGCAACGGATTTTATATGTTTTTTTTTTAAATCATTATTTTTTTTCATGGCTCTTTAGCAGGTGGTCTTAGGTTAACACATTGGTGGTCTGGGAAATTAATTTATATCACGCTAGATGCTTATTTAATAGTCATCTCGCGTGATCAAGCACGCCTTGGATAGCTCGTTTTATGAAGTATATATAGGGGCAGTTTATAAGATAAATATAGCGAACTGATTGAAACGAGCAGAACTTTATATTGCGGTGATTTTCATTAATCTTATAGATAGCACAATTGAAACAAAAACAATCGTTTGACCAACATTCACACAAAACAGACAGAGAAGACAAGACTTGTATAGGCCTGATACATTATATATTCATATATTATAATATATGTAGGCATATGCCTGACTCTACCAATAAAACCTAAACTAAGAACAAAACTTGACTGGCAAGTGCAGTCGGTTGCCGTCGGGATAATACCCACCTCTCTAGCGAGGTGGCATATTTGTAAAATATACAACTACTCAGAGCCTAACAGATCTCAACTCGTGTAGTATAATTTAAATAATAGGTAAGCTACGTCACAACTAGAAAAAGTACCACAAAGTTCTTAGTTCTGAACTCAGGTATATTTTCCAGAGCAATCAATGATGATAACGCTTCCTATACCTTATATTGGAGTTCTTGTATTTCAATATTATTATTATCATTTTGGGGAGACTTAGATAGAGAAACTTTTCATATATCAAACGCGCCTGCCAGTCATACGGTACCTATACTTTCAAGAGCAGTTATCAACACTTAATCATTTTAAAATATACCAGATTATGGCGCTGCGGCAGTATATTTTAAGACCTCAATATTTATCGATTTTAAATTATAACCTGCCAGCCGGTTGGTAACTGACGTACCAGGATCTGAGTAGATGTATTTTTGGTAGGTATATTTTACAAATAAGCAAACGAGGTGTCTATGTCGAAGTGTAATCTCCAAGCGAGCTGCACAAAATATTATCGACCTAACAATGCAAGCTGATGTTTACCAACAAATACCACCAGATTTATCTGCGCATGCGTCACGACGGTTGTGTGGGTGGGTACCTATAAGAGTGCCAAGACGCATATCCGCCCCTGTTATGCAACACTGTCTGAACTAGAAACATCTTCAGAAGAAATATTCTTTTGATATACGCTTTCCTGATACCAATCTCGTTTTAAAGATGGTGCATTATTTACAACTCATCTATCCTACGTCATTTCAGGAATTTATTTGAATCAGGTTAATTATTGTGAGATGATTTTCCTATTGAACAGGGTATAAAATATCTGACCAAAAATGAACACATAATCGGTACCTACTACATATTTAAACTTTTCCATCTTATTTTAATAATCTTAGGCCATACATCTACATTTAAGTATTTGTCCAAAGATGTTTATCGGTCAAGTATTCTTGCACCTCCTTGTCTTCCATATGTATATCTATTATATCATCCTCCGTAGGCATTGTTGTGAATAAAAAAAACAATAAAATGAAGAGATTAACGAGAACATATGAAATAAAGAATTCATTGTTATTTCAAATAATAATTTAAATTTGCTTAATCTTCGCTTAAAAGGCATTCAGTAGCGATATAGAATGTTACACGTACGCCTGTCTAGACTACATTCAAATTATTCAGATTTATATCTTATCTTACCATCAATATTAATCCAATAAGACCTGCCCTGTTCCAAATCTTATACGAATAGGTATCGTATTCAAATATATTAATTCCAAATATTTGTTAGCAACAGTTTAGGTAGAATTTGCATTTTATTAAAGAAAAACGTATGAATTGGTATCGAAGGGGTATTTTTGCGGGGCCCGTGTATGGTAGAAGTGGGATTTGGCGATAATAAGGGAACAGAAGGGGAGGCCGCAATCACGTGAAGCCTAACGCCATCTATCGAAACTCCTTGGAGGCTTTTCCAAACTTCACCGGATGCTGCGGGACGTAGATGAGTTTTTTTTTAAGAAAATGATTTTGAATATTTTAGATGTAGGTTTTCAGATAGGCTTTTGTTTTTATAAATTTGAATGCTCAAAGTGAAATTTTAATTTACATAGCGATTAGCATTGACTTTATGAAAAATAATGTAACTATTAAAAAATGTGAACATCAATCTTGAAAGCAGCCTTCAAAGCCAGAAAAATCTTTGACTTATTATTATTAGTAGGTATTTCATTTTTGTCAATGGGACAATTTTAGTCATTATAACAATTTAAATTTTAAATGTTTCTTCACAATCACTAAAATAATAAATATAACTTATCCTGTAGGTAATTATGTACATGAGTTGATACGTTACACTTATATTGTACTTTTCCATTAATTAATAATTAATTACATAAGTTTACTTATTTATTAATACTTTTTAGCCTTAACTAAAAAAAAGATGAAACTTTATTCGAAACAAATTAGCGTCCCGAAGCATTCGACCAAAACCAGTTTCCACAGTAAAGCCTCTTCTAAGGACGCGCTATCCAGCTTTCCCTCCGTCTCTTTTTGTAATAACAAATTATACTCCGTTAGAATGAGACAGACAAAATTGCCTAAGTGACTTGAAAGGTTTTGTGGGGTCTCTCGTTATTGGCATTCTTAATTAATTTATAATGCCTATCAGTTAAGCCAATCGATATTTGTAGGAATATTAAATGTAACATTTACGTTGTTTAATTATCTTTATAAATAAACACATTATTTTCTTGATTATCCAATAAATTATATGCAGTAAATGAATATTTGTGTAAAGAAACTACTAAGAGGATGACGATATCATTACAATGTAAATAAATTAGTTATTACAAAACTGCAACTCAGTTGGGTAAGTTACCTATAGTACAATGTTTCTGCGATCCTATACCCCCTACCTATTGACATACCCACTATATATGTAGGTATATCTAATCAACATCATTGAAGGTAACTACTATATAGGTATGTATGTGTTACTTCAAAATTCAGCTCCCAATGAACTTCATTATTGTCAGAAACATAATGACTAAAAATAACATAGTTACTTTGTTTTTCTTAAAACAACATATCGTGCAGTTATATATAGAACTTAAGGTGAAATTGAGGTCAAATCTAAACTTATCATGAATTTAAAAAAATCAACATTTATTCTAATTAAATTAAAAACTTCAATAGTCGTCGCACTGGCTGCTGTAAATTATCGCGTTCTATAATTATCACAAATAGAACAAAGAGATTTAAAATAAAATAAAACTAAGAATATGAGCGAGCGAAATCAGGAAACATAAACCTTTCATAAAACTCATAAGGGCAATTTATTAAAACACTTGTTCAAACCTTGTCAAATTCATGTACAATTATTTCAAAATAATATTCAATTAGAGACGTTACAAAAAAGTCCGTCGCGCCGAAAATGTTTATTTTTCGACCTTCGGAAGTTCAAACGGTCGACCGACTAAATGTCAATTATTGCCACCTGCTACCACGAAACTCTGGTGACAATTTGTCAGCTATCGTCTGTCTGGTTCAGACTCGAAGAGAAGGGACGGACGGAAGGGGAGGGAAGCTACATCCCCCTCGCGACGTCTACGTCAAATGTCAATGAACTAATCTGGCTGTGGTACAATATAAATACGATACAAATGCACACGGATACCATATAGTAGTAAGAGGTCTCTATTTAGATATTTTATCTTAGTTGCTTAATCGAAACATCATCGAAAGGAATCACGTTGCAAAAAATTCTACTATTTCTATTTGCACGTTCTAAATTCACATTGAATATCCACCGGTCCCACAGTCTTCAAATTCCAGCTAAAAGTAAGAATTCCAAGAGATTAAGAAGTCGATAGCTTTGCATAGTAACTTGGTAAAGGTGGATCGGTACTTAGTACCACACATCTGCATAACCGATAAGATTTGCTTTGAACACGCATGGCGTGTTGCTCCTATTTTGACTCGTTTTAAGTAGTCGAACGTTTACCAAAAGCTACAGATCGACTTTGTCTAGGCAAAGACGTTGGTGATGATAACAGAATTAATACTTAAATTATACTGCCTTCGATTTCGAATGTTAAGTAAAAAATATTTACTGTTTTGAAAAGGATCTCAAGTTTTGCAATGAGAAGATATTGTTCATTACGATTACCAATACATTGACCTAATTCATGGTCTCATAAAATACATGAGTTATACAACATTTCACTTGACAATGCTTGTCGGCAGATGATGCGAGCGAGGGGTCAATGGGCGCCTTAATAACACATGAGAACAGATAAATGGAGTGCGTTTCTTATTAAGGCAATGTATTATCGAAGTTATGGATCAAAAAACGAAACAAATAACGAAATATTTATGCAGATTTGAACCTTAACAAAGACATGTAAGGACGTTTTAGCATAAATTAATATAAAAAATCTGAATTGCATTTGCATAATATTAAAATTTAAGAATTAGTCATTGCTTATCATATTTATGGATGGAAAAAATCTCTAAAAACTAATTGTCCTACAAATAACACGTATATTTATATATCAAAATGGTTAAAACTTAAGAAATTAATTAGTCCATTGTTCTAGCAATAAATATTAAAGATAATTAGTCTTACAACAGACTATGACTCCAATTAAGATTGTTTATATTTGTAAGCATTGACTTCATTTTCGTAATAATTCTGGAAGCGGATAGTTATTATGTAAACGTGCTGGCTTACCCTTGAATTCTACATATCGACATTGAGATATTCAAATCGAATTCAATCCAACTCTCCGCGTAAAGGAAGTCTTTGATAAAGTAGTCTATTTTAAGCTGTGGTTCCAACGTAGAAAGATGCAACTGATTTTTTTGTTTGTTAAAATATCACACTATATCAAGAATATTAACCATCAGGTCTGCACATATATATTAAGTAGGTACTTATACTTCATTCCAACAGATGTATCAAAAAAAGTTAAAAATACGGCTATATGCGTCTTGGAAACAAAAATTAATTTAAAATTAGACATTGTTAGTGTTCCGAAGTGGAATGCAAAATTTCCATGGTACCTAATTCAAAACTTACTTTTACTGCTAGTATTTCAAGTAGGTACGTGTATACTTTTTATGTAAAAACGTTGAATTTTAAGTTACACACAGTTCATATAATAAAAATGTAAAGTGGTCGCTAATGTCCTAAAAATATAGTATTCCGAAGGTTATACCTACATGTTAATACAAAATTGTTTTTGCTGCTAGTGTCTCTTTCATGTACCTACATGTTTATTAGTTATGATAATTTAAAGTTAAATTTTGAGTTGGTCAAAGAATTACGTAGTGGACTGCTTAGTTTACACAAATTTGTTTATGATGCTAGAGTCCCTTTTAAATACATGTGCCTATATTTTGTTATCGGGACTTTCTACGACACTTCTATTTTAACGCAATATACTACTAGATATAACGCCAATTTTCAACTAGGCATTTCACATTTTGCTTATTTTAAAAAAAATTCACAGTACTACATTAATACAATATCTAATAAGTAATATCAACTTCTTAGTTTTTATGAATATCATTAATGTCGTTGTGTAGATGAATATAATCAATTATAAAATACACCTTATTCCATTTTAAAAAATCTTAAGGCATCTTCCAAAAACCTTAATATATTTCTTGCACTAGTGTATAAATAAAACCAATAGGTAAGTTATTTTTTTCTTTTAGACAAATGTTCTAAGTAAAAATAAGTTTTAAGTAGCAAGATTACTTTTTTCTAAATAGCACTACGTTCAAAGTCAGAACAAGCAAAATTACAACTAGATACCTAATTTTCATAAATCTAATCAGAATAATTCTTATAAGAAATTTCATGTGAAGCCTTCTGCACGAGATCCTTCGCATTTTAGTTCTAGCACCTCCACCTAGATGTCGCTACGAGGTACTACTTTGAGAAGAAACTTTTTGCTTGTGTGCCTTTATTCAACGCTATACGCACACATCTAATACTACTTTATGACTTACAGTGTAGCTACAAGACACACGCACACAGTTACCAATCAGTGTATGGCGACCATATAAATACGAAGAATGGTCAGGCTAGTGTGTGTGTATTATGAGACGAATGCACACGTCTATCACTTTTATGTAACAAAGTTAGTAGAGTTTTGTAAAACCATAGATGGCGTTAGCTTACATGATTCTGAACGTTTTGTAGGATTATTTATAGAATCTTATGGGAAACCTAGAACATGTTAATTTCGTTATGTTAAGTAACTTTAGTATTCAATATATGATATTTTAAGTCAGATTCTTCATTTTTTTAGTCATTTAAGTCGGAAGTCAACAAAATAATGTTTTATAAGTCAACAAAATAATTGCATTTTGAAAGTAAGTTTTTCACTGTGTTTAATTTTCGAAGAATTAATTGATTTATGCACCTCGTGGAATAAATTACTCAGTAGTCATTTTAAATCGTTTTAAATTCGTATCTGAAGTCTGAAATAATTCGAATACTTGCTACAAGAAATGAAATCTTAAAAAATCTTAATATTGTTCATCGTGACACTGTGGAGTAGTCAGGATAGTAGTATGTATATGAGATCACGTGGTTCACCGTCCATCGGGTACCTACCTACTATTATATCGGTTGCTCTTTATTGCTTAGGTACCTACTTAAGTTTAGTCGGGTCTTTGCCTTTTCCGCGACTATTGACTTTCTCGTATAACGGATTACCTAATAGTGGGTAATCGGTTCGTAATCGTAAACGTGTTTTGTCTACAAAGTTAATGTTATTGTTGTCTCGCTCTTTAATGTAGCCGTCTCATACAATACTACTGGAGTTTGTAGTTCAATCGTTGGAAAGGTGATTCATATTTCGCTCTCATATTGCAAGTATAGATGGGAAATAAGGTAAGTCAGTTTAGATGATAGCTATGTATTTGCTTGTTTAATTTCATATTTACGAAGCATCAGTAATAAGCTTTATAATATAACTTTGTGATTTAAATTATTCATTAATTAAGAATTATGTGTTGAAAATTAAATTTATATCGTTGTAGAAAATTTAACTATCATTTTCATCTGCCTGTCAGTGTTGAGGTTTTAGTTTTCCTGTTTTGTGTGTCATAGTAGTTTATACTATTGTATGTATATTTATGTTAAAAATACAAATTTTCAATTTATATAAATTATGTCACGTCTTATTATAGAGTAGTTTCATTTAAAATATTATTATTCAATTCAGTGTGTTTCGAAAATAATGCAATTTGCATTCAATGAACCGCATAAGACATCCGTCCAACGATTTTGAGTGTCTGGCATTGAAAATCTAATGATCATATACATCCGTTATTTTGTTTACCTTTACTTTGAGATTGGTTTTGTATATTAATTTTTTTCTTGTTACCTATATTGTCTTCATCAACATTCTTATTTCAAGAATTATTTAAATATTTTCTAAAAGTCACATTTACCTACTCGTATAGGCACACATATAAATCTGACTTCCTAAATGTGTAATAATTACCTGCAGACGAAAGTAACTAAACTCAGAATCTACCTTAGTTAGTTCTTTGTTCCTCTACAGTAATTCTTAAAATGCCTAGGTACCTAGTCCCTCTTATGAAAATGTTTTAACTAAAATCAAAGATGAGTTAGATTGACTATAATTACGTAATTTATAAGGTAGGTCGTAACATACACTTTGGATGTTCATGAAATAATTCGGTTTCTTTGATAACTGAAAATCCTATTTCCAAAAAGTGAGTGGTTACTGGTTATTTTTTTTACCTACCTACTAGGTATATTCAATTCACCATGAGCTCTAGGCTCTTTAATAGTAAAAACTTTTTAGCATCAGTATTTCTTCAACACAACAACACACATCATTTTCCATAAGGAATTAAAGTGGCAATGTAAGTGAGATTCATCAACACCAACTTTCAAATTCCAAAATTTAAAAAATACAAAAGCGGCCATTTTGTGAAACCGTATCGATTGGTAGGAAAAAATCCATTGTCGAGGACATAACCGTTCCCCATTGGCCCAGTTTTTACATGAGGGTAAAGCACAATGGGGTAGCTTTCCCTATTTTTTTTGCTACCGAGACCCTTTCAAATATAAATTCTTTGTGTTAAATCGTGCAGACGTTCGGACGTGGTTCTCAATGTTAAGACTCAAATTAAGATTAGAGAGTATGAAATTTAAATACTAATGCGTGAAATTGGTCGTGATTGAGTTGAGATGAGATGGTCATCGACATGAAAAGAGAAGAGGTAAGAGTCTAGATATGTTGTTAAGATATTTTGTTTTTATCTGTTAACTTTATAATATGACTCATAATATGTTTATGGCTCTGTAGATTTTGGAGCATTCTAATATATTTCTAATTTACTTCCACATATTTTTAGTAAATTAACCGCTTTGGCTACCTTAGGGAAAGTTTGGTGTCAATAGTAACGGATTGCACAGGTATATGTAACCATTGAGTCATTTCTAGTTTTACAATTTAAAAAGGGACATGTGATTAGCTCCGTCTTAACAATAATTGTTTCACAGACAATTGACCATTCTCACAATTGCAGAATGCATCCATTTAGGTGCCTACATGATGTCTGTTGCAATATTAGCTATAATTGAAGACGATGTTTCAGTCTGGATGAAACATACCTACTTATTAGTTTGTATGGTAACCGTATAGAGTCTAACGTTTTAAATGTTTTTCATTTTTACGGTCTAAGGTGGCAAATGGACAGGAACTGCACCTGATGGTAGGCGGTCACTGTCGCCCATAAAACTGCATAATTTGGACCGCTCGCTGCTGCGTGTAACAGTCCAAAGGTCACAGAGCGTTGACACTCCGAGGACTATGAACCTACGAAGAGTCGATCGAACAGTTTCTCGGTGTGAAGCCCCTTACTGTACTTATGATCATCTTTTCGCCACTAATATAGCGCCTTTCGCTTAGCTACGCAACTAGATTCCATGAACTAGTTTCGATACTAATTTTTGTTGTTGTTAATATCCAAAAGTTTTATAACATAAGTGATTCAGTATACACATACTACAGGTACGTTACACCAGATATTATTAACAGTAAGTATGATAGACAGATACCTATACCTACTCATAGTTTAGTGCGATGCATTACCGACAGCATTTATCGAGTGTGGGTGATCGGGCGACCAGATGCACTCACCGAACAATGTCTTTCTGTCTCATATATCATGTTATACAAGCCAAGTTTTATATATTATTGAACAGGAACTATTTTATCGTATATGTTATACTGGTATATTTCAGGTGTCAGAATTTTTTTTTTTATCTAGGATATTGTTTTTTAATGTGTGTATAATAATTATTTATTTTTACTGTGTTAAAGATGGTCTTAGCAACACATTATGTTTTATCTTATGTTAACGTAGGTATTCGTAATATGTACCAGTAAGCTAAATAGAACTGAAAAAATCGGCAAACAAAACAATATTACCTACTTAACATAACACTTAACCATATAAAAATATGATAATGTCATTAGTAAAGACATTGATTATTTTTATGTATCAATTAGCATGCAAGTATACCTATAACATTCACTCACAACATTTAAAATTAAAATCTTGAAGTGAGATTTAAACAAGCTCTTAAAACAAGTTAAGTAGCGTTTACCGAGTTTATTAAAAGCGAACTGTTGCGAGGAAGTCTGCCGTCACCCCCCGACACGTGGTGTCGCTAATATTACGATTTTAATCCTTCACAGTCTGAGGTAACCGTTGCAATAGGTACACGTTAATAGGGATTGAGGAAAACATAGACTTTGAAGATGGATAGGCGACTTAACGAGACGATACTGAATCTCAGAGATGAAATAAGTTTTATCATAGAGGTAATTCGTATGCAGATAGTAGATACTTACTTATACCTATTGAAATAATTATTTCAGAAAATATTTAAATGTCATAGGAATGAAATATTAACTGGACAACGGAGTCAACCTTATATTATTACCTAATATCCATACAGAGTCCATGGTTCAAATAATATTAAGCACCAACAAAATGTAACTATACGAGTATTTCAAATTATTTTATTGTTGGCAAATCGTAATAATACATCCTATAAGTACTGTACAACTGTTTCAACTAAAATATAACCCAAGAAACTATTGCCAGATCCTACTTCAATTACCCTTTCAATCAGCCAAGTAGAAACGTATTATATTAACTACATACTTTCTACAATCAGTTGCTTCTACCTTCGTATATTCATGGCTAAAGCGCAGGCTTTTAAGGGGTAAATGGTAATCAAACGGAGGCGGGCCGGGTTCGCCGCAATCCCGACCGGTCTTAAGGTAAAAAGCCTTTCGGCTTGTATGCCACTCCGATGCAGAGTACGTAGAAGGTCGTAGCTGAACTTATTAAAAGAAAAGTTTTTTTTATCAAGTAGTGGTCTTAAAGGGGCAAGCAACTTACTTATGACTAGATTGAAATCATAAAATGATTGATACCTACATACTGCATTAATTAAACAAAATCAATTAATTATGATAATTGAATCAAATAGGCATCTAGACGGATCAACGTTTAAAAAATACTGTAATATTGTTACGTACTATGTTATTAATTAATTTTAGTCATTTGTTATTTTAATAAAAAAAATTAAGTTCAAATATTTGCAATGATTTTTGATCTTAAACTGCTATAAATCTTTGGATGTTTTGTTAACTGTTATAGTTACTACTTTTCAACCAAATATTCAGGTACCAAAATAATTAGCAATTCATTAAAATTTAAATGTGAAATTACTGTCTTCCTTTTTAAGTGTGTTTCTATACTATATGCAGATTTGTTATTTAAATATTTTGATAATATCATATGCCAGTAAATGTAAGAGATTTACAATACAAGGCTTGCTCTTGATCGCAGACGGTCCCCTTAGGGGAAAATTAATGGCTGTGCTAATGGCGTTTTATGGCAAGCACTTATAAATGTTATTAGGAAAGTCCCTCTGAGAATACGTCTTTCATAAATATATACTTAAATAGGTAGGTACGAGTATCTTAAGTAATTTTTGTACTTGTTAATATTCAAAGAAAATTAGTGCTGGGACTACGTTTATAACAAAAACAAACATATGGATATAAAACATAGATAGACTTATGAAAGACAGATGAAAAACAAATGATTTAGAATTAGGAAAACCATATAAACGCATCCATTTATATCACCAATCTGTCTGTTCACATTCAAATAGGCTTCCATTTCTGTGGACTGTACTGTAAATTATATGTTGTAATTTTTGTTAAATAAAGAAAAACTATATTTATTGGCCTTCAATACCGAGTACTATACACGACTAGATCCCCGCTCTCCTCCATTACCTCTATAAATGTACCAACTTAATATATATTTTTCAAACTCAGATACAGCCTTTTATGTAATACACTCTAACGAGATAGAGCTTTCATATGTACTTACACGATACACGTGTTTAGATAGGGTTAGTTATTATGTCACAGAGCAGAAAGCTTCTGTGAAATGATTTGAGTATTACGTAGAGTCTAAAATACAAGTAGATGAAAATTTTTACTGTGATTTCAAGTAGTAGGTATGTAAAGAAAATAATATAGGTACCTTATGTAACAATTTAACCATGTTATGTTGGTATATCTTATTTTCCAGTTTTATAGTACTCACTTAACTTTGTAATTTGTATACGAGAACTGCACATGAAAACCTATCAGCTAAAATAGAAGAATTTATTTTAATTATTAAGTTAATAACACATTTGTTCATATTGGTATACCTTTATTGCTCATATTAGCAATAGGTACCCAATGTTTTAGCCTTCCACGCATGTAAGGTGAAATTAATACTTAATATCGAGATTACTTTTGGAAATCCAATTTAAGCAAATCGACGTTGGCTCCTAGCGATGCATATTGGTGTTTTTTAAAAAACACGATGTGGCTGTAGTACAGCGAACTTCAAGTGGACATAAATAAGGGCCCGCAATATTCGGCGGTCCCATCTCGACGGGCGGTGTCTTGCTCCGAAATTTACAAGACAAACCCTTCAATTAACTTCAAACCTTATTCCTTTCAAGAAACAGATGCATTTTCAACGACCTCCAACCTAAATTCATCTTTAAATTCCAATAAAAGATAATAAACTTTCCGTTTTCGTATACAGAGTTTACATTTCAAAGGCAAGTGAGCTCAGGGAGATGCTTGAAACGAAATTTCTTCGCAAAACTGTAGTGTCACAACATCAGTTTTTGGAACAACTTTGGATTAAATAAATTCTTAGCGCGGGTGTCATTTGTTTAAAATTACGATGCGAATTCGTTGGTAATAGTCGGCTTTTTCAATAAGTTAAAATAAAAGTCAGTCATTGAATTAAGTATGAAATTGGTGTAATTGTATGAAATGATTTTACTTCAATCTTATTACAAACAATTATTGTACTTATTTTCAATAACATATCCCGAATCAAATCTTGAAATACAGCTGCCGCTAAGCTTGTCACAAGAATACCTATTATATTTAATGTTTGTAATTTCTAGCATATAGATACTGCTAGCAATATGACAAAAAATATCTAAGTACAAGTACGTTTACCAGACATCGAAATAATGTAATATGTATATTAGTCTATATATCATCATAACCATAAATCAAGTACTGTAGATTCTTCATCAAACAAATAGCTTTTCTACATCCAAACTTCTTCATACAATTTCATAAAGCCAGTAAGATCTGTCCATGTAGGTAAGCCAGGTATTTTCATTCCGAGAACATATTCCTTTTATGTTTCAATCCAGCCATTGACTTTCAATTTCTGAGTCGCATTGGATATTCCGTCACAATACGGGAATATCACCAAACCATTTGGGAATCGGTACCTTTACGCCTTAATACAGCTCTAGAGATTTTCCCTTGTCCATTTCATTCCATACACACCCGTATCACGTAGGTAAGTCTAGAGACACGATGGTTTTCCTTTCGACTCCATTTGTTGGCCCCAGAGACTTATTATCCTGTGTCTACACGAGATCCAAGAATATTTTGTTCAAATATAATCAGGGATGTGAGTCCAAACAATGTTCTTATTTTGTCAATGTACCAACATGGCTGGATTTGAAAGCTTTGTGGTAAAAATGATTGAATTTCCGCGATGTAAGAAATAAATGTTCTATGTAGGTATTTGGATAAAATGACTATTGTAATGTGTAGTAGAAAGAGGTTTTTATAACACACTACCTCCATTATTGTATGAGAAATACCTCCAAAAATTGTTAGCTGTAGAAGGTTGAAAAAATAAATTGAAATAATACTCATAGTAACGATTATAACAATTTCAATAAATTTTCACTCCAACATATTTTTTCCTTTTTTACAAGGCGTAAAATTCTAAAATAATTATTAATACTTTATATTCCCAACCATAACAATTAAAATTCGTGATAAGTGAATATAAACTAGCGAATAATTGCTTCCTCGTGAACAAAAAACCTTTAAATGTTTTTGTTATGCGATAGGAATATATTTTGTTTTAGCATAGGTATTTAGTTTTTTTTTTTCATCAAGAAGCATGTCCCTAGTAGCATCAATTTTTCCCCGGCTCGTGTGTGTAAACAAGGTAAACGTACCCACCGCGGGCGGCCGTTGGAGCCTCAATAATATAAAACATGCGCCCATATCGCCTCCACCTATATTTGTAACATCCACCCTTCGTGTAGCTACCCTACCTGTACCTATAGGCAGGTCTCGCTTCTCCGTGCAATGTGATGCTTCAGATAGTGTTTTGTTTTTGTCAAAACTGCAGGTAAACATGAAAATATAACAAGTGAAGTTTGTTGTTAAGAGTTTGTGTCTATATTTCTTTTGATGGTGATTTCCTATCGTAGGTAGGAGTAATTTTATTCGTCATGTCATTATGTAACTAACTTCACGATAAACTAAACTGGAGGTTAAAACAAATCGATAGCGTCCAGCCAGACGTTAAGAAGGTAGAATAATACCTGTATAAGGTAAAAAATAAGACAATATATTTATTTACTTTTTATTATTAGTTTAGGTTTCATAGTACCTAAACTCCACTAGTTTGATAGATAGATAAACTCCACTAGTTCTTCGTATCTTTCCGATCATTTTTACAAATAGAATGACATCATTTTATAAGAAATTTTATTGTTTCAATATCCTTTAAACAAAGAACTCTCCAAGGAACCACAATAGAAAAATATTTGTAATATAAATAAGTACTCGTATGTCATACAAACATCTGCTTCTTATAAATACGAAATAACATGGCGGAAATACAATCGTAGTTCGTGGCGGGGAATGGAAGAGCCGACCAGAAAGAAGGTCACGTATTCGCGACCAATGGTCTCTAGTCGAAATTACGCTCCCAGTTAACAAAATAACCGACCTAGAACAAAGATTATGAAGAGTGGTGAAGATGATATTTAATAGCACGAGTACTTATTAGTCAAACGACATATTTTTTGAACTAAGTACTAAAATATATACCTATATTAATTCACGTTATGTTTTTACATACTAATTTATTAGTAAACATTGAGTATTTCAATGATAAATAAATTATTATTGGTTTTTAAACTATGATGAGGTGGACAATTATTTCCCTAGCTAATCGTGGTACCTCAACAAGGCGGCTATGCTCTTCGCAACACATCACGTCAAAGGGTATCACGAGGCGAAAAGCGGGCGAAGGAAAATCACTTTGCGACATTAGATTGCGCAAAGTGGAGATAAATCGTATCTGCCTACCCCTCTGGGACCAAGGAGTGAGTATTATGTATGTATGTAAACCGGTATAATAGATGGATAAAAGCACATTAAAATATTCAAACAATAAAACTTTGACCTTATTCTTATTAAGATTTTTTTAAATTGAATTGTTAGTACAAGAAACTAGAAAATTAAATCATGTACCTACTCTTTGACCTCACAATGATAAGATAAGAAATATTTTTACAAAGAAGTTGATATGAAATCGATACGCCTTGTTACTGGAAATGGAGCTAACAAGCTCTCTGTTATGGATGCGCTACTTATAGTCTTTGGCTCGATCGTGGCGACACGTTCAACGGCGGACGTCAGACGATCGGAATATTATACAGGAGTGAAATAACCTTATCCAATACCAAGCTCCTCGTTATGATTGGTACCAGGACTCCCAGATTATCAACCTGTCATAATTTATTAGCTTTCTATGTTAATGGATAGAACATTGTTTCTTTTTTATTTTACGTGATTTCAGACATAACTAAATCTCCTTATAGAAGGTTAGTTTCAATTTATTTACTCGTGGACAATGTGACATAGTATTTATACCTATCTAGATTATATTATATATTCTAACAAAAGTCTTAGCGCACGGTTAGTGAGCAAGGCCAAGTTAAAAGAAACCGGCCGTAAACACGCCGCGCCGCGCCGTGCACTATTTACACGATCCGTTTCGAACTACTTTGGATTACTCAATACCTTCTCCAAATACTATGCAGTTAACTTTTTACGCATGTAATAACTAATAGGCTAGGTTATTGTACCCAAATCGTAATTAATGTCAAATCATGCATTGGCTGACTGACTGAAAGATAATTAAAACCTTTAGGCCATTACTACTACAGCTAGTAATGTGAAATTTGGCGAGTGGGTAATAAAGTCATACCTACGTAGTTGAGTTGAGTAATCAGCTGCTTATTAAGAAATAATTCCTATGTAAAGAAATAAAGAGTATATTACCTAATATATCAAATAATTTGTAATAAGCAGGGATTGAAATTAGTCATTTATGTAGGTACTTGCGATGAAAATATGGCACTAAAGATTAATATGGTCATTCCTTTTCACGGGATTTTATTAACTGTTTTAATGAAAATCCCAGTAGTAATAATTAATAAGTATAAAATATTTAATTAAAAAAAGATAATTTCATATTAGGTACTTGTATGAACCGTTTACAGTGTAGTGAAAAAATATAAATGAGCGATGTGGAATGTCCATATTTTACTGTGTGAGTTTATTATTAACCTACAAACAAATAATGAACAAATTTTTAAATAAATCTCGGGGGAAATCCCGAAATATCCATATTAACATAAACATTTCGTCGCAAGTACCTAAATGACACTACCTTATATCGGTCTCTGGTAGACATGCATGAAGCTTCAGTAATTTTAAATTTTAAATATTGAAATAGATGTAGAATGAATTTTATATTACTTTTAATTATTGTATGCCCCAAAGGGTAGATTGTGAGGATTTGTTTATTTTTTGTAAGACCCACATTTGTAATCCACAATTTCAACAATAAATCTAATCTTATCTTAAAAAATATTTTAACAATAATTTATAAAATTAAAAAACCTTGATAATATATTGGGCTCGATTCTAAAGGCAAACAATTAAAATTTGACAGCACTAAAATTAGTTTCGTCTTTATCTTAATAATACCATGTAACAGGGATAGCAAAATTTTTAGTGCTGTCTAATTTTAACATTGTACCTTCAGAATCGGGCCCATTAACTACTTAAAAGTATAATTAGTAAAGTTCATAGTAGAGTTTTTAATAAGTACTATAAGCACTGAATGCACTAGAGGTACTACGTTGTACTTCAAACATATTAATATGAACTTAGCTGATTTTCGTGCTCATCATCACGTCAGCCCTTAGCCGTCCACTGCTGTACATAGGCCTTCCCCAATGAACGCAACCACACCCGGTCCTCCGCCCTCCGCATCCAGCCGCTATCGCCGCATCCAGATTTTCGTGCCGTGTGACATAAGCACTCAAAAAGCACACAAATATAATATATTGTCTATCACCAAATAAAACGACCAAGTTAATAAATATTATTTGATTTGAAGTGATACAGTAGTAGGTATCTCTGGCACGTTTGCCGAAGTGCGACTGATTAGGTACAATCAATGCCTATAGCAACTACATGATGGAAATGTATAGTTCCTACATGGAAAAGTTCTTAAACTTGGCATAGAGTTACAAGTTCAATAATTTTGTCATCCCAAAAATTTTTCATTGAGAACTTGGCCCCTTTTAAAATATTAATATTTGCATTTTACAACAAATGAAGTTAAGTAAGAAAACAAAGTTCACATTAAATAGAATGACCCCTTAAGTATATCCGTTTGAAATTTCAGACTGTATTTTTCTTTTTGTAAATAGAATTTTATTTGTACTTTTTTCTTTGTATACAGTTTTCACCAACTGTGTAACATTTATACCTACCTATCAATCCAGCACGCTTTGTCTTACAGGACAGACCTATATTATATTATATTATATTATATTATATTATATTATATTATATTATATTATATTATATTATATTATATTATATTATTATATTATTATATTATAGGCTCTATCATTAACAAATCAAGTTTAAAGTAAGTACCGGGCGTGGTGGCGGTCATTGGGGAAGGTCTATGTCCATCAGTGGACATGATGTTGATGATACAGTTATTAAAATATCAAAAAGTTGCCATGCAAATGATACGTAAGTAGTTGGAGCCATTAACATGTCTATTTGCAGTCAACCCATATTTAAGCAACACAAGTTTTATATAAATAAAATACCAACCAACATTCCTATCTCAAAATAACTCTAACTAACCACAAAACTATACTTTAGCGAAAATACTTCCTTCCTACCTAAAACAAGAATAACTGGTCTTCCAAACTAACTTTAAATTAACTTTTCAGTGCTCTCCCGGGAGGACAGCAGCGGTCGAGAACATTTTGGTCTCACTCAAGGCTTTCGACTCAGCAGAACTTTGGATGCAGTGCACATAAGTGGTCTTGGGTGAACACTTTTATATAGGTATAGCAAATACTAAGCACGATAATTCTAAAAACAATTGAAAAATTACGAATAGATTTTATATATGCAACCCTTTTTGAATTGATATTAAAATAACACATAATATTAAAAATATTTAAGACTGTTTAGTAGTCAAATGTTTTATTTACTTTCATCTCATATTAAAATTAATTTACAATCAATTAACATGAATACAATGTACGATACGATGGTAATTAAGATTGCATAATTCAATTTACAGTATAAATACCTACTAGACCGACATAATAATAATGAGGATTTCATTAGAATTACGTAATGAAAACAAAAGAGTCACGCAACACGGGGATAATCGTGCTTTGTATGGCCTCACACAGTTGTCAGGTGAGCCGCCATTGTTGTGCCCGCATGCCCCGCACCCCGCACCCATCGTGCGTCATTGACATGCAAATGAAACGGGCCCCGCTCGCGGACCGACGGTTATTTATCTCTGATTGGCTTCGTTTATTCCGCTTTGACAGACAGGTTCCAATTTCGAACGGAATTCGCTCGTGTATACATAATTAGATATGGTAATTTTAATGTGCAAGAGCGGTTTATTGGCAAATTCGATTTTTTAAATGCATTTGGGTTTCTTCCAATTTTTTGTCAAAACATGTACCTAAGCATTTAATTAATCCGTTATTGTTACCAGTAACATGAGTTTTTGACATTTTATTTATATCAATTAATCTAAGAATGCCGTGATAACCTGTTAACATTTCTAAATAATATTTTATTTAGATATGGCAAAGATTACAAAATATGTAACTTCTCTACATACATATTTTATCTCTAAAAGTTCCAAAGCACAGAGGGTAGAAAGCAGTAATCTAAATAACCCAAAGTTGACGAAGTTGGAGAGTTTACCAAATTGTAATCGATAAGGACAACGCTTGCCGATCCCTTTCCAAAATATATGCGAACTAACATTTACATAGCTTTATATATATTGAAAATTATGAATTGTTACATATTCAGATAGATTCCGTAATATAGTAGAAAGGTACAAGACATTTACCTTCTCTTTAGAGGCTTTCTATTTGCCTACCAAATAGGACTTGTCCTCCCAATCTCTTCATACTATAGTATTTTCTTATCTTCTGTTACCTTTATGAGTGAACCATGGTTATTATAGTGCTACCGCTGAATGTACGAATATATATATGAAAGAATATGTATTTTGGTTCGTGCTGTTTACGTGGGCCGGGCACGAATCCAAACCGGGGTTGGAATGACTATTTTTCACAAGTCACGTCTCACTCCGAGCTTATCTGGCGTTAGGATGATGATAATAAGTGATACCACGAAATATCAGTGACATAGATATATATACCGAAACCTAGAAAAGACTGAACTCTTCCATATGGTTTATAAAATAATGTTTATTTTATTATAACTTGACATTATTATTGTATTTCTCTTCTAATTTTTATATTAAATGGAAAATAATAGGCGATTTTGTAAGATACGATTGATATAATGTTGTGTGGTGTCATGATTTAGTTCAAAATATGTATTGTAGTTGTTATTTATATTTTTTTGTTATTAATTGTATTATTATTTGAAAGATTCAAACACAATGTAAAAAAATTATATGAACTAATAAACTTGAAACTTATGATCGTCAAGTTCCGACATTTTCATATCGAAAAGGAGTATTGACTGGGCTAGCATAGGTGTTAAATATTGTAGTCTATCGACATGCGAAGGTGTCGAGTATGTATACAAAATGGCAATAAAATTACATATTTATATTAATTAACGTTTAATTTTGAATCACAAATTTAAGGCTTTTCTATATAAAGAATTTTTTTTGTTAATTTAAGTCTCGAACGAAAGTCTCAAAACAAAAAACTAAAATAACCATTTAACAAATTAACTTGTTGTACCTAGCTTTGTCAATTTCGTTTACAAAATGTAGGTAACTCAGTATTAATTAAAGTGTTTTGTTTTCTTCTAAACATATAGAGAGGAAATGTTTTTCAAGTAGGTACCTATTCAATAACATCGATACCTTCAAAAATCGATAGCTTTCGATCGACAACCTTCAATCGCTAGGCTTTTATTTTTCGGTATGAAAATTCCTGACCTTGATCATCATTATGTCTGTTTTGATATCAAATAGGAAGAAGTGAATATAGTAGGTACAAATTCATTGAAATCAAAATTCAAAAGTAACTCTAGACTACCTTAAACGATTTTGAATTCATCATTCAAGGTCACAAACTATCAGTATAAAACAATGGTTAATAAACGATACATAATTAACAGTCATGTCCAGAATTAGATGTCATTGAAAATGCGGAAACCCTTTCAATTTGGTTCATTGGATCGTTTGTTTTATGTAATAGCTCATAGGTACACTCCTGGTTTCAAGAAGTCGTGACTTGTTTGGACTGTTGACGTCTTTCAACCATTATCATCAGCAATAGTTTTTATGGACAAAGAACGCGTAGAAATAAATGATTTTTTCGAAATACATACATGGTTATAATCGCCTCTATATACAACACCTTTCCAACAGTAAAGTAATTTTTTAAATCGGTGCAGTAGTTCCGAAGATTATGTTGCGCAAACTTGCAAACGTACCTATATTCCTAAGTGTAGACGAATAATTGACATTTTATTTCACAAACACCTATTATATAGCTGTAATCCAGACATTATCCTGTAATCTGTACCTATATACTCTGGTAGATGCCACCTCCAGTCAAATTAAATCTTAGACCGGGAGCATTCACGAGCCGTCCTCTCAGAGTCAATATCAATAAATGGGAAGTTGGGAAATTGGATGTGTTTCGGCTCGTCGCGGCCGGAGCTCGACACGGTACGTAATAAGATAGTAATGAGCCGATCTCGCTATACTCATAAAAATATGTTTGACTCCCGGTCTAAGGCTAAATATTTAACGCGTTGTTATGTTCACGTGCAACGTCGACACCGATACTAAGTTTAATCGATTTATCCGATGACAATATATAGAGTACAAGAAAAATACGGGTTTCAGTAAGAATATTTATTCATCATGGGTAAACTGCCTCAACGTTGCTACTTTGAAAATTAAAATTAAATCTAATATTATGTCATCAATCTGCTGACTCATTCTCCACCTTTCTTATTCCGATAATTTACTAGAGAATTACACTTCGTCCGTTACCGCAAAGGGTCGGTTGCGAAAAAAATGTTTTCTAGTAGTAATACCAAATCAAACACAATGACAGTAAGTAAATTTACAAATACCTGTCGTACATATTCTAAAAAAAAGAGCTTAATACCAAACCAAACAGAATGACAGTAGGTAAGTTTTAATAAAATCTCACTGTCGTACATTTTCTAAAAAAAAAGAGTTCGGTCATCATAAGTAAATATGTCTTATGTCAATAACTCTTGATATAGTGAATTGATATACTTTGCTATATGGAATTTCAGCAGATAACCCGTCAGGGATGTAAGCTAAGTGAGTACATTATTACAAAAACAGAAGAAAAGTTAGGAAGGTAGAAAGGAGTTTCATTACGCTTCTTGAAGATAGACAGTAGCGAAGACCGCAAAGCAATTAGACTAACTACCATCTACGCTTTATCTACATTCATCATTCTTTATTTTCTGGTATGCACGGGCAGTACTTTCGTCTCCATAAGGCGGTTACGAAATTCAAATATCTGAGCTGAAAAATTCACTTGATGTTAAGAGTACTATCGCAGGCGTACCTATATACTATAGCCCGTGTATTAATTTATTAATAAATTTTAATTAATAATGTTTATCTAATAATTGAACTATATAACTCATAATATGAGCACACATTGAAACTTAAGCTGCATTGATATTTAATAAGTAGGTACACATAGTTAAAAAAACATACCATCGTATCCTCATGAAACATTGTATCCATCAATTAAATCCTGTAACAAAAGAAAATTGACATTAATTACTTCAACTAATTATAAAGCGTAGAACAGAATTTTGTATGACGCGTTGCATCAGCCAGCCTACAAGAGATTGATTTGACATTGGATCCAAGCGCATGCGCGTTGTCCTAATTCGGTGCAGGAGATGAGAGACAACAATACACGAGGACAGACTGGAGTGATAGAGACACACAGAGTGCACACAATAGTCTGCCGGGGACAGGTCGGTAACATGGCGGACGGGATATTGCAACTGCATGCATCTTTACAATAATGGGTGGAGAATATTTTTAGAAACAGATTTTAGTCGTGATTCGAAAGGTACTCGTAACACAGATTTTTCAAAGTTAAAGTCATAAAAACTAGACATTCCGAAAATTAGACGTCATGGACCAAACCACTCTATTTAAGCACACTCGTAATTTAAATATTGCGTATCAATCAGTAATGAATAGTTAAGTAGATACCTACAATATGGAAACTAGTACACACATCTTATTTTATCTCAGTTTTCACAAATCTGACAGGACCTATTAATTCGCAGGAATTGGGTACGAAGGAAAGCCTATTGCCATTGTCAAATTAGTCAAATAAACATCAATAAGAGCTTTAATTTGGAACAATGCTAAAACAAAAACATTCCTGCGAAAGCGCCCGGCAGCTAATCGCTTCAATTTGGCGTAAGTAAAGTAAATAAAAGTTTAAACAGATTAAACTCGGTAACGAGGGCCGGCCCGGGGTGGGAGAGAGGGTAGACGGGGTGGTGCAATTATCTCGTCCTATTTTCCCTTCTAATTTCACGTTAGGTCCGCCCATAAAGGTTTTGCAGACGGAAGACTAAAAATCGCAAAATCGACAATATAGTTTAATACCAATTAATACACAAAATTATAGTCATCAATAATCAGTCACAAAACCATAATTACCTATCAAACAAATTGCTGAAACAATTTAATTTTCTTTAAATATTAATTAGTAATATCGATATTATTTTGTACACTTCTTGAGGTACCTGTAATAAATTGTAGTTAAATTTAAACAGATAGATACAGTATATTTGCTAATCACTTTCAACCTGTGATAAACAAAAAAGTGATTAGCAAGAAACTATTAACTGTGCACTGCAAGTACATCCTCCTTTCCATTCCATTTGATTTAAAATGTATATTAATTATTGTAATTAATATTACTTTATTATATTTACATCTAAATGATAAGTATACCTAGAAGATTTATACTATATACCTAGATACCTATATTTATTGTATCCAAAAAGTGGACTGCTATCGCTATATCTAAACATAAGTATATGTAGGTATGTGCTGAGGAAACTAATCTAGAGTATGTGCTCGTGTATAACCAACGAATGGATGTTGTTCGAGTGCACCTTCAAATTCACGGAGCGAGAATAGGTCGGATTAAGGTTTATTTTTTATACAGGTGCTTATTTTTCTAATAGGACAAAGACTACCATAAAATATAGTTACGTATATCTATCTTTTTATAACAATTCTAAATTAAAAGTAATAGTCTTCTTCTGACTGCCTGGTCGTAATCACCTTATTGTGTAAAGTGAGAAACATTAATGAGAAATGTTTTTAAACAGTTCCGTTATGTAAGAGTGAAGTTAAAGCGGTGCCCCGACCACTGGGGCGCAGATTTCAAGGGGGTGAATAAAATCACGGCTAAGTTTGTAAAAGATGTGAATTTGTTCTTATATTGGTACAGAGGTACATAGTAACTACAGCTGCCGGTGCTTTATAACCTATTGCGTTAAGCCCAAATATATTTGTGGAAACACTTTTTGATACACAAATAGTAAATTTTCTTCTCTTTATATTTTTGCACTCACGTTGAATATCGTTGGATTTTTAACCTAGTTTAGACTACTGGTCTATCGTTTTTTTTTCGAAAACTAAGTAATAAAACGAAAAAATATATATAAAATCAAATGATATGTAACAATATTATTTGATTTTATATAATTTTTTTCGTTTAGCTTCTAGATGTACTTAATTTTGTGATTAATTTTGAATTATATTGACTCGTTGGATGTTGATGACAATAATTATTATTAATATGGCTTGAAGAAGAAGCGAATTGAGTAATATTATATTTTTAACAATATCTTCTTACTATAATTGTTTCTAGCATCAAAATGCAATGATTAATGATTTTTTAAATTTATACCTCTGACTACCTACATAACATTGTGTACGTTACACCTAGGGCGCAACTGGGCGCATAATATAATATGCCAGTTACGTCACTGTATCTAAAAATAAACAAGATGATTAACGCACAGGGTGAAAAATCCAGTGATCTCCCATTTCTTCAGTCTGGCTCGAATAATTTATCAGAGGCAAGAGTTGTTAAATTTGCATACGAATCGACCAACGTCACTGCCTTAGTATGGAAAGCCCTTTCATAAGCACCCGAAGTTCCATTAGTCAGGCTTTTAGTTTTACCGTAAGAAGATAAGCTGAGCCTGATTATGTAGGCACATTTTGTTTTGTAGATTAAGGACAGCTAGGGCAAATGAAGAAATTAAAATGCCTTTGGATTTCGGAGCAGACAATCTTTGTAAATACGCTTTGTCTTTACGAGTATATCATAGTTTTTATAATATTCACCCAATACAATCCTATATATTAAATATTACATTAGCTCGTGCACGGACATTTTCAATTAACGACTGTTTCCAGCTGTCTCACAATAAATGCTAATTTTCGAATAAAAGTGAGACGTTATTTACAATTCCCACACATTTCTACATAATATAAAGTTTCAAATTTCACAAACAAAACAACCATAAAAGATCAAACTTACTCATGCTAATAGAATCAATTTGTTTGTTTCAGAGCCAAGTCAGCGCCCGATGTGACGTCCATACGAAAAATTCTTATCCATCGTTCCCACAGAACTGGGATTTACATGTTTTCGTAATCTACGACTCGATATTGGGTTCATTCGTGACTTGCATCGAATCTTCTGGCCTATTAGCTGTATAACCAGTCGGATTGTCTTACTGAAGATTAAAACGCACATTTACATAATGTGACAGACAACGAGACGCCCCGCATAATATTTTCTTCTTGGACTATCTTTGTCGAGCCAAAACAGCATTGTGTTGGAACTGGGGAATATTTTCGAACGCAATCGAGATTTACTGAAGGAAATACTTCGAATCCCATGTTATCTTACTGAAACTTTGAAAATAAATTCAAACATACCTACTGAGAAAAAGGTATTTCGTGGAGGGATGTAGATGAATAAAGGAGAGCTTATCTAAAAAGGAACGTTCATTTGCATCGTGCAGGAATGAAGGCTCAATTTACTCTATAATGAGTGGAGGAGGCAATTATTGCGGTCGACTGTACGTTAGACAAGAGGCGGTCTAGTAACAATAACAACTTTGCTCGTAGCTCGTGGCTTAATGATGCGGTCCTAGTGTAGGAGGCAGCGGGTTTGTGATATATCCATACTTTAATCTTAAAAGAAATTCGGTGAAAGTTGGAAAAGAAGACATTAGAAGCTTTAAGTAACCATTATTACAAAACATATTAAATTGACATACGACGACAAATTTTATAATTAGACTGTTATTTATAATATAGGTACAATGCATGATATTGTTAAGAATGATATAAACTGAACTGAACTGACATTACTGCGAAGAAAATTAAAATTGCGATCACGCAATATATAGATAGAATCTTAGATAGTTGTGAAAGTTGCGTACACGCAACAAATGACAAAGACTTATTCCTAACAAACGATATTTTTTACTCAATACCGCACGCAAGCTCACTTGCGCTTTCAACAATAAATTAAACTGGATTTCACTTTAAATTAAAAAAAAGTGCGCGCTAGTGTGTCAGGTAAGCATAGCCGCTGTTAAAAAATTGGGGTAATTTTTTTTAAACATACAATTCAGTCCCTTGTATTTCTATAAACTGTCACATACACAATTTTTACAAAGCCAAATATAAAAGTGACACGCGAAGAATACGTTTTTATTTATTAAATGATTAAACAATCATCTAATAAATAAAAACTTATTCTTCGCGTATCTGTGCATTGAAAATATTTGCAAACAAAAGTATTTGGGCATGAATGATAAGTAATAGAACACATTACGATCATTTTTGAAATTGTTGTCTGTTAGTCACAATGTTCGGTGCAGTTCAGATTGCGATGAGTTAGTACTACATTTGGAGCTGTAGTGGACGTTGTAGTGGGTTTGAGAGTGGGAGTGCGGGTGGGAGTTGGAGTGGAAGGCACAATAAATAACGATCCGCTAAGTCGTCACACTTCCACCACACGTGCACCTAGAACTCCGAGTAAAGCAAACCGCATAGTTTTTGGACTGGAACTCCTGCCTATAAAGCAAAGAGTTTTTAGTTGCTATCTCCGGCGCTGCAGAGTTAGACATTTAGAATTAAGTTTAGACGAACAGGAATAAAGCATTGTTTGTCCAGTGAACAGTAGAGTCCGTCTGACTAATATTCGTATTTTTATGTAAAAAATTAAAAAACGAGATGTTTTTTGAAATCTGAATCTACGCCCATATTATTTTCGACGGGTCCTTAAAATGCCCCAGACGAAAAATGGTAAGTTCGTCACAGCGGAGGGATACCTACGGTAAAACTATTCCCCTTCTGATACAAATTTCACGAAGAAAGCGACTCGCTCATATACATATTGCATGAACCCTGAAGGAGGCGTCCCGAAAACTCGTTCGTAGAAAAATTTGCAACTATTTTCCATATTATATTTTACCCTTCCTATCTACATTATTTAAAACTACGTAGGAAAATGATATTGCATTAAACGCTTTTATAGCTTATAAGATATAGGTATAGAACTTTATTTTTCAAACCCAGTTCGCTATGAACCTTCAATTTGAAAGAATACATTTTATTTTAGTAATACATAGTTTGTTATTTATGGTAAGTATGACATTTGTTACCTTAAAGGTGTTTAATTCCTCTGTTTATTTGATATTGACTGAGGTGAAGTTAATGAATGATATGTTAGTGTTAACACGTTCATTTGATTCAACATAAAAATAAAGTTAATAAACTTGCACTGTCTCATGATTGAAAAATATTGTAAAAGTCCACATGCACTATTAAATTTTTATTTCTGTAAATGAACAATGAACATTGAGTACTTTCTTGAATCAACCCTAAAAGAAGAATGTTTACATCATATAAATAAGTACGTTGTTGAGTTGAATCATAAAATATTAGTTATTTTTAGCATATATTTAAAAAATATAATTTTATCATTGTTAAAGATACTGTTGCGAAATGATAGTATTTTTTTGCGTTTTAGAAGGTTAGGTTATATGTTTATGATTAGAAAATTATATCCCTTGCAAATATATGTTATTATTTATATAATTCAGATATATATAAATCTATAGTCTAAACAAAAGCCTTAATACTATGTTAATAAACTTATTAACTAATTATTTTAAATAACTAGATATAGGTTTCAACAGTCCGAAACAGTGTCTGACAATGGGACGGTCAAACCCATAGTCAACCATGTATATACATATAGATATATGTAGAGCTTCATGTTTCAACTTCATGTTGTGAGTGAGCAATCACGAGTACTATTAGGTAGTTTGTATTCAGAGAAACATACGCACGCTGGATAAGATATCGTTCAACATTGTTGCATGGATGTCTGACAAGTTTTAACATCATCTCTGCTGAATTAAATTAAGGAATTTATCGACGCAGCCACTCAGCAATGTCACTTAAGGAGATTTGGCAACGGTTCTCTTTGACAGAGAGTTAGTGGGAACGCCTTTACAAAATTGTATCTCATAATACTTAAAGTTTGTGGACGAACGTCGCCACCCAGACGTAGATTACAGTAGGGCTTTACATAGATATTTCGCAAAATATTTTGGAGAAAGTAGGTATTTTAAAATTGCAAACCTATATGATGACGGATCAAGTAATATCTTACAAGCAGTTATTCTTTAGCACAGTCTTGACTTTGATTTGTAATCAATTATCCTAATATTGTAAATAAGAAAATCCAATTATAGGCCAAGTATTCTTTAAACAAGAATACCAGAGACAAGAAATTATGAGACAAGAAATAAAAAGAATTGAAGTGAGAAGAGAATAAAAAAAATTACAATAAATTTGTGTAACCGTTTCTTCCTTACATATTAAGTCCTGACCTATTTCTATGTCAATTCTATTTATTATTTATGTCAAAGATTGTAATTAAAATTAAATGGAGAAAGGTATAGATAGATAGATCACTTTGATGTACGATTTGTAAACGCAAACGTAAAAGCTCATACGAAATAAATATTTACTGAGTGGCTTTGTTTTTTATTTAGTGTCCTTTTCATACTAGACAAAAGTATGTATAAGTAAGTGGGCACACAAAATAAAACAAACAGTGTCAAGAGAATAGGCCGGCGTGTTTCCGCACAAATTGGGCGCCTCTTCTATTCACATATTGGCAATATTGCGCTCTCGATGTGTGCCTATCCATACTTTCACAGCATACACACATATATACACTTGTATCATATGACATGTTTGCGACGGAACAAACTTCATCATAGCGATGTACAACAAAACACATGTTGAACGGGAAGTTTTATATTGGATGAGAGGAAGTTTTGCTGATAGAGCCGTATTTGCTAAGTATATATTTTATTTGTTAATTGCATATTAATCCTGATACTAGACAAATATAAATATTTGTATAATTACATTAATTATAGGCTTACTTTACTACTTATTTATTGTGTTATTCCTAATACCAGAATTGTCAATATCATTGCGATGTACCTTCTCTTACCGCTTCGCCAGCTTCTACAGTTCGCGGAACAGAACTTGAGCTCTGGGGAAATTACTTGATGGGCTGTGAATGAGAGGATGAAGTAAAGCTTTACAATAGTGCTCAATAATATTAGTAGGTCCTCATTGTGGAGAATCGTGGTAATGTGGCGTGAGAATGTCAAGCATCTTGAAATTCCCTATTCACGACATGTAGATACCCAACCTGGAGAATGCTAAATTACAACTAGAATAACTTGGCTGATATTATTTACCCTTTTTGAATAACAAACCTAACTTTTTTCAAACCATACATTCAGTCAAAAAAGTATCGGGAATGGATGATTTGTTTATGGTTCCAAATTCAATATTTTTGTTTTTTTTTTCTGTTGTTGGATTGGCACTACTTTTTTCAATTTTGGCGCGCAGTTTGAGTTGCATCTGTTATTTATATTTAATACAGTGTTGTTTTTAGTTATATTATATCTAGTGTATATTGCGATTTTCATAATGAACAAAATAATCGAACAAAGAGTTTGTCTCAAATTTTGTATAGCCAATGGAATTTCGTATTCGGAGCACTGAAAATGTTACAGAAGGCTTACGGTGAGTCGACTATGTATAAAAACACGTGCTTACGAGTGGTACAAAGCGTTCAAAAGCGGTCGAGATGTGATGGAAGATTTGCCTCGATCTGGTAGGCTATCAACTGAAGTTACATCCCAAAAGTGAAGGAAATAATGAATTAATGAAAATCCTCATTCAACTTTAAGAGAGATAGCCGTTGAATTTTCTGTATCTCACGAATCGATCCGTACCATTTTAAATAATCACTTGGGTATGAAACATGTTGCCGCTCGATTAGTCCCAAAAGACCTGAATTTTCTCAAATACTCAATCGCTTACGAATCGCTGAGGACATGCTAGAATGAGTCAATTCCGACCCAACATTCATGAAACGCATTGTTACTGGTGACGAAACGTGAGTTTACGAGTTTGACATGCAAACTAGTCAACAAGCTTCAGAGTGGTGCCTTCCAACTGAACCGAAACCGAAAAAACCACGCCAAAGTCTATCGAAAGTCAAAGTCATGTTGACTGTTTTCTTTGACTATCGAGGTGTTGTGCACTCAGAGTTCTTGCCGGAAGGTGAGACTATAAATAAAGAATATTATTTGAGCGTTATGCGGCATTTAAGGGAGCAAATTCGACGAAAAAGTCCGAGTTGTAGAAAGAAAAGTCTTGGATTTTGCACCACGATAATGCGCCATCGCACAAGGCCATCATTGTGATTGAATTTTTGACCAAAAACTCCACAAACATCATTGAGTAACTACCTTATTCACCAGATATGGCTCCATGTGACTTTTTCTTTTCCTAAACTCAAATTACCACTTCGTGGCACCCGTTTCCATTCGATAGAAGACATAAAGGAGAATTCGCGGCCAGAACTGTACTCAATTCCGGAAAAAGCGTTTGAAAAATGTTTTGATGATCGGATTATTCGTTGGCGTAAGTGTGTCGCTTCTGAAGGAGCATACTTTGAAGGTGATGAAATAAAGTTGGATGAATAATTAACATTTTGTGTATTAATGATCTTTTCCCGGTACTTTCTTGACAGAGTAGTACAAACCGTCACATTGACATAACATTGGAAGTCGCGGATTAAGCTATATAAGTTTGTGTAATTAATTTTGACCTGACCTTATATTTATAAAAACTACGAACGATGATCTAATCATACAATTAGTAGCGAATGCCTGCAACTTTGTCCGCATGAAAAAAGTGTATGGTTTAAAGTTTTTATGGTATTCAACTCCAAGGCTGCCAAATAACGGACATGCAGAGTGTGGTGGCGAGCCAGCAGCGCAGCGGTGCGTCGTTGATGCCTTTTTGAACTGACCGTAAGACTAGAAAAGGGTTGTACATTACAAAGTAGTAGTTAGTAGTATTAGGGTAGGCGGGGCTGTGTCTGAATTTGAATTTTAAAAGTTGGTCTACCAAAGTTTATCAATTTCCGATAACCTAAAAATCTTAGACTTTTTTAGAAGTCTATACCTAAATATAGGTAATATCACGGTCAGGTGGGTACCTGACCGTTATTTCCAGACCTATCAAAATAATAATTAAAATCAGTATATTTCTTATGAAATGAATAGAAGAATAATTTAATTGAATGCAAGTGTACTTGGAAAGACAGACGTCTGGGTGAGGTGCGGGCGACGAGGGCCGACTGAAAGACCAATCGTGTGACTCTCCGCCGCCGTCTGTCGCATCTTACTTCACATCACAAAACAGACCTAAAATCGACTCCTGCACAAGTGAAAGTCACAGCATAGCTCAAATTACGTTTCTCGAACTGTATGACTTATTTAACTCGCATGAATATTTATATCCAAGTAACTTGTGTAGGTTTAATGTTTATTGAGTTTATTTTTATAAAATAAAAAGCCTTTACCACAAAAATTAGAGCCCGTGGATAGCAACGCGAGGAAGAAAATATATTAATATATTTAGATTATTTCCAAACTTAGGTTTATTTAATTATTGTCCGTGAACCTGTAGAAAGATGATATTTGATTGCATCTTGCTACCCACACTTGCTACCAACCTATCTATATCTAATAGGGAGTTATCTACATGTACTTATGTATCAGGTGTAACAGTACAAAACCGCTTTTGCCCAAGATGAAGTTTTATTTTCCTTTGTCCTGAAGGGAATGATTTCAGATTTCAGCATCGGTTGGAGTGGAGACGGTGGGATTGGCCCGTCTATAACCAGCGGACGTGCTTTGCAACCGTAACGGAATTATTTTTAAGTTGCCTCACTCGTGGCGAATACAGAAATACATTTCAAAGTTCAGAATGCTGATGCCTTTCCTACGTATTAAATAAATTCTTTATCAGTCAGTCTTCATGTAACTTACGAACACTACTACTACTAGGAAAACTAATATTTTTAATAATTATTAACTAGGTAAACAATATGTTTAACATACAGACAATTATTGATTTTCAGAGTTCCGTAAAAATTTACGAAAATATTCGTTCCTTTTTTGTTCATCTGTCGGTCCCTCAGATAACTCTACTACTACTAATTTATAGGACTGCTTGAGTTGAGTTTTGTTAATTAGTATTATTAATTAGCTTTATAAATTAGTATAACATGTTACGGCCGTTTACTGTGTAGATGTTAGTAAGTATGCTGTTGCAAAAAAAAAACTAATCTATTCCTGCAAGTTACTATGTTGCAATTACTTGAGTGTATTTACCAATTGGCATAACAAAGTGAGCTAGTCAGGTAAAGGTATAACCATTTTTTAACATAGCAGGCTTTAGGCACCTGCCAAAGCTGATTATAACTCATAAATGTCTATTTTAAGGTTATACAGCTTGAATTTATTTCAGTTTCAATCTTTATGTTAATATTATTGATAGAGTAAATTTCTCTATGCTTCTAGTAGGTAGGTATGTTACTTTGTTACAAGAAAGAATATTTTACATGAATTTTAATATGAACATTTAGAAACAAGAAATGTCAGTAATTTTTATATTAAAAGAGTTCCAGAAATAAAAAGAAACACCCACAATGTTTGTGTAGTTAATATCAAATTACCCTACCAAGTAAGAATTTTAACAAAATTATCTTTTATATTATAATTTATCCTAAAAACTTTTCTTACTCTGCCTTGACATCATTATTATTTCATGTTGGTAACCGATACGTACGATATGAATCAAACGTTAGGAAAGATTACATCGTACACTATGTACGGGTTCCGTCATTTTTATTAGTTCACCTCAAGTAGGTATCTCGAAAAATATAATACCCGGAAACTTTCATAGTTTTTCCATTGTCAGGAATTCAAGATGTATGTTCGAAACTTCATCTCAATCCGTCTAATGGTTTTCGAATTTTCCGGGGAACAGACAATCGGTTGTTTCCTCGTTTTTTGGAGAACAGTTTGTTGAGTATTTGTTTTTCAAAAATAATGTATTCTTCGGGCTTTGATGTTTAGTAGTGATAGTATATTATGCAACAAATGTCTGTGTATGTGTACACTATAAATGAAACATAAATAAACGTGACTAAGCGGATCTTTTTAGAGCAGAGAACTTCCTATAACCTCAACCTTACTAAAGTTTACTATTAACGTTAGTAAGGGAAGTCTGTGATTAAATCAGGAGCAGCGTTTCTGGCAGCGTCTGATGCTCTCTGATATTGATAGTAAACATTAAATAAAAAGATATCGTGATTAGACTGATGGCCATTATTGCCAATGTCTTAAAAAAACAGACAATCGAGCAAAAAGTACCCGTTACAACTAAGGGTAAATTTCCTATTCTTTACTTTCAATGCTGGTGCGGTGCGGTCTGTCCAACCGGTTTCATAATCAATTGTGACACAATATTTCTATATTGCTGTATTTTGTATGTAGGTACCTACATACATGTGTGTAGACAGTATATCCGCCTACGCACAATCCGCTTTATCACCCCGCGGCTCAAAGGCGGCGCTGCTGGCTCAGACAAAGCTGGGGTGCGTTCTAAAAGTCACCGGAGGACTAAACGGTATAAATATGAATAATTTATTTATTGATTTATTTTTATCAAGTACCGGTATCTATACCTTTTAAATCAAGCGTTCTCGAATTGGTTATCACTTTAATTAAGCTAATTTTAAAAGTAAATTTTATAAATAAATTAATTTTTCACATAAAGAAAGTATTAAGTGAGATGTTTTTGTTATCGCTCGCTAGGCATGTGAAAAGTTTCACATACTTAGCGTAAAGTAAAGGTCTCGATCTCCTTGGTGTCGATCGGTCTCAAACTACTTGATGTCTCTACTTGGCTTGGTTCAACTTTCTCGATATTGGACCGAAGTGAAGATAAGACGTTTCTCAAACAAATACCTACAATAATTTGACAAAAATATGAAATTTTAAAGTTATGAAAAATTTAAAAACAAGTTATTCTGTATACCAAATTTTTTCTAGGTGTCAGTTATTGAACGCACCCTTGCGGTGCCATGGATGTGCCATCAGCTTCAAATTTGAAATTGGAACGAATGGAAGACCCCGGTAATGGCACAAGTTAGATGAGAGGGGCGAGGTAGGAGGGGGGAGGGCGACTTCACTCTCTATTGCTACTTCACTGGGAGTTGAGTCGGTAAAACTTCAACTTTGACTAAATATCCCGTCTAGGGTCACAGTTGGGACGTAAAAAAGATGGATTTTGTCAATCTGCCGGGTGAGGATTTAATCGGTGTTTTTTGTAAAAAAAAAGGAGTCTGGTGTTAAAACTTTGTCCCTACTACGACGGCTTTATGAGTAAAGTACGCATAGGGTGTCTCTTTCTCTAGATATTTTGAAAACAGAATAAACTTCTATCATCGAATGTCAAGTTAAGTTTTTCTATCAAAAAGTTTTGTATCTTTTTTTCTACTATCATATTTGTGTTTTCAAATAAGTAGTAGACATTTATGCAGCCTTTCTTTTAAAATGTACCAAAAAGGGTAAATAGATTAGGATATCATGATCATGTCCTCGAGATTGGAACAAAAGTAGAATTAAATCTGTTCATGGATTTGGGCAAATATTTCATCTTCATGTACATATTACCTCAAAATTAATATTGTGTTGCTAAAAATATTTATGTACGTATATGCAAAAAGTACAATCTGTAAAATCTATAAAAGTAAAATGAAACTTATATTTTACCGTTTTTACAAACATTTATTTACCTGAATATTCTAAAACAAATAATATTAAAATGCTTTAAAAGTCAATAATATTATCCGACTCTAATCTAGTTTATGATTTTAGTAATTAGAACTCTACTTAAAATTCCTTCGCGTTCTGCATGCTTGAACAAACTTAAAATACCAACTTCTAATGGCATAATAAACACATATTTAACTTGATTTATTGACTCTGAGATAAAACGCACAAACAAGCAAAGATAGCAGACATACGACTTGTCAGTAGTAATTTTGAATGTATTGTTTCAAAATAGAGCTCAAAAGCAACAAGTACTTATAGACACAATTTGAAATTATTTTTATTTGTTTAATGTTTTCTTCTATTCAGTCAAACTTGATTGAAAGTAGACAAAGTGTGTCATCTCAAACTTTAGTTTTAAACTTAAAAGTATTTCGTTAATATCTTTAATAGAATATCTCACTGTAGAATTCATCCAGCCATAAAGCTCTTGTAAGAAAACTAATTTAAAACTCTTCTAATACAGGTAGAGCAAAATCTGTCTCTACTTAGATATGAACATCAGAACAGCGCCACCGCGCGGCGAACGGCTGAAGCTTTTCAATTGCTGTTTTTACGACCCAATCCCTATTTGTGTGCGTAGCGAATTCCACGCACACTATCTCAACAAACACGTTTTATATTGTGCGTGTAGTGATGCCATTTACGTGTGTCTCACGTATATACAAAGTTGTATGGTCGGGCCCTTTTTGTTATCGGTTACGTAGATAGATGGCATTGGAGGTATCATATGAGTTGATAGGTACCTTTAAGAGTCCTATTCATTTATATACAAAGTGTACTTATTATAATGTATCTTCCAATGATCTTAATATGCAATAGGTTGTATATTGCATCATGTAGTGAGATGTTAATGAGAACTCACCGAATTTCTATAGTAAGCGGTTTCTAGGGCGCAGTTCCCACACAGTGTTTTAGTAAGCACGTCTGGATAATATAAAGGCGGCCGCACGTGATGCCAGCTACAAATTTAGGCACAACGCACACTTAGAGTTTAATTAAAGCTGTGAAGACGTGTTGACCAGCGCGTGGTTTTCTCATAACTGTGATAAATTGCGTGAATTTTGTTTCACAGAAAAACTTGCCGCGAAGAAATGTGGAGCGAAACTGCATTGGCCATTGTTTAGTTTGCCAATTTATACGGGTCGGTTACACTTGTGCCTTTTATTGAAGCATTACCGATAAAAAAAGAACCATTATGGGTTTTATAGGCAGATTTTAATGGCGATATATGTGTGGCACTCGGGTTTGCACTTCGTTTGCGAGATAGATTAAAAAATATAACTTTTAACTCCAACTCAACATGCAGCTGTATTACTGACTTGATATTCCAAGCGACTGTCTCAAACCTTAATTTTTAGAGAACGAAACACTACAACCAAATAGTTATATCAACTAAAAGCTACTGTTCCTAGTTTTACTTATTTATGAAGTATCTTGGTTGCCAAGTCTAAACGAGTATCAAAAACACGATCTTTACATATACTTCTTCATATTTTCCTTATTATTACGACTAAGGAGTTTAAAATATACCTAGGTAATAGTTTAAAATTTAATAAAGAATAACAAACAAATAATTGTACCTAATTATTGTTACGTAATTAAATATAAATGAATACTCTGTTCTATAATGGGTAGTGTATTTTTATTTATAATATACAAGTTAATGAATTATAACGTAGTTTGCAATGAAAGCGGTTACAGTAAATAATAAATAATTATGCCCAATTCAAACACCTAATTAGATTACGCAATAGTGTTGTGTTGTTGACATTTTTATAAGTAGGTAGGTATCTAAGCGATGGCCAACAAGTGTGCCCAGTGTGGCCTTATATAGGGAGGCCTGTTTCCGGTCGTGGATGGTGACGGTAGCAAATAGACTAAAATATAGGTAACTATCTACTTGTTTTAAGTCTAAGTATCACCTAAGTCGGCATAGAAATTTTCCAAAAACCAATCACATCTCTAATCTAGATAATATTTTCGAATCATTTTTCATCAAGATCTTTGATTAGCGCACGACACAATAGCCAGCTCTTATCGACTCTGTTTATCAAGTTTAATATGCGTAAAAAGTCGCATTCGTTATCAACAATAGAGACGTGTTCCATTTTGTTATCGCGAGGTTTCTGCTCAGAAATTGTTATTGTGTTTGGTATATGGTCTGTGGAGAGAGAGTTATATAAAAATAATACAAACTGTATTTAGCCGTAGTACAGTACCTATAGCTGTGTTATGAAGTAATTAATAACCACTATGCAGTAATGAAGTATTATAGGTATTAGTACCTATCTGTAGCCATGATTTAAGCCCTAAATCCGTTCTAACATGGAGTCTTAAACACAAACATCTGTAGGTATATCTATCTAATGTACCATCAGTTTTATTTAAATGTCCATCAAATTTCAGAGCCCAAATAATGTGAGTATTTAGTATTTTAGGATACATTTTAATTTATTCCGATGGTCAATTTTTTTTTCTATGATCAGTAGAACATTTAAAATGCGACACTTTGACGAGTATATTAGAGTTAATATTATTGAAAAAAGGCTACAAATTGTATTTAAAAATAACATTTTATATCCAGCAGCAGCTAACATACAAAATTAATAAAATCTACTCGCATATAAAATAATGTCAAGTTAAATGTGAAGACTGATGTATTGTGAATGTCATATAAATGCTCTGTAAATCGGAATTAATTTTAAACATTTCTTGCTTTACATTATAAATAAATATGTCAGACATTCACACCAATTATCCAGTCCCAAACTAGGCAGAGCCTGTGATATGGTTTCTAGATAACGGATAGACATACTTAAATAAATATATAAACATCCAAGACTTGTGTACATATTCATCATACGAAGATTTGCCCCTTAGCGGGATTCGAACTCGCAACCTCCGGCGTGGCAGTCCGAAAGCTACCCGTTCAAGGCAATAATACCAAATTTTTAAAAATTCCACATTAATCTTCCAAGAAGTCTCCAGCTGGGTATAAAATACCTTGGTTTAAATAGGTTAATTACAACCAAACTAGAAAAATGTTTAATCTTGAACAAAAAAGGACTAATGACTACGCATAGCTACTTATAGAGTCTAAAATAATAAACTTTTAAACTTTTTCGACTTACGCTAATGTCTGCGTTTGGCGTTGTATGTAGGTATAACTAGCTAAATATATTTTGGTACTAGTTATTACTTACTTTTGAGTATAAAAACCACATGCGGTTCTAATTAGTATTTTTATACGATTTACTCCCGCTAATTAGCTAAATCTAATAATAATTCTCTGGGTTATAGTTTAAGTATATTAATCAAATCTGCACCAAAATCAGTTTTAATATACGAGTAGGTATGTCTTGTATAATATATAAGGATATTCAAAACTCGTGTACAGATCTTTTCTTTTCAACTTTTTGGTTTTAGGAATTGTTTTAATTCAACATAAATGATTGTAATTTGTACTTTGCATAACTTTACCTACATGACAATACCATACCACAAAAAATATTGTTCATTTAATTATATACATATTTGTAATTATTTTAATTTTGTGAAATATTTTGCTTGTACTTAAAAGGACCCTGAACCACAGTATAAAAAGTGATTTCAGTAAAATCGGATGAAATTTCAATACATACCTAGTAATATTTCAATTGTTGTTGATACTATTAATCTCGGAGATCGTTCCTATAATTCCGATGAGAAGACCAAAATCTATGTCATCCGATTTGTATGAAACCACTTTTTCATAGACTAGCCCGAGGTCCTATTCAGATCATATGTCATGTTTTATGTATAGGTTAGTCATAATCATAACATAACATACCTAATGTATCTATTTGTAAATATTGACAATATTTAATTGAATTGTGAACCAAAATGTAAATTGGTACAACAAAATATAGTAAGTAAGTGCCATATATTTATAATAACAAAATACATACCTACATATAATATCATTTGTTCCTAAACTCACCCACGTTTCAAATATGTAATAGGTAAGTATAAATGTACAAGCCATAGTTTCCAAGGGTCATCGAAGCCTTCGACCTTCACACCTCAGCTGATCGGTCTCGCCGTTAAACCTTTACGGCATGACGTCACCAACGCGTCTTTTTTTTCTCCAATGATTTACAACCCGCTCATAAACCCTCAACAATAACTGTACCGATTGTTCTACAGTTAACCACAATGTTTAAACCCTTTCTAGGTAACTGTTATTGAACACGTTTTTCTTCTTGCTTTTTGCTCCAGTTAAATTTATTGTTATTCAAAATTTAGTGCCGAGGAAGTTGTTAATTGTTATGCAATATGCAAAAAAGGGATTTTTGTGAATCGTAAAATTTTGTTCAACCTGATACATTTCTGAGTGATTTTCTTTGGAAACTATTGTTCAAAACATGTAATGTGCCGGCTCTGTCAAATGTATGGACACGCCATAGAAATACGAAACGCTGTGGGAGCCTTAGTTTGGAAGGCTCTAGTTTAAATAAAAAAAGTTGAGTAGATATTTATGCATATGAACTTATTTTACATATATAATAGGTACCTATAAGTATTTGTTCAGACTCAATCATCAGCATCATCATCAGCCTGAAAGAGTCCACTGCTGGACACAGGCCTCTCAGAAGTTGCCCCACTGAACTGAACCCCATCCTAGGCCTTACGCAGATCGTCTCTCCATCTAGCCAGGGGTCATCCCACACTATGCTTGCCCAGTCGGCGTCTCCACTCGAAAGCTCGTTTACCCCAATGGTTCGGTTCTCCGACAGATGAGACCAGACCACTAACACTTCAACGTACTAACTATTTGAGCTATATCTCTGTCGGATCCTGTCCCTTAGAGAAACTCCGAACATAACTCTGTCCATAGCCCGCTGAACAACTAAATATTTATGATTTTTTTTTATATTTTATGAAAAATATAAAAATCTGTTAAGTTTTTTTTTTCATCCATAGCAAGAAATTTAATTTTATCTATAACTTCCAAAACTTTCTTTGAATCATATTTCAATCATTATGATGCGGATAATATGGATCGTAAACATATAAATGTCCACTGAATTCATGCTAGAAAAATAATAGGCACCTATTATTGGAAATAGGAAAGAAAAGGCATTTATCACTGGAACTACCTTAACATAATTGGCCATAAAACACCGTAATTGACTAGCTTTACGACAAAAAGTAAAACAATACAATATATATTCTTATTTCCAGCGCTAACACTAGGAGAAGAGAGGAAATCATTATCGAGTTTAGATCGACACTGAGTTTAACTAAAACTAAAAACGTTTTGCATTAAATGAAGTACTATCCAAATCTATATAACTGAACATTGTTAATTGGGTAAATTGGATACGTTCCTATTATTTATAGCAATTACTCGAAGCTTTCATAATAATACTACAATCAAATAGAAAGAAGATTGGTAAATAAAAAAATTCAATTATTCGGTGTTATATTTTATTATGAAAACTTACATTATTCAGATAAGTATAATTATATGTAATGAATTAGACCGCTGATAAATTAAAGAAAATTTAAATTCCACTCATTTAAGTCGTACAAAAAAAAATAACCATATGGAAAAGGACCTAATTAATAGTTATAATGAATAAGTCTCTTTTGGGTCTTGATTAGGTAGTCACACGATAATTGATGAATCATCATCAGGTTATTTTTGTCTCCACTGCAGGAGCATAACCCTCTCTCATCTGCCGGAGACAGACGGATTGATGAATAACTTTAGTAAAACTTGGAATATTATAACTTAGATATCCTGCATAGAATACTTTTAACCCCCGAGTACTTAACCCGATATGTAAAGCCTAACGCCGAGAGCTGATTTATATTGGGAGAAGTTTCTTGACACTAGACATTTTCCAATCTCACTGATGTATATTTTTTCCAAGCACCGTAGATACCCCCATTGTCTTACATTACCATGAGTTCTCTGACAACGGCCGCCGGCTGAATATTTTTTTCATACTCTAAATATACGCGTAGAGTACTAAGAACGCATAAATCATGAACTCGTTACGATTTACGAGCTCGGTCGGGCGTAGCACCGCGATTGGAGCTTTAATTTTAAGTAATTGCTTAGTGATAAGCTTAAGCGAGTTGAGAGGTGAAAGGTAGGTGACAATGAAAACATCTTCTCTTAAATTTGTAAAATGATATGTAATTCATTGATAAAATACCTAAGTTTAGATGCAGTTGGAGAAGTACTTGACGTGTCGAGCAAAATCGTTTACTATATATTCGTACCTAAATATGAAACATAGATACCTATCGCAGTATTTCAGTACGCATGACAATCGAGTGTCAATAACTGAAGGGTCACCTACCAACCGACACGCCAAGTAACTTCTCGAGCACTGTACGTAATATTTTCTCAAATACCTGATAAATTAGCGGAAAACAATAGAAGATGAATTAGGTATGTTGAAAATAAAACGCAACCTAATAAAATTATCAATTAGGTATCTAACCTAAGTTTTAAAAAATACTTACCCACTATAGCAGATCATATTTTAGAAACATTATAAAACTTATAAGTAACGAAAAAAATCACAAGAAATCTCTGAAAAACACTGGTAAAGACCAGAACACTTACATATTGTCATGGTCGTAGAACAACGACGTATGAGCTAATTCGTAAGTAAACAATGTTTTATTATATTTTATATGCTACAAAAAATCTAAAATGGTTATAAATGTTGTTTAGAATTAATAATTTGAAATCCCTGGTTAATAGAGTTTAATAACAATCAAATTTCTCCTTTACCGTGTCTCAATGACAGTGACTACGGATGTTTCTCTTCAGTGGTCATTATGACCACAGATAAGATAATAGTATTTGTAAAGACATTTCTTTATTTATTAAAAGAAATCTTCGAAACAATCACGAATAAGACAATGCGAAACGCAGCTTGTTGCTGCTATAGCTTGCCACGCGTTATCATTTTTGGTGTTAAGTGGTTGGATTCCGCTCATGTCTATTAATTTACTGTTGTGTCAAACGCAGCGAGTTTATAGTTCTCGGAATCTGTCATATACCTACTTTACAGTAATTAGAAGACATTCGGCAGGCCATAGATAGCTAGGTACTATTGAGCATTCTTGTATCCGACTACCTACATACTTTAATTAGGTATTGAAACTAAAATACCATCTTGGACATTCAGTTGTCTTCTATGAGCAACATGGCGGGTTAGCTGCGACTTTTAATTTAGCAGAATTATTTCACAAAATTCACATGCAATGTTTTTCTATGCCTCATCATGTCATAATGGTCATAATGGTCATTAGGCCTTGTTTTTTTTATAATTCATTCAAATTGAACAAAAAAAGAGGCACCAATGGCACTTATTTAGAACATGTCAAGACCAATCATATTTATTTATTTATTATCTTTCCTGCTGGATCACTAGTCATTTATAATATCACTGCTGCTTTATATAGTGTTAGCCTATGATTAGCGTATAATTATGCCACTACATGTCTGTAGTTGTAAATATGGCCGTACGATTTATAGAAAATACATGATCGTCAAACTCGTAATTACTTAAAATGAGATGTTATTGTCTTTATCTTATATTCAACTAGCTGTTGCCCGCGACTTCGTCCGCGTGGACAACTTTACAAATTATTACATATTTCCCGTAGGAATGGGATGTTTTTTTGGGATAAAAACTATCCTATGTCCTATCCGTCCAGTAGTTGAAGCGTGATTGAGTAACAAACATCCAAATATCCAAACTTTCGCATTTATAATATTAGTAGGATAGTATAAATAGAAAGTATCTGGTTCAGATTTGTAAATGCAAGTTGTTACACGGCGGTTACAACTGTCGATTAAACGTATCAGATACGATGACTTCAAGGTAAGTGCCATAAGAAAGTTTTCAAAGTTAATGATGCACTATACTGACTAGCAAATATACAATAAAGTGTACCGAAATCCAACTGCCTAGGTACATTATATTACCTATGTAAATGGGGAAAATATAAGTATATAATTTTATTATTGCTCCAATTTCTTTTAAGTTTGATAAATATAAATTATCATAAAAAAAATACTACATAGCAATTATAGCAATTTATGCCATGTACTACGACAATGTGATCTGAAACGTAATCCCGACAACAATGTCGTATTTTATTATACGTCAAAGACTGGATATCTATTTTCAGTAGAATATGTAGTATTATCCCATACGACAGCATATATATCGGCGAAATAGCTCATAGAACCACGTAGTAGGTATATATTACCTTTAAAAAAATATAATCTTTTTGAAGTGTCGTTTTTTATATTTAATTTATTTATATTTAGGTAATATTATAGAAAACTCAAATTAAATGTGCACATCAAATTTGAAAACTGGATAGGAAGTTTAAAAATGACAATCTTACACTTTAAACTGCTCTACTGAGAAGTATGTAGAAGCACATTATGTCTTTGTTCGACAACTGTGATGATATCTAATATATCTATTCTGTATGTACACAGGTGTAGACACTTCTTTATAGGAATTAACTAGTCACGATACTATGTGACATTAAAAAGACTAGTATGATGATACCATCTGTTATGTAGCAATTTTATATATGTAGACAACTCTACAGACGTGGCCGCCATGTTACATCTGTTGCATATGCATATCTTTACCCGCTTCGCTTACGCAATAAAACCTCAACCTTACAGCTTTCAAGGGCTTTAAGCGGCCATGACCCGTCGTGAGTGTCGGTTGGAGGATAACAGCGATTGAATGCATATACTTAACCGCATACAGACGTAAGACAGTCATAATAACGGTGTGTTCAATCGCATTATTGTATGGACAGAGTATATCTTGATGCGGTCAATGCACTGGATTATCAAAAAATACCTTAAACATATCTAGATATGTATGTACCTATTCTGTCTCTTCTGCTGACTCCGCCTCTCGATCTACGTAATCTCACGGTGTCAATTTACTCTGTTGTCATATTATTAGTCTTACAATATATTATCTTTGGTCTTACATAAGGTTTAATTGCACTAACAAACAGTGTTATACGAAGTACTTATCTATATAGGATTTAGAGACGTTACTTGTAAGAATAAATACTATCAAATTTTGCATGTAATTTAATTACAAATTTATTAAGCCGTTAAAAATATACTTTCTATTTAGCGTTTTTCTACTCCACATGATAGTTTATTTTTATATATACAATAGAAGAATAAAATAATGGTTTATCGTCACCGACTTTCGTGGTAAATACATATAACTAACAAATTATTATGACAAATAACAAACAACTTTGAAAAATAATTGTGACAAACAAGTTTCAGCATAATGCCTGTAAGATATACTCGTAACTTGCTCAGCTTCCACTGCCCATTTCATCTTAGGTTTGCCCCTTGATCTTTTGTTATCTGAATACCACTCAAATCCTACATGTGCTATTTAATATTTAGGTGGGTTTTTTCTATAAAACTGGGCACTTTAATAATATCATCATAACTATAATCTAAATACTGTATAAAGTCAAATTGGTATGTCAACAAATTTCAAAATGATTATGAAAATGAGATTTCCACCGTAAAACGACTTTTCAAAAAGTATAAAACGCTCTTATGGCTGTGAGCTGAAACAAAACGAGTAAAAAATTTGCTCAAACTTCTAAATAATATAGCCGTTTCATAAAATTTTCATGGCAGCCAAATTTTATCCTTCGCCGAACAGCGTCGAAACTTGATAATCTGCAGCAATTTGTCGAAAACCAACTTCATACAAAATACATAAGTTACTATCTGATTCGAGTTTGAGCGAACTCGCTTGCGTCTGTACATTAGCTCATACAATTATCCCAATTTCATCTCTAAATTGAGTTATGTAAGGTTGGTTTTTGCGGCCGAGGGTCTGGGTTAAGGGTGGGATAATGGGGTCATTTGGTCGTGTGAGGTGTAACGCGGCGGGATATACGCGCGGAGGCGTGTAGCCCAAGTGTCGGAATATTGGCATCGTGTATTTGTCACTGCCGCGTACACTGCTGTCTATCAACACCAGAAAAACATTAAAAAATAATCCAACATTAATTCCTCAACTCTGTGATTTATGACATAATTATCATCAGTCTTTTAACGTTTATTGCTGGACAAAAGTCTTTTTAAAGCATACCACCACACCTGATCCTTGCCCCTCCAACTACTCCAAATACTTTTATATTATAGTCATTATATACATGTAGGGGGTATTCCACTTGCAAAAGATGTATATTTTACATCATGATTGAGGTATAAGTTCTTGAAACTTCAGATTTTTGACAGAAGGTAAAAAGTTTTTGCGAGCACAAAGTTACTACATCAACAACATTACATCAAACAACGACGCATTGCCGATGCATTGACCTACTTATACGCAGATAAATTTATTACAATAGGTCATTTGCTACCTTCGTAGCAACAATGTTTTAATCGAGCAGTCAACCACACCAGATGTGTCGCATTGCGACATCTGATTACGTCACACAGTCAGTGACAGTGTACGCGTACAAGTGAGATGCTTTCACATATTGGCCGGACCGGTCGGCCATTACCGAGCGGGCCTATCCCGTCCATTACTCCTTGGATGTAGGATGTAAGCTCCGACGGACACGATCGACTAATGACGGAATAAGAATTTGGTGAGGATTCTCATTAACTCTACCCGTGTTGGACAAGAATTTGAGACCCAAGACGTTATAAAGATGTAAGATGATTACATCTTTCATAATCAAGCTATAGAACCGAGCTATAATAATTTCATTAAATCTGTTTGGCCTGTCAATATTTTTAATGAAAGCAAATCTAAATCGAACGAGAAACATTTAAGGACGGTGGGAATCGAAACAGGAAATAGGTCGATTCTGGAACACAATGAAATGGGTAAGGAAACGTGGGTTGGAAACGGAATGAACCTGAAGGAAACTGTACTTTTACATTTATGAGTTACAGACAGAAATATAGAGATTGCCTTCTGTGGAGTTACATACGAGTACGTACTTATGTGAAGGAAAATAAAACGGATTCCATGACGAAAATTGTAAGAAATTAGATTCAATTTATTGCAAAATACAATAATTTCATATGTAGTGTTATGTTGAATTTTTACGTCAAATAATTACTTTACCGCCTCGTTGGCCCAGTGAATCGGTCATTGGACTTTAGCGCCCGAGGTTGTGGGTTCGATTCCCACGACAACTTTGTACAAGTCGGTGCCGGTCTGAATGTAACATTTTTTAATTGAACTATCTTTATTTAATTTCCATAGTACAGGAGAAAATCCTAGTTTGGGATTAAACAAGTATACGTAAACACACATTATTAATATAATTTATAGTACCATGTGTACTGGTTAGTAGCTACCTATATTCGACCGTTACAGTCACAATTTCCTTGCAATATCCACTTTTTCTTACATTGCTCGTTGATCTTCAAAGATATTACGGTTTAGGAAACACCCTGCGTAATAAACACTAAAGATTGAGGCTATGTCTACAGTGAGATTTGGAAGAACACAATCTGGCTCCGATGCCAAGTATTTTTGTTTTGTGTCAAATAAACCGCATGGTTTATGCAAACATTTGGATCCGCAGTGAAGCTTGTGCCAAAAATATTAAAAAAAATATATATAAGTAGCTTTATAAACAATATTCAGTTCAATGCGAATTCAGTTCCTTTAACCTATAAAAAAAATTGTAAATGACTGACTACAAGTTATTTAGAAATCTAGTAGGTATAGATATGACAAGTAACAGCACCAAGAACTAAAATCGCAACAGTCAAAGATGAATTCAGGGACAGAGTTAAGCTAAACAGCACAAAAATATTTGAACAATGTGGCATCTGACCTAATGAAACAACTTTCCAGATAATAAAAAGAACAGACAAGACTTTCCCAAGGATCAGCTGGACCTATTATGGATGTGCCAATAGACGTAGGTATAGGTACTCGTACCATACAAAACCGAGACACCTCTTAATTCTTAATTTTATTAATTCTTACTAGCATATGGTTGCCTGGAGGAAATCCCTAAAAGCGATAAGGCCGCAACTTGTACATTTACTTATATTTCTCCTACATATTTTCTGTAATTTGTGTGCAATAAAGTATATTCAATCAATCAACCTAGTACATAACCTCTTTCTAAATGCCGAATGGATACATATCCATAGCAATCTTACCAGAAAGGAAGAAGATAACATTATTTATGAACCTCGCCTCGATTCTACTTCCCAGACCTAGATCAGTCATCGGTCAATTAGTGCGACCTTACGGACAACAAACACGTCGTAAATTAGACAGTACACAAACACACCAAATGAGATCGCGCAAACATAGCCGTCTAGTGTGAAGAGCCCTTATAGCCCTTGTGGTTGTGGCCCCTTGTAACCAATAAGGGCCGTGATCGGACGCTTGTACACGATTGTTTGTCGATAGGGCGTTATTTGGTGTATTTATTTTGGTCCAGGCATGCTAAGGTTGTCAGGTGAAAGTAACTGATTCCTGCAACGACCATATGCCATTAGGCAGGTTATAGATATAGGATAATATTAACACATTAAGAACTGTATTACGAATAACCTATAATCAACAATAAAGTCTTCATTTCATGTAAATTACTGTATAGCAACATTAGCATTAGTTACTTTAAATTCCGCCTATATAGTCGAAGCAGAGAGAATTTCAATAAGATGCTCATCAGTATTCGTAGGTTAGGGTACTTAGAACAAGGTTTTGTAGTTTTAAGGCAGTATTAAATTGTGTGTCCATTTCATTGAAAACATATTTTTTCATTATCGTACACAACAAAAAACTAAACGGTTTCTTTTCTGAAAAAATAAATATCGAATAACCGCGGTGAGGTTAATATCGAATAACCTAGCGATAGGCAACCCTTAAAGCTTAGCTTGTTAACAGTTTCAATCTGCGTCACTGAGTATTTTCTCTTCTTATTTGGCTCTAACAATGTTACCTCACGGACGTGTTGGTGTATAAACATACCTATCTATAAACTCCCTATTAATCAGAATATCTGAAAATTAAAATGTAACTTCTAAACTTCAATGACTATACTGCAATGTAGGCAAATCCGCTAAATAACCAAACGCAAAAAATTAAATAGCAGAACACCTTAGAATGCTAAACAATTCTAGGTACCTACAACACATATATTGCGAAGGCAGTTTCATTCACGTCTAGACTATCAGCATAGGTGTACATAATCTGTGACTAGAATACTAGTTAACCTTAGTAATAGAGTACCAACGTTATATGAAATTCAATGACATCCGGCTATCTACATTGGTACACAGAATCATAAATGTATAGATTCCATATAAATTGTTTCGTGTAAGTAAATCATTTGCTATCTACTTTAGTTTTCAATCAAACCATCACCTTTATTTAGCTCATGATGAACAAACTAGATCATATTTTAATTAAAAACGAGAGTAGCAGTTTTGAATATTTTTAGAATTTACATTTTAAATGTACCTATAAACTCTCATTAGGAGGTAAAATATAGGTATACGTACAGGTATATTTTACTCCGGGAAAATACTGGTTATCACGATAAAGTCAACTAAACTTATGTCAACAGTACCGTAATGCGAGAAACAGTCTATGATGAATTACATATTAAATATGAGCAGGCGAGGTTAATCAAGTGTTCCATTTACAGAATTAGTTGAATCTCATACATACATTGATATATCGTAAAACTCAACAGCAATAACTCAGCATTCAAAGAAAGCCAATAAAACATTAGGTATGTATCAAAACAATCCTATCCCGTATAATTCGAGCATCGCACTCGATCCTTTCACCAACTAATCAGTACATTTGTAAGTAAATAGTATCCATGTCCTTTCTTCAGAACTTTCGAGACATGTTGGTTCAAAGAGTGCTTGAGCAACTTAAAATTCTTTACCATTTTAGAAAGAACTCCAAACACTAATAATCTCACCTTACTTATCTGACCACGGCAGGTCTTCTTACACCAGTTGTGTATCTTCAAGAATATCAGTTGGACAAACACGGGAGGGGGTGTAAGTGAGGGGAGGGGGTGGTGTTTACTACGCTCCAGGGAGGTGAGCGGAGAAATGAAATTGGCAGATATTTCGGTGATGCGACACACACGTGTAGGTAAGCTCGTCTTGCAATGAAAGTTTTGCGAGGTTCTCCCAAGGCCCTGGGAAAATAAAAGGGAATTGGAACCTATCTGTATGGGTAGCAGCCCAAGTTGGAATCGCTCCGATAGCACACTTGGATAGCTTCTGCGATACGCTATGCTGATAGCACCTTATTACTAATATTTGCCTTGGCACGGCTGAATTGAGCGGGTGTCGTATACAATATTTGTATAGCCTTATCTCGTTGAGGAATACTGCAAATTCTTATGCCAGTATGATTTAGCTCACTACAGTTAATTTTATAGCTACTTCTGCCTACTACTACCCACCACTGGGCACAGGCCAAAAAAAGAGAAAAATATTGTCGGACCACCGTGATGCACTGGTTAGGATACTACTCGTTATTCCATTCTTAGAGCCTTTTAAAATTATAGTAAATTTTAGTTAATTTTCATTATTATTTTTTCGAAAATGTAATTACTTCTTTGCTTTTTGTAACACTTTTAATTTTGTTCTAGAAGAATGTTTCCTGAAAGATCACAGAGATTCAACCAATCAAAGTATAAGTACTTGTAATTAATTAAGGGAGACTTGGCGTAGGAGTACATCGTACATCTCTTCAATGTAAGATTAAGTTAGCAGAATAATATTCTCAAAGTACTTACTGCAAGTAATTTATTTCAAAACTGAAATAGAATTCTATCTGTAGGTATTACACCCCTATTCCCGTTGTAATCCCCGCAACAATGTTAGTATTTTCCACGAATGTTGGCGAAATATCATAGTTGTGTTTGTCGGTGTCGAGAGAAATGTATGTTTGTTATTTGCTCTATACATATTTGGGAAAAGCTCGATGTAAAATAATATCTTGGTTTAGAGCGTATTTGGAACGTAAAGTGTTATTAAACTGTTTAATAGCTACGCTTTAAAAGTATAGTTTATAATATTGTGTTTTTAGAAATATTACCATGAAACAAATGGGTCATTCCTGGGAGAAGCGTTCTTCGCGTCAGATTCGTGGCTCTTATTTTTTCTCATAACGTTATCTATAACGTCTACGTGAGTGCCTTATCGATAGCTTGACTCGTTTTTGAGCCTTCTTTTCCCATGTAATTTTAGTTTTCACCAGCCATGAGGAAAAATATAAGCCACGAATCTGACGCGAAGAACGCTTCTCGAAGGAATAACCAAATAATCTTTGTACATTTCAAGTTAGGCAGTATCGTCTCAGTTATGAGTGTGTGGCGCTACTTGTTTTTCTCTGGACAATTATTATTAAAGTTTTCACTTTTTCAGCTCCCGATGATATAAAGCATTAGATTATTATCATCGAGCTACGACAAAAAGAACCAAAAAATTCGGAATATAATATAAGAAAAACTGCAGTTAGCAGACAGAAAGCAGAGCAGCAGAATAAATAATAAAGGGAAACACAAAACCAATAATAAGAACAAAAACGTAATATGAGTACGATGCTAACGGTGTTTAAATTTGAATAAGTACACGCCAATGTGATCAGTAAATTATGAAACACGTAGGCTGAACATGCTTGTAGGAAGAAGGTAATCGTTTTGGCAAATATATAAAGCTGTCAAACAAAACACAATAAGTACCTACAGCTATAACAGAGGTGCTATAACTTGAGAGGTATATATCAAAACGACTGCTCACAAAACCGTTCGGCAATCAAATTGAATGCTTCAAACGTTGGTTCATTTCCTTTTTGTTACGTAGACAGTGTTCATTTACATAAATTTACCTATTGTTATTCCCCGGTCGAACTGCCATCTCCTCAGAGACAAACGAGATCTCTGAAACTTATTCCCATAGAAGCGGAAATTTGTTTCTGCGATACGACAGAGTAGGCCGTATCGGAAACGAGTTAAATAACACAGCTCTTTTGTTCTCTCTTGTTTTGTTCGAGGAGAATGGAACGAATAACAGGCCGTCTGAATATTGATGACGAAACACTTTTTGAATATGGAATACAAATTTTAGTTAGGTATAATATTCGTACATAAAACTCAGGGCGAATAAAAAGAGGACACTATTACGTATTGAGTTGCTATTTATCAGTTATTACCAATTATTATCATCAGATATATATGTATTTATTTATTATTTGCCATTACTATAAAAATGTCAGAAATAATGATCTAAAAAAAACATGCCTACCATATTACTGAACTAAGTAGTTTTATAGTGGGTGAATATTCAAGCGGTTTAATGATTACCGTAACCAACAGTTGATGAAAAAGAATATATTTAATTAAACTAGCTGTGCATGCGTCTCTGCTCGCGAGGACTACACAATTATTTTTAACCAACGATCTCTATGTACTACTAGACGGAGCGTCCCAAACAATCGCTCTGTTCCACGCAAAGAGCCGCAACTCGTTCACATTTACTTTGAAACTTGTGCAGTTACTACGCAGGACATTTAATTATTTACTAAATATTGACGCTATTTACCCGTAGCGTCAAAATATAGTAATAATTAAATGTTCTGCGTAGTAACTGCACAAGCTTCATTGTTTATGTAACCAAGTTGCGGCTAACTGCGTGGAACAGAGCGATTGTTTGGAACGCACCATCTAGTAGTACATAGAGATCGTTGTTTTTAACTAACAGTGCCCGCGGTTCCACTCGCGTGGAATACAATCCGCTCCCCTTCTTACTCCCGCTGCCGCTCCCGCTTCCACACCCGCGCCCTCGCCCGCGCCCGCTCCTGCGCCCGCTCCCGTTCCCGCTCCCGCTCCCGCTCCCACTTCCCACACCCACCCATAACTCACCGCCACCCCACCCCTGTGTGTATGTGTGGGGGGAGTGGGTGAGGGGGTGATTTGTAAATAAGAATTTCACTAAACTAAAGTTATATTGCATACTTACTAATTAAATTGAAAACTAAAAATTCCCGTAAGTTTTAATAAAGTAAGTCGATTGCGATGAAATAAAAACTAAATGTTTTTCCGTGTTCACCCCTATGTTTCTCTGAAAAGTTTATTAAAATTGTGTCAGCAGTTTTTATATGAAGAGTGCACAAACTGTCTGTCCAAAATAATCTTAATGTGTTTTATTACTTAAGCTTTATCCCCCAAATATATTTGATTAAAAATATGTTCAATGTAAGTATACGAGTACCTACAGACATGCGAAGTTTACGTTTTTATTTATTAGATAAAAACGATTAACTGGCGTTGTCTCGCCAACTTTTGGAGGTGAAAGACGGCGGTTGAAACGCATTCATTTATCGATTAAATTGTGTCAACATTTAATTAGCTACCAAGATATACTTCTAATCAAGAAATACCACCAATAGGTACATACGTATATATTTCATTAAACGCTGCACTCCGCTAGATGACTTTAAACACAATAGCGCCGCTCACGCCGCTGTAGTGTATTTCGGACGAAACATCGACAAGTTAATGAGAGGCATTTGTATGTAACGGACTTGAGCAAGCTTCCTCTGGGGCCCGATAATGGTAACTATTATGTATCTTCAAAGCAAGTGGTTGAAAATCACGCGATCGCCTTCAAGATCCCTATCGAAGTGTCACTTTTATCTTTAAAATAACAGGTTAAGTGTAATGTTGTGTTGTTTTATTGTATCTTGTAGGTATAGTGTAAATAATTTACTGGTTGTTGTTAGACAACATGCATTATCTGTGCTCGATCATCTGTAACGTTTGCTCAATGAGTGAATAACATTAACCAAGTACTAGTGTTAAAACAATCTTAGGAAGTAATTCCTTACTTGTGGTTTTTTGAACATATTGAGGTTGTATAATGACAAAACCCTACTGAACTTTACGATTTTAAAGTAAATTAGGTAAATATTAAACCCAGTTCTGTAGTTTTGTCTTTATCTTTCTAATAATCCTTGAAAATGATAGAAATAATGTTAGTTCTGTAAAATTCAAATGTATGGCTTTTTGTAAGTCACACGATTTTATATTTTACCGTATCATCACTTTTCAATAAGTAAAAGGATCGGACTAAATTAATAAAATAATTTATTTTAATATAATAAAGAAACACTACTATCTCTATGAGCACACGAAATGTGGGTTTAAGACATCCATTCTGTAGAAACGGCCGCCCGTAGCATTTGCCCCGAGAGGTGGCCATTTGGCTCGAGTTCCCTCGAATGCTTCTCCGCCTCCGTTTCGTATAAAGTGTGCAGAGTTTTCAGCCAGAGTTGAGAACAGCATTTTAGCCGTGCGTCGTAAAGCGAAAGGATCTAGAAACCCGTTACCACGAAACTCCAGGCGACATCTAAATTCAAATTTTTCCTCGACTCCCGCGAACCTCAAACCTTACGACCCCGCATCTGCATAAAACGAGATGAATTTTATTTTATAACGCACGTTGTCACACTATTCGCAGACGTCTGCCTGTAAAGCGATTTGAGCTAGACAAATATCCAGGTGCTTTTGATTTATATCTAAATATTTCAATACTTCACTAGAATTCAAAATGTCTTTACGTCTCTTTATCTATTATTTAGAAAATCTAATCAGATTTTGATGCAGTTTCCATTTCCCCGTAGATAGTATGTCGATTAAGATTGTAATACTTATAGTATGTAAATAGATAACCATTTTTAGAATTTTAGTGAAACAAATTTGAGACGAACAAAGTTTCTACAGATAATCTTTACCAGACGAAACATATGTATAAGTACCTACTAAGAACTACGACCATAGGTATATTGACAGTAATAAGTTCTCTGTATACTTATACTCGTAGTGCTAAAGATAGGTAGGTATGCATTCGTCTTTACATTCGCCGATTAATATTAATACATTGCAGGCAAAGGCACGTAACCAGTTTGTACGTATTGAATTATAAATACCTAATTGTTCGATGGAGCTGTAACCTAATTGCACTATCCATAATGAATTTTATTTGTGTTTACTTTTTATGGGGTCCATCGTGTTTCCATATCCTTTGCTTTTTTCTGTCTGTTTGTCTGACTGTCCGCCGAATAACTCAAAAGCTACTTACTAGACCGAGCGTAATGTTGTGAAATGACGGAACCCTGACATTGTGCTCGCTTTGCTGACTTTTTGTTTCCGTGTTGATGTATAGGTACTAATTATGTTAACCTTGTTGCAAGAGCAACCTTTTCATGTGGTTTAAACTGAAATTCTAAAAACTTTTGCATACACTTTCAACATAATCCCTAGAGCTGAATCAATACAAGAACACTGCTGATGGCAAACTATTTAACTTGCGCCAAGTTTTAATGTCGTTATAATTAAAGCTTTTTATTCTTCTAAAATGTTATTATGTAGAAATGTTCAAGCAAATTTTGAAATAAGTTTATTCGAAAAGAAACACTTTCTAAAATATCATCAAATCTCGTACTTTTATGTATCGTATTGTTACGTTCAAATATTTTTATTATAATCATTATAATTTTAACAGGTGTATACCTAGTGCAATTAGCATCATTTTTCATTTTTGTTTATTGTACAAAAAATAATTTCAATAATATGTTTTAAGAGGCTTATCAGCACACCATGCCAAATTATTTAACAGTTTGTATTTCAATATATTTAATTAATAGAAAAGTTAACAGTTAATTTAAAATAAACTTAATTGATTCCTATAAATGTCCAGCATAGAATGTAATTCTACTCGTATACATACTCTGCAGAAAGATGATACCTTCCGTACATCTAAATTTATCTAACCTTATTTCAAAAATGTACCTATAATATACTTTAAAAAATTATTTTTATATATCAACTTAGGTATATATAGGTACCTTATTTTCACCACAATTTAAATCATTTGATAAACTATTAAATATTCTTGGTATCATAAATATACGTTTATAGGTAGGTATGTTGCAGTTTTGGCTGCCTATTCTATTTCTTCGTAGTCAAAATTTAAATGTATATTTTTTTCTTATCTAGTTGAGAAATAATGTTTTATTCTTCTAATTGTTTTATTTTTCTTTTGGGTAATATTTAACAAGAATTAATTTTCAAAAAGCAACTTGAAACAAAACTACATACCTACTTAGATATACTTACTTGATGGTAGAGCAAATACATATAGAATTGAGTTTGTATAGGGACTTACGTAAGTATCTACTCCATGGGTAAATCACTGAACTTCCCAACCTAAAGCATTGTGAATAGACGCGTAAAACAACGAACAACCGTTCATTTAGGGTTCTTCAAGTTACGTCAGCGGCTTATGAATAAAGAGGGGCCTCCGGAAAAATAAGGGAGTTATTCAAAGGGAAAAGTTTTTTACGTAAAAAGGACGACTAAGCGGTGGATTATCGTTGATCGCTGACAAGAGTTTTGTGGAACTTGGCCAGAGTGGAGCGGACAAGTGTTTTATTATCGCTAAGATATCTACCTACAAGGACTTGACAAAGGAGAGAAAATAAAAACAAACAAATTATGTATATAAGATATGAAAACTTACACCTTTCATTTATAGTCTGCTATATAACATCAAAACATCTGACTAATAATAAGGAACTAATAACTGACACAAACGGAAACGATTTATGTTATAAATATATGCGTCACTGGTAGATACATGTACTCATACCTTAACCCTATATTTCCGGCAGTTGTTCGCTGACGTTTTAATTGGTCTGAACTTCTTTGTTAAAAATAATAAAAGTCCTTATACAAGTACTTAACTTTAGTAAAAACAACAGTAAACCGAAGGTACCTACGCGTAGACAAAAATAACAGTAGTAAAAATCCCTATAAAAAAAATTAATACTCCAGGAAAATCTCAATTTATTTCTTTCTAATAGGTAGGTATTTATAATTTTATCATCATTATCATTAATTTTACATAGCTATGTGGTAAACAACTTTAATCGGTCCTAAAGTTTTTGAGTTATCCGTCGAGATCTACGACAGGCAGATGGACAAGAAAGCCCATATTCCAATATTTATTATAAGCTCCTGTTTACAGATTTAAATACAGGACATCCATTCTGTAATGCAGGTGCCCTGGGTTACCAATTTATTTTAAGCCAGTAAACTTTATTTTGTATAATTTGTTTATTTTACTTCCTGACTTCTACAGAACCTTTGAGTTATATTGACTTGAGATAGATTTTGATATTTAATACCTATTAATTCGTTAGAATACTTACCTACCTGTACATATATACAACATAACGTGCTTACATATACAATGACAACAAGGAAACACGTCATATAACAGGAAACGAAATTAACTGAGTCACCTGACCACCCACCCCTTTAATTTTCACCTACAAACACAAATTACCACCTAACAATTTCGGTGCTGCAATAAATAAACAATTTCCGTCATATTAACGTGTAGTTCTCACGAAAACCTACTAGCTTTGGGCGGATGAGTTTATAATTATTTTCCATATGCGGCCGAGTGATTCGTTCCACGACATTAGCAATGCCCGGGGAGCCGGGACCAAATCCCGGACGAGTAACGAGGTCTCCGCCTCAGCGTGAAATTGTGAAATTACCGGGACGTTTAAAGACAAACTCTATGCGAGAAAGGTGTACAGTTTTAGGGACCGTTGTATTTAATTAAGGTCTTAACTTGAAAACTCAAATGTCTTCATAACATTACATTCACGGCAATCCAAAACCAAGATTAATATATATCAAGGATTAGGAGAAACTGTCTAAGAAATGACAATTTTTATACCAATGAATATTAGGAAGGTAATTAAAACAGTAACATTACGTCACAAATTTTACCCAACAAGTCAAATGCTTACCGGAAACATAAAATCTCTACTCATTCTTCAGAGGACTGAAGTAAATAGGATTTGTATTTAAGCAACTGAACCGTTCTGCGCTGAAACGCCGAGATAATACCTCCGCTCCGCCCGTCGAGACCCCCGTCAATGTTCTGAGAAATTATGCCTTCAGATAAAGGGAAAATGTCTCAAACTGCAAAATATCACTCAGTTTGTTCTACCTATAATTTTTGGAACAAAATTGTTATCTAACACAAGCGAAAGGAAAAGAGATATCCGCTGTTATGGACGCTGTTTGACATACTACAAATATTTTAACAAAAGTTATGTAGGTAGGAATAGTTACGATTTTAGGTACGTAGTTTTTTTTATTCTTTATTTATTAACCAATAAAAACATCGAGTTAACATAAAACAATAGAATTTACAAACAAAATTAAATAAAACTTTTAAAACTTAGTTTTAAATTTACACAAATAGAGGGTACAATATAAAAAGTGTGAATCCGTTGCATGTGTGCGAGTGCTGTTTGTTCTGTTGGACGATACTCGCGTCGAATCGCCTTTGTAGGAGTGCATGTTCGCATTCCTCTAGCTAGGTTGTAATAAAAATAATCGGTTCATTTACTTTACCTATCACATTTTTGTATACATACAAATGTTAATGTTAGGTTAGGTTACCTATAGGTAGGTAACAAACAGGAACATGCTTTCAGAAATCCAAAATTTGCATACAAGTCAAATTTGGTTTTCTCTTATTGCTAGTTCCGGCCACCTTCTAAGGTTATTAAAGAATATTATTTTTATTGATGATCACTAACTATAGTTAGCTGGTCTACTTGAGTAGGTATACAAAAAGCCACAAAAGTGTACGTCGCACACAATAAATGCGTTCCATTATTAAAAACTTTATCTAATTTTCGTTTTAGGGATAAACGACTAAAATCTCAAAAATAGTGTGATGAACTATGTTAATTAAGACTATAATAATGTGTGTATTTCTAGGTTAGGTTATCTATGGGCCAAGTTGCCTGATAATAAACGATATATTATATAATTCATAATTCATTTACTTATCACGAAAATAACACTTTTAAAAATATTCTTACACATAATTGTAAAATTTTCCAATTTCTGTTCATTCGATACAGTAGTTCTAAAGATATTCAGCGGATAAACAGTTTTAGTTTTCCTTTAATATCTTGAAAATTATATTTTCTCTGAACTTTCCATAATTTTCCCATCATTCAGTCCAATAGTTTCAAGTTATGCGGATAGGTACGGATAGACGGACGCACAAAAACCTTTGCTATAGGGTACCTATGTGTTTTGACGGAACACTAAACAATCACTTACAAACCTATAGGTACTAAGTATGTTGTGGCCTCTAAAATAAAATGCACACTCCGAATAACCATATTCATTGAAATGTATTATCATAATTCGAAGTCCTAAATTAGATTCGATTCTTCCTAAATTAATGGAGCTTATTTTATATTGGAGCGTATCAAAAACATCTACCAGACAGAGACGGGCTTATCGAAATTCAATATCTTTATTTGTGTTGGAGAAGGACGGTGCACTCATAGCTCGACTAATCTCGATGAAACAATGTTGCGTCTCAATCCAAAACAATTTCCAGCGAAATATATTATGTCATATCTCCCGTTGTGGAAGTTAAACTCTTGTCGAAATCGAGGAAGGGTTATTCTTGTGTGCACTGCCTAAGTTTTAATACGTTTTCGTAGTGGATTTTGAGATTATTTTCTTATATGAGCTGGATCTTACAATGTAGCGTCTGCGACAACTGAAAATGCCGTCGGGTAAGATATTTGTGCCAACTTGTATAATTATCTCAGCAGCAATTGATAAAAAGATTATAATTTTATTTGCTTGCAAATGTTGGACCACCCGCAGGGAAAAATAATATTAGCAACTTAAAAATAAAAAAAATTGTGAATATTTAATTTCCAAATACATTTCAATTGTAAAGTATAAAAAGTACTCAATAATTATACATTCATGATGGATTTTGTATTTACATACCTACCTATAGGTAACACCTAGTCTTGATAAAAATAAGATAAGGATTTATTTTGCTAAATCAATGCCTCTTCAAAATTATCTATCTTAAAGATCCTCATTCAATTAAAGTATAAGTAGATTAGTTAATCTTCTTTCAGTTTCAAGCATGTTTCTTTTTCATTTAAGTACAGTTCAAAAATAATGTATTAAACAATTATATTAACAGGTACAATCGTGCACAAAATGCTATTGTAATGATTGTATTCGCGACAGGCATTGACGAATAAATCAAACGCGCCACAGGGATCGCACCGCCGCACCGCGCCGCCGTTCCCCCCCCGCGCGCTCCTCCCCTCTCCCGGCTGAGTCCCAAAATGGCCGCCGCGCCCTCACAGCTGACAGCAGTCTTACTTTTTTTTGCACTTCAACCAACCATTTTGTTCCTTCCTTTTTTAAAGACCACGACACGTTTGAAGTATTTCTTGCCTTGAGTCGTTAAGTAATTAGGTAGGTTATTTTAATTCAAATCGACGAACAAGATAATATTTTAGTCCAAGAAGACAACTTGGAGTTATGCCAAGCTGAACATACAAATTACGTGTTGTTTTGCAAGTTGTTTAAGTGCATATAAAGTGTAATAATATACAAGGTACACCTTACACATTATTGTAAAATACCAAATGGCACAGACCAATAGCAGATATTGGTTTGTGGCTAAATGCCAAACACAAAGTTCAATGTACTTTTTACCCAAATACTTTGCTTGAAAATTCTAATTAATATTATTTTAGTTTTGTTTTAGTATGGGTATATGTTTAGATGAAGATGAAAATTCTGCGGTTGCATTACTTACGTTTCTAGATACAAGTCAACGTGACTTTAATAACTCTTTAATCTCCACCGAGGATAATATTTGACTTTACTCTGTACAAGTTGCCTTATTCCATCTTTATGATATTAGGTTAAGTTCGCTCCGAAAGGATTAAACCAGCTCTTAATTCAACGCTCCCGGGCCGAAATAAATTTAACGTTTGAGGAGCTTATGAAGAAAAACTTGTTATACGTACAGACGGGTAAGCTGTAAGACCGCTCGAGATATCTTAAGATATTATTGAGTATTTCAAGCGCATAATATATTTACGGATATGTTTTCTAAAGTCAACAGTAGATACTATTCAAATGCCTAGATTAAAATGAACGCGACTGTACAAATGTTCGCATACATTGTAATGTTGTTTGTGTAGAATCCAGACACAAATACTGGGGGTCTCTGAAATACAAGACAGTACCATTCCATGTAGCTTCTTGTCTGGCTGGACTGTAGGTATATAGCGTCATATATTCGCGCCAACGGTTTAATACTACGTACCGGGAATTTATTCATTCGACATAACAGCTGCAATGCAAAAAGCTTTTGCTGAAGCGAGAACGTCGATATTTTATTTTTCTGTTAAATTACATTTTACTTCACTGAGTGGAACGCCTCTAGTTGAATGGAAGGTAATTGTAGGCTGCGCGGCGAAGGGTTTACTTCAGGGAATAATTGTGCGAATATAGCAGAGCCTCTGGGAGAATTTAATGTAAGGTTATGTCAGTCTCCCGGCATTTTACTGGGCCTCAACGTTATGCTTAATACTGGACCAAGGACTGGAAAATTATCCCCGGGAACGAGTTTCGTAAAAGCAACAACGGGAACTAATGAGACTATGTGGGTCCCCCAACTTGCGTGAATATTTTTGGAGGGCATAAGTTTAATTTTGTTTACGAGTGGACGATTAATTTTGATGGTTGTGTTAGATGAGTGCTCTGTGGAATTATTCTGTTGTAACAATTTCACTTCAAAATTAATTGTTGGATACCTACAGCCGCAGCTATGAGTTTATATTCAAAAGAAACTTTTTACAGTCTTTCTCCGTCAAATATATTTAGTTAGAATACTAGTCTTCTGCAGAGCTAAATAAATTTTATGTAGGTACGATAGTAAAGACATGGATAGAGAGGGGTGTGAAAAACATAATTATGGATTGTGTTTAAATTTTCATATTTTACTTAGTGAAAGTAAACACTCATAAAATGTTATAAAACAAAGCAACTACGTAAGTACATTTTAACAGAGCTGTCAAATTTCAAAAGGTGATCGTATCCATAATGACCAACATCATTTTGACAAAGCTGCTATGGAGACCGTACACAACTAAAAGCGGTGGAAGGGACTTACATTAACGGCACCAGTAAGTGAAGCATAAGGTAAAAGCGTACTCACCGGTCCAGAAGTGCGGCCTTTGCCACGGGGGAGTTGAACCTCGGACACACTACACTCCACTGAATATTTAAAATAATGAAAAGCCCGGACAACGGTCCCGGGGCGTTCCCTTTTAAAAATGCACTGCACTCTAGTTTTACTACGGCCGTGCAGGTTGGTCAGACAGGAATTCTTAAGACCAGGATAACAGTCTCGTAAAGGAGGTGGTTCCTGAAACCGCCAGTTGGAGATCTTCTGGTAACATAAACTGCAAACACCTCGGTTGAGAAACTACGGCCAACGAAAGACGCTAACTTTGAAAATGTTACCTATTCAGGTAGGTACATGGATATATATATATATATATATATATATACCTATATGTGTGTGTGTGTGTGTGTAAAGTAGTAAAGTAGTTTCGGTATATTATGCACTTTTTGCTGGAAGAGATCTCTTGAGATAAGCTCGCCTTTGTACACAAAATTTGTAACTGTATTTACTTTTAAAATTTGTGCAATAAAGAATATATATAATGGATGCCAATTTTCTTTTCTGCTCAAGAAGTTATTGTTGTATGATTAATTACATGTGCAGCCTACAGAATAATATGAAGGCGGTATATCATTTACAACCCTTTTTATTAAGTCAAAGTATTTATTTGCATACAAGAAAATTATGAAGTTATAAAGTAAAGTTATAGGTATATTCACTCCTTACTGGGTTTATATACATTTCTCAAGTACTAAGATTTATACCTGATAACAGAATTTAATCATAATCTCTTGTTATATAGTCTTTAATACTTCAATGTCCAACGTTCTTACATACAACATGTGTCACATTTGCCACCTAAGGACCAATTAAATCCATTACTTATTTAAAAAAATATACCAACCTAATTAGCACAAATCAAACAAATACGCAAAAGTAAAACAGGTAATAACTTAGTATGACTTTACCTATTTACGAAAGCTTGGAAGTTTTAAGAGCTAATAGAGTTTCCAAACGCAATCTTATTTCAAAAAGTTAGATTTATTTAGTTTATAGGTATAGTAAAGTTTCAGACTACTTTCACAACTTAGGTATCCGAGCTTTTTATCTTTTCGTACCACGCGAGTAAGTATCCCATATCTGAAATAAAAAATCTTATCTGGAAAATGGAGTAAATCTACATAATTAATTCCAATTAGTCGGTAGTCAGCGGTAGGTAGTTCCAGTAATCCAAAGAAGGAAGGAAGGGAGGGATCCGAAAAAACGTCAATGTACCGTAACCTTAATTTAATACCGCTCTATTCCCGGACCGAGGGATTAGTACCTTGCTTCATTTGAATAATTCTGCCGTTGAATTTTGTAGAGTCTTATATATTCTATACGTGTAGTTACGTGTTGTGGGCAGTGAAATAATGTTAAGTATTTTTTAAATTTAATGTAATGTAAGTCTAGTTAACTATTTATAATTTTTTTAAACATTGTTAGCAAATGTATTTTTAATGTTGAAATACATTTTCAAATATTTATTCCTCTCCTCTCTCGGCCACCATACACAACATGCACCGCATTCCAGTTTATACTAGTCGAGAAGACGCACTTGATTTTATACATTTAACTGTAGATAACGGACACGGTTTTCTCACTAATTTAAAGTATTTACATGACATAAAACGAAGATTCATTATACAGATCCATTACGCAATAATGTATTTATATTAACATAATATATTTATTTAATACTATCTAAATCTACAAATAGCAAGTTAACTAATAGGTATTGACTTGTTTTAAAAGGGTCTGTAGAATTTATGACTTCGGTAGGTATACTTAATGTTTTTTAACCGCATACCACACCCAATATACGTTAGTTACATCTCATTACACATAACAGTGTTGTTTAAATGCAAAGTGATCTGCAAATTGGAAGCACTCACTTCTTCCACACATTATTTTAGCATAATCAGTTTGGTCCGCAGTTTCAATGCAAATTTTGCACAATGAATTTTAAAATACAACAGAGCACAGTCTCTTTCCAGAGCTGGTCTCCGTTTTTTTTTTCATTTGCTGTTAATAAAGCTCCTATCTACCTATATCCCTTTCTGTTGTTTTTAATTAAAGAAAGATAAATTTTAATTTTAATTTCAAATATTGAATTGCAGCTCCTTATTTGACTTTAACAAATGTACCTATGTACGTACCTACTTACTTATATTTTTGATTCTAGTCCACTTTTATTATTTAAAAGATTATTTATACAATATTTAATTCGTTGCACCTTTATTTAGACACTAGCTGTGCCCGCGGCTCCGCTCGCGTGGACTACGGGATCCGCTCCTATTCCCACTTCCGCTCTATATCCCACTTCCACTCAGACTTTAAATCCAGGTCCAGGTCCAGGTCCAGGTCCCGGTCCCGGTCCCGGTCCCGGTCCCAGTCCCGGTCCCGGTCCCGGTCCAGGTCCAGGTCCAGGTCCAGGTCCAGGTCCAGGTCCAGGTCCAGGTCCAGGTCCAGGTCCAGGTCCAGGGCCAGGCCAGGTCCAGGTCCAGGTCCAGATTCTCAACCCTTCCCTCTACCCTCCCCTCAAACCTCTTTCCCTCGTCTCTCCAAATGTAGTCCTCGTAACTAATCCATTGCAATCCAAATTCCGACCAACATTACTTTGTTGCATACGTATACCACAAATTCATCGTAATCGGTTAACTAATTTACAAACACTCAAATTACACTGGTACCATACCCGCTCCCGCTACCGCTCACGAATTCAGTCGAACATTTACACCCTATATTCTTCGCAGTGTATCGTCCAGGTCCAGGAATAGGTCCAGGTGACCTCGGCTCGGTGAACTACAGAATCGCTCCCATTCCCACTCCCGCTCCCGCTTTAGCTTCCGCTCCCGCTTCCGCTCCTGCTCCGGTCCCGCTCCCGGTCCTCTCCCGCTCCCGCTTCCGCTCCTACACCCACTCCCCTTTTCCCACGCCCACGCCCACTCGCACTCCAATTCCCACCCGCAGCTCCAAATGTAATCCAAACTTATCGCAATCTGAATAGTACGGAAATACTACTATATGCAATATATTGCATAATAACCTTACCTACTAATGTATTTGAAAACTGTAAATGTCTATAACTTTTGATTGAGTTAGCCGATTGCGATGAAATAAAGACTAAATGTTAAGTTAAGTTAAGCCCCATGTTTTTGTGAATAGTCCATCAAAATCCGTTCAGTAGTTTTTAAGTGATGCGTGCACAAACTCACAGACAAACAGACAAACAGACAAACAGATAAACAGACAAACAGACAAAAATTTCAAAAATGATCGAAATGTGTTCTGTTGCTTATCCTTAGACCCCCCCAATTTTTTTTTTGCAAATATCTTCAATGTACAGACACGCGAAGTTTACGATTTTATTTATTAGATTTAATAATCTAAAAAAAAATAACATTACAGATTTGAAATAATCCATTGCGGTAATTTTTATTAGGTATATAATTATATACCTAAATAATATACCGCAATGGATTAATTAATATGCAAATTTGTTATAAATGTAACATTATCTCATTTAACATCTGATCCAATGCAAATGGAATACGAAAACAAACAAATAGGTATGCGTTTCGAAAACAAATAAAATTGTATTCCAAAGTGGACTGCAAAAATAACGTGGTAATTTGAAACTTGCTTTACTGCTAGTGTCACCACGATTAAGACTAAGGCCTATGTCCAGCAGTGGACATCTAAGGGCTGATATGGAATACTTAGTGATGTCAGTAAATCATTTAAGAGGCAATAGATACGTTTCTACAAAAAAAAACTTCCAGAGGAAATCTTAAAGATGACGAACAGGAAGTTTAGTAAAAAAGGTTATTATGAAATATAGACGAGGAACGCGATATTTGATAAAAAAAAAAGTTGATATATCAGTTGTACTCATGTGCAATAGAGGATTTTGACTTTATCTTTGATTTTTGACATGGTACCTATGTACACCTACACGTATACCTATTTTGTTTCCTAAATACAAATATATCTTCTATTTCGTATGGTATTTCATGTAAAATGAAACATTATGTAATGATATGTACTCTTAAACCTTATAATTAAGTGAATTTTAATAAATAAATAAAATAGCGAATTAATCTTTCGGTAGTATTTGCGGAGGGCGGAGGACCGGGTGTGGTGGCGTTCATTGGGGAAGGCCAGCAGTGGCCGTCTAAAGGCTCACATGATGAATGGATTTAGATTGGATCCTAATCTCAACTACTTTAATTTTATACAAAACTCTGCTTCGACTTAAATACACCTGTATACAATATACATATTTCTAATTAAGTATGTATATTGTATAAAATTAAAGATTTCAAAGGTTAAGAATATATATAATACCTACCTATTTGAAATCTACCTATCTTATAAAACATATGCCAGCCCTAGCCAGATCTTGTCCTCCAAAGTTTACGCAGTGGAATGAAAGATACAATAATTGTAATAACTTTATAAGAACCGGTGCTGCTCTATAAAGCCGGGAATAGCTGTTCGTTTAATAACATGATAGGATGATGACATCCAACTGTTACGCATGTACTTATTGAATGATACTTAGTAGGCGTATGTAGGCAGGTCGGCATATACAATGACAACTCCAAGGAAGGCGGTTAATATTTGTATATCTCGGTACAGTCTACGACATAAGCTAATGTGGATATGTTTGTTTAATTCAGTTATCGTACCAACTTATATTTATTAATCAGAGACATGTTTTGCCTTTGTATAGTACCTACCTACTTTTAAAACATAGGTATTATATTTACATAATTAGACAGTTAAAGGCTTTGTTGTCTGACGAATGCGCCAGAGCATAGAAGATTCCCACTATAGAAAGAGACAGTAAACCTACAAGTTGGTCCTGATCAGAATCATGTATTTGTGAATTGTCTAGTACTAGTTTTTTTAAATTATTATATGAAATAAAACAATTTCGTCTAGTGTTAATTCAAGTTTTGGAGAAATATTTACAGGAAAATAATTGGGTCTTTCTTAAAAAAAAAATAAGAACACTACATAATAAATAACCACATCCATCTATATACATACTACCTCTGCACATAATGGTTTAAGGCTGGGTTCATATACAAACTACGTCGAGTGAAAGAGTCGATACATAGTTTTTTTACGATGGAAACCGTTCCATGTATCTGAACAGCATAGCGAGGCATAGGCAAGCGTCGACAGGCATTGATATACGGTGAGCAAACGCGTGCCGACTCACAACTATCGCTTTACGTCCGCCGTGAGGTGCAAGTGAGAGGTAAGAAGCGAGTTATTTAAACGTGGGTTATAAGGCGCAAGCGAAATAAACTATATTAAAGAAATCTGCAAATGGCAATAAGTGATTTTAGATAGGTCTTTGAAAAAAGAAATAGTTTTAAATACCTTAATAGATGGCACTGACTGTATCATCAAGTGTCAAAGTGTGTGAGAGTTTTTTTGCAAAAGTCCATTTAATAATAATATTTTAGCCCGACTTAGGTAATTCTTCGAGTCGATTAAGGCAGTTAAGTTCAATGAAACGTCATTTATTTATTCCAAATTTCAGAAATTGAAACTTACTACCTATCTTCCCACCGGAATCGTTTGAAATGTAAATTGAATTCAATGAACGTCATCTATTGCCAATTTAAGAAACTGAAATTTAGTCCCTACCTTCCCACCGGAAAATCAGGGTTACTGATTACTGAAAAATATATGTATAAGATAGATATAAAGCTACATATTTGTAAAATAATCCAATTGACACTAATTATGCCTAACCCATGCAACGAAAACTAACTTCAAAATAAATTATTTCTTATTTAAGAAAATTCTGAAATGTGCTCCATCAATCTATTAAACAGTTCTACATATAATTAGGTTAAATGATAAACCAAAATTATGAAAGACTAGCTGTGCCCCCGGCTCCACTCGCGTGGAAAACACCACATGCTTTCGCTCCCACTCCCGCTCCCGCTTCCGCGCACATGCCCACTACAACTCTAAATGTAGTCTTAACTCATCGCAATTTGAATTGCACCGAACATTATTATTAAACTCATTTAATATATAATAAAAAAAACTAATCTATTTAAAAACAAAAAATGCTTATTACTTTTGACTGAGTTAGCTGATTGCGATGAAATAAAGACTAAATGTTATTCCGAGGTAAGCCCTATGTTTTTTTTAAAAGTTCATCAAAATCGCTTTAGTATTTTTTACGTGATACGTGCAAATGGCAAGGGTTTGTAAGTCGTTTTACTTTTGATTTCGGAAACTTACGCTCGTGCCTTGCTCCACGAAGTAGGTATTATACCGTCTCATACGTGGAATTTTTACGAAAACCCTACTACTCTACGTTCAAAGGGAATGTTATTTCGAAACCACAGAAATGGCTTGATACGTTTGTATGATAAAAATAATAAAGATATTTTTCAAATGAATTGGTTACTAAAGAATTTGAAATAGGCAATAGTTATGAAATGAATTGATGGATAAACAGTTTACATCGATAAAGTGTTATTGGTATCAGTAGTTTTGATTTTATAAGATTGTGAATGAACCGTTAAACCTACGATATACCATAGGTATAGACCTACCTGCCTACTCAGTGTGGGAAGGTGGTTTTGCTCTCGTCGTGGCTTATACTTATAAAGTGGATATTATTGGCATTTGAATTGCTATGATATTTGTACTCATACTATTGAATCCCACGTTATTTAAATGTTTAAGGTATGAAGTAGTATGCTATTATAATGTGGGTAGATTATGTAGATTTTTTTATATTTAAAGAAGTACCCACTTTAATTTTGACGGTCTTATTATAAGCAATTATAAGAAATTTATTCAGGTTAATCTTTGCATATAGCAAAAAATATTTAGATGCTTAATTGCCAGAACAGATGGAACTTTAATCGCGCTAATTTTCTTGTCATCTTACCTAAAAAAATTCCGACAACTTTTAGCTTATTCCAATATAATAATTAATTCCCCCAAGAGACCGAGATATATGTTATTTTTCAAACCAAAGTGAAACTAAGGATAAGACCACACTGATGATATAAATGAGGAGCGCTGTCTCGACCTAAGTATAAGTAGTGGGAGTGGGTAGGTTTCTCGCCGGGCACGGCGTCGCCGCCGCCAATCTAAATAATTGACCCGTCCGATGTCCGCCCGACTCCGCAAGTTCTTGTAGAGCAGGGAGGGCGTAGAGACTGCCCCTTACAATACATTTTAATAAAAAACCAAAAGATACATGTACAGTGCCTGAATTTATAATGGCTAAACCACATAAACCTCGCGTATAATAATAACCACAAAGAGTAAAATTTCCTTTCGATACGTAACTTATTGTTAACCCCAAAAGTGAGGAGAAGTAAAGAAGTCAGTTCTTTAATATGTCATTAAAACTGTAGGCATTATAAATTCTGCTATGTAATTACAATAATATAGTACAACATCTATATATCTTTTTGCAATTTTTAACCTGTTATCGAAATAAGGAATTTAAAAAGTATTAATTATAAACTTTTACTGGACTGGACTAAATGAAACTTGAACTTTTTGTAGTCGAAAACAATGAACATTTATCAGGCAAAGCAAATTTTTGTTCTAAAAATATATATTTTTTTGAAGCATATTGCGATTCCGTTCATTCTGTTTTCGTATATAACAGTAAAGGGTGGAAGTAAGAAGTAAAAAGAGGAAAAAAGTGTATTATTAGTCTCTTACCGAAATGGAATTGGAACATTCCGCGCGAAACTTTCAGCGGTATTCGCCTGCATCTCACTTCACTCACTTTACTTAGAGGGCAGCCATCATACTTTTACCACGTTTACACAATTTGGGTTTCGGAGAAGGAATTTTATTTTTGCTACGCGTTGCCTTTTAGTAAAAGGATTTTTTTAGAATACCTCTATAAAATCTGCTGTAGGTATCTATATAATTATCTAATTATTTATACATGTGTTCCATAGAAAATACTACTGGACTGTGGGTGTTAGTTACCTTTTGATTTTGTTTAATATAATAAAGAGTTATTATATACTAATATCCTTGTAATAAGATTTAAAAAATATTTCTTCAGTAGAGAAAAAATATTTACTTATTTGAAATATTTCCTTTTAAAAGAATGTGTTTTTCCTTATTTGTGTCCTGAAGTCATGCAACACTAGGCATATTTAAAGTCGTCTATTTTTGTGATTCAGATATATATACGTTCAACCAATATTTCATTATATTATTTACGATCATATTTGGCGGCATAAAACTTCTAATTTCTTATTTTAAAAAATACTACTTCACAGCTGCGAAGTGACAGCAGCTCGATGGTGTTATAAAATTAATTTAGAAATTAACCCATTTTCCTTTCATAAACTTGGACCTGCGCTTCGCCTTTCAAAATTAAATTGGATTCGAAGGGCGTCAATAATTCAACGAATCTGAGGAGCTATTTTAAAAATCGAACTGTCAAACGTCGATATAATGAAGATTTTATATATTTTTACGTCTCCTTTGACGATGCCGGCGAGATGAACGAGGTAAAAGGCAAAATAATAGTGCTGGGGTCAGGCTTCATTGTAAAGCTATCCCGAGGGAGAAGTTACGAGCACGACAGGTGTGATGTCGAATTAACTTCTTATATAAAGTCTCTTTTTATACAACACAGACTACTTAATGAGCCCGAGGGATCATCATAATGAAACCCGAGTCTTTACCGGACTTTTGGTAACTTTGACCCCTTGTTCGGGTTAATTAAGACCTTTTTCGTGATATTACGGCTGGTTATTTCTTAATTTGGTAGCGTCTTCAACAGTGTTATAATTAGAAGTCTATTATGGCGACCGACTAACCTGCGCGAAAAGTTTTGTAGTTACGTTGGGAGAGTACCTGTAAAAAATCAAATAATCATAAATAACATATTATAATATTTTTTTCGTGGCCTGGGAATCTGAATCTATAGCTATGAATTCTAGACATATATAGAAGTCATAGTTTTAAGCTACGTTCTGTTAACGAAACTACCTATAATTTCCTTTGGGAATCTATGATTTTTCACGAAAAAAATACCCCATAACGATGCCTTTCAGTTATAATAAGAAAGAAGAAACTGACAATCAGTTCAGCAATTGTCGAGTTTATAACGAATGGAATGGAGAAACATACTTATTTTGATAATATAGGTATATACAGGCATCAAATGTAATTTGGAACACCAAAATACTATTCAGTTATTCTGCACATCGTTTTCAATGATTTTATCAGAGCCCGGTCATTGACTTCGCGTCTGACAAAAATAATAGCCTAAATGCGTTAATAAATTCATAAATTTGCAATTTAGAGAGTGATTGTGTTTCATATTTATAAAAAGAATATGGTTACGGGAAGAACATAATATATATTTACTATTTAGCATATTTTAAAGCAATTTAATATTCGCGTCACAAGATTCGTGTATTATTTTCTAAATATAGGTATTGCCTATAGTATACAAACTGCAAGAGTCTAAATTGGTAGATCGTGTTTCATTCAATCAAGAACGCAGGCAGCGGATGCATAGTAATGCATGATAATGCAGGCAGTGACCTCCTGTTTGTACAACAAAATACTGTATGCTTCTTACGTGCTAGCTTATATCCTTCTTATCAATTTTGCTGCCTTATTTTTGTTACCCTGGCGAAAATTATCCTATTTGCTAATCCAGGAGATAATCTGCCTCTGTACCGCTTTACAAATGGTTTTTTTTTAATGTTTTTACCTCACTCACTCTTATCACAATTTCTATAGTATATAGGTATATTATGTATATACGAGTATGTAATATTTATATTAATTTATTTAATAAATAGTAAGTTAATTTAAAGAAGGTGAGTGTAAAGTGTCTTAGTTTCTTAGGTAACTAGACTTTTTTTGATATGGGTAGGTATTATTATATATATATTATGGGAAACCTCCCTATAATTAACAAGGTGTTTTGACTTTCATAGTTAATTTTTGTTTGTAACTCATTTCAGCTAATAAGTGTTTACGTCAATAAGGCAGTCGCCCATCGAAAGCGATAAAATCTAATTGAACTGCACGAGAATGTCATCGTAGCGATAAAATTACAATTCAAGCAGGCGCCAGATGTACCTACGCCAATTTATTGCGAAGGCGTAAATTGAAACCGCCGTTCGTATACAAGTGCTTGTTATTGTTTTCCTATTAAAAATTTATAGGAAATTTACGCGTAAACAGTAATAATACAACTCTATTTGCTCCTCCCTATTTAGTCCCTGAGTAAAGTACTCGTAGTTGTCGTATCGTAAAAACGGTGACTAAATAACTTCATAACTGTCATAAAAATATGTTTCTTATTTGTAAAAATGTTTATTGCAGTAGCTAACCAAAATAGTTGGAAAAACGTAACAAGATTTTGCAAGTATTTTGCATATACTACTCTGTCAAGAAAGTACCGGGAAAAGATCAATAATACACAAAATGTTAATTATTCATCCAACTTTATTTCATCACCTTCAAAGTATGCTCCTTCAGAAGCGACACACTTACGCCAACGAATAATCCAATCATCAAAATATTTTTGAAACGCTTTTTCCGGAATTGAGTACAGTTCTCGCCGCGAATTCTCCTTTATGTCTTCTATCGAATGGAAACGGGTGCCACGAAGTGGTAATTTGAGTTTAGGAAAAGAAAAAAGTCACATGTAGTCATATCTGGTGAATAAGGTAGTTGCTCAATGATATTTGTGGAGTTTTTGGTCAAAAATTCATTTACAATGATGACCTTGTGCGATGGCGCATTATTATCGTGGTGCAAAATCCAAGACTTTTCTTTCCACAAATCTGGCCTTTTTCTTCGAATTTGCTCCCTTAAACGCCGCATAACTCTCAAATAATATTTTTAATTTATAGTCTCATCTTTCGGCAAGAACTCTGAGTACACAACACCGCGATAGTCAAGGAAAACAGTCAACATGACTTTGACTTTCGATCGACTTTGGCGTGGTTTTTTCGGTTTCAGTTCAGTTGGAAGGCGCCACTCTAAAGCTTGTTGACTAGTTTGCATGTCAAACTCGTAAACCCACGTCTTGTCACCAGTAACAATGCGTTTCATGAATGTTGGGTCGGAATTGACTCGTTCTAGCATGTCCTCAGCGACTCGTAAGCGATTGAGTGTTTGGAGAAAGTTCAGGTCTTTTGGGACTAGCCGAGCGGCAACATGTTTCATACCCAAGTGATTCTTTAAAATGGTACGGATCGATTCGTGAGATACAGAAAGTTCAACGGCTATCTCTCTCAAAGTTGAATGAGTATTTTCAGTCATTATTTACTTCACTTTTGCGATGTTAACTTCAGTTGCAGACGTTGATAGCCTACCAGATCGAGGCAAATCTTCCATCACATCTCGACCGCTTTTGGACACTTTGTACCACTCGTAATCACGTGTTTTTATATATAGTCAACTCACCGTAAGCCTTCTGTAACATTTTCAGTGAATTACATTGGCTATGCAAAATTAGAGACAAACTCTTTGTTCGATATTTTTGTTCATTATGAAAATCGCAATATACACTAGATATAATATTACTAAAAACAACATTGTATTAAAATAAATAAATATCAGATGCGCGTCAAAATGGAAAAAAGTGGTGCCAATCCAACAACAACAACAAAAACAAAAATATTGAATTTGGAACCATAAACAAATCATCCATTCCCGATACTTTTTTGACTGAACGTTTATTTTATGATTTTCAAACAGAACTCCATAACAAGTCATAATTAATGTGCAATTATATTTCTACGCAATGCATACTCTTCTACATAAGTAATCTAAATTCATACATTCAATAACATAACATTCTACACAAACCTCTAGAGTTACCTATCAGTACAAATTAATCATGTTATATGTTTTCATAAGTCTTTATCGTCTTTACCAGTACTTTATCCCGTCACTATATCAAACAATTGTATTGAAATGACTCTTAATTTCATTTAATTTAAACTGGTGAATCTACTCATGCTGTAACACTATAATTAAAAATTGATTACATTACAATAATGACCGTCTGAGTGCCACAGAATATGTCAAAACAATTTCTTTTCTGCATTTCCAGACGACGACGATGCGTGACGTCTCGCTGCAACAAAGTAGCAATTGATGGAGTTGAGCCACGCAAGTGAAGAAAGTGGTAACATTACACGCCTAACTAATTATGCGAGTGCAAAACTGAGAAAGAGCATAAAAATTTAAACACTATAAAAGATATCGAGATAAAATGCCAATCAATTGTGCAATTCTATTTTCCAGTCTATTGGTCTCGATCAAGCGAAGCTCGAATCGCCGGATAGCTCGAAAAGTACGGAGTGGTTGAGCTGAAATTTAAAACAATTTTGAATTTCCCAGAAATGTGGGAAATTTTTTCCAAATAACCTATTCCAAGTAAAAAAAACAATTGACGGAATGTATATAAATAAGTATGATGTATAATTGGCTTCCTTTTTGATATACCTTCTGGATGATTCTAAAGTCTAGAACCTAACTCTAAAGCCATCAGCATTGCATATATGTATATAATAATAATACCGAACAATTTTTATTATAATAGAAAAGATTTATTGCCGTTCAAATGTACAAATTAGATTTTGAAAACTCGACACTCATATAATCAGAAAGTGGCATAGTTAAATTTAATAGATTAATGATGAATAAAATAGCGTCAAAAATATTTTCACCTAATATTTTTAAAATTACAAGCATTTACAATATTGTTCCGCTATTTGTTTTCAGCAATATATATTAATTATTTATTTGTTTATTAATTACATTTATTAATTAGAATTATATTAGTTGCAAGTACTAGTTACATTAAGCCATAAGTAATTATGACCGATCGCAAAATTATCGAAACCGCGATACTCTGTAATGGGGCCGATACTGATTATAAATACGAATATCGTTCGATAAAAAAAAATTGGACTCGTTTATCGACGATACGAACGCGAGCTTGAAGTCAACAATGTATTTACGTGAATGAGTATAAGTGGAGTCGTTTAGGAAACATATTTTAAACAGGTTGATACGATGTGACGGCATTCATTGGGCAAAGGGTATTTTTATAATTCGCTCCACCACCCGCTTTGGCTTCTTTGTAAGATTTACAAATATATTCACTTACTTTATTACGAAGAATGTGTGTGGCATATTCAAAAGCGAGTTTATGTAAGTGTATATATAAGTATGACTAAATAAACTGTCAATCTTATTTATAGGACATTATGTTGCATAATCATTGGGCTTAGTATAAATTTGTAATTGTGCCTATGCAATTTGTTTTACTTCGTCCCTAGGTCCTTTCTATCATAGTAATACTAATAAACAGAGAGTGAACTTTTACAGCAGATGCTAAAGATTTCTGGATCACTAAATATCTTACTTAAAAACATATCGATAATATTGTTTGTACACATATAACTGTTCTTATATAACATCTATTCAATTCAAATATTTGTTATTGTGCACCAAACATATTAAAAATAATAAAAATATTAGAAGTATGAATATAGTGTACCTACACTGGCGGCCTTATCCCTTTCAGTGATTTCTTCCAGGCAATCTTTGGGTGATAGGGACGTTTTCCAGGAATGGACACATTTAGGAAAACGATTTGTTCAAGCTACTACACAATTTCTTTAACGTTTTCTGCATTTCAAGTAGAATAATGAGTATATATATAATTTAAGTGGGTTTTGTGAGTTATTAGCAGGAATAATGGATGTTCATAATTGTGTAGTTTTATTAAATAGTTGTAAACTTTAAACTAAAATGTGAGTTATCGTTTTATTTATTTATATCAAAATAAAGAGAAAGACATCATTCGAACGGGAAAATATACCTAGTATGAATATGCAGGTAGACAAGATATTTATATTTACCGTCCTATAGAAATACTGTCACTACTATGACACAGGTGAAATAGGATTAGTACGATATTTGTTAGGTTAGGCACTTGGCCGTTCCGCGAGGTAATAGCGCCAGCGTCCTAGGGACTATGCTTCACCACGAGGGGTTGGACGGCGTACACCTGTTGTAAATAATTGTGTACTTCTTATATTTACTGTATTTTTTCAACTTACCTATAAGTGGAAAATAATAATAATAAAAATTCTGTATCTATTTATACTAATTTTATTTCGATTTGTAAAGGCCTAAAGTCGCATTTATAACTCGCCGTAACTTGTTAGATATATTAACGTACGCTTAAATAATATTATGCTATCTTCCACTTATCTATAGCTAATGTAAAATATTTTTATTAAAATACTATTCTATGTTATTCCTTACAATTAGTTTAATGTCTACAAAGATAAGCTGTAATGCAGTAGCCATACAAATTATAGAGACCACCTTACTAATTTAAATAATCACCTACTTCATAAACAATCATTGGGAATATTTCTAAATTATGTCACAAATTTACATAATTATAGTTTATTTAGCAATTTGTATAATATTTTATTTTCTCATGTCATATGACTGTTATTCTGATAAAGAATGTAAGAGTAGGTAGGTACTCATGTTTTTTCTTAGTCTGAGTTTTATGTGTTTCCATAATATAATAAATTATTTACATTCGTATAAGTAATTGGGTACTTTTATTCAAAAATATTGTGTATTGAAATAGCTCTTTTGTATATATACTTCAATGTCCTTGCCTACTATCATAGACTTATAGCACCATATATAAACATATGGAAAACATATGGACCTATATGGAACTAATTATAAAAAAAAAATATAATGACACTCAGTAAAATTACTTATATCAATAACCATGAACCAAAAAGGTTCCACGTTTCCTGCAGACTTTATTTAAAAAGATCATAAAATATTGTATTAAGTCATTGTAGCCTAGTATCTTGTATTGCAGCTATATATACCTAAAATCCTCCGTCTGTCTCCGGCAGATGAAAGAGGGTTGTGCTCCTGCAGTGGAGACAAAATAACCTGATGATGATGATGATGATACCTAAACTATACCGTGGATTCGGACAAGGCGACTAAGGTAATACATTATAAAACATCAATCAGGCCTCCCCTACCCGTCTGGCCAGCTCGGGGAGTGTAGGCCAAATCCTCCGTCTGTCTCCGGCGGATGAAAGAGGGTTGTGCTCCTGCAGTGGAGACAAAAATAACCTGATGATGATGATATACCTAAACTTACTTAAATGCTTAATTCTAAAATGGAGGGCTTAACTTCTTGTCGTATTTTATTGGACTTAAGATGGGAACGAATTATTATCATACTAATATTTACCTATATAGGCTATTTTTGATTGTGACTAGATGTTTTTTCTGGTACATACTTACCTACTGTTATCGCTATCAAGTAATGCAACAAAATATAAGAGAGGGCACTATACATTGTTAGATACGATATCCAATGTCCAATTTCCAATATGCTCCTTATTATATCTTGTCTTAGGGTTATTACTAGGCTCAAAATCAATGCCGATGGAGGAAGCAGATAGATATTGACGGTTTGCAATAACAATAATGCGGGAGCGAAGCTGGGCGACCTGCCAGGGTTCTATCGATCCGCCTGTACATACCTCGCCATTTAGTTTGGATCCCTGAAACCATCTTCCCCGCCCCCCGATTTGATCCATCTATTACAGAATTAAAAGGGGCGGAGAGGATCAATAACGCTGGTCTTGCAGATATCCAAGTAGGTCAGAGGGAAAATTTACAAACACTACTCCCCGCGAATGTATATTTTTTGGATAAATAAACCGAGAAAAGGCTTTCCGGGTCAATGCAAATAAGGTTGGGTAACAGTTTGGTGGAAAAATTTAGTAGGCAGCTCAGGGGTCTACTGTTTAGAAACAAGAAACCTACCCACCTACCTACATCTCCGTCCCCGTAAACAAAGCTATATTTTTCTTACATCTTTATTACATACAAAAAAAATTTATTTTACTTTACGTTTATTTTACTACAAAAATACGACATTTTAGTTGTTATGTAAAAGAAATGTCTCACAGTTTTTGCCAAGAAATATGATCTACACTACAAGTGAAGTAAAATCCGGTGCCGGCTTATTTATATAACTGCTTTAATAAATGTTACTTGAAATGGTTGTAAAGAAAAACTCATAATTTCACGAAATCATAAATTAATTTATTCTCAGAGATTTTTATCATCGTAGCAATAAAATGTTTTTGTTCTCACTGACAGCTACTTTAACCTAAGAAATATGAGACCAATTTGAAAACCAAATTCATGTTAAAATTAGCACATTGAAGTCTCGTTTTCGTTCTCATAATAAATCATTAGATTTCTCAAGAGCTTTGAACAAATTTTTCGAGGTTCCATGTATATATTTCCCGCTGAAGATAAGTCTTGGTATCTACTATACTACATCGTGCACTTAAATACGTCGACCCTGTCCAGGTTTAAAGAACTCTACGGGTCATTACTTTTCCCGTCTCGTAGCTACAATTTCTTAGCTTTAAGGAAGAGCAGGGATATCAACTTACAGTGGTGATTGAAGGTACTAGAGAAAGGACGCCGTGGGTCGACAATCGGGCTCACTCCAGATAAAATATGTAAAGGTCACCTTACTCAAACTGTAAGGAACTTGAGCGATTTAAATTCTTGGCTTAAGTGCGCTTTTTGTTAAGACTTTGAGGTTATGAGTGTATCCATATTGCAATAGGGATGTTAACGAAGTTTATACAGAGGAGGTAGGTATTTGGAGTGAGTAATATGCTGTTAAGAAGACAATAGCCTAAACATATCCAACCATTGTATAAAATATGATTCCATTGTCAATTTACAGTAGGCAACAAACGGAAAGAAATATTTCACTCAAACACCTAATAGTCTTACAGTTGTTTTAGCAAAGAGATTTTTAAGATTTTCGTTTTAAACAAGAAGGTAATAAACATAATGTTATATATGTTTTTATTACTTTGCTGTCTTATTGTATGTACTTCATATCAAATAATTTAAACAACCGAACTAAGGTCAATACCGTTTCTACAACTTACTGTTTGACAAAACAGTACCTTTTGTATTAAAATTTCACTAGAACGGTTAAAACATATAAAAATATTTCCCTGTATTGTTACGGAAATTACGGAAATAAAGATGTGTAGATCAAGTCATTAATTCATTTTTCAGGAAACGAACCTGCCAATTTACACGTAAAAGTATAAATGGTGATGCTCACGCAAAGGTCGATGTTCGTTTAAGCAAACCGGTTCCCAAACAGTTTAGAAGTCGATGTCGTGTTGTGTCGTATCATTTATGTCGTAACAACTAATGGTCGACGTAACAACCATAAAACATGAAACAAGCCTCCTTTGGCAAAAAGAAATACTCATGTAGGACCTACATAATGCTTTGAAATGTCTGAGTTTATGAAAATAATTCGATTGATCTTTCGGTATAGGTACCTAGAAGATTACAATGATCCAGGTTATCTAGGCTGTAACAGATGATTATTTAAAATATCAAGGTTTATCAAGGTAAGATTTGTTAATTTTTATCATGTCTGGGAACAAAATTTTGCAATAAAAATCATATTATTTTATTAAAAATAATTTCATGGATAGCTTCCATGAAATTATTTATAATATATCCACCGCTACTACTGGAGTCAGTATCATAGTTTATCACATTTATTTTTATGGATAAATAATGAACAAACAATGCAACTTATGAGTATATTCATTCTCGCTGCTATATGGCAATAATATTCCAGTAATTTGAGCATTTCACTGAGTACCTAAATAATTTGTCACACACTTAGCAACGGTTTTGATTTCGACCATAGCCACTATGTCTACGTATTGAAACTTACCTACAAGTATGTCCATAGAAACTTTCCATTCCATAAATAGTTGCAAGCTACAACAAGTCAATAATTGAGGAAAAATCTATTTAAATCATTCAATTTACAATAAATGATTACATTTATCAACTGCCTCGCCATTATGCATGTTTCACTAACAGTTTCTCTAAAACGACCAACCAATTTATATTTTCATGTCGCTAAGTAAAGTGTTACAACGTCAGGTTTGGTGTAGAGTTCAATAGAAGGTCTGTGTGTATTTTCCGAGATGGAAAGCTAGCGTGGTTTAGGCAAGTTTCACGTTAAGTTTGAGTGGCCGTCGGCATGCGAGCTCGCGTGACGGTCGGACCAGCCCACTAGTATTGCCTTTACCTGCTGCAGTCCAGGGCTACCAGATCCACAGACTAATATCCAGGTAAATGTTTAAACGGATACTCATATAGCGAAGTGTTTTGACCGTCTGTTTGTTTCCCAGATAACTCAAAAACTATATATGTACTGACTGAACTGGAACATAGGTAGATGTGAAATTGCCCGGCAGCGTTATATAAAAAATATATTAAAGTTTCATGACATATTTTTTATGATTTAAAGGAAAACTAAAATGTTCACGCAGATAACTCAATAACTACTGGACTGTTTGAGCTGAAACTGGAACGTAGGTATATGTTTGTCTGCCAAAAATGAGGAAATTCCAAGATAATGTATATGTTCCTTGATATTTTAGGACTAAATAAAAAATAATTGACGGATAGATTCGTTTGCATAATATTGACGAAAAGATTTGACATTGTGTGCGGATGGAGTCAGGTTCGCTATTTCTTAAAACACCTACAGTATCTTCGATTCCTTTCTTAGGTGTAAATTAATTCTTAACTTACAACCATTAGTGCTCCCTGTCTATTTACAAACCTCAGACCGAACCAACGAAATTGAAATTTGATGAGAAAATACTATTTTCATTGACAAAAATAGTTGCAATTTATATACAAATAGGAAATACATCTACAGTACGGGTACTATATATTTGCGTTTCTCACATTATGATCATAAGACTACAAACATAAATATTTAAATAACTTACAAATAATACTGAGAAAAATCTTGTATAAATAAATGATAATTTGTATAGTAGGTATCTGTACATTTGACGACTTTCGATAATTATAGTTTTTATTGAGCTTTTCAGGAATTCTACAAAGTAGGCGTTATAAAATAGGTACACAGTCTTCTGATAACCCTACTTCTAGCAATGTTAGATGAGACAGCTCATATACCTATAGACAGGCAATATTACAAATTGCTGGTTACAATGTTGTTTATTGCTTTAACATTAACGCAGAAATTATAACATTGATTGAGTTTCTAACAGCCTAGGACGGAATGGTGACATGTGGGAGTGGTTAGATGAAGAAAATGAAGGACCAGTTCGATGGTGCTCATTACAAGAGGCCTACGTCGAACAATTAACTTCAAAAAGTAAAATATTGTTTACATCTCATACGTACCAGAAAATGCTTATTAAATTTTATAGTTTTTTTAGAATAAATATGTGTTATAATAATATTATAAATCTTCATCAGGAGACATTAGCCACTAAACTTTTTGTCTCTTTTGTTTAAAGAAAATAAAGATTATTTTATTTAAAAAAAAAAACCATAACATACGAGTACTTTACACATACTTGCAAGCTATTCACACGGTCATACTGGCGCCAAACCTCACCACACAAGTCGAAGTAGTAATTAAAATTCAAAGCCTGCACCTGTATCAATCACACTCAACCACTTTAGCATGTATATATTTGAAGACTAATTTTCATAACGACCGAAGTCAGAGTTAGGTAATCTAGAAATGGTAATTTGTCACCTAAAACTGTTATTATAACTTTTTAACTAGACGATTTATATGGGTTAGATCATTTGCCAATAAGGCCTCTTTGTAAGTAATAATAGATTTCCATTATCTATGGAAATATTTCATGAATTTTAAATCCAATATCCCGTGTAGTAGATTTGTGTTTTACAGGTGACATGATTGAACTATCAGCTATTTTTAAAATAAATTAAATTAAAATAAAAAAATATTTTAGATGAGTGTTTATAACTACTTAAAATTTTCAGAGCATTGGCTTTATTAGCATTTTGGGTATATTCAACAACTTTGTCAGAAAGAAACAAATCCTAGTGCTAATTTAAAGTTTAATCAACAAACCATTGGTGCACAGTGAGTTTCTGCACTTCGAATGCCTGGCTAAACTTTAATAACAATATTCAACAGGTTAACAAAACATGTGACTTGAATATGACATGAGTACAGTTGTCATAATTAATTTTTAGTGTAGCCTATCCTGCCTCACCATATAGGTAAGTGTAGGCAATACCTATCTTGGCCCCCCATTGTTTGACGAATAATACCTACGTAGAAGCCGTTATATTAATAATATGCAACGGATATAACGATAATCTCATACCTATAAGGTTACCTTTTTCAAGATTTCTAGATAGGTATGTACCGAATCATATTTCATGAATAGGTACATATTAAATTCTGGAACAAGGTACATAGATACTAAATATAATCTATACATATTATTAATTTCTTATTTTAAAACTAAATAAAGTTATAATTTTTTTGTACAAAGGCGAGCTTATCTCTAAAAGAGATCTCATCTAGTCAGCCTTACAGGGCGTGATACCACATATATTGTGATAAAGAAACACCTCCAGGTATAATTTATTTTATCCACGTCATATTCAAATAAGTAGGTACGTAGTTTCTGTAAATGTAATTGTGATTTCATTTAAATACGTATATCATTCAATCTTCTATATTTTCTTAGCCAAGAACAGATGTATGATAAAAGTGTTGATTCGAAAGAGTTACGAGCATAAATTTTAAAGTAGTCTAATACCTTCCCCTAAGGTGGTATGTACCTAAGTATGAAAACTGTACCTTACCTAAGTTTTTGAAATGACACAGTACACATTGTGACAACTCTCAACACAACACAAATTGTTACGTACAAATATACTTTTAAACTAAACATTTTTCACTTAATTAACAATCAATTATGTTAAATATTTCAAATTAAAACCACACGCATAATATGACTTGACTCTGTCAACCAAAAATTCGAACTAACGAAAATTTTGTGGCCAAGCGAATAGGGCTATTTTTATTTTATAGAGCATTAATATAATGTCACACTGCCATTGTATATTTATATTGCCCCATAAATGAATCGTATTGTACGGTAAAGCTAACCCTTCGTATGAAAGGTGACTTTTTACAGAAAACTTTTTGCTCTACTTTTTACGGGTTACCACAGGCAGAAAACAAAGTGGCCGCTATAATAGAGCTTGCATTCATTGCGTAAAAAGAAATTAGCAAAAAAATTAACGGTTTCCTTTGTTCCTTACAAAGACATAACTGACCACTTTTTAACTTAACCGAAATGTTTCTATAACAAGATGTATATACTTACTTGTTTTTTTAATTCTATAATGAAAATTCAACTACGCTTTTTAATATTTTAAGTATGAATCTTTTTTTAATTTGTTTGATTTATTACTTTTATTTGATTATAACGACTTCATTGTCTTAACAAGCGCTGGACAAGTTCTTGATCAAAATTATTATAGGTACTTAAAGTAACTTTTCAATGGATGTTTAAAACAATATCCATGTTTCTATGTTACATTGTTATTTATAATTTCAACATTTCCTTAACCTGACCCAACTCTATAACGGTTGTAAAGTCTTTGGTATTTCGTTATTAAATATCACTATGATACAGATACAAATTGCAGTTATAATTAGTAGGTATATACTTGTAGTATTTCATATCTCTTAGCCGTATCTCTTACCAATCACTACGAGTGTCACTGCCTACATAGTTTCGTATAAATAAGTATTTATGTAAAGTGTAGTGTAGACACGAGGAGGAGGAAATTGACATTGTGTGCGTGAGTTTGTAAGCTTCGAAGTTCAGCCACTCCATACTAGATGGCGCTGTCACTAAAAATCACCTCTGATGTTAACTCTGTTTCTTGATAAATAATATTTAACCTCAATGATACGTTAATTTATTTATAAACTCAGTAAATGTAATAAAACTAACTCAACTAAATGTATGTTATAAGTAGCACAGTGCTGCCACGAGTGACAACGGAATTTACTTGAACTTATCACATTTAACTTCCATTTACGGAACCCTAAACGACCGTGTCTTTCACAAAGTAATAAAACGTAATAAAAATGTGTTAGAGCCTACATCCGTCAGTAACTCGCTGTCGCTTACAACATTTTGATTCGGAATGTTTATTTAATGTGTTTAGGTTGCATTCATTGCTTTTACGACAATATAAATCGTTTTCGCGCCAATTCCAGTTCGAGATACAATGATCAAAATTGAGATTAGATGTCTAGTAAGTATTTGCAAGTGGTTCACCTGTTCACTAATTGTTTACTAACAAATTAATTTTTTTAGGAAATTTACGGATTGTGTCTAGGTGTGACTTCTTTACATAAAATGTCTAGCCTATTCCTCTCAACATTATATATTTTAATAAGTTTGTTCGTTACGGTTTCACTATATGACTTTTTAACCGATATCAATGAATTATAGCCTGTGCTTGAAGATGAATATTGTATTCTGTGCCTCCAGTGAAGAAGCATCTAAATTAGAAAACATTTTGTTTTTGTTGTTGGATTGGCACCACTTTTTCCATTTTGGCGCGCATTTGTTATTTATATTTAATACAGTGTCGTTTTTAGTTATATTTATATATAGTGTATATTGCGATTGTTATAATGAACAAAAATATCGAACAAAGAGTTTTGTTCAATTGTGATATAGTCTCAAATTGTGCATAGCCAATGGAATTTTGTGTTCGGAGTCGCTAAAAATGTTACAGAAGGCTTACGGTGAGTCGACTATATATAAAAACACGTGCTTACGAGTGATACAAAGCGTTCAAAAGCGGTCGAGATGTGATGGAAGAATTGCCTCGCTCTGTTAGGCCATCAACGTCTGCAACTGAAGTTAACATCGCAAAAGTGAAGGAAATAGTGACTGAAAATCCTCAATACTCAACTTTGAGAGAGATAGCCGTTGAACTTTCTGTATCTCACGAATCGATCCGTACCATTTTAAAGAATGTTGTCGCTCGGCTAGTCCCAAAAGACCTGAATTTTCTCCAAAAACTCAATCGCTTACGAGTCGCTGAGGACATGCTAGAACGAGTCAATTCCGACCCAACATTCATGAAACGCATTGTTACTGGTGACGAAACGTGAGTTTACGAGTTTGACATGCAAACTAGTCAACAAGCTTCAGAGTGGCGCCTTCCAACTGAACCGAAACCGAAAAAACCACGCCAAAGTCGATCGAAAGTCAAAGTCATGTTGACTGTTTTCTTTGACTATCGCGGTGTTGTGCACTCAGACTTCTTGCCGGAAGGTGACACTATAAATAAAGAATATTATTTGAGCGTTATGCGGCGTTTAAGGGAGCAAATTCGACGAAAAAGGCCAGATTTGTGGAAAGAAAAGTCTTGGATTTTGCACCACGATAATGCGCCATCGCACAAGGCCATCATTGAGATTGAATTTTTGACCAAAAACTCCACAAATATCATTGAGCAACCACCTTATTCACCAGATATGGCTCCATGTGACTTTTTCTTTTCCTAAACTCAAATTACCAATTCGTGGCACTCGTTTCCATTCGATAGAAGGCATAAAGGAGAATTCGCGGCGAGAACTGTACTCAATTCCGGAAAAAGCGTTTCAAAAATGTTTTGATGATTAAATTATTCGTTGGCGTAAGTGTGTCGCTACTGATGGAGCATACTTTGAAGGTGATGATTATTTCATCAGTTGGATGAATAATTAACATTTTGTGTATTATTGATCTTTTCCCGGTACTTTCTTGACAGAGTAGTATATTTAACAGGTGCCAAACCGGTAGGTAATCTAGAAATCTATGACAGTTACTACAGTTTCTGCACGAGTAGTACCGCGAATTCATCCACTTTAACAAATACAACGACTGAACAAACGGTGACCTCTTTGGCGTAGGGATTGGTCCTTAGTTCAATAATTGTAGTAGCACTGGTTGATAACACTAAATCAGATATGGAAAATCGGCACCATATCTGAAAGGTAAAGTAAGCACGCCATATTTATTGCAGAGTGAAGACCGCGTACCGGCGAGCGCAGCACAGACGGACCGACGACCTGAAAAGGGTGACCGTAAGCGACTGGCTGGGGATGACGAATCAATCAATCCATCCAATTCAGCAATGGACGTCAGTACATAGACTGATGATGATTGATATCCTACTTCCTACTAATATTATAAATGCGAAAGTTTGGATATTTCGATGTTTGGATATTTGTATGTTTGGATGTTTGTTACTCAATCACACTTTAACCACTAGACGGATCGTAATGAAACTTAGGATACATATAGGTTAGGTCCTGGAATAGGACATAGGATAGATTTTATCCCGAAAAATTATGCCCATTCCTACGGGAAATACATAATAATTTGTGATTATACATAAGAATAAGTCGCGGGCAACAGCTAGTATAGAATATTTGTTTCCAACTTGATTTTTCACTCAATATAGTCCTTCTCCAATAAGCAGCCTACGAGAAAAAAAAAAAGAAAAAAGCAATTGTTTTTCTAACAAAGTCAATAAAGATTGCAATTCCGGATCTAATTCAGATTAAGTAGGTAGTATCAAATCAGATATGAATTTGCAAATTATCTAAAATGACAAATGGTCAGACTAGCTGATGGTAAGCGGAAACTAATTGCTCATAAATAAGTGCAACCTTACATAGAAAAAAAACAATTATTACTTTGAACAAAATCTTGTTAACCATGAACAGTCATCTTAACTCCCCATACGAGCACACCAAGATCTTGTTCCCGTAAAGTAAGTCTTGCCTTCTTTCACTCGCTTAACTCGTTAACTTGATCATTTTGTCAACAAGACAAAATGTCACTTACTTGACCAGCATGTTTTTCAGTAGGAATGCTGTATGCGACAGTTCCAAGGTACAAATGCGTTGCAACCCTATGGACTATGATCACACTCACACATTCAAACCACAATAGGTACTATAGTACCTACTAAATTAGAAGCATTCATTACTGTTTGGTAGCAAAAAGGTAGAGGATTGTCCCATCCAGACGTACTCCGCAGAATATATTACGGTGAAATTTTATGAGGTTGGTACAAATTAGATAAAGAGTTTGTAAAGACCCGATGTTATGGGGAAACACAATAGCGCTGTGTGGTGAGTTGTGACACAGTGCGAAATGGTTAATTTCACATTTAATCCTTACAATTTCATTTTAGACCCTATATATTGAAAAACACATTTTTAAGAACCGGGCTTGAATCTTGGAACCTAACAAGCCGTATGTATGCATTTCCAACTAGAGTTTATAGTTTCTAAGAAGGTATTGTACTTCTCAGTAAAAGACTGTCCGTTTACCACAAATAAATTATATATAATTCAAATTCATTCAATTCAGAATACTCTTTATTGCACGATAAAAATACAAAGATACAATAATAAAGTAGCTTACACATGTACATCTACGCAGCCTTATCGTTAAAAGCGATTTCTTTGAGACACCCTTCATTTTACTTATTCAGAACCTTTATAATACCTACTTTGCATTACAATTTCATTATTAATTTAATTACAAATATTGCAAAAATAAAATCCTCTTATATCTGTTACGTAACTCCTGTTCCATATCATCTTAACAAATATATTGTAACGTAAAAAAAAATTTACGTTACATAAATTTAAAAATGAATTGTTATCCTCAATTTCATACTAGCTAATTTTTTTATCGCCCTCTTATTTTAGTTTCTCCTACAGTGAAGGTTGGCTAGAAGAGATCTATTATAGAGATAAATCCACACTGCACTTTAACTTATGCCCTTTTTTGTAATAAGCTAATAGAACTAAAATTGAAGTGGTCAGATGAAGAAATTCCTAAACTGTTTATTGATATGATCTGTAAATGTTCTCTTCACATTCTGACCCCTATAATAAAAAATTTACCGAATTCTAATACCTAAAACCCTAAACTGGCATGGTAGCCAATTTTATTTAAATTATTAAAATTGTAGTAAAAGGAATCTGGGTCATTTTGACATTTCCATACATTTATATAATGTCAGCTCGAAAATGTTAGGTATTATTATCATTATCATTCTAAAATTGGAACTCAAAGTTGCACTTTCATGGGCTACTCGTGTAGGTATTAAATACGATAACAATGTTTAGTCAAGCCCGGTAAACTAAATGAGTAATCCAATTGCTCTTTTCTTTGTTTCACTCTATACATATATCTTTGAAAAATCAGCATAGCCTTTTTTTCTTAAAATATGTTTTCAACTCAAGGGCGAGTGAGTTGATTGTAATAGCTGGTAGAACAAAAGGTGTTGGAATAAAAATATTACATACATAGATAATCACGCCTTGGTCCCAGAGGGGTAGGCAGAGATGATGATCCCTACTTTGCGTGATCCTGATATACCTCACTAACCTCACTCACATTCATCAACCTTTTCATGCACCTCCACCATTAGTTTCTTTGGTTTTAATAAAAATATGAGAACCAAAGTAACTAATTAACTCTCACTAACGATAAGGTTGCCTGGAAGAAATCGCTAAAAGCGATAAGGCCGCAACTTGTACTTTCCTGTATATTTCTCCGATGTATTATTTATTACATACCTATTTGTTACGGTGTGCAGTGGAATATATTCAATTTAATTCTTTTTCCTCTAATATTAAGGTTTTTTAACCCATTAGTCGATTATATGTTATTATTGTCGTAGAATAAATTAACGGAACTAGCCTAAAAAAGTATTTTTTAAACCGAAAATAATATAGGTATTATATTTATTATCTCGCATGTTTAATTCTTGAAGGACCACTCTTGGCCTCGTATCTTTTGAACTGACCAAGGAAAGTTCTAGTAGATAAAACCTTCTGGTAAGACCTTGTAAGAAAATCATCCAAAAATTGTTCCCTTGCCGTGCTAGACTACACTACGACTTGTTATATATCCAGATTTCTTAGGGATATTTAAAGTCAACGAAGCAAAGTAGGCTAACGCATTCAGTTCAGAAAATTACCTACCTCCTAAGGTTCCGAAATTGAACGTTCGACTTCAAATCAAAACTAAACTGTAACAACAAATTTAAATGTTCAAAATTGCAATTGGGCTTTTTTTTTATTGTATTTTTATTGATTAGTTAATTAATTTAATTGAAACGCGTTGAAGTCTTTTGTTTGCTACCCTTCTGAGAAACTAACATACCTACTTATGACAGTGTGAAATATGTTTTAGGCATATTAATTTCTGAAAACTGTCATTGCGGGTTAAATAATTAGGTAAATGTTTTATTTTCAAATAAGGCTCTGTTAAAAAATGAATAAATGGTATTTAATGATATTTTAAATATTACCTGGATCTAATTTAGAAAATGCTACTTTGAAATGAAATGAAACCAAATAAATTAATCTTTTGAGTGTTCTTAATTTTTATTCTTGAAAACGGTTTAATTGTTTGTATGGAATTTGACATGAATATGAAGGAACATTAAACAGTTTGCAAGAAAATTAAAATATTATTAAAAATAATTTATTTAGTCTCTTGAAAAGAAGCATTTTCTAAGTTAGATCTTTTTTCACTAGAGGCACAATATTATTTTCTAGTAAAAAAATACCTACTCCTTCCCTAAAAATCTCCCATTATTTTGGTAGAGATCTGATCTAGCAGGCCTTAATCCAAAATGGAAAACGACATCCTTATTTTTTGTCTCTAAAATACTGATACAATAAAATAACCTTTAATCCGTATTGATCATTGACTTCTCATTGTGCGAGTGATCTAACTAGCAGCAAAACCTTTACCTTACTATTAGAGTACTGTAATACTGCGATGGTCAACAGGTATAAGAAATATTTTAAGAGGGACTGCATTTGTCCCACAGTGAACTTTAACAGATTGAAGTGCATTTGATTATTCAATTGTGTATTTTAGTAATGATTATTTCCAGCGGTTTGAAGTATTTTGTTTGCAGGAAAAATCGATTTAAAACTTACACTACCATTTACATCAGGGTCAGGATGAATCGAATTATATTAATATATAACATATGTGCATGGTATAAATTATCCCTTTTTCCTATTAGTTACCCACCTACCTTAATTATATATGATTATACTGCTAGATAATTTAAAATAAAATGAAGTTTATTTATTTTAAATTAACTACTAGCTATTGCTCGCGACTTCGTCCGCGTGGAAAACTTAACATTACAAAATATTTATGTATTACTAAATCCTAAAAGTAATCTATTAATCTGGTTATATATTGAAAATAGTTATTTACATAAATTAGTCGTGCTCGCGGTTCCGCTCGTGGGGCTACAGAATTATTGTTTTTTTAATAAACTTCAAATTTACTTGGTGTTAAACATAAAATCAAAGATTAGTATTACAAGAATTTAATCGCAGAAGATATTCTCTTCTCCATCGCCCTCCCTTTCCCCCTCCTATTCCTCCACCGTCCCCCCATCCCCCGTCTTCCTTTTTCCCTTTCCCACCCCTTCCTCTGCATCTGTCTTTCCCGCTGTCCCCCTCCCTCTCTTAGGGCCACTAAATATAGTTTTTTTTGCATCGAGACTTGTGGAAATACCCAAATATACAACAAATACAATAAAAATAAAACTACAAATAAGCCTTAAAACATTTCTGTCAAGTTTTTGACACTAACAGTGAACTACATTTTCGTAAAAACAATATGAGGGTTCATCTTCAGGATCAGCCTCCTTACATTTTATTGACATATAACTTATATGAGATTGTGTCGTCAAATACTATTCAGTAGTTTCCAAGATTATCCCATACTAAAATAAATACCTACATGCATAAATACATACACGAAATTATAAAATTATATATTTTTAATTTCAGTGGTCTTAAGTAGTATCTGGGGTCATTTTTTAAAACTCAATGTTTTACTGTTTTGTTATACTTAGAGAAAATAAATAACATTTAAATATGTACCCATACATTTTTATCACTTCCCTTTCATCTTTCTAATTGTTTTTTACAACCATAGTTCTTTATTACAATCCGACAGGGCTATACTGGTGCTATTTTTATCAAGTTCCCTACATATTTAAATAGCCTCGACATGTTTCTAACTGCAGTATTATAGAAAAGCGTTGAAGTCTTTTGCTCGCAGGAACCATCTGAAATAGTCAATTCTTTTAAAATAGAATCAGGCTGTGCCGATAATGGCTGTAACTATGCACATGAAACTATTATTCATCTACCCAAGGACTTATTTAATTATAAATGGAATTACTAATTACGAACCCTTAATACGGATACTCTTATAGCGAAGCTTTTATGTCGGTCTATAGACTTATAAGTCAGTGTGGCGGATAACTCGACTGGACCGATTGAGTTAAACTTAAAACATACCTACATATAAAATTGCATGGCTATATGATGGTAAAATTATAGAAAATGCAGGAAAAACATAATTTCCCGACATAGGTATTTCAGGTAAACTAAAACTATTTGATTTTACCTACCCGTATATTGTGTACACTCGGCAAATTTAATTTATGACCAATAAAATCATAATATCCATTCTAAAATTCTTATAAAATCATGCTATTGCATACTCACATAATAAATATGTATCGTTTTTGTTATCATATCAAATACCAATATATTAAGATTCTGGAAATACCTACAAATTTCTCAATTTGTCACACTGATAATTTTCAGAAAAACAATAGATAAATATGACGCAATAAAAAGTTTATAACATAACGTGCAAAAATAGTACAAACATTTAGATGGGTCAGAAATTAAATTTATCGATCATACGATGACTTTTGAATCCAGCGCCTGAAGTCTTTTGTTAAAAGTAAACAATTTGAGCCAAGTCGAACACTCCACCTCTCTAAGCACACGGTTAGTGCGTTAGACCAAGTTCTAATAAAAACCATCCGCAAGCACGCCGTGCGCTATTCACATGATCCGTTTCGAGCTACTTTTGAACCCAAATGACCTCATGTGATCGCAAGAGATATATAAATGAGCTCTTGTAGCCACAAGAGGTCATTTAGATACTGAATTTCGAGATATATACAGCAAAAAATTGATACATCTAATATCATGCGCATTCTGGTGTAAAAGTGCATAACTGTAGCTTTAATAGATCCAAAGTTATAGGCTTGAAAAAAAAGTAATTTTGTCATTCGTTCACTAACTGACTGGTACCTAATCTAAATCTTTGTGACGCGTCTATTAAGTCTATCAATATTACATTTGGCATGCATAGAGTTTATTAAACATAGCTTATGGTAAAAATATGAATTGGTCTAGAGCGAGTTGTGTAAACTGCTAGTCCATAAAAACCTATACCTATGTAAATGATCAAATACAGTAAAGAAAAAAGGCATAGGTACGTAATATAATATCGAATATGTTAAATCAGGAACATATTTCATTAAAGAATACTTTAACAAAACTGGGTAAATCCTACCAAAAACCTTACGGTAGAAAAGGGGTCAAGTTCTACTTGGATAATTGTTTTTCTGACAAAGTTATTGAAATCTCATAACTCTATGCCAAGTTCTACGAACTTTTCTATATAGAAACTATATTTTTCCCACCATTTAGGTACTGTAGTCATATTTCAAATTAATCTGAACTTGGCAGGTTTTTGTGCTGTGTGAAATCAATTAAATAAAGAGCACATAAATGCATTTATTTAGACAAAATCCTTCATATGTTTTTATTCGTATGTATTTGTTTAGGTGAACAAGGTGATCAATATTTATTAAAGCAATTTATAAATTAATCACCTTATTCACTAAAAAAATGATCTGATACTGGGAGCGAGTGGTTAAATTTTCATAACTTAAATAATTGAATTTTTTACTATCAGCGTTTACTCAGATCTCGATTTCATTCAAACATAAAGCATCAATATTATCTTTCTAACTTTCAAAAATGTCACTTATATGTTAGATTGCTTTCATACTGACCGATTTTGAAACGACTGTATGAAACATACTTTAATGATTTCTTCCCAAAATTTTCATAAAGTAAAACTACTGCTAATATTGGGTGATATATAGGTATAATATCTGGCGATTTAAGAGGTTATATTATCCTTATTGGGCCAGGTACACTCAACGACGTTGCTACACCTATGCAATCTTTTGTGTCTGCAGGGTAGCTGGGTTAACGTCACTATTTGTAGGTACATGTTATTTTTCCTATTTTTTATTGATTGTTATAATTTTTGTGTGTGTGCAATAAATAGTTAAATAAATAAATATTACATATCTATATACATACACTTGTCTAATCTCAACCGAGAATTTTCTCCTGTGCTATAGGAAATAAACAAGGATAGGACAATTAACAAATATAACATCCAGACCAAGACCTACTTTTGCAAAGTTGTTTGTCTCCAGTGGGAATCGACCCACGACCACTGATACTCTAACTCAATGACTGAGGCACTAAACCAACGGAGCGGTCATCAACCAATCAACATTTATTTTTATAAGTTCAGGTAGTTGTCCATTAATATGTGTCAGTAGGTATATACTCGTATTTGCTTGAGTCGAGTTTGTCACAGGTAGTAATCAGAGTTAAGACAAAATAATACCTATATCTTTTGGCAGCAGTGGGATAGCCGGTATACAGACTTCAAAAATATATACATATCGAGTAACAATTGATAATAAATAGATCTGAGAGGAAGAAAAATCTTTCCTATTAAGTTTTCATGATCGAATGGCTAAATTGATATATTCTTTAAACCATTCTTACCAGATAGGACCATTTGCGGTGATGATTATATTTTATTCGTATATTCTCTTTAAAACTATTTTTTAAAACAATTAGGGAATTAAATAAAACGAACGAGGATATTATTTCAATCATTGCCCATCAATGTTCAACAGAATTCATCTAATCTTTAAAATTATATATGTATGATATAAGTGAGATAATAATTACCAAATAAATTATTTATATATAATTATTTTGACAAAAATAAAGTTAGACTTCTCGAATAATTTCATTAAATAAGTAATTATGATAATAAATACTATTAAGAGAACGTACTGTATCTTACTTTGGAGGCAAATACTGACAGGAACTGTTTAAGTAATTTTTTTTTAATTTCTACTTTAACTTTATATCTAGTAGTGGCAAAAATAAGTTAAATTTTTTTTATCAAACTATTAGGACATAATAGGTGTATATGCTAAAAGCAGTGATCTACAATTATATCTTTATACACTTGGTTATTATTATCAATCGATTTAATTCTATAGACTGAACACTTTCGATCAGTTCTGCCTGCCATAATCATTCCTATACTATCCCGCACGCTCCGCCTATTCCATCATGGTGGTACGTCTACCTTTTTAACATCTCATACACGCTGTCACTACTAACAGACATCTGTTTATCTCCCACCGAACGAGATATCTATACATAATCCTACATGTACCAAAAAGAGATATCGACTAATGCGCGAGCGAGACAACTATGTTTTAAGGTGCACTCCACAGCGGCAAGGTAACATCTTTAGTAGAAACTAAATTGGATCATTTGCATTGCAGCTGCAACCTTATCATGAGAACAAGAGGGTTGTATTTAGATTGAACAAGTGCATCGAGCCTGTCATTCAAATGGATACCGGGTAGACAAAGACAGATATACAGTTGACGTGTGAGTTAGAGAGGAAGGGACAATACAGGGAATCGACTGGTCAAGTTGCAATAAAGTTTCTTTCAAATTCGTAGGGAAAAGTTTGCTGTGCGGATAACAGATGGCGCCATGAGTATATTTGCAATGCGTTTAGGTGCTTGTAAGGTGAGTAAATTGTTATTTATTTGGTTTAATAACACCTTCTATATAAAAAAGTTATGTTCTAATAATACGTCGAAACGAAAGCTTAAAATTTGTTAAAAAGAATATAGGTTTTTATGACTAAGAATGGTGCAAATGAAACAAACGATGGAAAAATACATTAGTCTACTCGAAAATTTAAATCGATGATTAAATTGTCAATACACGTTTGATGAATATAATTTACCTATATCACTCTATAATTCACTGCTATTTATAAGGAAACGCCGCCTACCTCTTTAGACATTTCCTTTTCACTAATAATTATTAAAATTACATCAGGATTTGATAGAGACGTGAGAAAAATCATTTACGAGTAGATTAGATAGTAGCGCATACGAGTTGCTGATGCAAATTCTTGTTTCTTCTCTTGTTATAGTTAATAAACTGTTCTAATACACTTCTTTGTAACACATCACTTTCTATAGTTAGTTTATCAGGTTATAATAAGTATCTGTCTATTAGTTAAGTTCTTAGTTGAGTCTGGATAATTTGTCTAGCTGCTCCTTAATAAAACTCAATAATTTCAATACGTTATCATGTTAAATGACATCAAAATAATGTGCAAAACCTTGACAACGCAAAAACAAGTATCAGAAAACACACATATGTTTTTTTTTAACCAAGTCAGACACGCGTTAGCAGTTAAAATATTCAAATTGTGTACTTACTGCTGTTTTGCGCGGCATGGAAACGTCAAACTTGGTGAAAAACACACTGTGCGAGCGCGGCGCGACGGCGCGCGGCGGCGGCGACCAGACAACGACTGCAAATTGCGATTTCACACGAAAAAACACAAAGTTTCACACAAAAACCCAGTCATATTTCGGTAAAAGTACGGAGCGAGCCGAGATGTGTCGTCCGTGGCCGCGTTCGCATCTAAACGGCCCGAGTTTTATGTTAGATTACAGACGTAACTTTTATAGATCCTCGGTGCTATATAACGCGGTGGGCGGGTTCAGGGAACAGTGGCCGTTAGGCGTAGGGCGCAAGGAGCAGAATGGTATGGTGTGCCGGTTGCACGGGTGTCATTAAATGTCGCGCGACGAGGGGGCAGGCGGAGGCGGGGGGCGGAGGTGTGTGGGTAAAGTTTTGGGTATTGATTGAATATGAGTCGGATTAGTCACTAATGATCAACAATTGGGTGTTGGGCGCCTTAATTGATGCAGTGTTGGCATGGAGACGCCGTGGGGTGGCTGTGGTAACGTTATTTTTTGTAGGTATAAATATATTGTTACGTTTATGGATATAAAAAGTAATATAATACGTAAGTAAGAAATCTAGAGTTAATATTTCTAACTATAGAACCCAGATATATAATAAGGCTAAATAAACGTAATACAGCAAACAAAAGAAGCCTATTTATGGAAATATATTTCTAACAAACAGTGTTTAAGTCACTCAATCGAGTTGAGATATACCTACCTATCTACATACAAACAAAAATAAAAATAGACTTTTCTATAACAACTGTAAAGTGTATTATTTTAATTGTGATGTTATTATCCAAAGAAAATAAGCTTAATAAAACCCTAGTAAGAACTAACTTATCAAACCATTAGGCAAAATATAAAGAGCCCTCTACGGTCCCCATAACCTAATTCCTCTATGGCTCTACCAACCGACGCACTTACATTATTGTAATAATTTACAAGATAATATGACATAAGAGGATATGTTGATGCTATCTCACTAATATAGAAGCTCATATGTATGTCTGTCTGTCTGCAACACAATGTGACATTCTCGGAACGCGCGACCTAGTATGTCCTACTAAGTTGCTCTTGATAAGTCACGACAACTGGTTTTGTCATAGATTAAATAATATTAAACATGTGTTACATTCCGGTTTTATTTTTAGTTGAAATCTAAACTAGCTCTGATTTAAATGTGTAGGGTGTTTCTTAATAAATAAACTAGGTATTAGTTTAACCCAAAAGTGTAGTAAGTAGCATTATTATTGTATATTTACCGACACTAAAATTAAGGTGACAGGAATAAATAATATCTTGATAAGTACCTATATGATAATTTATGAATAAACACTACCTACTAGAGTATTGAGAAGACAAAATAATTAGAAACAGCATTTGTTTCACGTCTGGGTATTAAATGTTAGTATTTCTATTAAATAAAATCAAAATAATTAAAATAAAACTATAGTAACATCTACAAGATCGTTCCTAGCTCGAATGTTTACTTATTTACCTTTTTATTTGGATCTTCAATATAAAATATTCTAAATTAGAATTACTTAAAAATAATTAATTCTAAAACCCTAAAAGACATCACTGGCTGAATTATCAACCGTTAAGTGCGCGAGAATGCTTGCAAAAGCTAGCAGAGAAGATTTAAAAAATACCAAGAAGGTTTTAAAAAAATCTACTGACCGAATTTGATATTGTCCTTGAAATCTCGCTTAATAATGACAGTTAAGATCAATGCAACGCCATTTATTTCGAATATCAGCAACTATAATTAAGTACTAGTAAATATACCTACTGAAAATCGCTCATTGTAACTTAAAGTACCTAATTAGGTAGGTAGGTACCTAGTGGAACTTTAGAGCAAATTATAGGTAAAAAATATTACCTATTCTGCTAAGGATATGAGTATATACCTAATGATGAGTGTGTAGGTCTATATAAGATCTACACACCTACACAGTACCTAAATAATAAAAAAAACTATAAAGGTACGTTCACAAGTCACCGGTATCAGATCGATGGCGGACGCGAGCTCGCGTACAATCAACCTGTGTCGTTTGTATGCCGATCACATTGGACGAGTACGTGTACAATGGCGGACAAAGGCAAGTGTGCAAATACCAGAACATCAAGTGAAGAACCCTCTTTGCCCAGTAAAGGGACAAATTCTAGAATAGAGTATAGTGCAGAGAGTAGAGAGTAGGTACAATGTAGATTGTAGAATGGAGAGATATAGACTAATCTCGATGTTTCTTATAATGGGCATAGTCCCAAGAACCTTCATAATTACGTCTTATATAGGAATGATTTAGGTTCCCAGACTGTATCGACCAACTTAATAAATATTTAATGTTTCAATTAAATCAGTCCAGTAGTTTAATCATAATCATATTTATTAGTAACAAAAGATTACAAGTCAAAAATGTTTTTAATAATTAATTATTCTTGATAACAATTAATTATTTAGTTATTCTTGATAACAGATGGTCAAAAACCTTCAGTATAAAGGTTTTCGATTTGATGGAAGCCTAAAAACTGGTTCATTAATTATTCAGGCACAAAGTTGACCGTCTAGTTGGTATAGTGACTTGGTCGGTGTAGTCGAGTGCCAGAATTCGTGGATTCCGTTCCCAATGAGGACATACAACTTGTACAAGTTTATCCTGATAGGGGTTTTATATTTGTGAATTGTATTGTCCGTTTCTTATTCTCATAAAATCCCGATTTGGTATAGAAGAGTGTGTAATATATTATTTAAATAATTAAAATCAATTTAAAAAATTCTGTAAAACTATATCACAAGTTTTTTACACAAACATGAATAAGAATATTGTTGCAGGTTGTCACTTTTCTCGGCCGCCATTGCAGTAAAGTAGTTCTACACTGTGCCTTTTGGCAGACGAATGGTTGAATTCTCTACCGTATTAAGGTAGGTATAATATGTATAAATGTATATGCTTCACGTATTATAGAAGGTTTGGGTCTCTACCTGCGAGAACGATCTTAGCATAATAGTACCTTCCTACGACATGCGAATAACAAAAAGGTTTTTTTAAGGAGCGAATTTAATACAACACCATTTAGGTAAAATATAGACAGGTATGTAGAATTAAACACGCATGGCAGGAGATTAGTAGGTAGGTATTAAATTATAGTAATTTAAAAATTCAGCTGTTGTGTTTACCGGAATTTAATAGTTTGGTAAATAAATATACACATATGTAGGTATATTCACGTATCGAATCCTAAACTAGGATTTTCTTCTATGCTATGGGAATTAAATAAGTATAAGAAAATTCACAAATATAATATTCAGTCCGATTAAAATTGTTTAAAATCTGTTATCTGTCTCCGGTGGGAATCGAACTCACTCAGGCTCTCGAGTCCTACATAAAAAATTATATATATTTTGTACGTTATTTTGTTACATACCCTCGAATTAGATACAATAATTACATATCGCACGATTGCCTTATTATATTTTGCCAGAAATATTAATACTTACACATTTTAGTGATCAATTTATTTTTGTTACTCTAAGATCTTTGGCAAATGTGCCAAAAAGGCGAATAAATGTCATCTCGCGGCTCGCAGTTACTTTAGCGCTCAATTTAAGATAATTGTGCGCTAGAAATGACCACCGTCATCTCCTTTTATCGTTCCAACCGAGGATTTAAAGTCCAGAAAAGAAAATTTAAAATTCCCAACCCTTCGTAGAGGAAATTTCCTGCCGCAGAAATAGGATCATTAAGGGGTCTTAAGTCTTAGTCCGCTTTAGTTCCCTCTGCGGAGGTATTACCAAAAACAAAGAGCTTTGCAGACGGGTCCGGGGGGGTGGAGACGGGGTTGGTTCAGTGGTGGGGGGAGGGGTCGTGTGGCTCCACGGTTGTAACAGTTTTACGATCGGATATACGTATTGCACATGCGCGGTGCAGTGCTGTGCTCACGTCTAGATTTGCATCGGATTATCGATGTGCTGGGCTCTAGTGGATTTCCGGTTAATTGTGAATGGTTTACCTACTCTTAATTAGGTTGTAACATATGCAAGTACCTTCTTAATAGATGGTCTGAGTATGTAACACAGGAAAATTCCTAGTGTAATTTTAACTTAACATTTGAAGACGACATTTAACAATCGAAATTTTCTTGTTCACTTCATTTCAAATTTAATTTTTAGTTGTAAGATATATATTTGCACCTTATTTTTTATTTAGTTAAACATATCCTTACCTATACGTAACAAATATTAGGAATGAGATTGTTACATACCTAAGCTTCTTCACTAGTCTACTATAGTCTACTAATTAAGTTTGATTAGATCGGTCTATAAATCATAATTTAATCAATTTATACAGATGCGCGTTTCAATTGTCTAAACGTGACAGATGTCAATTAACTGTGCATTTATATTAATAGTATTTAGTAGGTACATTTCTAAACTGCAGGATGAGTATGAGTTAGAAGGCTGAGGGCGGCTTCTGTAATACGAGTCATGCAATTGTCATTCCCACCGAGGTATACTCGCATGTAACTATAATGCTTTTATATTCGTATTCCTAGGTATTTAGTTCTGCATTATTTCCCCCATAAGTTCTTCCATGTTAAAAAATAAAATAAATAAATGGAATAGAATACATATTATAACATCTAAATTAAATGTTTCCACCCACTTCTAAAACAGAACTCATCTCTACGTTTAGTTTTAATTAAATAAAAGAAAAGCCGCTCGTGTTGTGTGGTTCCATTACTGATTGACTGTAGGTGTTCAAGATAAGATCTATTTTCATTTAATTACGTTTTAACATATATAACTAACTATGAAGTTATACCTATGTTACTATACACATTCCCTGACTGACCTCGCTTACCTATAAAACATGAAAAAGTACATAAATTTAAAGGATAATGCAATTTTCTATTATTAAAATCATAAAAACAGTCAAAGTCAAAACCATTTATTGCATATGAGTACACTTGGTACATTTATAAACATCAATTTTTATTTTTATTTAATACGAATCAAACACGTTTTCCTTACTTAACCACATTGGCAAACAATTTGACGAGAACCATTATCGATTATTATAAGGTTACCAATAGAGAAAGAATACCTCTGTACTTAAGCGGAATTTTGCTTAATATATACATACTAAGTTGATAGCAGTAAATTGATCATAATCTTAATTTTAATGCTCGTGCCCTGGGCCCAGAGGGATGGGCCAGAGACGATGTATCGCGACTTTGCGCGATCCTGGCACACTCATCACACTTCATTAGCCTCACTCACATCCATCAACCTTTTCATGCACCTCTTTTGATTCATCTAACTGCGGAACTCAGCTTTTGGAGGACATTACATATTCGATCCTAGAATATATAGGACAACTATAATTGTAGTTCTTTTCACATTCGCGCTGTAAATCTCTTGTCACTCTTTACTCATATGCTTTAAATATCCAAACCAACGCAACATACCCTTATCTACCTTCATTACTACATCTTATTTAATTCAAACTTCTCGCATGTCACTGTATTCCTCACTCTGTCACCTAACTTTAGTGCAATTGTTTTTAAGTCAGTAAACCTAAAAAATGTAACAGTTATTCCTAATTTTATGTCAAAATTTAATTTTATTATGACAACTAAAATGTGAATATAATATGTACTTCACACTAAATTCAATAGATTCCCTATACCTACTCGTACCTTCAATTGCGTTACAATTAAAAACTCTTAAACGTTTTTCAGATCAACTCGGTCAACGCCCTTAGGTCACTCCCACACCGACTAGGTACTCTAGCTTCATAGTAGGTATATTCTGAGGATAAAACCACTGGATTAAATAAAAAAAAACAAATGCCACAGACACTGTCGTGCACAAATAACTGCAGCCTTAAGCCAGGTATTCAGAGTAAATGGTATCCGACGACGGGTTTTATCCGACAATTTAAGAGACAGGTCCGACATTGTCAGAGATCCGGATAGTTGGACAATGTTGCTCAGACTGGGATATTGATTTTATGTCATTGTTGATATTAAAAGTATTTACCTACACATCGCACCCGTACTTGGAGTTTGTATCATAGGACAGGTTTTAAAGTTCGAGTTACGTTTATTTCGATACGGAGTTATTGTAGTTTTCCATTAAGATACCTACCTACCTTTTAACATTTATGATGTCATTTTATAATAAAAATTAACTCGTAATTTCAGGTTCCTTATACTAAGATAGAGTCAAGCCTTGGTCTTATGTAGGTACCTACGTATTTACAAGTAGTTTTATTGACATAATATGCACCATATAGTTAATCTAAACCTATCCTATCCACATCCTCTCACTTACTTTGAATTAATCATTTACTTATAATTATACATTTTATTCCAATAAAACTCAATTTAATCCGTCAAATAATTTTGGAGCTTATAGCATTCGTTTTCACCCTTAATATTTTTAGTTTTTTCCATTTTTAATTTATGTAAAACCTAGTAGCATGCGATACCTAACCGAAAATAAAAAAGAAAATCTTTGCCTTCCCAGCAAAATATTAATTATGGAAGGTAAAACTACCTGCATAATTAAGTAGTTTATAATGTATACTAATTGACCGATTAAGAATCATAAAATATGCGAAGAGTCGTCTGAGCGTATATATCTACGTGTTCGATCAGACAAAACGCAACTTTGTAGCGGCTGAAGTGGTAAATATCATAAATATGAATATAACCACCTACTGTTTTATGCACTTGCTCAATGTTGTCTGGATCTCATGCACTGCATAGTGCAATTGCATTCAATAAAAGATATAGGTATACCTATAACGTTAAATGTTGATAGAATTGAAGACTTCAAACTTTAGAAATATTAATTGCTTCATCATCATTATCAGCTATTATTTAGTAAGTATTTAGAACAATTGCTATTAATAGGTGAGCACTAAAAACAAAAGAAGACATTTTTTTATCTAAAGTTTGATAACAGTTTTTACTGCCTTACTTTGAAACAATCTGGCAAACTTAGCGTCAACAATATCCTACAGAAACTTAGTATCAACGATTACAGTCCAACCTATAAATACGAAAGTGTAGATGTTTATTTCTTTGACGCTCAATCACGATAACAGCGAACATATTTCTATGAAACTTAGTACCTACAGTGACAGTCGATATCCTGGAATAACAATATAAAATACATTTTATTACGGAAACCGGTTCCCGAGGGAAAGAGTAAATAAGTTATCAAAATGGTTAAGAGATGGCCCTATCTAAACTTGATATCTCACGAATATTTAGTGGTCTTTGAATTACAAAGACCGTGAGTAAACGAATTTAGGTAGTTGTTTAGATCAAAGGATCTGAAAGATATTTGCATTGCAGTCAGTGTCCGACAGGAAAGTATTTTAAGATTGAGTTCCCGTGAGAAAAAATAATTTCAATCCACATTTAGCTACAGAAAGTATACATAGAACTAAGTACTTCAGTATAAAACACTGAACACTTAAATTTTTAAATAAATGTAAAAAATAAATTATTGAAGTGATAACTTTTTACACAATCACACAGTTCTGGCGACACTTGCACTATCCAAAGTCAACTAACTAGTGTTACGAAAGCTGGACACATTTATTTAAGGTTCTCTCTGTTAGTCAAAGTTTCTCATTTGCATGAAAATGGCCACCCACCCCCGTGGACAGGGGACAAAAAAAAACAAATGAACGACCTACTTTCTAACTTTTTGCGTCCTTCAATTAAAATGGGAGTCGAGAATTTTACATACTACTAGTGTTGTCCCTCTACTTTACTTGCGTAATTTACAATAATTTTTAAAATGTCTTTTGAACTAAATTCGCTAGAGGCTTAGACTAACCTTATTAGTACTCATTATCATTAACAATCTGTACATTAATATAATATCCACTCTCACAGAGTTCTAAGATAGCAATTTTTTTTAGATTTTCAATAATTAAAAATTATTTTTAAATTAAAATTAATAATGTACCTAATAAATAAGGTAAGGTTGCCTACTACGACTTATGAAAAATCGCAAATCAAAGTATTAATTTCTACTTTGTGTTAATTTTTGTTGTTGTTTAGGATCCAGTAAAAGATTAGACAGCGGGTGTTAGATATTTTGTTACACTTGTATAACAAAAGGGGTAATCCACTTTAGTCGGCTATAAAGATAGATATATATCTCTCGGTATATACATAAATAGATAACCAAGGCAGAAGAAACGGGACAATTTTGTTGGAGACCGGGTTCTGGGATTCTGTGACAGGGCTGTTGTTATGCTAATATGGTAAAACTACTTAATGTCCCAGTCCTACATTCTTGAGTATCAGCATTCTGGCTCTGGTTGTGTGAATACGTATGTATTATTATGTATACGTAACGAATATCAATAAAACTATAAATTTACTATATGGGAGACACCATGAGGTACTTTCCAGGTAGGTATCTATTACTGTATATCACATTGTGGTACCTACCTTCCTAACCCCGTATGATGGTAGTTATGCTAGACATTTGTTGTGATTTTACGGTAGGTTTAGTAATAATAGGTAAGACATATCTATTTAATACATTATACCCTATCTATATCTATATAAACAAGTTTTGTTCGACAACTTTCAGCCTTATCTTATGCTCCGATTCCAAATATTAATGTCTGGGAAAAGAAAATATTTCCTGAAATTTACATGACTTTCTCATAATTTCAGGACAATTTTATAGGTATATAGGTAAGTTCAAATATTACACAAACAGTTTTTGAGTTATCTGGCAGACAGACAGACATAAATGGACAAAAAGTTCCACTATAAGGATATCAATTTTGGCGGATTCCTACAAAAGTCCCTAAATTTATTAATAGGGTTACTCAACGACCACTTAATATTAGCGAGATATAAAGTTTACATACCGCCATCTCTTGACCATTTTTAATAACTCAGTTAGGCTATTCTGTGGGAAGCATTCAAGTTTCATTGAAATCCTATCAGTGAATATATAGTATTTGCCACTAACACGACACAAACATCCACACTTTTGCATTTATAATATCAGTTTGATTAATATCGGAACAGTGGAACAAAAAATATATTTACCTATCTTTCATATATAATACTTTAAACTAGCTTTATATTTTAAATCATGCATTACTTTACTACATTTTATGGCCCCGTATTTTTTCCATAAGACCTTAGGTCTCACAAAGCTGGGCATCCGATTTCTGTTACAAGACTAAATGTTTGTGTAATATTTCAAAATGTCACAAATTTGGAATGTATAAAAACCTTTTTATGCAAATCGGAGCCTAAACAGACAGAGTACACAATAACCTCTTCGTATATCGTTCCAACACTGCCTTCTATTCCTGTTGTTATGTTAATCTGGAGAAAGCTCAGCAAACAAAAGCCTTATTTGCCTTAGTTTTTATAAACATATTTCAATGTTATGCACCCTATTACGTCAATTACCGTATACGCTTATTGGTACCTAGGTGGTAACTACCTATATACCCAAACAGAGGTAATTAATGCGTACCTACATATTAACACGTTTGAAAGACAGTCGCTCGTCACTGTCACTGTCCTTCAACCTGTATTAATAAAAAATAGAACAGTAATATTTACCTAATTACAGTTTGCGTGAAGCCATGGTTATTATTAAGTACAAATTATTTGGTTTTCTAAAATACAAAAAAATACCTATGCTTGTTTTTTACAAAATACCTAACCTGAAATAATGATAAATTTTATTACTGTGTTATGTTGGTACTTATTATTCATACCTACATGACATGATCTAATTCTAACAATACACTTGGAAGTGAATGAACGTTTGTCAAAGATAACATCAACATGATTTACTGCAGCCCACGTCTATGACATAATGTGAGTCAATGGCATAGTGTGTAGTAAAGCTATAACTACAAACTCTACCTATAAACCTAAAGTGTAAACACACGCTCGCGCAACTTTGAGGTTATCTTTGGACCAAGAACCGGTCGCAGCGTTCGATATCTAGATGCATGTCGGAGAAAGCGCAGTGTTACTGAAACAAGTGCCTACAGATGACGTATCAGGTTTTCTCTTGAGTACAAAAGTACTCTGATAATAACAGAATATTTACTGACAGCAAATACGTATACCTATACGTAAATAACAGGTTATGTTCATTTACTCACGTGTCTGATGAAGCAGCTGGTCGCCTAGCAACAAGTTTCAGTTTCGCTGAAGTCGCTGTCATCACAGAGCTGTCAAAAACACTCCACCATGCACCAGTCCTCGAAAATCCTTCCGTCTTGCCACTATCACTCGCGTATCTACGCTCGCGAATGCGGACTGATTTTTTTTTTCTCGCGTAACGGCCCATTAAACTTGTAGATTTCTATCTCACTCACGCCCCAACGGTATTAAGAAGCGAGACAAAGAAAGGTTGCGGTTTATAGGTTGTTGATAGAATTGGTATCCGCTACGTAACGTACCGCCGCCGTGTTGCATATTTTTATATGGGGTAACCTTGTATAAGCGGCTTAAAAACTTTAAATAAAGTGGATTATTTACAAGAAAGCTAATATTTTTTTGGGTTCGGCCAAAACGGATACCCTTATAGCTAAAAGTTTCCGTATGTCTGTCCGCTACTATTTTAATTATTTATTATGATGAAATTTTAAAAATATATGTAAAATTAAGTGACAATAATTAGACAATTACGTAATTTTCTACAAAAATATTTAATTGATAGATATAAAACACAAAAAGACATTAATTTTATATGTGTTAGTCAATCAATATCTTTAACCTTTCTTTGAAAATTTACTTTCGGTAATATACCTACCTAACACAAGAGCCAGTTTTTTTAATCGGTTCTGTCGACAAGCAAAAAGATTACAAATACCATGTAGGTACCTATTCATAAATCTTAGTGTAAAAATAGTTCCACAACCTCTTTTGGACAAGGACATCAGCGACATAATAAAGGGTAATTTTTTCATTTTTCCCGTCATTAATGGAACAGTTAGTTAATACATTGTGCAACTTACGTGGAAAACAACGGCATGTTTCAAGTATACCTATGTCTTAAATTTAATTACGTTAAATTAGGAATACCTCTATTGTTAAATAGAATATTATTTGCTCACAGAATCTAGAGGGTAGGCAGTGGGAATGCATTCGGCTCTAAGGGAACAGAGTGATGACATTGCCAGAGTGCCTATTTGCTGACTGGACGAATGCACATGTTTGTACTTTTACACGGAGTAAAATTAAACACACGAAAATATGTAATATACTATTAAAATACGAAGTATACATACTATTAAATTTATATATTTATACATCATTTAAAAATCTATAGGTACCTATTAGATTTTAGACGCGACAGTTATCTTAGCTCCATGTGAGCGCACCAAGATTTGTTCCCTCTAGCTCAACTTGATCACTGTCAGGTTTCCTACAGTCACAGAAATTAATAGTTTAGCGAGCATACACCAAACCAGACAAAATGCCTCTTAGTTGACCACACTCTACATCACCAATTAAGAATTTAACAAACAAAAATAACAATGTAACCTTATCTATCACACCTGGAGCTTAGTTATAAGTACATCGTACTTGATATGTGGGTAAGTTTTGATTAGGTAAAAATGTGTTTACGTATTTTTGGTCCGATTAACATATGTACAATTCTAAGTATTTATTACATGAATTTTCGCATTCAATTACGTAGCTCACAAACTGTGACAAGCAATTTTCTTATTACATTTTTAAAATAATCAAATTATTTGTCAGATATTTAATTAATTATAATAGTTTAACATTAATCTATAATGATTTTAACATAATTAGCCTCAATCTGAAGGCCACATTTCAAATTAGACTACAGTAAAACAAATCATAACTTACTGTTGTTTGACAGGGATGGGTATAGGCAAGTTTTAGTACTGTCAAATTTAAATATATGCTTACAGAATCGGGCTCAATATTTATATATAATGAAGTAAATAAAAATAACCTGATGATGATGATGATGACATATTATTAAACAAATATGCTTATAATATATACTACTTACATTAATATATTACATACAAATATATATATATATATATTAATTACTAAATAATAATTACTCTGTTTCAAAAAAAAACATTTTATGTTTTTATTTATTTAGGTACATATCTATTTTATGTAAAATCTTTATTATGGTCCCCCAGTGTTACTTTATTCTGTTCCTTAAATTTCTCTGGTATTTAGATTCTCCCGGTATCTGCAACACCTTTCGGTCGCAAAAAGGCAATTGAAAAATACTGAGTACCTATTAAAAAAAACACTTACTATACAAGCACACATACACGCACTTATACACTTCAATTTAATTTTTTAATCAATTTAAACAGTTTTCAAATTCCCTTCAAATGAATAATGTGTACTTACTTTACAATTTCTATTGTGACACGTCGCACAATTTCATATCATTTCATGACAATAGAACGAAAATCCACAGCTTCCCACCTAAAATAAAACATATCTGGTAAAATTTACTGCAAAGCTAATTAGAGTTACAATATTTCAACACATAATTAAATAATAGTTATGATTTAAAATCATTGGTCATGGAAATCGTTCAACTATTACAAATATATTAAAGTCAAACTTCAATTTTCTGTTGAAAATGCGAGTTTTGACACGTTTTCTCAACTGTCACAGGCACAAATGAATGGCACAAGCGCCCAGAGTTAAATATCACCGGCCAGTGCTGCCACCTAAAATGAATCAATCAACTATTGTAGAATATCAAAAAATTCGAAAATATCGCGTCCCACAACCATTAGTATCTAATAAAATCAAATATATTATATAAATTATAAATTATCTAATAAAATCTAAACGCGTACGTTAAGCTTAATCATTCTCTTATAATTATATCAGAAATATTAATTAACTCATATTAAATAAATATGTAACTACAAACGTGAAGGTAACTTTAAAAAAAATTATTCTTGTGTGGAAGGAAAATATAGACCTTTTTATTTTATATTAGAATCAAGGAAAAAAATTAAATACATTAATGGAATAAATTAGGTATAATGAGAAATTGATGAACTTTCGTTTGTAGTTAATAAAAACATTAATTTATAATTTTTTATAATTTATAATTCGTCTCCAACTTCTCGGACAGTCAGCTTTTGCCAAGTGCGCCAAGAATTTGAGTCTGACCCTTATACGTTTTATTAGGTCTTTACAAAATATACCACATACCAAGATCATCTCGTACGGAAGCATAACGCCAAAAGATGTTTAGAAAATATAGGCGTCGCCCAGAGCGCAGCCGTACATCTTGCTTTATATCGCCTCCGCCAGCATTGGAGAGCAGAACATCAAACGGCGTTATAGCCCCCGGACGTGCCGACCGCTCCGCCAGACAGATAAGGAAGGAAATATACGAAAAAAGAGAGAAAATATCACTTTTGCACGTTGAAAATTGTTATAATACGCTGCGTTATCCGTAACAAGTAGTGTATAGTTGAATGCATTTTTAGGCATGTGCATAACTTGATGTTTTCGGTGAGAATAAAGTTTGTTGCTAAACTTTATACAATATTTTAAAAATGTATACGTAGGTACAGTCACGCTAGAAGTTGAATGACTACGATCATTGAAATTTAGTCGTTATTACTGATATACAGCGTACCGTGCTGGTAACTTAACTTTTTGAAACACCGTATACAGTTATTACACTTGTTTACCAAATTGTATGTGCATAATTTAGGCAGAATAAGTAGAAGGATGATGATCTACGTATCGAAATGATTCCGCAGGCTATATTTAACACAGCTTTTGCCCGTGACTTCGTCCGCGTAGGTTTCGATATTTACATATCTTGAATTCCCGTAGGAATGAGATATTTTTTGGGATAAAAACTATCCTATGTCCTATTCCAGGACCTAATCTATACATGTGCCAAGTTTCATTCCGATCCTTTCAGTGATTGAAGAGTGATTGAGTAATAAACAACCAAACTTTCGTATTTATGCTATTAGTGGGATATCATCATCATCATCATCATCATCAGGTTATTTTTGTCTCCACTGCAGGAGCACTACCCTCTCTCATCTGCCGGAGACAGATGGGAGAGGGATATAATTATTACAATTTATGTGGGGATTCCTGAAAGTTTTAAATTTCGAAAAAATTCAATTCGAAAAAACCCTCCAATATTTTTTGACTCTACCTGCGAAGTAAACTCATAATTTCACTGTCTTTGTAATAGATTTGTTATACATAGTATAAAAACCTGTTTTGGGAACTGCGGTAGGTTTGTCTAACGATTTACACGAAACCGGTCGCAGATTCCAAATCATAGTATTTAATTTAATTTATTGCAGAACAAAGAACTAGAAACTATAACTAAAAATATCAAACACAAAATATGTTTGAATGATTTAGTTAAGTAGACATATTTTAAGAAGATATATTTCAATAAAATAAAATTGCGTCATTATTATATTAGTGAAAGAAATTAATACTTAGATCTTGGTGTTATTTGGCTTCTTATAATTTTTTTACCAAAATAAATGTATTTTTGAACATTAATAAATAATATGGGTACGTATCGTACACGCTTACAAAATTGAATTCAACAAGGTAAATAGACATTGGTTTATAAAAGAAAATAATAGGTCTTGGTGACTGTCGGCTTCTAATAAAAAAGAGATGTATTTCTGAGCATCAATAAATGATATAGTAATATAGATACGTACACGCTTACAAAATTGAATTAAACAAAATATCCATCCCGAGCGCTCAACTCCGACGAGGCATTTTATTTACATTCGCACAAATTGAATCCTTGGTTCAGCGCCAAGAGGAAGCTCGTTCACATATTCATCCCGGCATGGCGGGGGGAGAACATGGAGGTTGGGGGAGGGCAGGGAGGGACAAGATTCGATTTACCTAATAGCAGGAGTGAGGGGGAGCACTCAATTACGTAGAGTGAGCCGAGGTGTCCCGTAACACTCACTACATAATTACATTATCTGATAAACGGTTAGAACCCTGTGAATTTTCCATGCTATTTTCTTGGGAATTATTTACGTATTTTTTAACATCTGTACAGGTGTCTCTAAAAGTATTAGTATAGTATCGTCGATAAAATGAGATACTGAGTGCCTTAAGGAAAGCAAGGGTGTATCTTTAGGTACCTAAATTACTTTAGGGTTGCTGAGGGATCTTTAGGTACCTAAATTACTTTAGGGTTGCGGTTGTAGTGTAAACTCAACAAAATATCACTGTACAAGCAAATATGTTTATTAATGTCATGTAAGCACGTATCAAATCGACCATCGATTATTTTTTAATGTTAATGCAGATCATATCATATGTACCTACACACACAACGCAAGGTTGAAGTGATTTAATTTTTATCCACTTCTTCGTCGACATATATACACAATCTAGACTTGTCTTCATTGATCATTGAGATACCTACCCATTTCCGACCGATAGCTCAAACCACTGGGTCTGGAACTTGAAATTATGTATACAGGACTCTTAAATCACGTGGACAGCTACAAATTAGGAAATTTAAGTTTCTCCGCAATACCCATAGGTTAAAATAAAATAATTAATGTGAATAAATGCCGTTAAATACTAAGTTAAGTCATATTTAATACTCATAGATGAGAATAGAAGAGAATATTATTTATTTATGTTACTTAAAACTACGTGAGAGTGCGTAATGAGCCTGTATTCAAAGCGCTTAAGTATGCAAAAATGCTTAGTCGCTTCTGTTCATAAAAAATGCGAGAAATAGTTGTTGCAAATGTATTACTCTGCTAATCGAACACAGAGTCAACAATAGCAGCCAGGCCGAATTAAAATAATTAAAAATAGTATTCCGATGCATTTTGTTATAAAAAAAGTTTTTACTATTTAACCTAAAGACACTGTTCATGCCCTTGTTTGTTACGTACTGTATGCTACGTTTTTGTCAACAAACTCGGTCAGAGCGTTTTATTCAGGTAAAATTGGGACAAGAAACCAACACTTCAATAATTTGAATACAAACAACAAAACTAAAATAAGTCATACACATGGATATCACATCACATTGAAAAAAACATCGCGCAAAGGACACATCGTCTCTGCTTACCCCTCTGGGACAAAGGCGAGACCATTATGTATGTATGTAAAAAATAATATAAATAGACCCAAAATTCTTTATGAAGACAGACACGGCCTCTAGTATAAAAATGCTTGGGTAGAGTTCCGCCTGAAGTATACTGCAAAATTTTTAAAAATGTAATCTAATTCTTAACTAAAATATACGACATAGATCCTCTCTGTCGTATATTTTAGTTTAGAATTAGATTCTATTTTGAAAAGCATTGCAGAATACTTCAGGCTTAGGCAGGCAATAGTACTTCAGGCAGTACTGTTTGTAGTACTGGAGTACTACAAAATTTCCCATGTATGGTGTATCACATTCAGTTTTATTAAATGTTACCTATGTTACAAGGGCATATATACCACATCTTACAGTATTAACATCAGATATTGAATCTAACAATTCGAGTCCATTGGACACATATAATGCTAAGGCTAACATACCCATAACGTTCCATCCAATAACACTAAACCACTGATTTCATTATAGCTCCACTCCATATTTACTAACTTTATATGTGTGAGCGGCGACTTGTAGTAAGTACATTGTTGCTCTTATAATAATAAACTTAAGATATCAGTTCTAAATAAAAATACATTTGTAGGTGTAAAATATTGTCGATATTTTATCGTAATTATCACCCGAGTGGTGCGTATGCGCGGATTTAGAGGGCACAGTGTGAGCGTAGGGCTACGTCGGGCCAATCGGAGCGAGTTCCTCATTTAAACTGTAAATGTGCCCAGTATCGCGTGACCTGTAAGATTTTAGCTGATATCCTCTCAGTGCTTGACTTCTCGCGTTGTTAGAGAAGGGAGCGAGGTCATATTATGTTGGTGACGTAATATGAAGTTGTCTCGGTTTGGTTCATTTATATGGTAATCGGTGAGGAGGCGGCTTACTCCAGAATAACCGGTAGATCCGCGGGCGCAGCGTACGAGCATACCACACCTTTAAACTTTGTGCGGTAATCTCTTGAATTAAGGGTTATTTAAACTGTTCTCCCCTTTACTGGAATATTTAGAATTAAAAATTATAATAGAGTTTACAAAAAATATTACCTACAGAGTACCTATTTGGGCATTTATTTTTTTCTGCAATCTAGCTTTTCTTCCCACGACGTTATTCAAGTTCGTGATACATCTTTTTTTTACATCTTTTTCTTACATCTTTTTTTACGTTGTCAAGCCCCTTTTTTGACTTATTTCATACAGGTTATAGGTATCTAAAAATACCATCTCATTTACTTTTGACAAATCTGTTTAATTTATTTATACTTAAAAAAATTTATTCCAGAGACACAAAATCTACAATAATGAAAAATGTAGATTTCAGTACATATTTTTTATTTATGATCTTGTTTTTAATAGCGTAAAATATTATAGTTTTTATATACTCTCACATCAGTAGCTCATATAGTATTCCACTGCTACTAGTAAATATACTAGATTACTGAACAACCTCTGGAGCAAAAAATAAAAATTAAAAGTAGTTTTAATTAAATTATGACGCAACCTCCACAGGAACAAAGACGGGTAACACGAACTCTAATACCGATTTCCATGGTATCAAATGCTGCCAACCTACGTAAGGATTTGATGTAAGTATTGAGTACGTAGGTTATTACACATTATAAGTTTGTTTTGCCTGTCTAAAATTGTATAACTTTTGCTTAATATTTATACCTACATACCATCGTATTAGGCAATTAAGATTCATTGTACTCGTACTTTAAACCTTACTTCAGCGCGACCGACTTACGTCGTTTTGAAATGAAACTACTCAAAGTCATTAATCAGATGCAGCAAGGACGAGTTTGTTTCATGATTTCCTCTATATCACCTACGTATAAGGCTCAGGGTAACCCAATGTCACATTTAACTAACGATGAGACTGAATATGCAAAATTCTTACTATCCCATAAGATTAATCACTTTGTATTCATTAATATCCGGACAAACAGAGGTCTACCATGAATACCATAATAATTTTTGTAATGACGTTAACGTTGATTGTGTTATTTTAAGTCTTCATATAGATAAATAACAATTATCATATGAGCTAAATTTCAAGAAGCCTTAGAGCAGTAATACATTTTAACAAGCTTAACTGACTTTTCTAGATGAAATTTCTTATAAACTTCTTGTACAATGTTTAATCTTTTGTGGCGAAATTATACACCGTTATCTTTTATTGACCTCCAATAAAATAGAGGTTATCAAGTAAACACACAAATAAAAATACTTATTATCGACTAATTTTCGGTAAGCACGCATGACTTTCAGTACTTTATGCTTATTAACGGGATCTTGACGGCTGAAATAAATCAAACATAACCCAATATTGGTGCCATTGAACCCAATATTGGTAACATGTAACAATTTTCGAATTAATTCAATTGGTACTAAAAACCCGCAAAAACAATTTGACGTGTAAGTGAAAGTGTAAATAGCGGCTATAAGATGCCTCCAATTATCTAAAATTTAGTAGAAAAGGCTACATACTCAAACGAAATCACTAAAACAATATTTTATTAATATCAACTTTTCAAATATTGCTATGTAAACTCCAGACGGAAGAAATCGCTTGAAAGCGATAAGACCGCCTAAATTGTAATATTTTTTTACTTTAAAAACTTGTAAACTTGTACAGCTTGTGTATTGTGTATTATGTTATGGTGTGGTGTGGTGGGGTGTGGTGTGGTGTGTCGTATATTTTTTTATTATTAAAAATTCCATTTATTGTTTGTGGTGTTTAGCAACATATTCAAGTAAAACCTAGTATCCTATGATAGATAGTGATTTTACTTGAATAGTATTAAGCAATAAATTGAATTCTTAATAATAAAAAATACGTCCACGTTCTTGTACATGGTGCTAAATTTCAAAACAGTATCTGTATATCTAGTATATGTAGTATCTGCATAACGTAAATTTGAATATTAGTGTGTAATATTTTATCTGCGATTCTCTTTTTTATGCGTTTTTTAGAACTTGTCCTAACGCACTAACCGTGCGCTTAAATATTATTTAATAGAGCGAAGTAGGTGACTAAAATCAAATCAATAAATTGAATAATTGTTGTTCGTATATTTCAGATACCAGGATCAAAATCTGTCGTTAGGTAAGGCTAAGGCAATGTGGCTATCTATGCACACGACGAACAAGAATATATCAATTAATCAAAAAGCACAATTGAAAGCACTAATATAGAGCTTATATTAAGAGGACTATGGAGTCCTCTTAATATATTCTCTTGATTAGAGTTGTTTCTTTAATCGACTCTCATGTTTCTAATAAAGTGGTGGATCAACTGAGAAATTGGTACGAAAACAAAACTAAAACTATAAGAAAGGACGACGTGACCTCCAGTTCGAATGCGGTGGGTATTTAGGGCTGGAAATGGTCCGGAGAGACTGTCTGACTGGCTGTCCAGAGTGCCCGAAGTAAGCCTGAATGGTTTTGTGGTTCAGTAGGTGCAACAGTTTGAATACTTTGGTTTCTGTCGTCGAACCTTAAATATGATCGTGACATAGAAAGAAAAAGGAGGGCTCCCTCGATTCAGTGCACATGCTCTCGTGTAGGTTCTCAACCTGCAGTCGGGATGTGAAAACCATTATATTTAAGGCGTACTGCCAGTGTTTTGCTAACTGTAGTTTTGCTATTTGCTAGCTGTAGATAAATTATACTAAACAGAGCATCTCTTAGCACCATAAGAGTGCAGTACAATGACGCTTACCGTATCCTTATGAAGGTGCCCCGCTACTGTAGTGCGTCGAGTATGTTCGCCGAAGCGAAAGTTCCCGAATTTGTTGCTGTCGTTGGAGCTCGAATATCTTCATTTTAGGATAGACTGCGTAACTCTAACAACAGCATTCTAAAGGCGATCAGTAAGTTATCTACCCCATACTTAATTCAACATTGGCTTTCCGTCCACTTGAAGTCGAACCTGAAGTAGTAAGTAAGTAATATATGTTATGTGTAATCTTTTATTTGTATGACTTAGTAAATCTTACCGACTAATTTTAAATTTAATTTTATAAAATATTTATTGTAATATTTTATTCACTTAATGTAATTTATACATTTTGTACATTTTTATTGAGGATAGAGAAAGTTATAATTTTTATTTAATAAATTTAAGACCCACCAATGATAGATGGCGCTATTCTTACTATTTGGAGAGCTGACTGGGTTAGTCATATTGAGACAAGTTTGCCAATCTGCGATAATCTAATGATCTAGTAGATGATAATATACCTACCCAGTCTAGATTTTCTGGAAGTACCACAATGATAGGGGAAAATATTACAATAAAAAAATTATTCGTATATAGCCTCGGCCTTTGGAGAAACATTGGACATCCCACCGGCATGTTTTTTAATCATATTTTCAATATTTGATTTAGTTTGATGGAAGTAGGTCCCAGCCAAATGAAGTAGGTCTTCCTTGTCACTCGCGTTCACCTCAATGACATGGTTGATAGAATTCTAGGCGTCAGCACCACTTCCTCATAAATAATGAAAAATATTCGATCTGCCCCAATATCTGATCTGACCAGATCGGAGAAAATCTAATAGCCTTGTTAATTAAACTGAAGAATGTACCTAAGATTCTCAGCAAGTACAGTGCGCTATGACAAATGACCAAGTATATTCTAAATTTAACATTTTCATTATTGGATAAGCCACCAATGGTAGAGGCACAGAAAGGATTTCTGTGGGTAGAGTTCTATAATATTTGAAGAGTAGATATATGCTGTAAAGGCTTCATTTTGTATTAAAAAATTATAAAGGACTCTATGTCTCAATGGTTCCATACCCAGTAACATACATACCCCTACTATATATAAGTAAATGACTTCTTTAAACAAAGATCAAACGTAATATCTAAAACTTAACTTTGATTTATAATGCCCCAACTGAGCTACCCTTTCGACTTCGTCAACAAGCACATTAGCGATGAGTTCAGCTATTCTTTTTCTTTTCAGTGGTTCCAATTGCAGTTCAGTAGTTCTTGTTGCGGTTTAAGTAGATAAATTGAGGAGGTACCTACGACGTGAGGGTTGAAGTACGGTCTAGTGAATCTATTAGGTAGTACCAGTTTGAAGTAATTATTTGATTTAAATTTCAAATATAATTTAGGTACAAGTATCGGTACTTACAGTTGACGTGGACTAGTATTACACACACAATGACATAGTGTACTGATGGCAAAAAATATATTGAAATAATGAATAAATGTAATTTTATTTCACATAATTTATAAAAGTATACCTAAATGAAAGTGTGCTTGTAATCAGTACAAAAAATTTTGTCTGTCTGTCTGTTTAGGTATCTGTTTGTCTGTTAGTTTGTGCACGCATCACTTAAAAACTACAGAACTGATTTTGATGGACTTTTCACATAAACATAAGGCTTAACACGGAGTAACATATAGGCTCTAATTCATTGCAATCGGTTTACTCGATCTAAAGTTAGAACATTTTTAGTTTTTAAATACATTAGTAGGTAAGGTTAGTGTGCAATATAACAAGGAAGTATAATTTAAATGTTCAGTATTATTCAGATTGCGATGTGTTTGGACTAAATTTGGAGCTGTAGTGGAAGTGGGCGTGGCACTGCTAGTACTAAATATGAACGTAGCAAAGAATAGGTACTAAATATTACTACGTAAAGAAGCGACACTCACCACCAGTTTAAAGTGGTACAAAGCAAAATAGAGCATGACTGGCAGTGCTCAATACTGGGCTGTGACCTTTCGGATCGCGCATCGCCGCTCGCCGGCACAAAGTTACTACGCCAGCGCACTATCGAGAGATCGACGCTTTAATTAGAATGAGAAGCTCTTAAGTTATTGACGTATACGTTGTCCCTTTCTAGATGGACTATGTTCGCGCGCTGGGTGGAGTAGCCCTACAATAATTTACGCACATACACAATCGGACAGGCTGGTTCGCTTGTAGCAGTAGTAGGTAATTAAATATGTTCGATTGCATAGAGTGCCGAGGTGTAACCGTAGTGTGCATGGCCTCTACTCTGATGTCGATAACTATACCTACCTAACTATATTACTAAATTCATTTCTGTTTCTTTCTCAATGCATTTTGTTACTAGTTAAGCTAGATAACTTAGACCAGACACAGATATGGAACATATCTCATATTCCTATACTAGGAACTTCATTTGGATATTGTAATGGTGAGAAGACAAGCGTGTAGTATGTACCTAGTGGCTACCTACCACTCAGTTTTCCAGCAGACGTCGTATGATCTCGACCACATACGACAAAAAGGCGCTTGCGTAATTTTGGCAGAGCCACGGTCCCTGATTTAAAATCTGACCATGCAGAAAATTTGTCCTGGAAATATACTATTTTGTACTCAAAAATTTGAATTTGTACTTCAGCCGTTTAAAAGTTATAGGGGTTATTGGTGGCTCTGCCAAAATGACGTCACTACAGCAGGCCACGCTATATCTCGGAAACTACAAAAGATATCAAAATTCTATAATAGTACAAAATTTGTACTCGAATTCGTCCTCCACATATCCAAAATTCAAATTTCTAACCCTTACCGTTTCCGAGATATTCGGGTTTGTTTGTGGCTCTGCCAAAATGACGTCACTACAGCAGAGCCACGGCTATATCTCGACAACTATAAAAGCTATCAGAATTCTGTATACGTACAAAATTTGTACCAGAATTTTTGCTCCACATATCCAAAACTCAGAATATGTACTTCTGCCGTTTAAAAGATATAGACGATTGTTTTTATTTCATACTAAAGGTACAGTTGACAAAAAGAACAGGACTGAATTACGATTAATATTTATTACTAACTGTGCCCGCGGCTCCGCTCGCGTGGACTACAGAACCCCGATCTCAATTCCACTCCCACTCCCGCTCCAACTGTAGTACAAACCAATCGCAATACGAATTTTGCATATAATGGCTTCTAGAAAAAATTACTTTATTAATACCACAGGTTCTAAGTGGCATATCAAGGTGAAACATACCTACACCAGATTTTAAGTTAGACCTCCAGCAAGACAACTGTGAAAACTGCATCAAATTTCATTCAGTAGTTTTGGCGTGTGAGGTAACAAACATACATACAGACAGACAGACAAAAATTCTATAAACAATTATTTTGGCTTCTATTGCTCCTATAAAGATCCCTCAAATTTTTCTCCAATATCTCCCATGTGCAGACATAGACCAGTTACAGTTACAATATTATTTGCATAGATTACTTTGTTATTTTATTTATTTGACGAAACCAACAGCTTATTCTTATGCTAATTTGAACAATTTGTGCAGTTATCTCAATTAACAAAGCAAATTACAGGTTTCCTAGTATAACTCATGGTAAGAGTGAGGCATGCATTATCTACTTACAGATATGTATTTAAGAAAGAGAAAAAGTGTGTGTTGGGGTGTGTTGTGTGGGTGTGTATGGGGTTTGTGTGTGTGAAGTGTGTGTGTGTGTGTGTGTGGTGTGCATGCGTAATAAAGCATTACCGATTATTAAGTTTTTTTTATAATTTTAGTTTTAAAGGATGATTTGGACTCTGCAAAAGGATCAATGTTTGAGAATAATTTACTATATGTGGTAAGAATTCTACTTATTGTGCAGTTTTGAGCGTACCTTGTTCTATGGAAAGGTACATAAAAAAGCTTTGTGTGTCTTGTGCGCCGTCCTGGTGCATTCAGTCCAATTTGAGAGACTAAGTAAGTATTGTCTAGTTGATTACCCTTTATCGGGAAAAATATCACTTATGTTCTGATACTTTCTGATTTATGTTATATTTTTAGTTACATGTTGTTTTCATTAGGCCACCTAGTACCTACCTATATCAGTTTGAATTTTTAGAATATCTTGACTAGTTACGAAATAATCGGCTGGTGACACTTTTCTGTTTCACCCTGTTTACAATATTTCAACTTATATAAATTTACATTTTGAATCTAAATATACTCGTGCAAAACCGGGACGATTCGCTAGTTACATATACCCGTGTCAACTTGTTTTTTCTCATAACCTAATTTTTCATCCACATATTTGACAACAATTAATCAAAGCAATAATCAGAAGTCTATAGTCATTTATTAAATTGATTTCATTAACTCGATCAAAGTAATAATAAATATTAATCGTAATTCAGTCCTGTTCTTTTTTGTCAACTGTACCTTTAGTATGAAATAAAAACAATCGTCTATATCTTTTAAACGGTAGAAGTACATATTCTGAGTTTTGGATATGTGGAGCACAAATTCAGGTACAAATTTTGTACGTTTACAGAATTCTGATATCTTTTGTAGTTATCGAGATATAGCCGTGGCTCTGCTGTAGCGACGTCATTTTGACAGAGCCACAAACAAACCCGAATATCTCGGAAACGGTAAGGGTTAGAGATCTGAATTTTGGATATGTGGAGGACAAATTCGAGTACAAATTTTGTAAAAATACAGAATTTTGATATCTTTTGTAGTTTCCAAGATATAGCGTGCTGTAGTAACGTCATTTTGGCAGAGCCACCAATATACCCCTATAACTTTTAAACGGCTAAAGTACAAATTCTAATTTTCAAGTACAAAATAGTACATTTCCAGGCCAAATTTTCTACATGGTCAGATTTCAAATCAGAGACTGTGGCTCTGCCATAATGACGCAAGCCAAAAAGGCGACTAACAAAATAAATACAGGTGATGAACAATCACCGTTCGAGCATTAATCTTAGTCAGCGCAGGCCTAACAGAAATGTTTCGCAGACAATTTATAATAGTCTTTAAATGTGTTAATATAAAGCTCAAAATTGCATGTAGGAGTAAATGTATCCAGCGAATACTGACCTATTCTCGTGCTCCCGTTTTTAAACTTTATTCTGCCACTTTTACCTGATGCGCTGCTCTGCACCAGGTCTGCGCTGACTCTAACTCTCTCTTTATTTGGGAGAGACCTGGTCCAGTAGTGGACTTATCGTAACCATTGATGATGATGGTGAATAATATATTTTTTTAAATCATATTTAAGAGATTTCTAATTAACTTGGTTGGTTTAGTCTTCGTTATTCTTTCCAAAATCACTATTAGGTACTTTACTTTTTGAAAGAATATAGTATATATTTATATACTCATACCTAGTTGAAATGATATTTATATAGGTTTTTAAATATTTCATTGGATAATTATCCTTAGTGTTTATGAGTCTTTTGTAAATTATTTGATTAAAAATTCCTAGATATGCGTCATTTTCTATTTTCAAAAATAAATAAAAATAAGCGTATGAGGGATGCAAAGGAAAAAGAACCAAGACACGACGAAATATTTAATTTTTTCCCTTTCATACATTCTTTTCTAAATTCGTCATAAAACTGTCGAGAGCACATTCATTTTTAATTATACATTATACTTAACAAAACGTCACATTTTCTGGCGTGATTAACTACATTAATTTATCTGTACAATAATAATTACGAGACCTTTAATTATTACAATTATATAGTTTAGGTAAGTAAGGTTCTAGTTGTAGATACTACTGAAATCGTTGAATATACAATCCTTACAGAAAAGCGATTGTCGAATGATTAGCTGACAAACATTATCTGAAAAGCAAGACTTTTGAAGAATAACGCGGAGTTGAATTTCATACAATAAGTACTTTGCCAAATATAGAGTGGTGTTAATTCGTACCCTTGGTTAGGTTCTTTCATACTAAATATATAATTATCTCTCATATATTTAGTATGAAAGCTACGAATGTCTTATATACGAAGGGTAAGAATTGTTAATTGTCCATATTGAAAAAGATACTTCAACATTGCTTTTCAGATAAGTCTATGAATTCAAACCGATGTTTTAGAATTCTAATAAATAGAGGTTAGGAATCGCTTAAATTAACCTTCGATTCATTGTATGCATGCATCTATAAGATGCAATAAAATTATACAGAAATTCGGTCACCTAGAAGAGGTCGACATTTTGTACAAAAACACCTAATTTATATTACTATATAATTACGGGACAATACAGATATTTATGAATTAGACCTGAGTAAACTACTAAGTTTACAATAAAACATTTATTACATAGATATAATATGATAAAAAAGGGAAGATGTAGCTAAAATAGTACAAAGATGATAATTCTAAGACTGGGATGAAGTTTTATGTCCATTATTATGTAGTAGAAACGTAACTGAAAAATAATTTTAAAATAGTATTTGTACATAACGTACTTAAAAAATAGTTCATTCGTTGTAGAGCAAGATACATGGTTATAAACCTATATATTGCAGTCGTACTCATGTATAAATAAATAATAAAATATTAAAGTAAAACAAAAATAAAAAGTAATAAGACTGGCTAAAGCACAATGAAATCTATAGAGGACAATATTAATGCACTTGCCCATATTACCTAAATAATTGATTATAACATCAAATTCAATATTAAAAAAGTCATAACAGTAAACTTATTGTATAGTTCTAATGGAACCGAGTTAAAGCTTTGTCAGAAATCCATAATTTAAATAACAAAAATTTACGAATTATGAGATAAGAAATTAAAACAGTAATAAATATTTGATCATAATGCCATTTCTATATTTGCATATGCATTTAAGTTTAGAGAAATGTGATGCATCGATGGTAATAATAGATATCTAGTTTATAATAATGATTATAGTTACCATTTAAAGATTCATAAAAATGGTACATATTGCGAATGGATATCGATAACTGCCACCAAAGCAACCCGAGTAATTCAACAATTTGGTAACGAAAATAAAAGTTAACTGATTAAGACTAAACCACCCTCAGAACAGCGATACGAATACAACAATAAGCAGTCTCACAAAATATTTTACAAAATTTATTTTCAATAAACTATCTAGAACCTATAATTCATCGGTGACGTCTTTATTAATCGTAATTCGTACTTAAATAAATTTGAAATACATTATCAGCGCTATACTAGACATTATTAATATCAGGAATCGTTATCTACTCATGTACTTAGTCTCGTTAAAATTACAGAACATAATTTCGTAATTAATACTATACACAAATCGACAACACAATTATCTTACTATGAGATTCTCTGGGTCTCGATCGGCGCGCGCGCGCCTGCCACAACCGCGGCGAAGCGTCCAGATTACGTACGAAACGGCATAGTGAATACAACGTTCCTAAAGTCTATCGGGTAACAAACATTGGACGTGAACAAAATCCTCTTGGAACCTTTAAGTACGACCACATTCCACACTCGAGTCCTATGGAACTTTTCCTTCCCGGTTCATCGGATTTAACTGGCTATACCGTGGTGAAGGGGGTAAGTCCCAGAGAAGGGCGCGGGTCACTGATGGTGCTTGGCTGGCGGGGCGTGATGCAGGGCCACGTGGTGCGGCGCGTGGTGGTGGCCGGCGTGGTGGTTATGGTTGTTGGCGTTAGAGTTGTTGTTGTTGTTCTGCGCCGCCTGCGCCGCCTGCCGCTGCGAGTTCTTCTTGTTCTTCATCCGCCTGTTCTGGAACCATATCTTCACTTGCCGCTCCGTTAAGTTCAGATTCCGCGCCAGCTCCCATCTCTTCTGCTTCGATACGTACGCGTTAAAAAGGAACTCTTTCTCTAGTTCGAGGGTTTGAAACTTTGAGTAGGGTTTGCGTTTTTTGCGCACCGTCACTTGGCCGGTCCAGTCCAGGGGGTTTGACGAACCGCAGCCGACTCCGACGCCCACTGACATCGACAGGGAACCTGGGCAAAGAAAATAATATATTTGTGTGAGTTCATGAAAAAAATATGGCTGCAGAAGTCCACGCGTTGGTACTCGTATGTATCAGTGACGCGACGGTATGTTCATACCTATATTGGCACGATTACCTACACATTTCCAGGATTTAGGATCTAAATATTTAATAATACTACGCCAATAATAGATTCATTCGGTAGATGTATTCTATGTGCTGCAAACTGTTATTTTTAATGAACTTTCGCATTCAATTTTAGATTTATTGAAATTCTCATTTCCCGACACCATGTGACCCGTTTTAATTTTCTCCATACAATGCTGTTTGCCGTACCGTAATGCATTTCTGTTTAAACTAGCTATTTCGAAGCAGTGTTCATAGAAACAATTATAGGTTGGCATGCGGCGCGTTAGAATTTTCATATATATAGCACGATTTATGTGAGCGGTCCCTTTTGATGAGATCACCGACAACAAACTTTGTATGCAAATGGCGACCTTCTCGATACTCGATGCGTGCAACACACTGCACCATTTCCTATTATTCAAAACGGTACACCTATTCAAGTTGCGAAATAGATGCCTCATTGTCTAGCGTATGAATATGTGCATGTGCCAGTGTCGCAAACAACACTTGCATCTCGCAGAAAACTTACTCAACTATTGTATTCTACCATATACATGTTTAGACATCTTACGCAGATTTCAATAATATTTAATGTGCACATAATGCTTTAAACTATTTATTTAAGAAAGGAAATGAATTAAAATGACAAGTAATGGATTCTCGTTTATCATTACATTAGTTTACTTAGGTAATGCATGATTGGCTAATTCATTTGTTTCAAGAGATAAATATTAGGAAATCGTAATTTCTACATTACGACTCGTAAACTCTCATTTTGTTTCTGTCTGTCTGTCTGTCTGTCTTACAAATTAAAATTAGGTATAATCGATTTATAGTATTGAAGTATTTTAGGTTAACTTCTATTTATTTAATATAATTTATGTGTGTCAGTCATATGATGTGTTAATATTTTTGTACTAAAGTATATTTAATATCCTCCGTCTGTTTCCGGCAGATGAGAGAGGGTTGTGCTCCTGCAGTGGAGACAACAATAACCTGATGATGATGATGATGATATTTAATAAATAAAATCGTAAACTTTGCGTGTCTGTACATGAAGATAGTTGCAAAAAAAATTGGGGGTCTCAGGATAAGTAACATTTGTCTGTTTGTTATTATCGAGCATTACTTACCTTGGCATGGTAAGTAATGCTCGACGGAATTTGGATTGCGATCATTAAATTAGAAGGACTACATTTGGAGAGACGAGGGAAAGAGGTTTGAGCGCAGAGATGAGAGCAAAGTTGGGAGCGGGATCTGGAGCTGGAGCAGGAGTGGGAGGGAGAAGAGGCGGCGGAAGTGGAGGCGGAAGGGAATTAACACTTAATAACTTTCAACTTTATTTAATTCTGTAGTCCACGCGAGCGGAGTCGCGGGCACAGCTAGTTTATAAATAATCACATACATTTAATCTAAACAGAATTAGGCTTACGACTAGCTTTAAGAGAATATAATAAGAATGACGTTAACTGTTTACTTTGCGTCTATATGCAACATATTATTTTGTTTACTCTCACTTAGTGAAGCAAGTGATTAGCTTCTATAAAATATTTTTATATTATGACTAAACACACAGACCAGCTCAATGTTATTTTTCATAATCATGACAAATATTTCATATATCAAATATTTATTTTCGTTCACAATTTGTTCTTAAGCTATGATACAGTGGTTGGAGGCCACCTATTGAGTATTTTACAAAATACTTGTGCCAAGTGGCCCCGCTCTTCCATTGCAGTAACAGTCACATCTGCATATTTAATCATAATTGCATATAAAAAACAATTGGCCACAATGTCATGTCTATGAGTATGATGATAATGGGTAGGTATGTCTGTAGTGTTCAAATGGTTAAAAAGAGAACACTTACGTTTTTCCATTTATTTAAAAAGGAAAGTTACCTAAATTTTTTCGTCTTTATTACTTTATTTACTTTATTTTTAAGGCACAATATATCCATATTTTTTCAAAATTTTCTTCGGGTGATAACTACCTACTGTTTTTTTTCTTTATTATTCACTAAAAATGAATCGGCAAAGTTGTGTGCCGTCTGATACCTCCAAACAGCTTTCCCACTGAGAAAAGGATAACGGTTGTTCAGCACTTAAATAGGACCCTTTCACTTTACCTTCTTGATGGGACAGTTTGTATCATACCTACTAGTTTCTGTATTATACACGGCTACTCGCGTTACGTCTCTATTACGAGCGATACCTTAGTGAGCGGTTCATAAAACTGCCCTACCACAATAAGTGTGTCGCCTATGTTAACGTTACGTATTACACTTTAACCACATCAATCTGACTGATTTTAAAAGAAATGAAGTCTTTCTAGTTGTTAAGATAAGATTTCTTTGCGTTTAAAATATAAAACATAAACTGTGAATGAAAACGAGACAGTCAAATTTGATTGTCTGTATGACAATAGAAGAGTCGTATATGATAAAAAAAAAGTTTAGAAAACATTACATTTGACAATGACTGTGTAAAATTTGTTATATGAGAAACTTAATTAGAATTCCCTATAATGTCATTTCTCAGCCGTGCTGAAATCTTGTATCGCCACGTCATAAAATGGAGAAGTGTTTATCCGCTCGTAAAACTTAACAGGTGGATCGACAAAAAAATTGAAGCCAAATCAGTATTGTCTTCCATGACAGTGGGCAATAAAGTTGATTTACATGATACAAAACTTCGACTGTAAGTAGGTATAGGTAAGTCCCTCGATATTAAATTAAAACAAGAATCAGAAAAGTATGGAAATAGGGCACAGCTGAACGGGTCTCAATAAAAAGTTGACAGTACCTACACGAGCAGTAAGTTATGTATGTGTTGGTTTTGTACAAAAATAACACTTCCGAGTCTAGGAGGTTTATAATATTTGAAACTGATAACTGTACAAGGATTCAAATGGAAATTTGGTGAAACTGAGTAAAATGCATGTGACTTAAGGCTTTTTACGATTTAATATTTCACAAACAAAAAAATATATACCGTCCAATTCTGAATTTGTCAATAGCCGTATAGACCGCGACATAACGGGCGACAGATCGGAGTGATTCAGATAGGTAGAAGGGAAGAGCGGCACAAAGTCAAGTAGGATACTTAAGAAAAGAATTTATATCAGACGCTGGTACCATCTAACGCATTGTGCAAGTTTTGTAGACAGACGTTACATACTCGCAATAGCTAAGTAAAATAACCGTGACATTAAAATAGTCACGGTTGTTTCCTCCATACACAGTTCCTTTTAACTCTCTTGACTTCGCTAGAAACTAAACACAGGTCGCTTCTAGATAAAGTCTTGCTCCGTGAGACCACCGTCAGTTATTTAAAGAGAACATAATGACAAAGTCGAGTTGTCAATTATGAGGGGATAGGTAGCGATCAGTGGCAGTAAAAGTGCGGGTTCTCTCGCCCATAAAAGTTTACCTACCCGACCGCGGGCTTTGTCTATTCCATGTACAAGATTGCTTTGCCAATTGACAACGAACAACTTATGTGTATTGCAAGGACATAAGGTTTGAATTCCAATAGCAATTCAATTGAAAGCTGAAAATCTATTCCTTTTTCACCAGTCATTGAAACGTAGAGTCGAGGTATGATTAAATGAAGTACTGAAATAGCTTTTTAATTTTCTTTGTAACGCTTCTACATGCGAGAGTTGATTGAGAATTAGAAAACTTAACTTTCTTATTCTATGTATAATTGTAACATTTTGCAAATTTTTATATAGGTATGTAGTCTGGTCAGTTTCCACAAGAAAACTAAAGATGGAAATAACGGAATGAATGACTCAAGGTTGAATAAGCCTATGTACAATTTACTATCTCGTAGTGTCGGTCGTAACGTTAAGAGGACAAGACTAGTACAGCTATACTCATTCTTCGAACCGTTTACTAAGCCGTAAATGCACAAATCAAAGTCAATGTCAACCTCAGGTAAACACACAATCATAAAGTGACGTGAACACTCGTATAACTTTTTCAACAATTGTTTCCTTTTAATGGCCCATTATATGCGCGTTTTACGCAAAATTATGTCAAGTTACACCTCTGCCGTAACAGAGGCACGATAAACCCATCTTTATGGTTAGGCGGCGATCGAAAGTGAACTAGCTTTGAGCGTTTATGAATGGAGTCTTTTTATTGCTCTCATATTGACATGGCGGTAGTTTGGTAATTACTACTTACTACCGCGATTTGGGGAAGGAACCAGTATTATTGCATGTCTGTGACGTCGTCGCGACTTTATGATTATCGTAAAAGTGATATACATGTGTACGACAAGGCGGAGTGAGTGAGTCGCCCGCGCCATGCACCGGCCCGCTACTTCGGCCTCAGACTCGTCTAGTTTTTTTATCGTCTCATCACCAGTCTATAATGTGTTTATTGTAGCAATATTTGGTTTATTGCTGCTACTCAAAGATCAGTTTATTGTCTTAACGCTCAGGTATCGTGTTTATTTATTAGTTATACATTTTTATTGGCGCTTTATTTTACGTAAACTTTAATTTACTGTCGGTTGTATAGTGCCGTTTAACATTGCCTATAAAACGATGCTTACGGATCGTTTTTAAACATTTGTAGCACGTGTTTCGTTCATTCATCAAATTTATGGTGGTCTGTGGGAAGATGTTTTGATTTGAGCGTTCGGCTGCTTTCAGAAGGTTGGGTTAGGGGATTTCATGCGAACGTTGTGCCAATGTTTGTTTAGCTTAACAGTTTATTTTATCGACACATTTTATAGCACGAGGAAGTTTCATATTTTATCATCAGTCAGGATACCTAGGACGATTATAGACAGAAAACAATAACATTTCTTCTAATACACTAAATCATGATGATGACATTTGATATAGATACCTAGGTACGTCATCGCATTTAGATTAAGAGAACCTACTTGCTCAATACAACGGCTATGAGTTAAGTAACTATCACGCACATTTGTTTTAGAGATTAATTTTAGTACTCGTCTTTCCATTCCACATACCTGCCTACATATTTTTTGTAAGAAAGGGCGGACGATACAGTAAGTACCTATTGGTACAAATAAAACACAAATCGTAGGGCAAACAGCAAGAGTGTGAAATCGTGCCAATGAGAAATTGATATTCCATACTTCGATTCTAGAAAAGAATGCAGACACGGCTAAAGTGTGCATCAAGCGATGATTGCGGCACCCACACACAGGCGTGGCGCGCGGCACGCGTGCAGGTGAGTGCGTGCGACACACACGAGCCGCCGCGCCTGTGTGCGCCGCGCAGCGCCATCTAGCGGCTAGCGGCGCCAAGGGTCAAGGTTGACAAACTCATCATTATTTACAAATTAACTTTATAAAACTGATTTCGTTTCCCAATTAAAAATTCACAAAATCCAAGCATGTTCCCGGGCGCAAGGCTACACGTCCTCGAATCTCACAGTTTCACTAACATTGTATTTGTTTATAAATTTTCGAAGGAAAACATCTTACCTGCGCGATATGTTTAGCTCTCGTGCTACCGATAAGTTCAGTTAAAGATTACAAACAGCTGCCTGCCGTAATCGGACGTCGAAAAACGTGAGTGCCAGATTCGAGGAATGGGCTAAATGTTTATAATGATGTTACGGGTGATGGGTGATGAATATACTAACCGGGCAAAGTACCTGGAGGCGGGTAGGGTGCGCTAGACACTGTCTCCGGCGCGTAGTTCCGTAGCCCGTACGCGTCGTGGGAGAAGCCAGATGCCTCGGAGACAGCTGTCCGACGATCATCTCCACCGACGTAGGACAGGGGCTGGTCGCCTCGCGGTGCCCCATACGGGTAATTCCAACAGGGCTGCGAGAACCCTTGATGGCAAGCGCCATCAGCGTACGGCTTGTACTCCCCGCTGCTCGCAGGCCAGAAGGGCAGCGTGGACTTGCGCTCCCGCTCCACCGGGAGGTTGTAGTAGGTGGGTCCGGTGGGGTACTGGTGGTCGAAGGAGGCGGGCGCGTCCGGCGGGTAGCCCCAGGGCCCCTGCTGCGCGTGCCGGATGACGCCGGGCTCGGGCTCGTAGCGCTTGGCGGGGATGTGCAGCGGGGGCTGCGGCGGGTTGGACCCCACCGAGGCGGGCGAGGCGCTGGAGGCGGAGGGCGGCGCGGCGGCGGGCGCGGCCGGCGGGGAGCCGCCGGGCGGCGACGCGTGCGCCTCCTCGTACAGCGCGCCGCCGACCCCGTTCATCATGGTCCACCAGGCCGGCCCGGCGGAGTGGCCGGATGCGGGCGCTGGCGACGCGGCAGCCGCATCGCAGGGCGCGCCGAGGCCCCCGACATGGTTGTCAGGGTACAGGGTGGCGGCCGGGCAAGCCACGGGGGAGCGGGACGGTCACCGGCCGGTTCACGCGCGCCGCGGGCACATCGCACCGCGCACACACGCAACCCACGCGCGACAGCAGCACATGAAAATCAAAACGCGATTCCCGATTTAGCCAGCTGACCGGACGAGAGTTGACCGCAACGTTTACAGGCCGACCGGACTGCAGCTCGGCAGGATTTGTGGAAAAGTTTTTATCGACAGAAAACGACTTTTAGAACGCTCGTTGAACAGTCACTGATATGATAAGCTGCCTCGTAACCTCGAAAAATTTCAAGTTGTTAACAAAACTGTATCTGGTTTAGTTTATCCAATAAAGTTTATACGGTCCACTGATGATTCAGAAAAATTGTTTGATTTATTTTTGTGGTGACGCAAGAGTTTTCTTATTTATTTATCGGTGGTGGGCGATATCGCTGGGAGCGCGTATAGTGTCGCGTGCGTGCCGCGCGTGTCGGGTCGAGAGGTACGCGAGCGCGCGGTCGGCGGCGCGGTCGGGCGCGGAGTGGCGGAGCGCGCGGCGAGTGGGGCGCACACACGCGCCGCGCCGCGGACATCTAGCGGCGGGCGGCGGAACTGCCGCCGGCGAGCGCCCGTAGGCGGGCGGTGCCGAGCGCGCGGGGCGCCCGGAGTAGCGCCCAAACTACCTTTTTAACATTTTCTTTCACGCGGAAATCTTTTGATACTTTTGCCTGACTTACTTTTTTAAATTTTTTTAATTTTTTTCACTAAGATGTCATTTTGTATTTCAATTAGTTCTTGTTCAATTTCTTTGGACTAATGTTACGTATTGCCGGGTACTAAGTTCCATTAAATAGACTGATAATTAAATTTATGAAATTTACTTAATTCTTTACAACCTGCTTGTTAATAGCTATATAGGTGGGTGCGTATAAAGCTAAGCCAAAGGGTTGTCAGAAGCGGAGGCGCGGGTGCGTAGTAAACCGATTAATGGAGGCAAAATAGCCATAAACTGCCGTTTAACCAAACTGCAAGCGTCACTCGCCCATCGCCGAGTTGCCACCAATAAAAAACGCGAGACTTTATGACGGCAACTCACTCACATTTTATTGTGAGTATAAACTTAATTTTATCGTCTGTTAATTTCACCACAAATAATGCTAGGTACTAGATTAAATTATAGGTATAATTTTATTTTATTGCTATTGTCAATGGCAAGGCCGCAATCTACTGCCTCATATACTGGTAATCTTTGAAGTTCACTGACTTTGTGTGTTCTTTTATGTTTTAATCGTTTCATAGTATCATTTAGGACGTAATTCTTGTTGGAAAAGTACTACGTAACTCTTTTTAATTATAATTTGCTCTATAGAGTTTGGTTTATTAGGGATTTAACACCTAAAAACAACACACCCTTATTCTTATGATAGAAATCTAAAGGACGTCAAGGTTTGCAAGTAATTCGACAAGACACATCCCCCAATAAGCGCGCACCCTTCCTTTCACGCTCGCCGTGCCAAAGGGAACAATATAACTTACAACCAATAACTCTGCTTACAATATTTCACACCTATAGAGCCGACATGTTCTGTTTACACAAGACACGGCTATAAAATATATCAAGCGAACAAAAGAAAAACATATATGGCAGGCTAAGTAACGTTATCACTGTTGTTAACATTGAACCTTAACGCTCACATTATGGTAATCGAAAGAATTGTCACAATAATATACGGGATCTACAATAAAAAGTCAACTAATTTCCCACACTTACCCATAGACAAATTTGAGTAATTATTTCCTAACAATAGATATAATAATGTCGAAGAATGTAAGTGATAAATTCGTAGTAGTTATGGACTTGTCAACAAGGTTAATAACAAGGATAATAAGGAGGTTTCTTTTGTGAATTTGATGAACGATTTTTGGTAGGACTATTCTGTACCTATTCTGTATTTTGATACAATGTAAAATAACCTGTGTAATGTGTAAAGAAAATAATTTAAAATTAAGTATCTAACCCTTTTGTAATATAATCAAGGTGCTACAAATAGAGCTACTACCTATCTACCTATAATAAATTATTAAATTACTTTGAAAAGAAATCGACCTCTTTGGATCGAATCACTTGAGTGAAGTACATGGGAAAAACATTTTCTATAACTAGAAATATATTAAATATTTCATACTAAATTCTGCTGATTCTAAGACTAAACTCTAACAAGATGTAAATTTTTTCTCCATGTCTACAGATTTCAAATATACAAACTTCTCAAAAATAGATAAAAGGTCGTCCTAAATAGTTTAAAAATGAGAGTTAACATTATGTACAGCTCCATATCCCAGCACAAACAAGCGGGAGTCAGGCGCGTTGAATGACAGAAACAAACATAGGAACAAGTGTGCGCCTGAGTCGAGCCCGTCTATAAATATTTACTTTAGGAAACTCTCCAGGCCAATGGTCGGCCATACATCGAGCGCGTAAATAAAAGTACGCTTTCTTATCTCAAACATGTGTGCGGGAGTTGCGCAAACGCACCGATTCGAATTGGGCCTACGTACCTACCTAACGACATGGATGTGGTATATATTATTAGCTGAGGTAAGTATCCATATGACCTTTAAATGTTTATACATCAATATGAGAGATCACGTTGTTTTAAAATGTTACAGAACGTCTCATAGAGATATCAACAGTCTACACAGATTAAAATAAATATGGAGACCTGATATCAATTCGTTAAAAAATTTAATTTTATAAATTATAGGTATATTATTGTAAGATAGAGAATTACATTTAAATTGTACACCTACCTTTGCCATACATGAGAATCAGTCAGAATGACTAACACTAAAGTATATAGGTAGGTACAACAAATACTTTATAATAATGAATGTACCTACTAGCTAGAGGTGCCGATACTGACATAACATCTAATAGTTACCTAACTCAAGAATAAAACAGTATACTACATGAAATCTTTGTATAAATATCACGTAGAACTACAATGTTTGAATTTCTATCATTTAACTAAACACACACCGCAACTCTGCTTCGTCTGCCATATAAACTGCTAGAGTTTGGAAAATTTCATTGTAAATACCCGGTTTTAAACGAAATCAAAAGTGGATTAAGTCCTACATAACATATTAGTCGTAAAACAAAAGTTTACCTTATTTAAAATTGTCATTTTTCCTTTGAAAAGTTAGAACTAATTAATTTATTTATTTATACTTTATTGTACACAAATACAAGTCACACAATGTACGTAATGCTCTTTTACTCTAACCTTGAATATGCTCAACGATCCTGTATTAATAAATTAAGTCAGATTTAAACGAGGAAATTTTTTCATAATTAAAATATTTATAAAACTAACATACATACTTTATGTATACATGAAAAAGTATTTTCACTCACTAAAAGAGAGGCCTATAAATAAAAATGAGTTACGCGCCCCAATTCCGAATCTCGTTCGACGTTGATTTCGCAAAGGTCTGGCTTTCTCTTCTGGATCCGCAAGATAACGGTTTCAACGTGAATTATTACCGATCCTTTGAGAGATTTAATCGAAGTTTAAAAAACATTACATTACCCTCCTTATTACTTTGCCAGAAGTCGAGTAAAAAAGCGAAAAATAATTATCACTGCGGATTTTACACTTGCAGTTTTTTTATATCAGTGACTGAGCAATGAGATATAATTATCATTATCTTTAACCAATTAAGTTTTAATGAAGTTTGCGAAATAAGGTAAAATGTAAATATTTTCGAACACTTCATAAGTATATAAAATTACCTATTATTTACCCACTAAGTACCTACAAAAATAATGTTAGTTCCACATAAGATACGGAACACACTTTATAGGTATGTCAAACAAAGGCCAGGTAAGTATAGGCACTTTAGTGATGGTGAGTTTGATCATCATGAATTGATATCCTTCGATTTAACTAAACATGTTATTCAAAACTATAATATTCACCTTGTCGTAAACTCGCTAGCGATGTCTGCGTAAAGGGGCAAGGCAATCTGTAAAAAATAAATAACAATGTATTATTAATTATGATTAACATTTAGTATAATATTATACATAAAATACGATTACTATATCAACTAGCGGGGAACATAATTACTTAGCAGTGGGTCAGGTGTGTCCAATCGGTACGTTGTAAAGCGAGTTGGGCCTGCTTTGTGTGAGGCTATGGTAATTAACTTCTATAATACAAGACCTAAGTGTCTGTCAGTTACAACTAATGTTAGGATGGTTAGGTATATGATTATGATTACTTACTGCTTAAAGGTAAAGTTTCTTTATTTATAAAATAGTATGTAAGACACGTAAGCGACTTGTTTAGTGTTGTATTTATTATTGTTAAACTTTTTTTTTTCATTAAGTAGTATTCATTATACCTATATCTTTTTTGAAATAAGTTTGACAGATTTTAATAATATCATTATTTATAAGTAACTTCTCTCCACTTGGTAGGAACTAAAGCGAATATTCTTCGCGTGCATATGCCATCACCACGATAAAGATTTCGGCTTGCTCAAAATAAAGTCAGTGGCAAATAAACACGCAAAAAAAACAGGAACAGACGATGGTATTTCTGTAGGCACCTTTTCAAATATAAAATGCAGCGTATAAAAATAAAAATCAATAAAATAGTAACGAAATGTTTCAGAATAATGACTTTACTAACAAGCCGCGGGAACTCCGCTTAAATCATTCCGGCATATGAAACGTCTGCTCAGAAACATCTTAGTTTATTTTTAAAAGGCCAGCGTGTTCCTCCCACAAGCATCCCATTGACAACGTTCTACGGTTACCATTTTATTTCCTAGCTACACTCCACCCGATAGGAATATAAATAAATCCTTTCTAAGTCATTCGATACGGCGCAAAGTCACGAAGTTTACATAAAATAGGTGATTTGCGCCGAATGCCACGGTTTTTTTCCTCGAGTTCCATCAGGGGTGCGGAGCGCACCTACCCACTTATTTTCGAAAGCGAAAAAAACATGTTTACAGGCTTTTTTTCTTGTTGACGATTACTGGCTGGCGCGGATACGTGTTTGGAGACCGTAAATTCTGTTTTGTGTTACCTAACAATTTACTCGAGCAGTAATGATTGATTTTAAACAGCTATTTACTGAGACAATGATGGTCCCAGCTCTGTGTGTGGTGCGGGTGTAAAGCTATAGATTTTTTTTATTTATTATTAGATACATACTGTTGATGTTAAGGTCATGTACCTATATCTACAGTTATTCTACTAAGCTAAATGTCTAGTTATACAAATACCTACCTTTGTGAGCACAAACAACTATGAGGATAAGTAGAGTGAGTACCTACACATCTAAGTTTCACGGCAGGGTCGCAGAACTTAAGTCGTATCTCCGTGAAAACTTTGAGGACACTCATCTAAGTTTCTATCCATTTCGACCACACTAAACCCCTATCAGAAGTAATCCGGCCTGGTATTTTGTTACTTTTTTATTTTTCGTCAAGTATGAGTAAATAGAGCTGCATAATGATAGCTGAGGGCACTCAAAATGACATTTACGACTCAATTCCAAAGCATAAGCCGCCGGCCGGCTATACTGTTGAGCACTGTTACCGTTTCTTCAAGACCTACCCTTCTCCCTTTAAAAACATCTAATAAAGAATTCAAATAGGACTTTAATCGAAACGGTAGAGGTCAATTTATTGTGGTGGACATTGAATTCAATACCCGTAGTGACAGGACGGGTTTGGACTTACCTTACAAGTTGTCAAGTCGTGTTATCTATGCTACAAGTATGTGTTATACGAATTTATATAGCACACGGTCGGTTGGTCAAAAGGGACTGCGTTACAACTCTGTTATTATTTTCAGTATAGTTAATATAACAGGTGCAATGAGAATACTATTACACTTGTTTTAATAAATTTTTAAATTCATAACTTGTTTAGCAAGCAGGTGGGATTCGGATGAGTTTAACATAGCATAAGAACTAAAAAAGTATAGAGCTACGTACTTCATAGAAAACCAGTTGGATGTCAAATATACAGCTGCTGTTTTTCATTTATTACATATTTTAAGTAGAAAGGACAACATTTATACTGTTCCAGAATATTTTGTTATTAATAACAAAAGTAGGTAGGTATATACGAACGATTCAGCGTTATGAACTTTTGATAGGACTCTCTTGTTAGTATGGAAATATCCAAACTCAACACTACTTCTTCGGATGGAAATTAGATTCAGAAATTGGTATTTAAAGAATGCTGGAATGAGTTGTTATTTCAAATAGGTATATTACAAAAAAATAACGTTATTGTTACAATTACTGTAATATAAATAAAATTTGAAATTCTATTCATAAGGGGTTAAGTTCCACGCGGACGAAGCAACGGGGAATACGCTGGTACTAAATATATTTTACTCATAACGATATATTTACAATAACATGGCGGGGGAGGGAGTGGGAGGAGGTCCGAGAGGTTAATGGCGCGAAAACTGACTGGATCATATCCCGGGGTTTACGACACGAGAGTAAACGGCCGATTCATTTGCAATTCTAACTGCGACTTAGCCACGGTTCGCCTGCGACTGTCCGACGACTTCAAAACAACTGATGATCGCTCGTTTCAGTTAAACTGCTAATAAATACCTACTTGCTACGCATTAAAGTTATTCGACCTCAAAACTAGTGAAGTTTTAGCACAGTCTGAAAGACAAATTATTGTTGCGAACGGTACATACGCCTCGTATAAGAATTAGTATTAATAACTTACAAGATAACGACTGAACAATATTGAACAGCTTTTGAAAATGCAAATCATTAGTATATTTAGTACCTACGGTCAATTTATTTGTCGAAAAATTCAAAAACATTCGGATAAGTGTAGGTAGGTACCTTTAAGAAACGTACTGTTAAGTTAATAAATTAAGTTCTAGAGTACTAAAGTACCTTATGATAATAAAACCAAGCCCAATAGTTTTTATCAGACCTTTTCAAACATTTTATATTTACGTACCAATATGTAGTGAATGTTACGTATACGTATGTATTCATTGATAGAAAAAGAGTTATTTACCGATTTAATCAATGAATTGACCTCATTGTACTGAGAACATTGAGCGAAACGGTTAGAATATTGTAGAGCATGTTCACCTCCCTCTTACCTATATCTACCACAAAACAGCTGGCATTGTTGTGTTTAGGTTTGAAGGGTAGGAGAGCCAGTATAATTACAGTCACAAGACATACCTAAGGGGGATAACGCACCTGTAACCTTTGTACTGTTGTCCAAATGCGTAAGTTTTTAAGCGACAGTGACCGCTTACCACCAGGCAGACTGTCTGTCCATTTGCCACTTCACACCGAAAAATACCTGAGCATTTTTATATAGATTAATTTTCAGTTACGCTTATTTATAGGACCTAGTATGTAAAATTAGGAAAATTAAGTTTTTTTACTAATTTAGTTAACAGAATCATACATTTTAACCTAAGAAAACTAATCATCGTTTTGTGGTCTCTTGCCACCAGCTTCGCGTAAATTTTACAACGCTGACCGTGCTGACAATTCTAAATGAAATACGCACTCTTTTATTTCTTTCTACTTAGTAAGCGATCGAGCTGTATTGTGGTTTAGCTTGTCACGTAAAATCATAGCAAAGGAAGTCGATAATTTCATTGGCTCTTTTATCGACGTGACTACCTCTTTAGAATCGATCTCTCTCGTGAACTATTAGTAGGTACCTATATGAATCCCACTGTCGGAGTTACTTATGACAGCGATGGTTAACACTCAGTCTGCTCCGGTTCTGATTTTTTTGTGGACTATCTACCTACAAACTCAAATCATTTTAATATTGAGAAAATGACACGAAAGTTTGTACGATAGCAAATAATGTGACCTAACCGAATCTACCCATTTATATTAGGTAGTCCCTTCCCAGAAATTTTCTGAATTCTGATAATTTTCTTTATATTCTAATTAGGCATGTGGTTCCCGGCTTTGAATACGGCCACCCTCAATCTTTCGTTGAGGCGACTAAGGGATTGCACCAGGGACAGTACTGCCATCCGGCTGCCAAGCGTGGTGATTATGGCAAATCCCCCGATGAATAAAGAAAAAAATAAAATAAAGAGTATGGCATTCTATTGGGAAGGCTTATGTTCAGCAGTGTACGTATTTCGGCTGCTGCTTGAATCTTCTTTATATGAAGCGTTTACGAAGAGTTATATCTACATACCTACCAATAGCAGATTTTTCCGAGGCCCAAAAGTTTGACAATATTTGACCATCAATCCTATATTAAGGCATACATACATACACGCATGTTCGCAACCGATCGGCTGGTGGTCCTTGTATATTTAGTATTCGGTACAGCCTCATAGGCCCGATGTTATCACCAAGGACGCACTATTGTGATTCGTGGCTCGACCCGGAATAGATTGACTAGCGATATCAAAGCTCGATCGATGAATCAGAACGTCTATAGGGTTTGTTATTAGATACGGTTGCGTGCTGATATTCTGGTGGAGTCAAACAAATTGGGAATGGAAAGTTTGCTATTAGGTATTTATAATAACAAATAAATGTGACTTACATTCATTCAATTTGCGACTTATTTTTGAATGTGCAAGTATTGTGAATGCTACCGATATATCAGCCCATCAGTGTCATCTTTTCTATATGAGCATTTAATTAATTATAACAATAAAACTGACCAATTAAACACATATTACTTATAAGTTACTAGTTACAAAAGTAAGAAAGACATCACGAATAGAAAAACTCCACTACACCAAAATGGAAGGTACATAATGTTCTTACGAAAAGAAAATTTATTTTAACAAGTATTTGCACAAATACTTGTTAAAATAAATTTTCTTTTTATAAGAACTACTGGACATAGGCCTTCCCCAATGAACATGCACATGTTCATTGGGGAAGGCCTATGTCCAGTAGTGGACGGGTAAGAAGTGACATGATGATGATGATTTCCAATTTATTTCCAATGATTAACAATTCAATCAGAAATAAATAAAGCAAAAAATACAACGAAGGGAATCTGGAATATTGTTAATAGGCACATGAACAAAAATGTTGTTAATGTAAAAGAGAAACTATTACTCAAGGTTAACCAAAAGATCGTGTACAATCCTCTAGAGATAGCAGATATATTTTCTCATATATTCGACTACGGCAGGAACTCTACATCCTGCGAGGACAACTTAATATCAGCAATGTGTCTCAGAGAAAATACTCCACGAGTAGAGTCTGACATGTTCTACAGGCCTACCACTCCATCTGAGATTGCAAGTATTGTTAAGAAAATGCAGACTAAAAAATCATTTGGTTACGATGAAATACCCATAATCATTATAAAGGATAACTTAGTGTTGCTAGCTGAACCTTTGACACACTTTTATAATTTATGTTTTGACCAAGGTGTTTTTCCTGAACAATTGAAGATTGCAAAGATTTTACCGGTGCATAAAAAGAACTCAAAAACGGATCCTAAAAATTACAGACCCATTTCCCTACTGCCCATATTATCGAAGATCTTCGAAAAAGTTATCAAAACAAGGTTGATTTCACATCTGAATACTAACCAGGTGTTGAATAGACGACAGTTTGGTTATAAAAAAGGCGTAGGAACCTCGGATGCTATTGATACATTAATTGACGATATAGTTACAAAAATCAATAATAAGGAAAAAGTTGCGGGAATTTTTCTAGACCTGAGTTCTGCCTTTGACACTGTAAACCATAACATTTTGATTAATAAACTGGAACACTATGGGGTACGGGGAAAAGTTCTTAATCTGCTCAAATCTTATTTATCAAATAGAAAACAGTTTGTAGAAGTTAAAGATATTGCTGAAGATAAGGTGGAGAAAACTCAGAGATCGACTATGGTTAAAATTACTAGAGGAGTACCACAGGGTTCCATACTGGGACCAATATTCTTCTTAATTTTTGTTAATGACTTGATCCCCTATATCTGCAGCAGTGTACCTAATACACAATTAGTTGTATTTGCGGATGACACAAATGCTATACTGTCGAGCAAAAAAGTAGAAGATCTTAACTTGAAAGTAAATGAAGTTATATCAGCATTCTATAGGTGGTTCTCAGTTAATAATCTAAAACTTAATATTAGCAAGACAAGTGCCATTCTGTTCAAAACAACTACAAGTAATAGGGATACATTAAATATACAATTAAATGATGATATAATTGAAGTCGTAAATACTGTAAAATTTCTGGGAATACATATCGATGCGTTACTCAATTGGAAGGACGAACTAAGTGCTATTGAGACATCAATTAGCTCTGCCTGCTACGCACTATATAGTTTGAGAGATGAGTTAACCACAAAACAAATGAAAATTGTTTATTATGCTCTTGTAGAATCAAGGCTACGATACAGTATTAAATTCTGGGGAAATAGCTATAAATATAATATTAATAGGGCATTCGTTTCCCAAAAAAGGGCAGTGCGTACAATAGCACGTATTCCTCCATGGGAGTCATGTGAGGAACACTTCAGGGAGTTTAAGATCCTTACAGTACCCAGTCTCTATATTCTAGTTCTTCTCACTGACCTCTTTAAAAATCGTCATATTTATGAAACTGAACAGGACATGCTATTGAGAGAGAGAACTAGGAGAATGGACATGAAAAGCAATATAGCACCAAAATTAAAAGTCGTGGAACACTGTGCACGAAATCAGGCCGTTTTATTCTTTAACAGGATGCCCAATGAATTAAAATGTATAAAACAACTAAGTATATTTAAGATTAAATTAAAAGCATTTCTTCTGGAAAGGTGTTGTTACTCTGTAGATGATTTTTAGACTTTGATGCCACTCATAGTTGATTTTAAGTATTTTAATTTTAATTATTATAATTTGTTAATCTTTAATTTTTAATTGAAAATATTTTTTGGCATTCATAATTGTAAGCACTTTGATTTATAGAATTGTTAGAATAAGTTAGAATAAGTTATATTCGTACACAAGAAATTGTTATAGAATAATAAATACAATACAATTTGTATATACTGCTACCCTATAATTTCCCTGACAGCAAATAGTAAAATATATCTAAAGAATGGTAATAATCGACTTATTCCAGACAAGACTCGAATTAATTCTGAGAAGTCCAGAGTCCAGACAGCCCCAAGCCAAAAACACTGTGATCGATGGAGGCAGACTGAGAGTGTTTAGACGCGTGTGTGTGCGACGTTTATTTATTCTTTGCACGACAGACTTTAAGTGGACGATACTTGGTCAAATCACGAATGCCCAGAAACAAATCTACATTTTTATTCGAAAGGGTATCATCATCAGCTCGAAGTGCAGTTTTTGATTACCAGATGAAAAATAAAACATTTACCTACTGGAAAATTTCCAATTCTCCGATTTCTCAACAGACCTTGCCACCCAATTCATGAATGTATATAATTTTTACGATGTCCTAAAAATCCAGACAATATAAGGCACGGTAAAATTACCAGGCCTCAAAATATAATTCCACCATATTTTTGCGATGGGATTAAAACGTCACTGTGAATATCACAATCGGAACATTGTTGCAACTTTTTTTAAGCCATGATAAATTTAAGAACTGAATTAATGTGACAGGGCGGTGAATCAAACAAGGTGCGATCGTGGGTTTACATGAATTCAAGTTACTTATAAAGTAAAATATATAAGTATAAAATCCTACAATAGCTTGGCGTTAAGCTTCGTTTTAATTATTTTTGCTTTTTATGACAAGTCTTTTAGACCGGGATCACCGGGTTTTTGCAAGAAAATGTCAATATTTTGTTTGGCTTCTGTAACAAGTGAATAATTTTGATGATGGACTTCTATGGCGTCTAAAAAATTTCGCTAGCATCAAAATGTTTAGAAAACAAGCACGTAAAGTATATACTTATGCATAACATTTTCAATTTTCCTTACAAGTACCTACCTACATTTTAATCATCTAAAAAATTTAGATAATTGAAAAATAAACTACTTTCTTCTTGACAATTTTAAAATTTACATATTATTAATTATCACTCGATAATGAATAATAATTTTAACTAATTATAAGTTTTTGCAAGCATAATCTATACAAATGTATAACCACATGCAACTGAAAAAGGAATTGTATTTTATATGAAATAAAGTTCAATTTCAAACCTTAGTATCATGTTCTGTGGGGCGTCACCGCCTCACCTGTTAGTAAGGTCGACCGCGTGGAGCCGCGCCCGAACCTTACTCGCAAACGCCTGAAACAAGCAAAATACATTTTAAAATAAAACTTCAAGAAAAAATTGAAAAAAGAAAGAAATTTTAATCGCGTAACGATTTTGATTACTTTTATACCTACGAGTTAGTACATTCTTTAGAATATGTCAAAAAAATATATATATATATGAACATATATAGGTTTCCAAAAAATGCTTGATAATATTATAAATAGTTTAAATTCGACTGTAAAAAAAATTAACTCAAATGCGTCACCTCAATAGAAGTACAAATACAATACAGTAGCGTAACACAAAAATACATTACACACACTCATTGACGCCCACATTATATGCCTACTTACATTGTAATTGTATTTCATTGTTACCATAAATTAGGTAAACACTTTTATAGGATTTTACTAGGTAGTAAAATGTAAAAAGATTCCTTATGCGCGTAAGCATTTGTTAAAGAAATTCATTTAATGGTACAAAGTATCATTGAGTCACATATCGGAACAAATAATATTCCCTTTGTTTCATTACATTGTAGTGAGACAATCACGTCTTTATATCTATATTTTCCAAGGCGTGAAATAAAATAAAAAATATTTCTTTGATTTATAGTGAGATTTGGTGTTTACTTTCGTTCGACATGCCCACTGTTCGCCTGTCATAAATGTCATCTATGAATATTGTGACGGAGCTTTCTCTAGATTTCATAAAATGTGTATAAGTAAATTATAACAGTAGAACATTTCAAATACCTACAGTCATTGTCACAATAATTATTAAATAGTTTAATATGCAGGGGCTGAAGACGATATTAAAAATAAATGCATGTACTTATTATATTGCCCACCACTTGAATAACACATTACAACTACAAGTACAACTACACTAGTACAAATAAATATTTTTGATAAAATATTACTAAATAGGTATGTGCTAATTTTTGTCAAACATCTGTTTAATTTCTTGATACTCGCATTCTCTCTTTTTTACAATGTCCGAATTTTGATTTATTTGCTTTTATACCACTTTTACCCACGTTTGTGTTATAAACAACCCAACACATACATTGTACATAACAACATATACTTGCGTTTTATTTGTTTACATCAAACATAGTGAAAAGTGATTGTAGCTTCAGGCACAACTGTCTAAAATGGCTACAGATAGCTACATAAGCTCAGTAGCTTAACGTTTAAATTATGACGCTATAAATTTTTTTGATCACCCACCGATGACAGTTCCACTGATAATGACATCGACACCTCTTATTTTGGACAATAAAACCACTTAATATTATAAATCAAACTGGTTGTGCAATGTGCTATAAGAAATAGAATTCTCATACCGAAATACCTTGCATCCCACGCATTGAATAAATAGATACTTTTATGTTTACAAGCACGTGTGTGGTTTGGTACGTTATGTGCAAATTTCACGTAGGTATTTGTGTTATTGTATTTCCTGATTAAAAACTAAAATAATCTAAAATTCAACTCCACAAGCTTTTCTACTTTGAATTTATACCCAAACTCAACTTTTTTACTATTTACAATTCCTTACTGATCTGTCATAGTTATTAGTTTAATTCACCTATTTTTCTTAAATATAACTCTTATAACGTTATAAGTTATTACTCTTATTCAAAGATATTGTATACTAGCTGCGGCCTCGGCTCTATTCGGGCGAAGTATAGTTTACATTATATACATTATTAAATTAAAACCGTAGGTAGGTATGTAGAACTGCCGGGGGACACGGGTCGCAAGGACTGCCGGCTATTTAAAATATTGTAATGTAGGCGCCGCCTTCACTACCTCCCATCTTCCCACCCTCCCCCAACCTCTCCCTCCTTGCCTTGTTCATTATTAGCCTATACCTCCTTTCTGCATTCCTTCCCTCCCTCTTTTGCAATCATCCTATCTCCAAGCCTACCTCCCTCCCAGCTTTCTGCCTCCTGTCATCAGAAGTAAGTAGGAAGGCCTTCCTACTTACTTACTTCTGATGGCAAGACTTCTTACCCGGCTGGGCAAGAGGAGTTCTTGCGCCCGCCCTTCCTACTTACTTGCTTAAATTTATATATCATAAAATAATTTAATATGGATTGTCCTAGGTAAGCTTTATATTCAGTATATATTTGTCTACATTAAAATAATCACTTAATTATACATGCCACGTAGATATGACGTTTCTACGAGAACGCTTTGAATACGTATGCACACCCCGGATTTTATTTTAATGTAGAGTCGACAGAAAAAATTGTATCAGTAGAGCAACTCAATCCAGTTATCTTAGAACTGAAAGATATTTATTAGTTTTGGTAAATAAGTACATGACACTAAATAGTAAGTAGGTAATAATTTCAATATTTAACTATAGTAAGATAATTATTTATCTATAGGTAGATAATACTGAAATGCGAAATTATTAGTTCATCTATTTTTAGTTATGGAATTGATTTATTGATAGCAATGTTATCACATTAAACAAAAATAATAAGTGTAAACAATTTGACAATTTAAAATAATGTAAACATTAACACAAAATAATCTATACATATAATTAATCTTGATAAGGTAGGTACTAGTTTAATTTCTGATTTGCGTGCAATAAACAAGTTATTTTCTGCCCCCAGTTCTTTAGCCCATAGTCCCTTAGGGAATAAACACGTTGCTGTTTACAATATCGCATAGGTGGTTAGGTATAATGAATGCGGAGTGCGGAGGACCGGCTGTGGTAGCGTTTATTGCAGCATTCGAGGTCTAAGGGATTGAATGATGATGGTGATGATATAATGAATGTATTAAAGGAATATCTATAATGTTATTTGTTTGCAATTTTTTTTACTATCCCTCCCACTGAAGCTTCCATTAGCGAGGAAGCAAAATGGGCGCATACCCTCCGCCTGTGAAAGCTCTAGAAATCTCAGCAATAAATGCCCACAAGCGCTAAATTTATTTTTATCGTTTGTTCCACTTAAGGAATAAGATTGAAAAATGGTCTCGATATTTCCCGGTAATTTGTCTGGGTATTTTTTTCTTCGGAGCCATAAAATATTTACGGTAGCCGAATGAATTCAGTAGTGGATTTGTGTGCGTCCTCGTTTTTCCACTCTGACAAATGAATGAATTCATTTTCATAAACAAGCAGTATGAGGTATGACACGACACCCTCCTTTTATAGACTCATCGAAGATAAAATATTGCTACAGCTATATAAAAAGTAAAAAAATATATCTATGTAATTGATTTGAAGCCTGCTTTTGTTTACCCATAATATGGGTAATTAGTACCTATGTCATATTATCTACCTATGCACGATCTAAAATATTTAATCAAGTAGTGATAAAAAAAACTGTTGTCATAGATCCTGATCGTTTTTAGTATTATTAAAATATATTAAATTAAATATAAAAAATTCGCAGCAACTATAGTCACTTGAAGCATCACCTGACTATGGTATCTCTCAGAAGTAGGTACCTACCCATAAAGCACTTACATACACAGGTGTAGGTACATTAATATGGTCAAGATGTTACGTGAGTTTCACATAATGTAACAAACAGGGCCATTATGCAAAAAAACCAGTCAGTGCATCGCACTCAAATGCTTCTAAGAAGTGCAATATCAACAATCTGCAGTCGTCGTGCAGTCGTTACTCGGCGGATGCACGATGCACTCTCTGATACAGCTAGCTTCATGTACCGCCTTCCCAACTCGCAGCCTTTTAATGAGCATCTCGTATTTCTCGGGGTAGATAAAGAAGTATTCTAGGTTTTAAATAACTTTATAAGTGCAAAAGTCGGTGTGTGAAATGTTAGTGGATGTACTCGTACTAAATATGTAATATTATTTCGAGATAAATGTAGTGGTGGGTCCCGGGTCGCGAACCTAATATAAACATTTGTTAAGTAAATAATTTCCGTATTATCCATCAAGCAACTTATTATTATTGCCGATTCCTTATGTATTCTATGATATAGAGTTGCAAAGCATATCTGCTTATCTACAATGCGTGGATAAGCAGATATGCTTTGCAACTCTATATCATCCATAATAAGAGAAACTACTTTTAAAGAAAAGTCCGCTTGAGTGGTTCAGAGAATGCATAGAAATCAATTTTTTATCTACTTAGATGAAGGTAAATGGCGGGTTAACCAATATATTGTGCATAATATAGTCTTCTTATGAACTTATTGTTATTAACATTGAAATGCAGCTCGCGTAGGTAGAAGAAAATATATGTAGGTATGTAGCGGTGTATAGTCAGAGACGTGGCATTTAGCGTGAAAACTGTTACCTCGTTGCAAGCTTTTGAGCAAATGGTTTTTAAGAATACAAAATATGATTATGCTCAGACACTAAGAGACTTAATTTAAACCCCGCTGCTACCACACGCTTGCCTTTATACGTAAAAGCTTATTCGGATTATTATCTACCTACATTCATTTAAACTTGTTTGCCATGCTCGATATTTTAGAGTTCCGCGACAAGACTTCTTATAGAAACCTTTTTTGTCCATCTGTCTGTCTCCCACATTTTGTCCAACAGGTTACTCAAAAATTACTAGACCGATTAATCTGTAAGTTGGAAAACTTATAATTACCAGAAATGGTGAGAAGATTTCGGGACAATTCAAAAAGCATCATTGGCTGAATCCCTCACATTACCTACTTTATGACTACGCTACTACTACGCCTTTTACCTACATTATATATCGCTATATATATCACTACACAAAAGTTCTTTTAGAATTCTTCTGCTCAAAATCGCTAATTTTGCGAGAACCCCGTTTTTTGGACAGGTTTTAATCTTCATCCATCCATAATGTATTTCCTGTAAATAAAGTAAAATTATGCTAATCAGTAGGTACAGTTGCTCCACCTAGTACCTACTATAGTGAAACAACTACCTAAAGCTAGCATTAATTATATATTCAGGACCATTTCATACTTATAATAACATAATCATTAATTTTAAATAATGCATTGCACTTACAAGCACCTTGTACAGAAATGCACTGCTGTTTCTCAAACCAGGGTCAACCCCAGTGACCTTAGTACCTACATGGAGAGAACAAACTAATTTAAGTCGTTTCTTTGACAAGAATGTTAAAAGCATTTTTACTCATTAAGTAGGTAAGTACGTGCATGCAAGTGCATCACGGAACGTTTATGGAAGTGGATATCACATTAAGGGGGGGCGGAGATGAATGCATCTCTTTGTTTCGCCGAGTTTATGTCTTGCTTTATTGCGAGGTCGCTGTACATAAGTTGACATATACAAAAATACCTATCTATAGGTATTGTTGAATCTACCTACTAACGTTCAGGTATGTATATTATATCTAGATATAAAGATAATCTTTGATTTACTAAATATTGTTGCCACAAATATAAATAGGTACCTACTACTTTAGTTATACCTATAGCTACCTATACCTACAACTCCTACCCATATACATATTTTAATCCGGTTTATTGAGTACGTAGCTTGCCCTGAAATATGCATAACCTATACTGCTATTATGATATCTTTTTACCATATATTTATAATAACTATGAGTAGGATTTATAGTAACTATAACACAATCCGCACCACAATTTGCTTAGGTAAGTACTATTTACATTATTATGTGGCTATAACCATCAACATGAGCCTATCGCGGTCCACTTCAAGACGAAACTAATAAGTATATAAATGGAAAATTCTCTCCCTGGCTTCATAGTAGTCGAGTAAAAAGATTAATCTAGAAAATTTTTCCCAAATTCAGTTATTGCGAATATCGCAATATCAGAGATAAAGCAGCCAACACACGAACGAGGGGTCGGACCGACCGCAGCAATGATTCAATATAATCCCAGCCAACATATGTCGTCCGACGACTTATGTCGACTTTTATTAAACGGACTTATTTGGAAAAACAATATAGCGGATTACACTGCCTCACAAATAGAGATATTTTGTCTGCAGCACGTATGTGTACATGGGTTTATTAAGTTATTGTCTTGTGGGGCCGTGCTGCAAGCTGAGAAATAGGTACTTTGATATATATATATATATATATATATATATATATACAGTTTCCTCTTCTTTCTTTGTTCAACTTAATAAGTTGAAAATATTTAATTTCAAGAAGAAAAATGTCTGAAGATGAAAAATCTATTTACTGCCATGATTGGCACACACACAATTAAAATACCTACAAGAGAAGAAAATATATTTATGTAGCATATAAAAAAAACATTTAAAAGTTAAACAGAATGCTTGTGCCGCGACAGTAAGAGGGAAACGCCTCAGCATATGCCTTGGACCAAATAAGGTACTAGACGCTGATGTTCAGTCGCACCCGGTGCGGACGAGATTGTCTACGAGTGCCAGACAAAATAATAGTAATATATATTGGAAATGTTCTCAACACCGTTAACACACCTTGGCCGAATATGATAGAGGAATATTGGATCCTAAAAATAAAGTACTTCTTAAGCTTAACAAAACATGTAATGTTTTGACACACGTAGGTAACTATAAGTAGATATATGTGTAAATATATCTATGTAATATCACAGTTCTAAATATACAAATCCAGTCAAATACACATATTAAAGAATGAGCATCCTTTTACATAATAAGACAGAGCTGATTTTGAAACTTTTTGTGATTTCGAATGGAGCGCACTGTCTATCAATGTAACACTATTAACAAGTTGACGGGCAGTCACTTGCGCTTTGTACGGTTGGCCATTGCTACAGGACGCCGTACGGTGTCACTGTCCTTCACCGTGTTAATTAAGCAAATTGCCTCCATACTTTATATGTATAAACCTAAATGAGGACGAAGAAGATAACACAAGTAATTATTAAAGTACCTATAACACTTTATTATCCTTCTTTACTTTATTTAGCAACCTGCGTTATTTAAAAATAAAGCTTAACATTCTAGTCCACTACCAAGTAGGTTACTAATATTAGTGTCAAAATACCATGTCAGCGAGCCATGAAAGCGATTTGTAACTATGAGCAGATAAGTTGGTAGGTAGGTAACTATATATAGCTATAAATTCGGCTATTGTTCCAACTAGAGACGTGTTTCGCTTGGCAAGCGGTGGATTCTACGAAAAGCATTGGACACCGGAGGCGGACACTCGTTTAGGAATGGCTTCATTTATTTTACATGCCTACACCTCATACCATGAAGCAAAATAATTTTTCGTAGCTCATAGTTTCACCTCAAAGTGTTTTCCTTCATGATTGACACTAATTGGATATTAAATTAGGTAACAGATGATCTTAAAATGTACATCTGTTATCTAATTTAATCTATATGAGCTACGAAAATATATTTTGCTTCATGGTATGAGGTATAGTTATGAGAAATTGTGTGAAACAACTAATTTTAGGTTTAACTTACAAAGGTAGGAACTTCACAACGAATTAATAATCTTATGTTGCAGACGCATCCTAATATATACCTACATATATTGGGATGTATCTGCAACATAAGAAAATGATAGAAAAAATTAATTTCATCTTTCTATATTTTATATACCGACAACATTTCTACCGGAAACCTAAACTTAATAACCAAAATAGATAACACATTTTTGGCAAAATATATTTTTTCCTATGATAGGTAGGTAATTAATAATAAGTGTTATTATCAGGTTTATAAATGTTGTTAAATAATATAACATTATTATATACACCTGTTCTACAAATTTATAACTTTACCAGTCCAGTCTACCTATATCCGGACTGCCAGCTGTTGCTTGCATTAAGTATACATTTTCCGGAATATACCTACTCGTAAATGCTGGCTTTATAAATATGTAAATGTAGTTATGTACAGTATACATATATACCTACAGATGTTTATGAAAACCTCGTTGTCCGTTACATCTGGGCTGAAAATTATTTTAGCCGCGCCTAATTCTGGTACATTTGCGATGAGCTTAACAAGAACGGGCGAGCGGCGCGCTTTTCATCTTTGAAACGCAACATTTACATTTTCGTCTCATTTATTTGCTATTTCGGGCCAAGCCAGCCTCCTCCCGCACCCCTCAGCCCCCTCCCTCGCCATCACTCCAATGAATAAGTCTCAGCGTGCGTCAGACGCGAGAGTAAAACGAAATTGGGAAGGAACGCTCTATAAAGTCTAATTAAGTTTGAAGTGAATGCACAAATGTAAGAAAATATAAAAAGGAACGTAAGAATGGAAAATTTATTTCGTGGCTGGCTCGTTTCATAAATTTAATTCAAGAGTCCAAAGTTATTAGGTAGGTATACTTCTTAGTAGGTCCGTATAAGATCTTCTTAGGCTTTAAAAAACGTATAATAACTAGGTTGACACGGAAATACCTTCACAGGTATACATTTATTTTTGTACCTAATATCATAGTTCTAAGTACATAAGGAAAATCTAATCAAATATATATATAAAATAATGAGCATCCTTTTAAACAAAAATAAATCATGTGGATGAATATAAACGTAAATCAAAACTAACCAAAACAACGTTAGTAAAAGAGGAAGTAGGATGGCGCATGATCAGAATGTAATCGTGTAATTCCGGCTTTTATTAAGATATTTACGAAGAAAAAGCCATCGTGTTGTTATTCAGGGGCCGTTTCGTATAAAAATAACGCGTCCCTTAACGCAAACCTTTTGTCTTGGGGCGGCTCCGTCCTCATAATGGGAATTATTTCGTCTCCGCCACCCCCATGCTTGTCATTCGTGGCTTGCCTGCTCCAGGATGCAACCGTTCTCCGTGATTGAATTATAAATCTTGGTTAAAAAAATTATAGTAGGCACACCTGACTAACATATATGACAACATCATAATAATATTTAGCGAATCGAATTTCGTCCTAAAGTTAATATTTGGAATATATAAAAGGATTCACTCACTGACTGACAATGCTTAGCTGAAACCGCTGCACTTAAATTTTTACAATTCAGCTTAGAAAGTATTTTTTGAAATTCCACCTGAGCGCAAGTCACGGGCAACAGTTTAGAAGACATTTCTACTCTTTATAGTTTAGAATTAATAGAGATCTTCCAAAATAGGTAATTAAATAAATAAATAATATTTTGTACATATACATACACTTGACTATTCCCAAACTAGGATTTTATCCTTTACGATGGAAATTAAAAAAGGATAGAGCAAATCACAAATATAACATCTAGGTCGGAACCAATTTATACAAAGTTGTCTGTCCCTGCTGGGAATCGAACCCATGACTTCTGGCGCTCGAGTTTAACGACCAAACCACCAGGCCTACGAGGCGGTCAACCTCAAATTTCGAATTCCACAAATAACTCCAATAAGCGAGAGGGTTACTTCCTATATTTAACGGTAGGCGCACATCTCGTCAGATTTCTGTGATAGAAAACCGAGTGAAGCTCGAACGGCGCCCGAATATAAATCGCCTTGTTATATTTTCCGGCACATTGGGATTCATGAAGTTTGTGAGCCCTGACGATATGGTTTCATAGAATTTCCTATCTGCGCAAAGTTTTCTGCCATATCTCTACCTATAGGTAAAATATATACTTGAATGAGTTACACGGTCGCTAGGGATCTTTGATTATTGACAGGTACCTATCTACCTACTTGCTACCTAAAAATAACACAAGATGTGCATAACGGCTTTATGTGGAAACGTTAATTTTATATTTAATTTTGATTCAATTATTTTATTGAAAACCGTTTAATATTATACTAAAATACCTACTTAATTGAAATATATTAACAATTTTGGAAAAATAAAAATATAACTTTGCAAGCATTACTTTATATACTCGTACTTTAAAAGCATTGCTGTTTTACAATGTTACTGTAGGTAAATACGTCTGTACTTCTAAGATATTAAACTCAAAAGTATATATTTTCTCAATATTTTACTAAATTCCACATAAAATTCGAGTGGTAGATGCCTAATATGCATTTCAATGTGCTCCCCTACAGCAGGGGTGTTGAAAAAGCCCTTATTGCGAGTTCATCTCCTTTGTTAATTATAATGCAAGGAAACGTAAATTTTGCCATAAATATAGCTGCTGAATATTTTATCTTTCGAAAATGTTGTTTATTGCGTTTTATTTTATTTTAAGGAAGTCAAGCCAAGTACCCTTTAAACGTCTGGTACGAGAAGGTAGGTAAGCTACAAACAAGGATTTGCTATAATGGTGTATTATATTATATTATATTATAATATATTATATTATATATTATAATATAATATATTATAAAAAAAAAAAAAAAAGTATTGACGGATGACGGATGTCATTTTGGAAAAAATTCTATTATTTTATTTATTTGCCAAAATTTGCTGTACAATCAAACGCTTATTTAATATTTAACGTGTTTTAAGAAGTTAACAAGTTGTAATTAAAAGTTATCGGTTTATACGATAAGACGGAAAGGAAACCGGACAGGTTTTTTTTGTCGCAGTGACTTTCCTAACGGTGTGGTGCAGCTCGTCCCAGGAGAAAAGTCGCCAGAGAAGTCCTTTCCCATCTGCACTCCGAGGAACTTCCCCAACGCGATGGAACACACGCAGCAGTGAGCGAGGGACGAGTTTTAGATGCTGTTCCGTCAGGCTTTGGACCAAGCGCCGCAATACGAGTACCTCACTTTCTTGTAGCACGCACCGCAGCTACCCGGCATCGGCACCAGCCGATAGCGAGAGCGTCCAGGCCGCTCAGCGCCGCCACCGGTGCAGCGTGACGTCGGCGTGGCCCTACCCACTTCCTACTTCCCCCCCCCCCCTTTTTTTTTTTTTTTTTTTTTTTTTGCTTGCTACCTATACCTCTCATGTCAGGCAATTCTCCGTGTATTTGTGGTATCCATGTTTTCACTTCGGATAGCACCGGCATCTTGTGCAACGGCTGCAGTATATGGTTTCACCTCAGTTGCCAAAATCTGCCTTCAGATTTTCTTTCCAAACAGGCTTCCAATGTTGATAGTTGGCTGTGTCTGTCGTGCTCGCAATTTCCGCCATCCCAGTCTCAAAACATAGTCGCACTTGCAAGCACGGCAAATTCCGTAACATGTAGTTTTTGTGAAAATAAATTCAAAAATATCAAGGGTCTTCGGATTCATCATGCACGTAAGCATAAGGATGCTGAATTTACATCTTCGGTTTTACTTAGTAATTTATTACCAAATTCGCATATCCCCGTTAACCCTATACCTTTTTCGGATTTCATGTCTTCTCATAGACATGACGTAAAAGCTTTGAAAAGGATTCCCAAGGGCGCGCGCCACTGTACAGCTTCCAAACTTGCCAGCCTGATCGGCAAATGCACCGACGGTAATACCCTTCCTGATTGGGAGAATTTATTTTTATTTTCGTACGTTTGTCTTCAAGTCCCCGTCAAATCGAAAAAAAGTCTCACTTCAGCGATTAAAGACAATATTTCAAACACTTCGTTTTTTCCAGATTGCGCTTCGGGACACCACAAAAACAACACATACAAGCTGTCGAATACAATTTCAACTAAATTATCAGATGGGGACGTGAGAGGCGCCATTCGTTTGCTTATGTCCAATGATGTCTTTGCACCTAAGGATGAACCAACCCTGTTATCTTTACGCTCTAAGCACCCTGCACCCTCCCGTCCACTTATTTTTCCTAATCCTCCGCCACAAGGTGAAACTCCTTTAAGAGCACACCCAAAAGAGATCATAGCCGCGATCCGGAGTTTCCCTAACGGCTCTGCCGGTGGTTTAGACGGTATTCGGCCTCAAATTCTTAAGGACCTCATTTCTTTCTCAGCCGGTGATGCGGCTCCTAAGTTGGTTGATGCTCTTTGCGGTTTAACAAACCTTTTACTGTCTGGATCAGTAAATAACAACTTTTCGAAATTTCTTTTTGGAGCATCGCTTTGCGCTTTGAAGAAAAAAGACGGCGGTATACGCCCGATCGCGGTCGGCAGCGTTTTCAGAAGAATTGCCTCTAAAATTGCCTGTCGTAATATCTCGGAAACATTGAGCTCCTACCTTCTGCCTTCCCAGGTCGGTTTCGCCGTCCGCAATGGCTGTGAGGCCGCGGTACACTCTACACGGTCATTTTTACATGCTCGTCATGATTCGAACAATGTACTTCTTAAAATTGACTTCAAAAATGCATTCAACTCGGTGGAGAGAGATGCAATGCTCGAACAAATCAAACTGCAATGTCCTTCGGTTTATCCATATATGTGGCAAAGCTATTCCAAAACGTCTTCACTTTTCTATGGTGATAAAATCATTGACTCAGTCGTTGGTTGTCAGCAAGGCGACCCCATGGGTCCTGCTGCCTTTGCGGTCACGATCCAACCAATTATAAAAGCTTTACGTTCCGACCTTAATGTCTGGTATTTGGATGATGGCACCATCGGGGGAGATCCCCAATCAGTGCTGGCAGATTTCAATAAGATTATCACGGACTCGAAAGCACTAGGCCTCGAAATTAATGCCGACAAGTGCGAAATATTTTTCCTTTCCGATTCCCCCGACCCTAATGTCATGTACTCATTTAACAACCTGGCGCCTGGCATTAGAGTGCTGTCGCCGTCCGATCTTTCGCTCCTCGGCGCCCCTCTCACTGATGAGTGCATTCCATCAATTATTGAAAAGAAAATAAGCTCCCTGAAAATAGCCAGCGAGAGATTAGGCGAACTAGATCCGCACGCCAGTTTCTTCTTGCTTAAAAATTGTCTGTCTTCACCTCGATTGACTTATTTTCTCCGTTCAGCACCTACCTGGGATGTTCAACACCTATTTGATATCGACAGTATTCTTAAAACCACCCTCGAAAATATTTTAAATGTCCACATGAATAACTCGCAGTTCCAACAAGCTTCACTACCTATTTCATTATCTGGTCTGGGCGTAAGAAAGGCCACTGACCTCGCTATACCTGCCTACCTCAGTTCCTTGCACTGCGCAAAAGAACTCTGCGGGAGAATTCTCTCCAAAATCTCAAATTACGACTTCCACAGAGAAGATGAAGCCTTCAAATTCTGGAAGCTATTGTCCGTAGGCGCCGACCCGCCCCAATCTGTTTTCCAGCGCGATTGGGATCGCCCCATAGCTAAATGCATTTTTGACAAACTCCCCAGACATTCAATTACCGACAATGCTCGCCTCCTAGCATCTTGCGAAAGCGAGTCAGGTTCTTGGTTACGTGCTTTACCCTCTTCCAATACGGGCACGCACCTGGATCCGCACTGTCTACGAATCGCAGTTTCTCTCAGGCTTGGTTTACAGGTTTATAGGCCGCACTCTTGCGTATGTGGTGTTGTAACGGATTCCCAAGGTTTACATGGGTTGTCATGCGTTAAAAGCGCAGGTCGCTTTTCCCGGCATCATAATATTAATTTTATTATTAAGAGCGCACTGTGCACAGCCCGTATCCCATCAGTCCTCGAGCCCCTGGGAATCCTTCGCTCTGATGGCCGAAGACCTGACGGCATGTCACTCGTCCCTTACAAACAAGGACGTTCACTTGTCTGGGACGCTACCTGTACCGACACCCTTTGCTCCTCCAGGACTGCGGGGTCCACAATTAGAGCAGGTTCTGCAGCCGAAGCCGCCGCAAACGCGAAATCCCGCAAATACACGGAGATTTGCCGCACCTACCATTTTCTACCATTCGCAGTTGAGACGTTGGGCCCCTGGTGCCAGGCCGCAAAGTCTTTTGTACAAGACTTGGCTGCAAAGCTGAGGGAGGCCACGGGCGAACCTCTGTGCAAGGAATACCTTGCTCAGAGGATCAGCCTGGCCATCCAACGAGGCAATGCAGCCAGTGTCCTTGGCACGATGGGCCCAATGTACAACCCAGCTGGGGACAATAGTTTACATTTTATTTATTAGTTTTAAGTTTTACAAAAAAAATTGTTCCGTATTTAAAAATGTTAAATCAATAAACATTACTTAGCTGTCTGGTTATATTATATTGTATTATATTATATTACATTATATTATAATACTTATACAAAATATCTAGAGGCTAAAAGCTGTCAGTTGTATAGTTGCTGGTGAATTTTGAGCTCTAATTGTATCGTCGACTATAGTTGTCGTCAACGTCAGAGTACAAATAGTTATGGACCACGGCATGAAGCAAAGCTCGTACAGTCAGATTGGTCAGTTTCAATAAATGATAGAAACATTAATCAACTATTTTAGTTTAGATGTGTACTAAAGTTATTTTTTCCTTTAGCATGTTCACTATTTTTAAATGTTGATATGGGGAGTAAAATACAACTGAGTAATAGGTAAAGAAACAAGTGATAAACTTTGTTTTGGATACCTTTCTCTCCAAACAGTTGTAGTGTGCGTAGGTGCTAACATAAAATTTTATCTATCAGCACGATATGGATAATCTATTCGTCTTATCTTGAATTGGAATTTTGAATACATATTTAATTAAATATATTATAGTATTATGAAGTTGAATAAGAATTAATGTTTGAAATGAGTAACTAAATATTCCGTGATAATAAATTGACCATAGTAAGCTTGTGCAAATTTTATATCATCATGTAATGTACCTACATGAACATAGGTACATCATATCTACCGCTAAGTTTCTTGCACATATTGGTAGAAATAATTTTAAAATATTATTAAATTTATTTGTATGTATTCGTTGGTTCAATGAGATGGGTAGTAACCTTCTATACCTATACCATTTCTACTTATATTTATACATATTTTACTACAGATAAACCAAGGAGGGTCAAATGGACCAAGTAACATCCTTTTTTTGGAAAGTGGTTTTTTTACATTATTAAACGGACTGATAACATACCTACCAATTAATTATACGCATCATAGCATTTTACTCCAGACAAATAAATTGGACTGCGTGAAGTAATACAATATTGTAAACTAAAATAAATAAGATTATTATTATCTTTTTAATTTGACATTATTGAATGCAATTAGATGATGCTCTCAGCAAACTCTTTTAAAGTTAATAACTTAAGATTGTTCTTTATTAAAGTCTATCAGCGATACAATGTTAAGTATTCACGACCCTGAGTCCTTTGGCCACAATCTAAATAGGCAGACCTTAATATGAGGCCAAAACCAGTTTCCGAGTAAGAGGCCCGTTGCAACCAAGTTATTAACATTTGTATGTAAATCAGCCATTTTCCACAGAAACCCAGCGCAGCCCGGCCTTTATCATCTCGTTAAAGACGAGATAAGCTTGAAGTTTTTTTTTTTTTTCATCAAAGCTGAGAGGTTTTGTGGAGAAACATTTACCGTTACGATGACACTCACAAAAATATTTTTTGGCTTACAAAACTTAACACTTGAATAAACTGCAGACTCCTGTTAAATTTGTTTTGTAACTACTTTCTATGTTATATTTTTACTATTAGAGTGTTTTGAATTTCTATGTTCAAATAGGTCTAGTCAAAGCAAGGGCGGTACTTTCTCTTTCTCTTTCTTTTCTCCTACGTAGGTAATTTATACATGACACATGCATGCGTTTGTAAAGAAGTTCTCGTATGATATCCTACTTGATACTAATATTATAAATGCGAAATTTTGGATATTTGGATGTTTGTTACTCAATCACGCTTCAACCACTGGACGGATCGGGGTACAACTTGGCACACATATAGGTTAGATCATGGAATAGAATATAGAATAGTCTTTACCCCAAAAAAACATCTTATTCCTACGGGAAATATTACATTATTTGTAATGTTAAGTTGTCCACGCGGAGGAAGTCGCGGGCAATAGCTAGTAATAAATAAAGTGTACGTATCTATGAATGCAACTATATTTCGATTACCCTGTAGGTATTTTAAATATAACCTATTTACGTGAGTTAGAAAGAAGTTATGTATAATGTATGTAGGAATAGGATGTAGATCTGTACAGAGGGCCACAGACAAATATGTTGTAGTAAGAAAGCATGTTTGCTTACATAAATTTACTGCTCGCAAAAGCTCCGAATAACAATGAGTGATGGCGGGGTATAAATTAACAAAAGAAAAAAAGGGGTTACAAAGCAGCGGTTGCGTAACACGGAACAAAGGGTGAAAGGCAGTATGAATATGAATGACTCGTTTTGGTGAAATTTTGCCAAGCGAGCGTGGCTAAACGAAGATGGTAATTTTACAAATTTCTTTCTCACATTTTTATGTCACTGTCCTAAATTGATTACTTGATTAAATGACGGGATGAAAATTCATATTTCCATTTTTATAAAAATAAATATACTCAAGACATTTTACAGGCAAAGTCATAAATTGTATAGGTAAATAACTTAACCTAACTAATCTAAATCTTACATCGCACCTCTGTTCACTCTACCTTCTTTTATAGCAGGTAATTAAATTACTTGTATAAATGAAATAGACAAAGCAAAATTATTAGCGTTTGACTGGTTGGTACAGTGGGCCACACGTCCAGCTATTTACACGGGCAGCTTGAGACAGCAGCGATAATATCGGCTACATTGCAGCGGTTATATGTAGAGTTATACAATATTTATCGATTTATCGAACCTAACACATTCTTACATCTAAATCATTATATATGATACAGTCCGAAATACGACTTCAAACTGCTGAGTGTTCCGTTCTCTACGGGAAATTTCCCGCTGCGGCGTGCAAAAGATTCCCTTACAAGAGTAGGTAATTTCCTCGGTTTTCCCGTCAAGTTTCCTCAATTGTTTCGGGCGGGTATTTATTAAATTACCCGAGCAAGGGCGCTCGGAGCAGACCGCGGACTAAGCCCGTACGTTCGCCTCTTAATAAAGGTCTAGCTTAATATGGGCTGTGCCTGCAACTACGCTGATGTGTTTCTTTGTTTTGGTGTTAAATGATTTTTTTTTAACTTACAAGGTGTTATGGACTCCATTAATTTGGCAAGGCATTACATGTTTATGTAGTTAGTGTTTGTCTCGTTATTAACTTAATTTGGGCTAAAAGGTTTACATTTAATTGGTGGTGTTATCTTTCGTATTAAGATCTGTTACCATCAATCATAATTTTTATAATCGCTTTTTCACCTAAAAGGAAGCGAAATCAAACCCTTTGTCTTTTTTCAAAATGATCAACTTAGTAAACAAGATAACACATACGTGACTTTGGAGTCACATCCAACGCTCACCGCAGCCACAGCTCCCAACTCGTCCGGAAACGTTATCTTAGAACTAAACAACTCACTCCGAACGAATGGAATGAACGAACGGAACACAAAATCTCCAGAACTAACAACATTTTCCATTTAAATTTAGACTCTGTATTCAGAGTTATACGATCGAAGATTGTAGGTGAAAATAATAGCAATAGGGATGCAATCGGTGTAAACATATAAAAGCAATGTTCGAAAGTTCTGTGACGAGCTAACCAGTTACCGCAAAACTGAAACTATGCAAATAACTTTTACGATACGAGGTAGGTACCTAGTAGATAGTTCAGTTAATTTGGGTACTACCTATATACAATACACACAAAAAAAATTAATTTGTTGAAATTAAGCCATTATAGATTGTCATTGTAACATAGGTAAGCTTATGGTTGGACGTTCGACGTCGGTATGGACGAATTAACGTGCGAATTTCCGAGGGCTTTCTGGGCCTAATAAATCTTTAAGTTAGCAACAGATGAAAACATGCCTTTACTTGTCTTAGCCCCGCGCACATCACACAGCCAATGACTTATTCTCACACACACAAAACAATTTAAAACAAATTACAATCTTCCAATTATTCTGTTCAAAGAAAAGTATTTTAAAAGCAAAACATTGACCTCGAATCGCCAACTCAGCTAAGCTAATAATAAAGAATAAATTCGTTTGGGGTGTAGAGTTCGAAATCTGAATGGCCCAACGAGTCCGTTCAAATTAAGAATCTTTTTATAAATGCTCCCGGCAACCATGTTGTTGAACGCGCCAATCACAGCGCATTCCCGTAGGTACGTGAGAAAATATGGCGGATATCTTATGGACTTCATCATTCCCTATTATTACGTTGAAGAGAACGGACATGTGACGGGTGCTGGTTAATATGGATAGTTACCAGGATAGGTTGGTCTTAAAATAGCAGTAGTAATTGTTAAAACTTACGACTTTATTCGTACACTTTGGCTAGTGGATTAAATAACGTAAAAATATATAAAATATTTTCTTTTTATGAAAACAGTACACAAACCTTAGATGTCATCATTCCTACGACGTCCACTGCTAAACATTATATTTATAAATATTAATTATCTTAATTATAGATAAAATAAAATTAGAGACAGTGTACCTAGGTAGGTAAATACTCTAAATTCTTACAAGTTAAAAAATATTATTCTGTTACGACGAAAAAGAGAGTTTACGTGACAAGCTAATTTAAATGGACCTAATTACAAACTTCTATATCTAATTAGCTAACATGACTTTGTATCTACATTCAAGTGTGTTGATGAAGCGTGTGACTGAAATTTGAGAACAGATGTTCGGGGTGAACGACCCCTGGATGCGCCTGCGTCGCGCCGCTCGTTGATTTATATATTTATGTACGCCTACGCACCACCAGTAGTCATTTTGAATACAAATAGTAATTTTATATAAATATCGACGACAAATTACTCAATTTACGATTCTAACGTTTTTATTAAGTCATTTGTCGGGGTAGCTTAGTTGAGTGTGCATTTGCCACACGTTCGTAAGGTCGGGGGTTCAAGCAACTGGAAGTTTGTTACTGCAGCCAGAGAATACTAAATATTACTACTACAGCAGGCTTTTCGGTAAAGAGATATATACGTACATTGCGTGGAAACCTGTATTTGTAATTAGGTATTGTGAAGTACCTGCACACCGCAATTTGGTGTAAACCTGGACCTAACAGTATAATAGGCTGTTTTATAATTTTTATTTAATGATAGGTACTGCACCAGGAAGGTAAAAAGATTGGAATCGCGCCCAAAAAGTTTTTACCTTTATGTACAAACAAACAAATAGAAATCAAGTTTCTCAGATATATAGGTAACCAAGTTGCATTCAGAGAGAAATCATTCAGGCAGTCCCTTTTACAATTTAATAAGCTCAATTTATGTTACTGATGACATGTTATACGTTTTAAATAATATATAAGTTAATTAGTTCTTACTAAAGCTGTCATTTTAAATTAAACAGCGGGAGACTAAGTGAAATCAATGAGAGTATTGTCGTTGGTTTAAAAAGTCGGGGGTTATGTTATGAAAATGAGACCAGAAATGTGTCAAGTATGTTTATGTAGATATATATGCCTAAACATGTAGGTATGTATTTGTTTATGTAATTAATATGTACGCTAATACTTTTTAATTGTTATTATTTGCAACTAATAATTATTGTCATCTGCATGACCTAAACATACTGGTAGAAAATACCTTCGACATTAAGTTCGGCTTTGTACATTTTTCAAAGAAATAAATGTGGGGAAGTAGGTATAGTTAGAAAGTACACGTTATAAAGTCGTCAATAGGTATGCTGTAACTCTGATTGACTTTATTTATTAAAAAAAGGTTTTAATTCGTATTTATTTAACTTTTTAATTAATTATTGTTTTATAAAATAAATAAAATCAATCACTACCTTACTTTATATCAGTAGAAACAGGAAACCTTTAATGGTTCTCTATGGAAGTTTATTCCTAGGTACTTACTTTTGATAAGTTGTAGGATAAGTGTTTACTAAATATAAAAATAACAAAATAGGTTCCTATTAATAGGAATCCATTGTGTAAAACGGTGGCATCCATCCGCTGTTAATCAATATTTGCAAGTAAAATCGTATTAACACATAGTTTCTCATTGGAAATTTAAATCTATATGCACACATAATTACTCTAGGCGACTTAAAATGAGTAAATGAACATGTTAAACGATGTTTATTTGTTTGTCTACTTGTACGGGTATCACCCAAAAACCACTGAACGTAAAAGTGATGCTAAGTTGGCCACGCGGACGAAGTCGCGGGCAATAGCCAGTATGTATGTAAAACAAAACAAAAAAAGTAATAATTACCAAGCAACATAAGTTACGATGCAGATAAAAGCTATTCTTTGTAAGTCACAAGACATAATTTTATGAAAATAATAGGTAGGTACCAGGAGGGCAGAGGAGGTAGGTGATTTAAGAAAATTACATTATAAAAAGAGCGAAAAGAACCGGAGGGCTAGGGCGGCGGCGCTTCAAAGACATTATTTTAAAATGTACCAATTTAAATTCAAACATAAAGTCGGGTGCTGTATTGAGACCGCTCCAGACTATATTATTATAGCCAACACAACGAAGATTCGATATGGATGAAATTATATTTCGAAGAGTTTATTACTACAAAATATCTACGACGTAAAGAGGTTGCTTTGTTGTATACCTATAGGTTACAAATTAACTTTGTTAAATTAATTTGTCATGCTATATAAGCATTTTTCAGTATTTAAAAGTCGATAATAACATTCACAAAGTATTTCAATACAATTAGGTCTACAATAATATTGTCACCTTACAAAGATATTGTAGAAAACATATCATTCTGCTAATTACTCAGTATTGTGATGAATTTATTTTTCCCAAGTACCTATAATAGCTGATATAGACTGCCTCCTTTACGAAATTAAATGCAGATCAATTAAAAATAATAGTTAGGTTTATATTTAGATTGACAAAAGTCAAGAACTTTTCAATATTCCAATACTTTGTAAGATATTTTCCATCAGACCTGCCACCGAATATCTACGACTCAGATTTTACTACTACCTTTTTCTCAAATTGGAAAAGCAGACGCAGATCGAATCGAGCGAAACTTACCCAATAAAAACTTTCTTTGTTATCCGATACTATCGGCTAAGGAACTCTTTCATTCAACTCTTAACGTTCTCGTTTTAAGAGAAAATTACTCTAAACTCCTCGGGGCTTATAAGAGTACCTTTAGGGAATCCTTACAGGATGATGTGATATCTATATCTTTAAATAATTAATGTTAAAAACTAGAAACTTCAAAAACATTATTATTCTTTCATAAAAATAAAAAAGCATATAATACATCGAATTAGATGGTGACATTCGCTGACATAATATGTACCCCTTAAGTTATAGGTCTGATTTTTATACTTTTTGACAATCTACTAGGTATGTACCATGTTTTTGTTTGTTAAAAATCCGATATTTTAAGTAAATAAAATTTCAATAAGTAAACCTTTGCAATATACATATAAAGTAATAATTATTACCTTAATTGCGGTATTAAGTATAAATCAAAAATAGGTAAGTAAATTTTTTCTTCATATGTTTTAGGTTGTTAATTATTCTTAAACACCCCGTGTACATTGGAAGAAAGGTACTAAATGTTGGGAAGGGGGATTAATCTAGACAATTTTGTAAAAAGTTATTAAAACTTTTTAAATTAAGTTTCCGATAAGCATTTAAATACTGGCCACCCAGGTTAAGCGCTTATTTCATTTGATCGAATTAAAGATAAGCTCCATCGTTATGAACTTCTAACAAGATAAAAGTAATTATATGACCAATATTATGCTCTAGATAAATGGGTGGTAGATATTTTGTTGATTAAATAATTAACAGAGACTTCTGGATTCAACGTATGTAGTGACAGGAAGATAAGATGTAGAGTATGTACCTAGAGTTACACCTAATTTGGATTATGATTAGGATTTAGGAACGAATCTACATGAATTCTTGTTATTTTCGCGTTTATTAATATAAAAATTTTCTGTGTATTTTACGTAGAAGGATTTTGACATTAAACCTTTTTTAATCTTTTATCTGTCAGCAATCTAAAACAAGATTAATTCCTGACTGCGTAATACCATCAAATAAATAAGGACTGTATAGTAATAGCTATTATTTATCTAAGTTAGATGTTTTACCCTAGCGAAGACAAAGCTCGCGCTGCGGTTGATGTACATATATTATTAAATGTCTATATATAATTTACATTCTAGATATGACGAGAAATTCCTTGACTCTTAAGAGCTTGCAATTACAAAATATTCCCGCGCGATCCAATTAAAACATTCATCCGCAAAATTCCACGGGGTCGGAAACTTTCCAGATTCCTCCCCCCCGCCTGTCTCCGGGGGGAGATTGCTTGACTCGCATTCTTTGAATGTCTCTTAAACTTGGATGTTTCTTATTCACACTTCTGGATGGAATGTTTGAAGCATATGCTCGTAAAGATATAGATACCTAAGTATAAAATAAATTAAAAATTAAAATTCTTTATTTATTCCTTACAAAACATTAAAATATTTCCAAAAAAAGTCTAATTATTACATGTAGGTATTATTCTGTATTATACTAAGTTCATTGTTAAATTATTATATTAATTTCCGTAAGGACCGCCTAGTGCGGTAAACGCCTCCTCCTAAATCTCTCGTCATTCTGCTCCATATTTCTGCCACTAACCCTAGGTACGTACCTAAATAAGATATATGTGTAGATTTTTATTTATTTAGGCTAACTTGTACTAAAATCTCTATATTGTTTGTGGCTCTGAATACTTAGGAAGAAACTGTGTATTTTATATACCTACTTATGCATAGGTACCTAATCAAACGATTTAATTAAAATTAAAGCTTTGGTTTTACTTAAATGACAACACACGAATGAATAGAATAGTTCAAGAGTATTTTAATGACTATCCTTAAAATACTTTAAAAAATCTCCCATATTTTACAGTTTTAAAATCCTTTAAGACAAACATCCTTCATAGAAACCTTTACGTAAATAATATTCAGGGGTACTTTCTCCTTTAATCCCCGAGACGCGGCTCACAGCACGTACCGATATTTATAAATAATAACATAAAACAATATACTAGCTTTAAGAGTTCGCTACATAAACCTCGCCCCGAGAATAAATGGATTACTTGTGTCCATGCCGCGCCATCTAGCGGGGGGTGCGCGAAACTCTATGAGTTATGATTATTGTGCGGATTTCCCTGCTTCCGTACATGTTTTCACTTACACCCCTCTTGTGAGAAGACGTCGTAAAAATCTGGCCGGAATATCCTTATTAAATTGATTGTGTTTTCAAACATTTATGTAGGAATTTTGTTTCGAGCTGCGAATACGAATTTATTGAGGTATGGACGTTTGTATAAACCGATACATAGCTGTAGGTGGAGGAGACATGAGTTTATGGACGATGGAATTATATAAACTTATATTTTTTAGTTAGTGTCATTTTCCTAATCCTTCATTTTTGGTAATTTGTAAGTTTATAGGTAAGTTTCCCTAGTTTGTCGGTTTCGTTCAGTGATAATGGTTAATATGCAATAAGTATTTAATTACATTTAATTAGGTACACTTGGTACATATAAAATAAATATAAAAATATAGTAAGCATAGAGTCATAGAGTAGAGTATTGTATCACTCATGTGATAACTATTAGAGATTGACATTATATTTATAGTAAATCTCGTACCACAGAATAAGTAAAACGGTACCGCCAGTAGATGGATCGCTAGTGAGTCTTATTAGCGGTAACGAGGCCGTAAAGCACGTTCGTTAGTAACCGAGGGCGGCGGACACATAATTTAGCTGCACCGCACGGAACACCCGCGTCGAACGGCTACCGAACCGCGGAACTTATCGCATTGGATAACCAAAATAAGGCAGTGGTATTTAATAATGTGGGATGGTACCAATATCAATATAAACTATTATAAAACAAGTCGTGGTATTTGAGATTGGAAAGCAATTAAGGGAATGAATGAACGAAATATTTATTTACTAGAATATAATTTCATACAACAATGTCTAAAGATGTAACAAGTTCAGAATATTTTGCACTGACAAAACATACTGGTCTGTTGTATGTTAGCTAAAGTAATCATTTTTATGATTATTTCAAACCAAACCGTGATCAAGTTAACATGTTGACTTAGTACAAGGAGACAAGAGATAGTAGTTCAAGGGAACAAGATCTTGGTGCGCTCGTATGGAGTTAAGATGATTCTTTACGGTTAACAAGATCTTGCGTTCAAAAAACAATTGTTTGGATTGCATTTTCGGTAGGTACTACCTACTGTAGCGTGGTAAAAGTTAGCTTATTTCACTTCTGGAATAATAAATTAGGCAAATTTATAATACATTCATAATGCTCACGCCTTGATCCCAGAGAGGTAGGTAGGCTGGGGTCCGCAGTGAGAAGAATAAAAGGAGGTGCATGAAATGGTTGATTAATGTGAGTGAGGTGTGTCAGGATCGCACAAAGTGGTGATATATCGTCTCTGCCTACCCCTCATTTACATAGTAATCATCATCATCATCATGTCATTTTTGTTTCCACTGCAGGAGCACAACCCTCTCTCATCTGCCGGAGACAGACGGAGGATTTGGCCTACACTCCCCACGCTGGCTAGAGTTGGGGAGACCTGATTGATGTTTTATAATGTATTCCCTTAGTCGCCTTGTACGACATCCACGGGAAGAGTTGGAGTGGTCCTAATTTACTCTACCGGAAACCACACGGCAAATAATAGTAATTTCTACATAGAAATGTAACCATAAACAACACCTACCTCGAGGCGGAAACCTACTTACCTATACAGGACAACTTTATGATATAAAGTATCTATTTTCTTATAAAATACATAAATTTATATAATCAGACTAACTAATATAACTAATATACCTAATATGGAATAAAACATAGTAATAATTGCCTAACATAAACATAAATTTTTCTGTAGTTATCTTTTATTTAGCAAAGAACAGCAGTCGTACAATACGATTCTGATGCCAGCATAAAAGTAGGATATTATTTAAAGATAATAGATTAGTTACAATTGCATTTATTATTATTATTATTATACTTTTATTAGAATAGATGTAACACTATGTTGTCAGCTTTACATATCATGACAAATAAGCTGAAAAAAATTTACAATTTCAAGTAATCGTCAAAGAAAATCATGTAGGTATAATTTTTTAGGAGCGATTTATATTTTATTTAAGATATTTTACAGAAAGAACAGATTAGTACTAATTACTCTCAACTTTATACGCGATAAAGTAACCACAAAAAATCTAAAGTTCATTAAGACCTACCTACCTCGACTCCGGCGCAGACGGCCTTTATAATATAAATCGGTTATATATGCCGCAGACCACACACCGAGGTATTTGACCGGTCCCTAGTTATTATAATTTAATTAAGCTGCCTTACCTAATAATATACTGGATTATAAGAGATAAGCATAATCTTAAGAAAATCATAAAATTGCAAATAAAGGTAAAATATAGTGACATGTGTAGACTGTTGCCTTTTTTACCAGTGTTTACCTGCAAAAATGTATGATGAAAATTAGCCTATCATTGTCATAGGTATTTTCGAGCGAACATATCTTATTAAAGTTGTCTGACAAAACTACCTATGATTCTTAGAATCATAATTCATTTTAGAAAGAACTTATTCACTTACGGTGGTTGTTTTCCTTGAGTGTAATGGGCTCTTTGAATTTGAAATGCGTCCGTTCTCACCTCACTAGCTAAAGTACCTACAAAGAAAAAGTTGCGAACTTTCTAGATGTGATTTTATTTATAACAAAAATTGCGATGTAAAATAAAAAAAATCTTACCGCCTTCCACCGCCATCTGGTTTTGTAGAACCTCGAAAATAATTTGGCATGACGCCCGTCTTCACGGAGTGCACGTAGAATGTTTACAATTAAATTAATTTTCAAATGTACAAGAATTTTAACAGACATTTCATTGACTTCACACACAACTTTCACGTATAAAATTTGGAACTATACTGGCTGCTCTTGAACCCACGCGGCTTTCTCTTTGTCCGCAAAAAAAGTTAATTTGAATTTTTATAGAAAATTGGGTCAACTCGCCTTTCTAGGAAGCGTTTGCGCAGCTTTATAGCCATATTGTCTCTTTGTTAGTTGGTACTATTTGTGTGACAGGGTTACTTTTTTTTTCTTGAATTTTAATGACATGGTAGGTAGGTAGGGAAACCAAAGCCGAGCGACAGCTTATGGACTCATCTAAAAATTTGGTTTGTACCTATTTGAATAATTTTTTTGCCTACTACTAGCTACCCCGAAGTCTTTGAAGTTTTGCGCAGCATATTTATTTCATACTGATTAAAAGTAGGCCAGGTATCTATATTTTGTTCCAGCTCATACTCTACTTTCAGAAAAAGTTGGTAAATTCCTCATTTTTTCTGTTTAAAAATCTAGTTATTAAATTATGTTATGATAATAAAATGTAAAATCTTTTTGTGGCATGCAGAGCTTGTATTAAAAGTATGTTTCAAAATTGTGTTTTCAAATAAATAAGTTAAAATTAATATTTTAGGATAATTAGAAACAGACCATCAGTCATTATATGCTATTATAGTAGATATATAGATAAACTCTTTATTGAACACAAATTAAGAATAACAATAATAATAGGTACAGATTTATGGAAAGTGTATAAAGGCGGCCTTATCGCATAAAGCGATCTCTTCCAGGTAACCGAAAATAAGAAATATATAGCGACAGAGTATTGCAGGTAAAATAAAAGAAATTTATATTTTTTTTAAATACTTCCCTATTAAATTCACATAACAAATATTATTAAATAAATATGCTTGATTATGCTTATAATATATACTACCTACATTAATATATTACCTATACAAATATACTTAAATTGATATACATACATATATAGTTTATAACACAATAGTAGATTATCATTTCGCTAATAAGTAGGTATATTTTTATAAACACCTACAACCTGCTAATATTTAAACGTTAGGCAGCTAATTAAAATATAATCTAATTATCAATTGGCAAAGAATGATTTATAATAGTGATAAAGTACCTAATCCAACAGATTCATACAATCATCCATTAATAAATAGGTACCTATTAGGTATCCTCATGTCAGTCAAGAAAAATGAAAACTGTGATATTAAAACTAGACTTTGATCTTCATAAACAATTCAAATAAGAATACGAAATTACTTCTTATAAAATCTAAACAGCAAAGTAAGTAAATAAAGTTATTAAGCGCATTCTAGTAAGACATATACACATTTGAACTATTAGTTTAATTAAGCGCCATCTACTGGACACTGGGTAAACTTTGAACAAAGCTCCTATGTCCGTATATACTCATTCGTAGCCGGTACCTAAACTACTCTACATTTTGCTAAATTTATTTTTATGTGTCCGATCAAACAATAAAGATGTAAGTCGGTTTTTGGTCTTATAAAATGTACTTGGAAATACTTAGTTCGTTGTTTAAGAAAATATTTGTTGTTGTTTTTGATGCTTAGGTATGCTCAATGATTATGTTACGAACCTTTGAGAGTTTCCTAAAGTTTAATTGCTTTAAATTTTTAGAAATATTATGAATATTTATTGTATATGTGAACTCAAAGACCTTAAAAATAAGCTTAAGTTTTTATAAGCTAAGTTTTGAATACAGCGCCATCTTCATACTATACATTGAAACATGTTCAGTACAAAAGTCATTAGTTGTAAACCTTTTCCCGACATAAGCAAACCATTATTATATTGCTACTGAATGTGACCCATGATTACAAAGTTAATTAAATAATCAAACGAAACTACCTAATCCAAATCATATAAGGCAAAATCTGTTCTGAATATAAAGCTACTACTTACTACTTTGCCATAATCCTCACTTCAAGAGCCACAGGCAGATCCTATTCCTATACATTGTTACGAATTTTTTGAAGTTTGCAATGTAATATAGGTAGGTACACAATAATATCATCGGGTATGACAATGTAAGTAATATAGGTAAACCTAACTTATTTTTATCATATTCAAAATTCATAATAATAATTAACAATAATGTGAGAGATGTAATTTTTTTCTTAATTAGTTTATTTTAATATTAATAGTTGAGTAGGTATATTAGGTAGATATTAATTATTATTATTTTATTGTTATATTTTATTTGAAACTTCTTTTAATGTTCTTGGTAATTATTTTGTTATCATTTATTATTAATATTTTTTAATTTGATACCTTAACTATTTAAGGTTTCCATCATTTATAAAAATAATAATAAGAAAACTAAAATAAAACTTGGTAATTGAAAATGGTATCAATCTTCAACTATGTATTGTAATAGGTATATATAAAATAGCTCATCGTTAAGCAAATTTACCGGACTTATAATATTTATTTAGTAACAATTTCTGTCTATATTTAGGAAATGTATTATGATTTTATCTTAGTTTAATTACTAAGTAGCTCATCGTTAGTACGTCATAAGATAGATAGGTAAGTGTTAAGGTAACAAACCATAAACGCACAGTAAATGTACACATAAATTTTCATAAGTTGCGATGTAAAAATTATTTTAGTGCCAATAAAATAATGGTAACTACCAACGTAAATCAGAAAGTGCAGTCTGCAATTAAACAATTAGAATCCTGATATTATAATCTTATTACTATGATGGGTATTTATAGTAATTTAGTTCGATACTCCATAATCGCACCTACTTACGAGTATATGTTTAAGTGCTTGTAAATGTAGGTATTAATGTATTACTATACGTCTACAACTTCATTAAATATGTTTTAAAACACATACGGCTATTCGGTTCAGAACATGGTTTTCTAGAGTATGCACAAATATTTAACTTAAGGTTAAATTTTTTCCAACTTATAAGCATGTCAGCAAGCATCCTTATAAATGTGACTTGGTCAAATATACTATAGTTCGTAACTGAACACAATATGGATTATTCCATATGGATTGGAAACAAGCAACATTATTTTGTTGATATGGAACATATTGTTGAAATGAAGAGAGAAGAGAAAGTACAAACTTAAAGTTTGTATATGGTATCCAAACTAGAATTACTCAATTGTAAATCCTAAATATATGTTTGTATATGAAACATTTCGAAAACCAATGATTTCAAGAAAAATAAAATAGAAAATAACCTAGCTAGTATCAATTTTCAAATTCTTAGTTGCCATAGAACTTTGTGAAAATTTACAAAAAATTTGAAGGGATGGTAGGATGGTAAGAGGTAAAGTTAATGTCTTGGATATACACACATATACACGTACGTAGTGTGGAAATTTAATATTACATTTGAACCAAAGGTTTATAAGAACTGCATTTGACTAAGGCCACCCAATCGCCAATATGACTAAACACACACAACAACACTTTATATGTGTGCCCAAAGAATTTGAGTTGCCGTGATACCGACCTTGCGACGCCATGTTAGTTTGTTTTCCATCTCCCTTACTCGTTACTAAAATCCCACAAGTGGTGTGAGAAAAAATGTTTAATGCTATCTCTTTCATTCCAATGCGTTGAATTGGATGGGTGAGATACCAGCAGATCCAGTTCTTTGAGAAGGGTAATAAAAAATTTAAAGAAAGAAGCATGGTTGGTAGTACAGTGCATCGGTAGGTAGATCTGTAAGTCCGGGCGGTGAGCTTTTAGACATTTCCGTAATGGCGGAATGTAAACGCTTCAACGGGCGAGCGTGGCTTACCTTAAAGGCTACGTCTTGCAGATGCTTAGTCGTGTCCTTCGTGATTCATACCATCTTGAGATCTGAAAATAACAGAAAAAAATAATCTTCTCTATTTCTTACTCGTTAAGTCGCAAATACACCCTTAATGAAGAGTGTGTTGTACCTACGTATCTTGCTCTTGACCATTCTTTGTTTTTCTTATTAAAATGAGTGCACTCTAATTGCGGGTCCTTATTATTTCAAGAAATTAAGATTTGTGTGTAATTAATCATATACCTTAGCCTTTACGTCCACTGCTGAACATTCCCCAATGAACGCCACCACACCTGGTCCTCAGCCATACGCAAAGAAATATCTAAAAAGATATTTTACATACCTACTTAGTTAATTAATGTCAACCCTAATTATTATACATCTGTACTAACTAATAAGTAGGTAGGTATGAGTACCTAGGTATTAGGTATAAATCCAACAGTGTGTAAATATACATCCTGATGTATATTAGTTTTGACTCAACTATTCAACTGATCACCGGAAATGTGTCTAGCCTGTGCCATGGAGATGAATACTTACCTTTGTGATAGCTTGATAAATACCTATTAGTTAATTTTGGAGTGTTCACTAATTTTAATTAGGTAGGTATTCATCTCCTAATTGATTTTATTAAGGAATTCCATATTAGCAACGGAGTGTATTTTGACAATCTGATTGATAGTAGAATGATTTATTGATTCGTCATCGCCTGTCAACGTCCACTTTAAGACATAAACATCCCTTTTCAGTTTTCAGCATTAGTAGCGATAATTTCTGCCTTAATAAAGATAGAAAATTCATACGCAAGCAAGTCTTGAATTTATTATAATTTATTAGGTATATATTAATTTCTTTTAAGTTCTGAACTGCATATAGTTATTATGTGAGAGTATAAAGCACTGGAAACTCAGAACCGATGGATATGGATAGATTGTCTTTAAAAATCTTAGGCTGTGTTACGATGTGAAGGTAGGTATATATATTAGTTAAATTCTTCGCCCACAGGTTTAAATTATTTTCAAGACCTGATGAAAACATAATACTTCCAGAGACACAACGGAGGCTTCACTTGCTAAGTTGCGTGAGCAGCTGGTTACTTAGAGCTCACTACAACAACGGCCAACCATAAATTAGCCCAGGCCGCTACAGTGCAGTAACGTCGATTATTTACAGCCACATACCTTGGAGATAATCTTTACTAAGTGCACGTTTTACTGGTCGAGCTGGAATCCTCGACTCAACTTCAGTTTATGGTAAGTTAAGCAAATATTAATGGCGGTAAATTTATGGGTGTGCTTTAAAACGACGGAGGTTGCGATTGCGCTCGCGACGACTGGTCTCGGCGCTTATTTTTATTATTATTTATTTTGTATATAAATATTAATAACTAATATTTTAATTTAATAAGAGAAACATAGATGATAGAAATAATATACAATTTGTTTTATATTAACTACAAAATAATAGAGGATGGGAGGGGCCGCCCTACAGATAAAAAAAGATCACCCCCAGCCCTGCAGAGTATTAGAAATTTGAGCTCATTAGTATTTGCTTAAGATACCTATTATATAAATATCAATAATGCAGTTAAAGCTTTCTCGAGAGGCAGATAAAAATCAAACAACTTGAAGAAAATTAATTAATAAGTTACTTACAATATCAATATATCTACTAAAGAGTTGTCCAAGGGAATAGGTCTTGGCCCTCGTATATGGAGCTAAGATGGCTGTTCACGATTAACAATTTTGTTAATGAAAATAATTATAAATAAAATAAAAAAATAAATTTAGTATAAGAATAAGCTGTTGGTTAAGCGGTTTCGTCAAATAAATAAAAATAAACAAGATGTTCTTCTCTTCTTTTTTCTTCAATGTAACTTTTGATATACAAGTACCAACGAACGTTAAAATGTCATTCTTTAATATAATATGCACTTACATAGGTATCTATACTAATGCCCAGTAAGAAAAATAGGTAGACAAGTCTCTGAATCGAAAGTATATTTACCTAATCCAAATGGTTAACTAAATTATTAATTTTTAAAGGATGTTGTGCTTGTACTCTAATCAATTAAATTAACTCTTTAAAAAAAGGTCATCCGTGCTCGGTAGTCGTAGTCAGTGCGAGGGCGCGATATAACTACCGCCGCGTCCCGAGTCCCGCGCTACCGCGTGATTGATACGCAATAAACCGAATTTATTACGAGACCGCCATAAACGCAGGCCCGAATGGCTAATCATCTATTAATCGCAATTTAACGCATCAACACTGTCAAATAATACTTGAAAGAACAAGCGATAAAACGTTATTACGCACTCGAAGAGGAAAGCGTGCGTCTGCGACTCTGCCACTCCCTGGTTCTCTTTACGCCTTAATTTTCCCTAATTGGTGCCTTGACGCAATGCAATAAAAAATCATAAAGGCACACGGAAGAAGTCACAAGCACAATACCCCATAACCTACCGCAAAACTTTGACGTTACAACTGTGCGATTGTTTCTTTGTTTATCGAATAAAATTTATAGGTAACTGCCGTCGGTTTATGAGGGCGGGCGTAGTATGGGCGTTGAACTCTAAATCGGCTGATTACGGTTTTTAATGGTTCAAGTGTGGATATTTGTTAATATTTCAATGTGGCTGCCGTAAGCAGCAGAAGGTGGTTCATTGTTCGGGAGGACGACTCCTTGATACGTGTGTAATGTAACTCTTTCTGGCTATTTACGAAAATAAAATGCTCTTGTCCTGACTTTACAGTTACTTTGACATCCAGTGCAAATTGAAAGTAGCCTTATAGAATAAATAAAGTTGAAAGAGAAGATATATGGCTCTCTTACATTGCTAAAACGAAACACCTAGGCTCAGTTCACGACTGTAACATACATGCAAACAGTCACGAGTAAAGTGGAAGTGAGACAACTGTTTCTTCGGTCTCAACATTGTGTAGCAAAAAATTAGATTTATTATACCTATATTCTGTGTAGGCCAAATCCTCCGTCTGTCTCCTGCAGATGAGAGGGTTCTGCTCCTGCAGTGGAGACAAAAATAACCTGATGATGATGATGATAATATACCTACGAGTATATTCGATAAATTAATATTGTTTCATGCTAAGTAAATACGTATGAAAAGTGATATTTCTTGTTTGTCTGAATAATTAAAACATATATAGATCAAATCCATTAGATGGCATTTAATTACCTATTTTCAATAAAACTAAAAAATAATTAGCGAATTAAAATACTTAACATAAAATGACATATTATTTAATATCTATATCTAACTTAGGGATATGTTGAGATATTACACTTATAGGTATGAAACGAAATAACTTAATTATAAACGCTATATTAAATTAAATAGAAAGTGAGCAGCCCATTTTCGAACTAGCTGTAAATAAATGCTTTATTTAGCTGTAGCTACTTTCGTAATTGATAAAGGTAGCTAGGTTAGATACGCAATCGTTCCTTTCAAAGACACGCGTATCGCGATCGCCTAAACACCGGTTGTTTAGTGATGTTGTAAATCAAATCATCAATTATCGACGAGCGTTTACACTCGCGACGCCGCCGTGTAAACAATCCGGACATTAAAACTTGCTACCTTCGTTTTACGACTATTCAATTTGGGGGAAAATCGATTTTATTCGCTTGCTTTCAAATCGATTCACGGATAAAGTCGCACGGCGATAGCGGCGGATTTGTGCGCGTGCGCTGAATTCTTTCTTCAGGAAGTGGTTGGCTGCGCGCCGTAGGAGGAAGAGATGATGGTAAACAACGGGTCGACGTTAACTGTGGGTTTGTTTACGGATCCTTACGGCAGCAGCTGCGGGGATGGGGAACTGTGGTAAATGAATTTTCGTATTGAAGACTAGGCGCTGTTTGCGGCTTCATCCGAGTGGAATTTCAGCCCTTTATATAGGAAAAGAGTTACAATATTGAGAAAAAACATTTTATTGAAATATTCTCGTAAGTTTAAGAGCGATTTCGTCCAAGAAATATTTATTTTAAGTGTAGGCATGATGTTTTTAGAACCATAAAATATTATACCTACTTGACTTGTTACAATCAAAGTAAACTATTTTAAACGAAATAAAAAAAACTATACAACTCAAAAACTAGAATACTATTTGTTCTTGGCGGAATTTCGGTACATAGTCAATTCGTTTCAATTACTTTTTATTATAAGATATAATATACACAGATACATAATAAAGATAATCGTCTTTGATCAAGTGTCACTTGTCTTCATAGAAGGACAATATTTGTTTCAGAACAGATGAAACCCCATATTCTTGGTTCAATACATTTTACTTGCTACAAGAAGTCATTATTTATTTAACGCCATTTAGTAGTTTAACGTCATTACCGTACAGTACCTATCTGTTTGCATAATTTCTAACACAGCGGTTTGAGTCGTAGGTTGGTACATCATTCGTCAGTCAAGGTTTCTATCAATTTATATAAATGTTCGACCAGTATAAAAATATATAGGAAGATCTATATATACAAGCAAGTATAGATATCACGAATATTGCCAGGTAATATATAAATAATATAGCAAATTAATAAAATTTTCTTACATCATCATGTTGTAGTGCCACACCCCAAATTCTTTAAATAGACCTGTAGTATTATAGATTTTCTAATTGTAATGATGATCACACTAAACTGTTTTAATGAAAATAATTGCAGAACATTTCACTCACAGTCAATTTAAATAGAACAGTTCAAGTAATAAAATCACTCTTAATTCTTTCGAGTGTCACCAGCGAAGACTCATCAAGAACTGAACCGAATCCACCACTACTATCAAACGAATTACATATTTACGCTAACAAAACACTAACAAATTGATATGTTTATCTACAAAGGACTATACATTCATTCAGAGCGGGCCCACCCTTTATCGAGGGGATCCACCCTTCTGATTTAAAAAAATTGCAAAATATTACATAAATAATAAAGAGTCCTGTCCCCGGGATGTCCCCTCTATCTAGGGACAGTGATATAATTTTGGCTATTCCATAGTTCCGGGGAAATGGCCTGTAAAGCTTCCTTTGAGATTTAAATACATGTCATGCATTATTCATGATACCTACCTAACCTATGGAAAAAATAAATTGTAGACAGTATTTTTGTTTGAAAGGCATCTGAGAAACTTATTACTTACGAGCAACTACTCCTTAAGTATCTTCAAATGAAAAACATAACAATAAGTTAAAAGTCTAAGAATTTTTCAAATAAGTATAGGAATATCAATACAATTTCTTATAATACATCATCATCAGGTTATTTTTGTCTCCACTGCAGGAGCACCACCCTCTCTCATCTGCCGGAGACAGACAGAGGATTTGGCCTACATTCCCCGCGCTGGCCAGACGGGTTGAGGAGGCCCGACTGATGTATTAGGTATAATGTATTCCCTTAGTCGCCTTGTACGATATCCACGGGAAGAGTTGGAGTGGTCCTATTCTACTCTACCGGAAACCACACGGCAACAATACACGGTAATACATTACTATGAAAATTAAAATCGTCTTTCCAGTAAGTGAAATTTATTTATATTTAATTAACTGATATAACTATAAAGTGGAATCAAAAGCTTTGACTGCCTTTTTATTCATAGGCTGATGATCTAATCCTATAATTATAAACTATCTTTTGCCCGCAACTTCGTCCGCGTAGGTTTCGATATTTACACATCTTAAGTTTTAAAATAGATATTATTTTCGTAATTCTCGTAGGAATGAGATGATTTCGGGATAAAAACTATCCTATGTCCAATTTCAAGATTGAAACGTGGTTGAACGTGATTATGTAACAAACATCCAAACTTTCACATTTATAATATTATTGGGATTCTATGTGTAGCGGAATTTTAACCTAAATACCTCTAATCACCTGAAAAAATAACTAAGTAAAACGAAATGACGTACCTATTTTAAGCTTTCCTGTTTACTCGTCTCTATTAACATTTATTTCGTTTGGCGAACTATTAATAAAAATGTTTAGGTTTTTATTTGTAAATGAAGCAAATATTATCGTAAGTATATAGGTAAGTATATAACATAAACTTGCTACAATAAATAGCCCTAGTCAAAGTATTTCACACACTCCCACCCTTTACTACCTACTATATTTTTTAGCCATCATCAAACCGGACAGTAAAAAAATCGGGCCATAACCGGATCACAATAGGGGTGTCCTGTGTTTTAATTCCTGTCTCACTGTGATGTTCGGATGGGAAAAGTTAGAATTACCCCGAGCATGTCGCTGTGTTAATCATAAGCTAATTGGTCACGAGAGACGCATCGAGCACAGAGGGGAATAAAAGGAAAGTCGTTAAAAATATAGTTTATAGACAATAGGAAACACAGTCATAATTACAAATGGACATACAGTCAACTATTGTCTTAGTACGTAGTATACCATTATGATTTTTTTTGTAATGGGTACCTACTTAATTAAGATTACGTTTTAATAAGGTGTTTTTTTTTCATAATTTCTGTAGAATAAACTAGGATGGTAATGACGAAAATATTAAGAACACGATTTAAAATTTAACCACTTCTACCTATACCTTGTCGTCAGATTATTTTATATCAAAAATCATCAAAATTTACAGCTTTAGCAATTTACCTAAGACCCCATCTTGACTCCAAAGAATAACATGTGCAAAAAATAACTCTGAATTGGGTATTTAAACCTCATCAAGCGGCATATTAAATGTTTGTAGCAGTGTCTAGCTCGTGCAAGCTGACTGTTCTGTGTATATTTAAAGCACCTTTTCCCCCCGGTTAGCCGAGCCGGTGGAGCACTAATTCCGTATGTTTACGACTCTCTGTCCGCCAGATCAGCCCGTTCCAGATACCACTCCCACGCAGTCGGCGCGCACTAACGTCCCTTCACACGGCACGATATGTAGCCAGACGCGGCCCAGCGTAGACGATTCTACAATACCGAGCAAAGAGATAGGTTTGAAGCACCGTTATGTATACCTAGGGGTCCAACAAAACGGATAATACTTATACCTAGCCTTTAGGTATAGTGAAGCTATTTTGTCAGTCTATTCGCTTGTTTTATTAATATTTCAACATGTTAATAAGTACCTATAAGAAAAGGAAAAAAGATAAATAAAAAGTTAATTGTCGGAACTTGCACATTGTGCTGATTTAAACTTTTTTTTGTAAAGTAAAGTTATAATCGTTTATTTAGAAAATGTTTCTCATAGAAGGCGGTGGTAGTCCTTTTCCTACAGAAATCGTATCGGTAGGCGGTAGATAGGTACAGCAAATTTCAACTTAAAATTAGTTTGAGACATTTTACTTTGTAATATATAATTAAATTAAATTAGTTAAATATTTTTAAATATTTCCTATAATTAATAAGGTAGGTAGGGATCTTAATTTCATTGAGGATCTCTCTTATTTGCAGCCAGCCGACCCCTCTGATACAAGGCGGCCTCGAGCCAGTGCAAGGGTCACAGATAACTTAGTAGCTGGACTTTCTGATTGAGTTACTTAGTATTTATTCAAACTGCTATGAGTGCATGTGGCATACATACAGTATTTGAGTATATGTCAATGAACTTTTATAATCTTTGTTTCTGGCAAAATTAATAATTATTACGTGATATCACAAAACAGACTCCTTCGTTAATTCGAATTTTTCCTTCGTTAATTCGTTCACGAATAAATCATATCTTATAAATCGTTGACTCTAATGTACGAAATTAATACCTATACCTACATTACACTTACTGTTAATAAACTTCAATAGATTATTATGATTTATGTCTGTGGTTATTTCCGTGATAGTGTGAAAAGGGGTTTATCCTATCCTTCCTACAAGATGCGGTGTTTGGATTATCGACGACCGAGATTGAATAATTTATCGATATGGCCCTCCTAACGAACTCTATGTTTGGACTGTCTGATTGGATTTCAGTATAGGCATGTGGAGATTATTAAGTGGATAGACATGTAAGGCACATGATAAGAATTTTATTTTGTTTTAATAGCTTCGTTTTTTCAATTATGTATCTATGGAATGTCGGTAAATAAGTGGTATGATGAGCTTAAGACCTTGAGTCGTAAACGCTTTCCATTATAAGTATTATTCATTTTTCACATAATATTGAATTAATGCATAAAAGTCATCTTCTAAAACGTTGACTTCTTTGATATTTTATGAGCAGAAAGTATAAATGAACTATTTGTTAAGTAAATGCAAAATGTGTAAAAAATATGTAAAATATGAATACGCCAAATTCTTCTCCATATTGTTTTGATTCCGGATTGTTCAAAACCTCCTCGTAGTCCTAGTGGTTGGTCGTTAGATTCGAGCACAGAGGTGGTGGGTTTGAATCCCAACACGGACAGAAAACTTTATACTATTTATTACCTACAAGTGGTCCCGGTCTGGATGTTATATTTGTAAATTGTTCTGCCTTATTCCCAATGTATCAAAATATGAATCTACTAGCTGTTGCCCGCGACTTCGTCTGCGTGGACAACTTAACATTACACATTCGTATGTATAACTTAATCCTTAAAGAAATCTATTAATCTGGTTAGGTATGCATTGAAAATATACCTATAGTACATTAAATTAGTCTGCCGACGGCGGTTCCGCAAGTTGGACTACAGAATTAATATATTTTTTTTAATATAGTTGACATTTACTTCATGTTTATCATGAATTAAAAAAATATCATTAAATTATTTATATTTTAATATTGTGCAACAGTTCGGTGTTTTTATTTTATTACAAAAGTAATAATTTCGCAGGTGATATTCCCATTTCCTCTTTCCTCTCTCCCATTTTCTTTCCTTCCTCATGCCCTTCCCACCACGTTGAAAACTCCTTCCCCCACCCCTTCCCGCTCCCTACCCCTATCCTTCCTTCGCCATTTTCCTTCCCTTTCCCCCTTCCCTCTTCCCCCCTCCAGCCTCCCCTTCAAATGACCAGGGACCAGTAATGTTGAACTATACTGTCATACAAATGATATGAAATGAGAGGTCATCTTGTTGACTTGCCTCGTGACATTTTAGATATTAGTATTAGATATTAGTTATACCAGATTGTGGCCCGAACGCATAGCTATTAAACAGTGAAAACCTCGTCAAATTCTACTCAGTAGTTTCCAAGATTAGCCCGTACATACATACACACAGACAGACACGAAATTTTTTAATTATATTTTTGGACTTTACTAGTCTTAAGTAATGTCCGGGCAGTGAAATTTTTTTTTACTTCAGTGGACAGATTCGCTTTTCTTTTGTTTTTTCTACTCTTTTATTATATGTATAGATATGTATGTATTTATATTCTTAATATTTATTAAATATTTTAGTATCTTAAGTACTTAGATCTAGTACTTTTTTTCTTGTACCTACTTTTTAAGCCATCCCTACTATAGTTGGTTATACTTTGAACATATTTCTCTAGTTAGGTGTTTAAATTGCACTTCATTTGACTGCGAATTATGTTGCCATGCTAAATGTGTGTGTGATATTTCTTTCGCTTCGAAAGAAATATCACACGATAAAATAAACAATTAAATTTCTTCTCAACTTTATATTCGAGTTAATGTTAGTCCTAGTCATAATTTAGAACAATGAATAATAAAATTAAATGAACGTAATTTTAACAGCAATAATAACAGACCGTTACATTTGATTATCATAATCCAAGTAACAACAGTGAAAGTCAATGAAACTTGAGTGTAGTTTTAATCACTATGTTAAAGCACGCGTCAAGCAATCATAATGCATAAGCTACCTATTCGTTATAAATCTCAACTTTTTATGTACCATTAAAACAGTTTTATTGGTTATTAACACGTTTTAAATGGCTGAAAGACTAAAACATTTGTAGAATTTTTTTATCATTAACATATGAGTGTGATAGACTACTAAATAGTCCCTACCGATAGTTCACACTAAGGTCTTTCCATAACGGATTCCTACAAAGTCTCATTCAAGATTATGAAAAGTGGTGAAATGGAAAGGCAAGATAATTATCGTATTAAATTTCAATATTTATTTCATCTAACTATATTTACTTACGTACCAGAAAAGATGATAGAATCAAGCTACATTTTTACCCACCCCACACCCCTGTCTGTATGTCTTTCTCTGCCGAAAGTAACTCAGTATGCAGTATAATATCTAACAATTTGTAGCTAGCTAAACTAGCCATATTATAGCTATATATTTAGTCAATCACCTACCTCTTGTTGTATATACCTAGACATCTATTTTAACATATTCTATGGGTAAGTAACTAATATTACATATGACCTTACTAGATAATAAATGACGTCTACGGTTGTAAATTATTACCTATTACGTAGTAGCGGTATGGCCAAAGGTCGACTAGTATCAATATTATTAATTAACCTATAGATGCACATCAATAATTAACCTGTTTATTGGCTATTCGTTGTGACTCTTGTGACACTACCACCTCATGACTGAATGACATGAATATTCACCTAAGAGATATCATACAGCATCAAGATATTCACCGTTATGCACCAAAGGCGATAAAGATTCTGCGTTGCAGTTGCAGCCTCTACCAAAAACAAAAAAAAACACGCCGGTCTTACCTCGAATTAGAGATCTGTAATATTTAATATCGACTTTTTGATTAAAATTTAATTAGCACAAAGTTGTATTCCCACCCTATGAGATCGAACCCACGATCTCCGGCATTAAAGGCGAACTCCCAAACTGTAGTCCAACGAGTAGGTTAATTTTAAAATAAAATGTATTGAAATGTATGAATACAATTTATATTATATTAAGGTAAGTATTCTATTCTACATAATGATAATCTAATAACACAAATTGAAATTATTAAAAAATATATACAAAAGAAATTCAGAGTTACTCGGAACGGTATCAATGAACATTAATAACCGGCGTAAATCAATTATTCGTTTCAAATAGTCATCGACTTTTAAATCGTAATAAAATGTACAGGCGGCAGTCAATTTATTTATTACCTTAAAGTTGTAAAACGATATTACACACCATAATGACGTGTGTTATTGGCATTTATTCCTACCATTTTACCATCAATGACCACTCATTCACCGTTTATGATTATTGTTTAATTAAAAACAAATTAGTAACAGTGTGTAAACAAACATTGATTGCGTTCCGTGCTCTCTATTGGTTCAATTTGTTTCAATGACTCTAGCGCCTAACGCGTTTGTATAAACTGACTTTAGTTTTAATTTTCTCACGGTTACAGAAATCAATTTACTCTATACTGAAAATGCATAAAACGAGTTGAATTCACATGAACATGTAGGTACCTACAATATGCGCAACATTGTTGCCCAATATGCCTTGCATGTGCTGGACAATATTTAACGCTGATATATTTATTGCTCGCACGAAATGTCAACAATGAGGCCATTTTAAAAGTGAAACGAAAAGGATTTAATAAAGGGTGTCCGAGCATTGTGCTCGCGCCCTGTTATGCAAATCACTACGCTGAAACCGAAAGTGTAGCTGCAGCCTGACAAAGGGCGGTCCTTGCGTAACCTTTACATAAATTATCGATACGCATTAGCTAAATTATGAGCAGCCTTTGTAAGTTTGTAACAAAAAGGTTTGACGTGAACCTAAACCAGACAAAAGCAGCAAAAAAAATCAAAGCAATTCCTCGTCTTGTCTTGTTCATTTTGAAAAGGATAAAATTTGCATAAATATTTAAATTGATCGAAATGTTTAAATATTTTGGATGATTGTGGTAAACCCAACTTTCCTTTTCAAATTCACTCAACTCGTTTACATCTGAAACAGTCCTTGTTAGCGACTGACATTGAAAGGAAGCTGCGTGTTACGAGGGTGTTAGAAGCCAAGTTATTTCTGTGCGGTGAGGTCGAGCGTGAAAAAGTTTAATAAAGTTTGATCGTGTCGTACATATTTTGATAAGTGCGTTGCTAGTAGGTTGTGATTTATATTCAGGTGTGTCGTGTTACCGGATAGTTAAGTTTTTATGATCACGATAGAGGGTCTGAGTGTAGTCGACGATTTGTTTATCGGGCCAGCGAGGCGACGACAGCTAGCGACGTGGTATCTACACCGAGTATGCCGACGATCTCTTTATGTGTAAATGTTACGTTTAGTGCTCTATTTATTGCCCTTGGTTGCGTTAAGGTAGTTAGTACCTATACCCGTGTGACAGAAAATATTTTGGTAAGTGCTGCAGGGAATTTAAAAATATATTTTATAATGGAGTTATACAACTATTCTTTAAATAGGTCAATTCAATTGAAATATATTTCTTCATAGCTAAGTTTAAGGAGAACTTTTATTACATCAATTTAAAGGGGGACTTAAAAACTTGCTTAATGTCAAGCCGTAAATTGAATTATCTTATTTCCAGTTCGTTTTTTCTTTTGTAAAAAAATCCCGAGATATAACATTGTGTTGTGAAATACATAGGTACCTAATGATATCTACTGCTAATTAACTTCTAACAGACTAGGCTCATAACGCCGCTGGAATAGATAACAAAATAATTAATAGTGTTTTTGACACAGCGTTGAAGATTACGCGTACACATATAGAGGTAGGTACCTACCTACTTGAAGTCTTTGTTTCAATTTCACATTTGATTATACATTATACTCGCATATCGTCATTTTATAATATTATATTATAGGACTGTCTCCCCGCGCCTTCGCTCGCTTTAAAAGTTGACTCTCCCGTTTTTGATGCAATAATTTGTAAAATTATAAACAAATTTTCATAGATGTGTGCGTAGGTATATGTGCGTAGACCCAGAGGTTTGAGCTGTGTGTTGTGCGATAAAATCGTCAGTTAGGTAGGTCGTTTGTCAGCACGGACCACGGGCGCGACTTGTCGCTTATGTAGTAGTTTTAGGCAGAATTTGACGTCAAAAAGAGAATAATGTATTCCAATTTTGAAAATAAATATTTTGATTTTGATATGTAGGAGCGGATCTCTCGCTGCCGGCGGTGGTAAAATCCATAGTCGACAGCGAGAGATCCTGGAAAGCTATGGTCTCCTTCTGCGATGAAGTGATGAGGCAGAACGAAACGGCAGAGCACATGAGGGGGAAGACTCCTCGGCTCATCCTATCCGCCGGAGAAGGGTCGAGCACGGTGGCACGTACGAAACCGCCGTATGCGTCCGACGGCTCTGTGGGTTGGGGCGAGGCTGCCCAAGGTATCCCCTGCCTATCGTACAAGCCGACTACCGGGGACGTGGGTGCACGGAGCGGGGGCTCTGTGCACATATTCCATCCTACGCATCCCCCGCGCGGCAGCTACTGGGTGGACTCGTTGCTGGTGCAGGCACTGCGAGAGTGCAGGGAGACGGTATCGTCTCCCCCCGAAATGGGCCGCAGAGTGCGAGCGACGGGGCGCATGGGGGAGGAAGAACAGAGGAATTGCAAAATTCATTGATTCCAGTGTCCCTCCTTCATCTGTGTGTCGGAGACGGCCACCGCGGGGTTTTAGTCGGTATAATTCCGACATAAACTACTCGTCCCCCCGAGGGGAGTAGGTATGCAATAGGCATTTCCCCGCAACAAAAAAAAAGGTAGTTTGTCAGCAAAAGTATTTTTCTATTTCATGGTACCTATCATATGAAATATTATAGTTATATCATTAAATTTTCATGGCCTAACGGATCGGTGACGAAATTGTAGTTGCTTTTTAAAATGTATTGTATTAAATGCTTTCTATTTCAACAAATTGTGTGTAAGGAATTTTCCCAATCTCCCACCCACCATCCTATGTGAAATGAACTATTTTATAAATATTATTGTTTACATCTGCGTTTAAGAATATCTCTTCAGCTGTCACGCATAACCGCATCACCTAGCAAACTCAATCCAAGATGGCGTCAAAAACCGCACAAGCTCATTCATCAGGGGCGCTGTCGTAAAATAGAATTACTCCGTCGGATCACAGGCTGTCTCGGCCATGATAACTGCGAATCATCATAAATCAATCCCGCAGTGGCCCGCAGCATCACTCTAATTGCACTAGATCACACTCCGCTATAATAAATCAAACATTTCGTTTTTGTGCGGGTAGAATTTTTTTATAGATCGGTTTTGAAACTCGTAAACTACGGAAAATTTCGGAATTAATGACGCGGTTAAATTTGAAAGAAAAGGAATTTTGGATGACTGGTTCCCCTTTTTGCGACAGTGCGCCATTTCTAAGGCGAAATTAAATATTTTGTGCTATTTTCAGTTTCCAATATATTTAATTTACCTAATGCAAATCTTTCTTGGACGTTAGATTCTGCCCTTCGTTATTAAAGTACATATCATTAGGCGAAATATTTTTTTTCCTAATAGAAAATATAAGACACGTCACTTCTGGCTCATGGACTAACTACAAATTAAATTACATTAGCCCATAAGTTAGAACAAAAAAATCACTAGGTACTTTATAGAACAAAAATGAGCACAAACTTGTCTCGTAATTTTTTTAATATTTTTTATTTATTTAAGTACAGGTGTCCACACTACATACCTATCTTCTCAATCATTTTATTAAAATCTTTATTTAAAGAGCTTAGTCGCTTTGGTGACAACATAGCTAACAGAAGAAATCTACATGACTAATGAAGGCATTATTAAGGTCTGATTGATAAGATCAATCATTGATCAAGAATTAAGTATATCACCTTAATTCGCAGACACTTCTATGTAAAATTTTAAACCAAACCTTGGTCGAATGCAAACGGAATCAAAACCTATCAAAAGGCTTTAATTTGCCGCTTGATTACATTTCATTAAGAAACTTATTTAGCTGTAATACATGCACATTCGTTTCACTATCAATCCCATTCCGCTTTTTAATTACTGTAACCATTCGCCAAGCAAACACATAGCGACTACATCTAATAAATAAAAACGTAAACATTGAAGATATTTGCAAAAAAATTATTTGGGGCGTCTAAGGATAAACAACAGAACACATTTCAAATATTTTTGAAATTTTGGTCTGTTTGTCTGTTTATCTGTGAGTTAGTGCACGTATCACTTAAAAACTACTAAACGGATTTTGATGAACTTTTAACAGAAACATGGGGCTTAACTTAACTTAACATTTAGTCTTTATTTCATCGCAATCGGACGACTCAATCAAAAGTTATGGACATTTTTAGTAGGTAAGGTTAGTATGCAATATATTGCACATAATAGTATTACCGTACTATTCAGATTGCGAAGATTTTGGACTACATTTGAAGCTGGGAGTCACTCACACACAGAGGCGGAGGCGGAGGCGGTACAAACGGAAGCGGGAACGGGAATGGGAGCGAATTCTGTAATTCACGCGAGCGGAGCCGCGGGCACAGCTAGTAATACCTTCGTAGACCTAGCTACCTACACAGTAGATAGGTATGAAGAGTGGTTAAAGCACCGATTTGGAAAAATCGATTGGTAAAAGTCCAATTCACGTTCAATGTCTGCAGGCATCATCAAAAACAGCAAACAAAAAGACAAGAAAAACGTCAACATTATCGTAGCCCTTAGTATTGCCACTAGTTCTGCTTGGTAGACTGTACAGTATGATGCAAGCCGAAAGCTGGAGCTTTTGGTTTCGATGCCATTATCGCATATTGATATGGCAGCTCCCACCTTCTCTTCGATCTTACTGCCATCGGTGTAGATTTTGGGCCAGTCGCTGTTAATATTGTCTATATCTTCCTGATTATACAGCAGTTCAAAGTTGTGCTGTTGTCGGTTTTTTGGGTGTGGTAGATGGAAAATATTGATGTTTTTCTCCAAATACCTTCCTGGGAGGGTGGGTATTGGTTTGCCTCTTTTTTATTTTGTACAGCTTTGCTGTTTGCTTACTTCCCAGATGTAGGGGGAAGATTCCCTCTAGGCATATGCTGGATGGGAGTGATATTGTTCTATGTGCTTTAGCGATTCGTATTGCAAACATCCTGGTTAGCTTTTGGAGTCGTTGTTGGATGTATTTTTTTTTCTAGTACTCGTGACCATACTCCTGATGCATATAGGATTGTTGGCTCTACGACCGCTGTCTAAATGAGTCTTAGTATTTCAGAGTTTAGACCCAGTTTGCTTTTGCTGCTCTGGTAACTGATTTATGTATACATACCAGAGTTTATTACTTTAGTACTAATTTTCTCATGGTGTGTAGTGAAGTTAAGTTTGGAGTCAATAGTAAGTCCCAATATTGTTAAGTTAGGGGAGATACCTACTGGGATCCCATTAAGTCGGAAGTTTGGCTCGTCATAGCGTAGTTTGTTTGTCACTATTATGGATTGTGTTTTTTGAGCAGCGAAACGCATTTTGTTGTTTTTGCCACAGTTTGTTACTAGATCGAGCGCTGTGTTAACCATATGGTTTAGTGTTTCTGTGTTGTTGACAGCTGCTATTAGTAAAATGTTATCCACAAATGCCTGTAGGTGCCCTTCTAGCTTGTCGGCTTCCCTCAGCAGTGGGTCTAGCTGTACATTCCACATCATAGGGCCGCAGGTAGAGCCTTGGATATAACCTTTGTTGGTTGCTTTTTCCACGCATTCTTCTGCATATTAGAGTGAAACCGATCATTCAGAGAGATAGCTGAAGGTGAGAGTTAGAAGTCTTGGGTCATGTTCTTTTCCTGATAGCTCCTTTTTAATGGAAGGCCACCACGCGTTGTCAAATGCACCTTCTATATCTAAGGAGACTACCGCTAAATTTTTTTGTTATTTACGTGGTCTCGTATAATTTCCACTGCGTCGTACAGGGCGTCTTCTCTGCTGGGTGGGGGCATGAAGCCGTATTGTCTGCGACTCAGATTGTTTTTATTTCCAAGTGAGTACATTAGCCTGATAGTGAACATTTTCTCAAGTATTTTGCCTAGTACTGGGAGAAGTCCAATGGGTCTATAGGACTTTGGTAGCGTGTAGTCGTCCTTCTGTGGTTTACGGATTACCCTGATGGTTGCTTGTTTCCATAAGAGTGGAAAATAGCCTAACTGCAGACATTTGTACAAGTGAAGGGGGGTTAGACAGGGGAGTCTTGGTTGGAGGAGAATAACGACCTAAGGCCGATCATCCTCGACAATGTCAGTATCGATCGGTCGATCAGGAATACGTCTACCTAGGACAGACAATACAGTTGGGTAGGAACAATTTCGATAGAGAAGCTGACAGAAGAATCCAGTTTGGTTGGGCAGCATTCGGAAAACTGCGTCAAGTCTTCAACTCGCCCATTCCACAATGTTTAAAGACAAAAGTCTTTAATCAGTGCGTCCTGCCTGTGTAGACCTACAGCGCGGAGACGTGGACACTGACGGTGGTCTTGATCCACAAATTTCAAGTCGCTCAGCGAGCTATGGAGAGGGCTATGTTCGGGGTTTCTTTGAAGGAAATGGTAATGAAGAAATCCGACGAAGAACGAGGTCGACTGACATAGCCGAAAGAATTAGTAACCTGAAGTGGCAGTGGGCTGGTCACATATGTCGCAGAACCGACGGACGTTGGGGCAAACGGGTTCTGGAGTGGATCGGCACGCTCAGAGTGGGACGCCCCGCCGCCAGGTGGACCGACGACCTGAAAAGGGTGGCCGGAAGCGGCTGGATGCGGAGGGCGGAGGACCGGGTGTGGTGGCGTTGATTGGGGAAGGCCTATGTCCAGCAGTGGACATGTAAGGGCTGATATGATGATGAGACTTAATTACAGTTAGTTAAAGTTGGCTGGTATAAAATTAACTTTATTCCGACTATAAATTAGATGTCTAATGAAGAAATCCGACGAAGAACGAGGTCGACTGACATAGCCGAAAGAATTAGTAACCTGAAGTGGCAGTGGGCTGGTCACATATGTCGCAGAACCGACGGACGTTGGGGCAAACGGGTTCTGGAGTGGATCGGCACGCTCAGAGTGGGACGCCCCGCCGCCAGGTGGACCGACGACCTGAAAAGGGTGGCCGGAAGCGGCTGGATGCGGAGGGCGGAGGACCGGGTGTGGTGGCGTTGATTGGGGAAGGCCTATGTCCAGCAGTGGACATGTAAGGGCTGATATGATGATGAGACTTAATTACAGTTAGGTAAAGTTGGCTGGTATAAAATTAACTTTATTCCGACTATAAATTAGATGTCTTAACGAAATAATCAAATTCCGAAATCAATTCGACTATATACGCCAATGTCGACTTACGGTAACTTTGACCATATTTACTCATCATTTACTTATGTACAGTGTTTGCTAAATCAATTTTAGGAAGTTCCAAGAACATTTAAGTAACTTCTGATTCTAAACAACTTACAAATCCAAAATATACCTACTCTCAAGTATAACCAAAAATTACGGTATCATATGATGTTGGTGATGATGATGTGTTGAGTCCGTGGTTTATTTGTGGTATACCTACATAGTTATTGTAGATATTATGACGATCATTCCACCTCAGACTCATCGCCAGAGTTAATCCAACGTAATTGATTCTTGCTGTGAAAGCTATAAATAGTTATTGACTCTGCCAATAAAGCCTTACAAATACTACTTCCCTCTTTCACCATTAATCTCTAAGTATACCTACTTATCTACCTCGTTGCTGATGGAATAAAGTTTCCTCAAACTCAAAAGTTTGTTTTGGAAAGAAATGTTGTCTATATTTTCTGAAAGCTATGTGTTTTCAGGTACGTTTTCTGATATCGATGTTATTTAGGTGTTACTGTTTACTGACGTAGATCGATGTATTTACTTCACCATTGTTTTTTTTTTCAAAGTTATTTAGACATCATTGTCTTCTGTTATCAATGCTCTTAGTTGTAATCATTATTTTCTTCTTTTGTCTTTTTTATACCTATTTACGTGTTTTCTCATAGTTTAGTACCATTCTTTTATAAAAACTGTTATCCATTTGCTTTATCTACTCAGTTCCAATCCTTATGATATTTTAATACCAGTGGCATGGTCAGTCCATAAATTGACGAAAGGAAGATATAATTCAGTAGCAGCCATTATCTTTCCAAGTTTCAGGTCGATTGAAACGGCGACGCTCCTCGCCCGTAAATAATTCTGGCATTTTGAGAACCTCGCCTAGTACTTTACGTGCATTGGAAAATGCTTAGGTACAATGCGACGGTGGACCATTCGGATTCCATACGCGATAAATAAAGGTCATTGAGCGTTGTAAATCAAGCTTTATGGTTCCCGAATAAGGGTTTAATTTAGTTTAGACATGGTGTTCGACATGAGTTCGCTATGTCGCCATGCCAGCAATGGCGACTCACGATTTGAAAACAGATTTATGATCGGCCACGATAACGGGCTTGCGATAAAAAATTTGCCATTCCAAGGAGTACGCGTACATGCCGACATACGTGACTTTACTGTTGCCTATATATACAGCATGTAAAGGAAAATTGGGTCTGTGACACTATATTAATTAGACATATAACTTGAAATTACTTTTTCGAACGAAAATAATTTTAAACAAATCTCATATCAATCTGTCCTAAACAACTGTTTCTGTCTCATTATTAGTAACACTTTAACTAGTAGGTATCTCTAGTTTTCATTCAAAATACTTGTAAATTACCTACCTAACCTTTCATGAGGACCCAGACCTTACTAAGGCCATGAATATATACCTGTATACAAGGAAATACTGAACTACAAGAATGCTTTTTTTGGCTTGTGTATGTTAATAAGATGATGCTGATTTATTATTTTAAAAGTGAAATGTATATCTATTCGCAAACTATTAACCTATACATGTAAGGTGAATTGCAACTGAGCAAATGCAACTACATATTTATATCCATGACTACAAGATTGAGAAACTGAATCACTTCATTATTAATCATAAAATCTACGTAATTTATATGACGTAATAATAGTTTTCTCCGTTCAGTCTAGATACAAATAGGTAAATTCCTTTATTGAATTTGACTCTAGCATCAATGGCCCCGTAATTTAGCTAATTAAACGCCCTATACAAAACTATGTACATAGGTAGGTATAGTAAGCAGATAAAACGCTCTGAAAACGTGTCACACGACGCTTGTCATCGTCGCTTGCCTCTGTTCCGAACTCACGCGCCGCGGTCGTGAGGTCGGACAGCAGTGAGGTTCGTAGTCACGAATTAGGTACCTACTAAAGTACTTATATATCACAAAGATATAGCTTAAACCTGTGTGAAACTGTGTTGTGAAATGCAATGTTCCTAACCATAAAATTAATACAAGTGCCAAAAAGATGCCGCAGCAACTTGTAGGTAGGTACTATATTTAAAGTATGCAAAAGAAATTCAACATTTTGAACCAAATTAAAATGATTATTAAGTAGATACCTACATGACCATTATTATAAGTCCCTACTTACGCAAAAAGGAAGAATTGTTCCAAAAGTAGGTATCTACTTATTAATTAATTTAATGCTGTGCTCAGTGTGTAACACGGAACTGTAACGCTTCAATGACAGCAAACTTATTAAAGCTATAGTTTTATGCATAACTTTGGCATGCGTGGGCGCAACTTTAATACTATTATGTCTATCTTGCTTTGACTACCTATAAATAGCGCTAAGATTGAAAGAGTCCGCTGTCGACCTCACCTTGCTGTTCGAGGACGCTTCACAAACGCGTGAATAAAAGCGATTGTTCAGTTAAAACATAAATAATAATGTTGGTACCTATTCGTGTCTACCCAATAGCAACGTACCTACTCTCTCATTGCAAAAGTCAGCGAAGTCAAAGTCATAAAATTGTTTTAAAATATTTTAGCGACCGAATTTGTCATTGTCTTTCTTAGATTATTAACTATCTAAGTTGTCTTTAGACTTTTGGAGTCTCGATTGACAATAATAATTGAAATCAATGCAAAGCCATCTATTGCTAATATAAGCAACAAAAATTTAGTTTGATCTGCTCTGATTTGATTAATTTACCTGTATCTGCTGGAAAATCGCTCATTAAGCCGATTGGAAAAATTATTTATACATACATAATGCCAAAAATTAAACATACATACATCACACCTTAGTCCCTCAGGGCTACTCAGATACGATGTATCGCCACTTTGCGCAATTCAATGTATTTTTTTTAAATGTTTTTGGTATTAACATTTCAAATAGACAGATAAGTCCTCTTGATAGTAAAATGGATAATAAAATGCAGACAGTGAAGTACAGAAGGTCATAAATTATAATCAAAGATTAAGTATGCATAGGTACCTATTAGTAACTAAATAAAACTAAAGTAGAAGATAAAGGTTTAAAATTAATTTAAATACCTTTTATGAAATTCTCATGACTTTAATCATGATTTTCATGATTAACCGTCAATATAAGATGAAGAATGATTCAAGACAATGACGTCAGCATATACTAAAGTATTTATATAGGTACATACAGGCAACTTGGTAGGTTACCTACTGACAGACAAAAGGTAACGAACGTGATATATAAGAATACCTACTTTGATGTGTCTGTGTACATTTTAAAATAATAATATTAAGTTATTTATTCAAGCATAAAACAGTAAAGTTTATTAAATACCTAGGTATGTTATGATTATGTTTTAGAATTGGGCAGGCCGTCCAAGGTATTCCCCATAAAACTTAAGGTATCTTTTAGGTACTATTTAGCTATTGCCCCCGACTTCGCCCGCATTGACAACTTATAATATCACAAAATAATATGATAAAGTTATAAAACATTTCATTTTTAAACAGTCGAGTCCGACTGGTTACTTGGGTAGGTATTATTCAATCTTTCTTCTGAAATATCTAGTTTGTTATTCAGGGCCTTAATAAGGAATGTGGTGTTAATTTGAATAAAATACGTTTCAGATTTCACAATTGCCTAATTTGTACAATTTAATTTAAGCAGAGATATGTTACCTTAGCAGAGATAGGTCTTTATGATTGTCTGTTTAATTATAGTATAAAAGCCTTATCCTCTGGAATTACCTTACCTACCAGGTATTCAGTATAGTAGTGAAGTACCAAAGTGTCTGTAGGTATAAATTAAATATACTCTGTAATTAAACAGTTAGTGTTAGGTCTGCAAAAGAACAATGTAAACAAAAGCTATTCATTACTTACAAATAATCTGTAATCTCATAACCGTAGCACTAACATCATCTGAGTCATAACTGTAATGTGAAGTTATAAACATTCATGGAGCACTTGCAAAAATCAATGTCCGGCAAATACAAACGATAAGAGGCCGAACGTCGGCGCGTCTAAGTCGTTACAGTGATTTCCCATGGAACATAGTTGCGTCTACGCTTATCGCCGTCTACTGAACCACTTTCAGTTATTCGAATATTAAATTCAAACTTGGAAAACTGCCGCCATGTTGGTCTGGCGTGCGTACGCGCCTGCGCGCCGCGAGCACCGCGAAATTACAGGCGCGCGCGCTTGGCCGGTCGCGAGTGTAAAAATAAAATAAAGTTAAAACAACGTCACTTTGTGCACGTGTGTGCGAGAGGGCCGGTATTTATTTATAGGCTAGTAGCTACTCGTATGTAAATATAACGAACCAACTCCGGTTGGGCTGCTCTTGTGGTTGGCGAAACGTCTTAATCCGAACGGCTCCATATTTTTTCTCAATACTCCTCCACTTATGTCGTACCTACCTAAGCTAATTGAACTGTTAATAGTTTACAAAATATCTTTTTGGGACAATCATCAAAATTCTCCGTAATGAACCGAATAGAGCGCCAGAGATTCGATTCTCATTTGGTTAGATTTTCAAAGATGTAAACGCTATATCGTCCAAATTCTGAAAAAAAACCACAATAAATCACCATCTTCAGTTTTTTTTTATTATTTTTAAAAACTATTAATCTAATTCAAACATAATACTACCTATAACCTACAACCGTCTCAACCGAGAATGAGATCAAACTGGGCAAAAATTATTTTGATTACACAATACTTTCATTAGTTTTAATTACTTAGGTATACATACATCTTAATTAAAAGGAATTAATAACAATAAACGCATGCATAATGCATATAACAATTAAATTTCACTTTCACGGGAAGTTATTTTATTCTGAACTTCTTCATATAATGTATGTTAAAAATGCACACAATGCAGCAAAAGGATTAACTATTAGACTTTCGCAACAAATTTAATGTAATTTGTTAATTTATGACTTTGGAACCGTAGTTATACCTGTTGTAGGTAGAGGTGGAGTAGTTATATCTATTGTAAACGAAAAATTAGCTTCATGACAACAAAATGATTATTAAACTACAACGAATGAATAAAATAGGAAAATTGCAGCTAGAATTCATTATAGACTGACATAAACATGTGATAAAAGTGTAACAAAACTTACAAATTAATTTTTAGCCGTGGCGATGGTGCAAGCTTCTGCACCGAAATATCAGTAGGTAGCTCGGTACGATACATTTTGGTCAGAATCCCGTTGTTATAAATAGTTTAATCATCTCAAACCTATTTAATATAATTAAATTCGAAAACAGAAAAAGACTTGTAATAATGGCTATATAAGTAGAAAAAACAATCAATTTGCAAAAAGGTATAAATAAGATGAACCGACAAGCAACAATCGTTTGATGGGTCAAGTACCTAATGGGATAAAAAAACTCGAAAAAGAAGATACCTACATACGTTTCTTTCTCACTGTGAGCAGCAGCGAGAGGGTTAACCCACAACTTTCGTAAACGTTATATTATATAGGTACCCCACCAATATTCTACTGTCATACCTACAACAATTATGCACAATTATACATATTATTCTTTGCAATCACATTGATTGGTGATTTAATCGGCAATCAGTATGGGTAGATCTCAGCTACTTCTTTAACCTGTAGGTACCTTATAAGTACTACTTTCAACATGTTTGCCTGCAACTTGCTTTTTACATAATCCGTTGTAGTAGAATGAACATAATATTTTAACTCTTTTACGAGAATTTCGTTTAATAGAGACGAGATTTATATTTTATAGTCAAATTGATAATAAAAAGTCTTTTTACACTTGCTAATTGATTGAAAGGATATTAAGAATTTATAAGCATAAACGAAATTACGATAATGTGTATTCATATTATTCTATCATTCTTTATAAAAAAAAAAATATTATATTGTATTAAAGGTGACATCATTTACATACTTAAAAGAGTTCACAAAAGATGACGACTAATTCAAGTTCTATAATTTAATAAGATTACTCCTCTACGAAGAGACTACAGAAAATTAGGTTTCTATGTATAATGAGGTAACTTCTTGGACCACTTAGTTACTGATCAAAGTATTTGGTAATCTAAAAATTTAATTATTTCATAACAAGAAAAGATTGAGCACCAATAAAACACTAAAATAGGTAGGTGAAACTGCTATGTATAAGGTGGTATAGCTATTTTGTTAAGGCGTTTATAAGGCTTAGCACAGACGTGCGGCGTGCTATGCGGGATTAAGCCCAGCAAGATATTGCAACTCGGTATTTCAGAGCAGCGCGCGGGCGGCCGGTCGTCGACCTCGCCGCCCCACGCCACCGCTCCGCTTTCAAATAGGGTTGACAAAATGATAAAAGTTGTATATTAAAATTGTATGTAGGTATTATTATTATTTATATTCTGAACTATTTATGTTTGAGTACCTACCTATATCTGTCGTTTTTTTATTATTAATATCATGACAGTCGATTACTGTTAGATAGTCTTTGCAAAAATTGCGTTATACCTATCGTACTTATTACTTATTCTATTATTAAATTAAATAAATGTTTGCGAACAAAAGTAGCTTTGTAGTTTTTTTCTTTCGAAAATAAATAATAGTTGCGCCCGCGATATCGTACGCTCAGACCACTGAAATATATACCTATTACCGATGCGAAAAAAAACTAAAGTATTCCTTTAGACTTACTCAAAACAATGTGGAAAAAGGGCAATAAAAAATTGGGTAGATATGCAGTAATCAGAGCTCAACCGCAAGTGTACCTATAAGTATAGGTAATCTCCCATTCTCCTACACAACTCTCCCTTTCTGCATTCGTACGCCCCCGCTATGGCCTCCCATCCCTTTCCCTCTTCCTTCCCCTTCCTCCTCCCTTTATTCTCTCTATCCCTGTGTCTCACTACTCTCTCCTCTTCCCCCACTTCTTCTTTCTTTTTCCTCCCTTCTCTTCACTTCTTTCCCTGCTTCCGTCCTCTCCTGAATTCTGCCGATCACCATACTTCTTTGTTACCCTACCTACTAATATACAAATGTAAAAATTGTGTTTTTAATACTTTTCCAATGTGAATACGTCCTACGCCTGCTCTCTTTCCCTTCCTCTCTCACCCCATCAATGATCTAACGTACTTATCATTCATTCCTCCACTGTTAGAGCAACAGATTTTGTGGAAAACGGTTTAACTACCCCTGTCTACCCTATAAATATCTAGAAAGGAACGAAGCTTCCAATCAACCCTTGAAGCTATCAAAGGATTAACCAACTTACCGTTTAAGTACAAAGCTTTTAATTTAAATTTAGTTTCACGAACATAAGATTTTGTGTTAATGTAACGTCTCGGTGATTGATAATGAAGCAAAGCAATAGAAATAAATTTTCATATAGGCAAGTACTAGGTACCTTACTAACTTATACATTTTGGACGACCCTATCGAAAATTCTTTTGCGTTGGCTTTTTAATTTTACTCGGCAGCTGACACAGACGCCTGTATAAACACACCCTAACCATACATACATGTTATGCATATAATACCTGAATAAGCAAGGCACTTACACTCTGTCAGTTAGATACCCAAATCGTTTTTAAACTTTAGTTAGGTACTCTTAATATTGTGGGTAGGTACCTACACCTTTAGAAAATGTGGTAAGTAATAACATTAATAACCGATTTAAATTTAATTGTTAAAAATGCCTATACAAATCATATGAAATACCTAACAGAGTATAGGTAACGTGAATAAATTCTTAGTCTAAGAATTTATTCACGTTACCTATACTCTAATTTTAATATACAGCTGTAGGTAGTGCCTAAATTGATAATGTCAAAAAAATATCCATCTTTTTAAAACAAATATAATTTGGGATTAGACAAGTGTATGTATGTATGTAAGTATAGGTATATGTAATATTTATAAAACAAACAAAAATATCTCTTTCTCTGGCAAAAATGCCTACCCCAAAGTATTAATTCAAATATTATAGTAGGTATATATATTCTATTTGTTAGGTCACGTAAAACCCATTATAATCCATCATGATTGAGTTAGATATTTATCATTGGCCACTTTATAAAATCCCTTACGTCTTAGCACTTGCATCCCCACAGATCTGTATCCCGCTCATAAATCTGATCATAGCTTTTGATTGCGACATCCCAATAGCTGGGTAATCAGACTATTCGTAAATTTTAATTTTCAAAATGGCTCTATCGCTTATTTATTTATTTAACAATTTACTGCACGCACAAAAAATATATATAAAAAGTATTATGTTTGTCGCCTACCAGCGACAGAAAACGTCGTGAAAGAGCAGACATGTGTGTTAAGGTCTTTGTGGAAATCGATAAGTAAAAACTATTATTCAGCAGCAAATTTGTTTATTTATCCCAATGTAGTTTTATAGCATTTCTTTATAGGTTTTTTAACAATACTTCTACAAAATTCTATAGGTTTTGTTACCTACATGTAACCTATGTTTGTTAAAACTTTTTTATGTGTTACCGAATCCATATTTTCTACACCCGATATTATCTCGTTTTATGTACCTATATAAGTTTCCTTTAATGTAATCGATCCAGTGAGGTCAGTAGAAACACCAATTAAGAAATAGTTTTACGCCATTATAATCCTTGTCTATAGGTGACACTGTCTACAGTTGCATGTAGGTATTTTTTTACTAACGATGTTTCTGCCTGTGTTGAAGTCTGTACAAGACGAAGTTCCCTCAAAGAAGCGTCATCCCCCACCCCTCTAAAACAATAAATATGTCAGTGGAAGATATTACAAGACGTTAAGACAGGCTCAGTCTTAAGTAAATTATTACTCTGTTTCTTTTGCTGATAACTCTGCTTGTAACTAATAACTTTTTACTTTTTATTACTGCGTAAGATTTAGGAAGCTGTTTTAGTTTATTTTGGGTTGGTACACGTGTCTTGTTTTTGTGATTCATTCCAAGCTGTTTTTAATATTTAATAATAAAGGAATAGGTACAATACTTAGTTTAGTGGAGCGAAATATTGTTCAAACGTTGTGAGGTTAGCCTGACTGTTATCGATTTGCGTGCCGGTGTTCAGTTAGAAACTAGAATTTCAATTTAGATAAAACATGCATGCTTCATGTAATGGGAAGGTAAGTAATATTTTCGTTTTATTTTCCTACCAATGGGTTCAACTGAATCTGAAATCTATTTGAGTCCCAATCACGAAATAGTAACATTATGGACCTATTTATTATATATAGTCATGGAAGGGACCACATATGGTTCATTGTGTAGGTAAAGTAGGAACTTAACCGGTTTTTATATTAATTAATGATAGTAGAAAATCTAGACCTTTTGAAGTAAAAAGCTCTAAAAAATCTTTTTTCCAAAGTAGGAAAGTTTATACTATTGTATCAAGGTAAGGAAAACAATAAAAACACTTTGTTGTGTGGGTCATATTCCTTACAAAGCAAACAAAACAATTTCCCGCAAAAAAATCAGGATAAAGAGAGCCAGAGAAAAACAACTACGACCATAAAAGAAAGAGCAGAGTTGGCGAGCAAAATGCGCCTTGCTCGCTCAGCGCAACGCCATTGGCCACCCAACGACCCCCGCTGTACCCCACCACCCGCGCTCCCGACCGTAACTCACTCTTCACTTGTTTTTACGGCCGCCATTTTGTGACGTTCGCTCGCGCGGCAGGCCGCGCTAATCCATACGGACCGGTACCAATACCGATGTGGATGTGTGCGTGACCCGACCGGTTCACGAACACGTTATCCGCACTGGTAGTGGTATCATAGCGTAACGTTGGCAGCCCTGCTGCGTGAGAATGATTCCCTGAACTGAAACATACAATAATAGGCTCCTTGTGCTAATGCCAACGACCTTGTAGTAACGCTTTTATGCGTTTTAATTAGCACGTATACCTATGATTACCATGCTACTGCAGAAGAATGTGATTATTACATAGATAAGGTACTTATTGGTATTCCTAATATCTAAATTCATTTGTATCCAAACTCGATATGAAAAAAAGATGTTAGTTTAGAATAAGGAAACTGATGCTGTGTTTTTTAATTTTATATAAATTTAAATACTCATATGTGACAACCCTGAATAACTACCGTCACAATTAATAGTTCATGTACCTATATTTAAACGAAAATCTAACTTAAGCTAACCTAAATCAAATAATAAAGATTTGATCATCAAATTTGGAAATTTGATGTGAAATCAGAATATTTGACGTAAATTCAGTATAATTATTTGATGTGCTTTTAAATATTTTTCAGATAATAGTAACCAAGTTGTGATCAAACAAATTTACCTAGGTACCTACTTACATTGGGTAGCTGCATACCTCTTGGAGTTTCATCCCCAGCTTATAATTTTGTGGAAAGTATAATTTTAGTAGGTACCTATCTAAATAACCAAGAAAACGCTAACTCCACACAAAGACATAGGTATCTCAATTTGCTTACCTATATTTCGAATATAATTTTATAATAGGTATATATTACATAGTTCATTTCGTATTTTGTTAGTGGATAAATGCTACCACTAATTTTTTGCCTCTTCCCAACGATCTCTATGTACTACTAGATGGAGCGTTCCAAAAAATCGCTCTGTTCCACGCAAGTAGCCACGACTCTTTCACATTCACAATGAAACTTGTGCAGTTACTACGCAGAACATTTAATTATTACTAAATATTGACGCTACGGTTAAATAATGTACTTACCTACCTACCTAGTAAAATCTACTTATCTACCTAGTCCCTTTTTAGGAAGGGCAACGATCTCTATGTACTATTAGATGGAGCGTTCCAAACAATCGCTCTGTTTCACGCAAGTCACAACTCTTTCACATTCACTTTGAAACTTGTGCAGTTACTACTCAGAACATTTAATTATTTACTAAATATTGACATTATTTAACCGTAGCGTCAATATTTAGTAATAATTAAATGTTCTGCGTAGTAACTGCACAAGTTTCATTGTGAATGTGAAAGAGTCGTGGCTACTTGCGTGGAACAGAGCGATTGTTTGGAACGCTCCATCTAGTAGTACATAGAGATCGTTGCCTCTTCCTAAAAAGGGACTAGTTAGGTAAGTAGATTTTACATAGGCATGCCTTTTCTTGAAATAAACCAAATAGCAATACACCAAGAATTCCTTTTTTTGGGATGCATGAATTTTCCAATTTTATCGTTTTGTATCTATATACTTACCTACATGTACATATTTACATATATATATATTGTTAAATGACTTAACAGAGTATGTTTGCTGTCATATAATCATTATCTAACCTAGATATAACTTGCAAGATATATATATCTATACCATACATGTCTCTAATTGAAACGTAGGTAAGTATCTTATCTAAAATAAAATACACAGACCCTGAAAATACATACTGAATACAAACAGCGTCATTAACGCAGCTCAGTCTATTTTCTTTAATGAACGTCCGCTCCTCCATAGATGCATGAGGCGAGCTCCATAATGGGGGGCGTATCTCGTCCTATCTTTACGTCTTAATCCCTGTCATTAGGCCTCCCCCTCCCCTATCTCGTTAACTAGAACTTGGAATCGTGGCTTAAATTGCACACTGAAATTTGGGAGAGATTCCTCGAAACAGTATGATTTATGCTTTAATTTAATTTTATGAGGTTTTGGGATTGACATATTAATTTCGGTAAGTACCTATAGGTAGGTATATCTTCCAAACTAAAATGAAGGAACACAAGAAGACAATTATGTATTTGTTGTAAATCTACATTTTATAGTTACGTTGATAGGTAGGTAATTAGGAACAATATATTTCCCCTTAAAATACTATGTGGATACCTAGGACCCCAGGGATTAAGGTTCCATAGCCGTGCCTAGTGAAAAAAAGGCAACCGGTTTTATTTAATATTGTGTTGGGCCACTTTATTTGCGTTTCCTTATTGTTCTACTGTATTTAAAATAAACATAAAATATTAAGCTTCACTTTTAGATAGGTAAGTACCTAGGTAACTTAAGATGTTTATCTTTAGTAGGTAACTAAAAATAAAAACTGAGGAATAGCAGTTTTTTTAAACAGTTTCATCAAAAAAAATTAAAATCTAACGACAACGAAATAGTGTACCTACGGCATCCCACATTTCCCTGCCTTAATTAAAGCACTAAATTAGAACTAAAACATGGTTTTATTAGTTGGAATGGTACGGAACCCTCCATGCGCGAATCCGACATGCACTTGGTCCATTGGTTTTATCATCATAAATATCTTGGCGATTTTTTTTATTTAAAATAATAAAAAATATTTGAAGTAGGTACCTATTTATTCGACCTACACACCAACATGTCTTATAATTATAAACATATAAGAATAATGTATAGAGTTTCAAAATTGCAAACACAGCTCTAAATAACGATACCTTAAAAGTTACTGATGATGCAGTGAAGCGGTCAGTGTTTTATAGTAGCTTTTATAGCAGTAAAAGTGAAACGCGGCTGTAAACTGGGCAATTGTCGCCAACACTCAACAACCCTTGCGTTTACGCCCGTGCCGGACGCTTTCGTATCCTAGTGGGTCTTAAGGCAAAACGATTCTCACCAAGAAATAGAAGGTTGTAGCCTAAGTACTTTTCAGAATACCTAGTTCTTATAGAATAGAATTGTAGGTTTTTGTTACATACAGGCAGGTGATGTCACCGTGTATATTTTGAATCTCAGTCAAAATTTGTAATACGGACCTACCTACCTACCTAGAAGTTTGTGTTAATAGCTAAAATAATTATTAAATCGCGATACTTGGCGCTCCATTCTTTCTATACCTATACCCCATAAAGAATAAAGCGTGAAGATGATGTATGTACCTGTACCTGTATAATGTAGGTATATATGTATTTTATTAACATGATTAATAAAAAAATCATAACGATTAAACAGTATAAAAAATAAAAATATTAGATTTAGGTACCTATACTAGTACAATTTAGATTTTAACATTCATACATGATATAAATACATGTACCTACATATTATTGAAAATTTTAATTAAAGTAGGTTAGGTAAATACTATATGTACGTGATAGACTTCTGGACATCTTGTTCTACTAGCATTGGGTAGTACCTCGGGTTGTTGAGGCCTTAAATCTCTTTTACAATAAAAATACGATGCAGATAATAGGTACCTATATGTCGTTTAGTTCAAAGCTTTTATACTTTACTAGCTCTTACCTGTGACTTCGTTCGCATTAAAGAAAAGTACATTTAACACATAAAAAGTTACGAAATGATAATTCGTCTTTTTACCAGTAGGTACGTATATTTAGACAGACGTACCACCTACCTACATTTCAAAAATGATTTCGTAGGAATCATCAATGTTATTAATCTTACTGGTTATTCTATTTTATTCTAAACAATCTATAGAAATACGGTAATTATATAGATGTCTTTTATTTTGATTTTTCAAGAAGCCCTGGTTTTAGAACCGCTGAAAGACTGACATTAACATAACTTTGTTACGTGGGAATAAACTTGTTTGTATAAATATCAGATCTCTTAAGTTTATAATGTACTTAACACATAATCTGTATTTAAATCTAAATCATAATGCTCATACAAAACTTAATGTACTTTGACGCCTTTATGCGGTGCTATTCATCACATCACAAATCCATCAGCCCCAAAAACCATTAACTCGCAAACAAACAAACTTAATTGTCAGCTCGTCAAGAAATGTTTTGTTGATGAAAATTTACATAATTTATACTTCCACGATTATTCTCCGTCTGCGGCCATGGTGTAAACTGTAAAATGCAAATTTTATTGGACCAACAAATAAATGGTAATATGGCATTGTTCCCTACATTTTCTTAAATAAATGTAATGATATGTTTAAGTTGGAAGAGGTTTTTAGTCGGTAAACTTGTCTTTGATTGAATTTTACTCATAATTGGTTCCTATTCATCATTTCTTTGTTGATTTTATGTAGGTACTATGTAAATCAAACACTTTACAAGTTTTTGACAATGATCGCTGTGTAGGGTTGTACCAGTAAAGTTTATTTATTAATTGTAATTACATTAATTTTGCACTTTAATAGTAGGACACTTTTAGTGGCCTTATATTAACCGGAGATGGGTAATTCCGCCAAAGAACAAATCTGGTAGCAAGCTAAATTCTATGCAAATCATTGATGCTCCTCCATCAGTATGTACCAGATTAGTACAATCAGAAATTAATTGCTAGTAACCTAAAAGGTGCCTATGAGCTATCATAAACTATTGCCGTTAACATTTTACTTCATATAGATTTTCTAAACAAGTTATATAAGAACTTTCCGCAGCAACCATGCGTGACTTTGACCGTTGGTTAGTAACACGCTATAGACTAACATAAAAAGTTTTAATTTTTACTTTATCTCGACGTTTTAAACTACTAGCTATAGTATAATATATAGGTAGACATATGCCTACTAACAAGGAGACTTACAGACCCTAAATTATTATCCGAAGCACATCACCATAATCCATTATGTGTAACAGTAAAGTCACCTGAAAGATTGATGCGTTTTCAGGAGCACCTTTCCTAAAATATCGATTCGAGGGGAAAGCTGCGGGACGAGGAGCAAAGGAGAGAGTACCATGTGTTCCTGGTATATCAATTCGCTATTTGCTGCTGAAAAATAAAGAGTCGTGCGACTTTAAGTCTAAAAGCTCTGAGAATATGGAAATTTATCTATTGCTGGTTAATGGCGATGAGTTGGTCTACCTTAGAGGTGACACCCGAACTGTCGATACATTTCACAATTGTCGTAAACTCCTGGAGACGGAAGGGGAGCGCAGTAAAATTATCATTTTATGCCGTTCGACGACTGAAATGACGCGGGAATGCTGTAAAACTGATTTATTGGATACATCCCGAGAGTCACATGCTGAATTTTTGATGAGATCTTTGTTTTTAGATAACGGGGCCAAATAGATACATCTCTAGTTTATATAGACAGGTTTATTTCTACCACAACACGGCTTTTTGCCACCATAGTGAAAGATGGCTGATTATAAATGTCTTGAAAACGGTATAAGGGTGCCATAGTACAGAAAAACAAAAAGGTAATAAATTGAGTAAAAACAATATATCTTTCTATTTAAGTCTTTTGAAAAACGCTGCAAACAGAGGTTGAAATCCTAACAAACACATTATTGTTAAAAGGGTGTCGTTTAAAAGTTCTCAATGGATAATTGTTAGACTGACAAAAGTATTAAAATCTCATAATAACTATAGAATTATTATGAGATTTTAATACTTAGTATAGGCTAAATAAAAAAAAACTTTCCATCTACTTAGTACTACTTATATTTTTTCCACCATGTACAATAACAGGTAATCATTAAACGTTTCAGCCGTGCCTAGGCAAGCGTGCCAAAGGTACCTACTAGTAGTACTTTAAACTAACTTCTAAGAATTTGGCAGGTTTTCGTGCTGTGAGATTATATAAAATAATCAAAAAGCTCACCACTTTTATTGTTAACAACAATATTGTTATTATGGAAATTAACTGTCACGTAACAATAAGACGGGCATTTCTGAGTTGTTTTTAACTACGAATGACTTTATCTACGAAACTATGCATAGTCCTATCCTTTTTATCCATTAGTCAGATTAACTAAGTCTTAAGTATGTATTACACACATTCGAGTACTTACCTATATAGTTTAGGTACCTACTTACATCCATCGGTCATTTCGACAATTTGATTAACTCCGCTGGCCACCGTTCCGTTTTATTGCCCTATATTTCCTGATTAGGGCCACTCTACCGATCTACCTTGAGCCGTGCAGCTACCTATTAAACGCTCATCGGCCCGATTGAGGACAACCCAAATACTATTAACAGCTTTAGGTGGGTATGTAGGTATGTTAACCGATTTTAACCAACGTCATGGCTAAAAAAATATAGAAAATATAATTTTCCTTTTCCTAATTAATTTCTGAATGTTCCATTGTTCCCGTCATTGCCAGGGTTATTTTCCAATTACCTATTTTCTATTTTTCAGCTCAAACGGTCCAGTAGTTTTTGAGTTATCCTGAGGACTGACGGACAAAAATCTTCGCTATAATGGCATCCGTTTTGACGAAAACCTTAAAAACGTTGTCTACAACTTTGCTGTGATACCATAATTAAAAATATAGGTAGATAGGATGTTCGTGTTGCTGGGGTACCTACCTATTGTCTACCTCCTCAGTTTAAATATTTTTTATTATTTTTATTTAAACCCAACATTGCTATATATAATTCTTATAAGATCTTACAGTCCTGTTCACAAACGTAACGTATGAATGGCAGAAAAACCAGGTCTCTGACCTCAGCAGGTGATGTGACCCTTTGCATTCCGGAGCGATTTAGACATTCATTTAATTAAAATATTGCGACATTACAGATTACTATTCCATTACGTTACAATAACTTTTATACTATAGACGAAACAGGCATTCCTCTCTCTAGTATCCCTTACATGCTGTCAGAAGCCGTTCTATGCCAACCACGAACACGTCACAGTTGGTGCCTCGGCGAGCAGATCACCCTGATACCCTGACTCCCGTTACCAAGACGCACTGTCAAATCAAAACCCCGTCTCATATAAGCCCCATTTTCGACAAAGAACCTAGTATTAGAGAAGCATTCTATTCTATCAAAAAAATCATGAGCGTTAAATTAAAAAAAAAAATTTTATATTATTTATCTACATTCTGCAATGGCATTAATTCATATTATATGAAAATTATGACTTTGTCCATGATTTTTGATACTCCAGTTGTGTAAACTGACATTTTAATTTATTGATCATCACATACCTACAAGAGAATACATTTTTACATTTATTTATTTAAAAAATGTCAAATCACAAGTTTGACTTTTTTGACTATTGCATTAATATGAGACAAATCTAATCATCAAAGGATCAAAAAATCTACTTTTACCATTTTAATCATAAATTTGGTTCCTTATCTAGGTACGTGTTTGTATAGCTAATGAATGAAAAACACGCAATCAAATTTAAAGACGGCGTCTACGATTAACGCTATTAAACGGACGTGAAAGAAATTGTCGCAACCTCTCGACTCGCTCGCGAAAAACGCATTAAAACAAACAGTGCAGTAAAAATAAATCTAACTACCTATAAAAACTGCCATAACTATCACTTAAACGGCATTGTGCTATGCAGTCGCAGCGTCTGTTGCATCGCTCTGCCGATGCCGACCAAACGCAGCAACAGTGTATCTCCTCTACAAAGTACGAAATGGAAAATAGCCATGCAAAATAGACGGTAGGTGCACTAGACGCTATTAAGGCTATTAAAGGCTTTTATAACGAAATTTATAGCCTGGTTGACACCGGTCAGGTGCGAAGCAAGACCTCGCAATTTTAATAAATAATTCATTACTAATTTACTACAGTAGGTATTTACTACATTAGGTATTTACATTAAAATATGATATAGGTACTAGACTTAAGTAGCTTACTAATTTTACATAGACCAGCAACGGTTTTTGATTATAAAATTTCACATCAAAGAATAAGAGATTAACGAAATTCTAATTTTTATTGAAATCAATACATGTTTGATACCTATATAAAGATAGCAGAAAATATGGATACTTTTATGTGTAACCAAATCCCACGAAACATTTAATTGGTACATCGAGAGCTGTATAGTTACATTTATCGTGTGGCGATATTAAAGAGGGTTTATTAGACCTCTCGGCAGGACACGTTATCGTGTTCAATTAAATATCATTTTTATTGGGAATCATTGGGAACGCCCTCGGACACTGTGCTCAATTCCGTTTTTTATTTACCATAATTTTACACCTCTCCATGAATTTCTCCGACCTGTTGGAAATTGTCATAATATTTATTATTTCCATTATAAAATTGTTTGGAAAGGAGGGTACAGTTACCGATGTTTCTTCGATCCATATTCACATAAGCCGCCAATCCATAAATCTGGAACAAAAAATAAAACAAATTGGTCGTTGTGACAAAAGAGATGTATAGGAGTGTTAATTCTCAGAATTTTACGACCGTAATAAATATAATTAAGGGTTTAATATCAAGACTATTCAAAACACAAAGCAATAATACTTTCTCAAATAAATCACATTTAGAAAAAAAACTGTTGATACCATTATTTATATGAACGCTAAAGGAGCATCATGATCCATAAAACGGAATGTGCGCCCGCGGCCTTCGCTCGCAACAATGAATACGAAAAAAACACGCAGCCAGCGGAGATCGCTTTTCTTCAATGGTTACTTTATATGCAAATTCCATGCAATAAAAGTGGGAACCCTTCTCTAGCTTTATGTAGAGAGCACAAGACTTGAATCCGACGTTTTATGTATTCGCGAATCGACGCAATTTTATTGGCATCGAGTATCGATTCGATTCGTTCGCAGTCGAGAATTCGGAAGTAAATCCGGCTATTTCGTCTAGAGTCGTGCCTATTCGATCGCTATCAAATTTGATTGCCTCGGATATAGGTTTCATTTGTGTATATTTATTTTGAAACGGTTCGCTTAAATGTTTTTTTAAACAATTCAATAAACTCGAAAAACATGCTAGTTTAATCTGTACCTATAAGCAAAGGTTCATTTAAAGTCTAAATTTTTTGTGAGGTCAGAGCAGAATGTTATATTTATTTTAAAATATTTTTTTATGATCAAATAGATAAAAGCAACAATACAATTTGATAAGGCCTTGATTTTCCCATGGTTCGTCAAAGAAACAATAATAAATTAATCTAGCACAGTCAAGTCAAATACATTTTAATAAGCATTTCTATAAATAATGAGTAGAGTATTCGCAGAAGCTTAAAACAAACAAAATGTGCACCATTATACCGCCTTGTCGGCCTAGGACTATACAGACCGACTTGTACAACTTTGTATAAGTCAGTCTGTATGTTATATTCGTGAATTTGCCCTATACTTGTCTAAATCCCATTATACAGGAAAAAATCCTAGTTTGGGAATAGATACTTAAGTGTGTAGGTTATATAAGAAAATTACTGCAGTAGGTACCTATTTTAGCTAAGGTTGGATGTAGAATCTACTTATAATACCTGTATTAGGTATATGATATAGCTACATGTCAAGGTTTGTTAGGTAGGTACATGTACATGAGTTTACATTCTTGAGAGGCGGCGAGGGCGAGGGCAAGAGCCACGCTGTGTGCGCGTCGCCCGACAAGGATCTTATATTTCCATAAAACGTACACTTTACGACCGCACCTGAACCCCCCTCACCGCCCCCGCAGCCCATGAATGACCGAAAATGTAAAGAAACTACTATTTTAAAACATGAGATAAATTGGGAGAGATAGTAAAAAAGTAATGCAGACGACATGGCTTTGTTGGGTAAAACATTTTAAGACAATATATCGAGAAAGTAAACATATTTTACCACTTAGGACGGAAAGTAGGAGTTTTCAAGTCATCCTAATATAGAAATAGAAAAAATACTTAAATACCAATGAAGATGTCATTATTAGACGAGACTATTTACCTCAATCAAATTAATATGACATTAAGTGCCGAGGCGTACCTCGTACGATCTAGTTTACGACTGATGCTTTAATAAAAATCTTTAATAACATTCCGACTTCATGTTCCACGTTTCTCTGGGCGTTTATCATAACGGTATCTCCCACTATTACCAAAGTAAAATATGATACGTTACGGGGATAGTTTGAAGCAAGTGCAGAATCAGTATTACCCGGGAGATGTTAGCGTAGGTAGATAAGAAAAAAATATTGAAAATGACTGAAATAGGTTCAAGTTAGCTAAAGAGAGTCGACAAATCGATTGTGCTATGTTGCAGCACCCTGGTACCGTCAGCAAGACATGTTATTTTATCGTATTTGGGACTGTCAGCAACGTCAGTTGTTAGAAATGAGTGTTAGTCGGATGTTTGTTTAGAGATGGATATGACAATAAGGTCCAGAAATAGTTTACGTTAAATTCGCTGTACACTCAATAAATACCTTCTTTCTTAATATATAAGTTAGGTTCCTTTCGTTTTCTCCTAATAGGTACTATTACATCCTTTTAGAATTATAGGTACAATAAATTCTACCCTACTGAATTCTTTACAATACAGATATTGATATCATTAAAGTCCTTATCTTTGATTGTATTTTGACGTTAACCACCATATAAGATGAATCCGACTGTAAAATTCATCAGGACAATGTCGACTCTAAACTCCCTGCAGACTTTGCCACTAACATACAGGATATCCAATTACTCGTCGTATCTGTTTTTGTTCATAATTTGTATTTTACTTTTTAAAAGACGCAAGGCGATTCAATCTCCTAAGTTATTACACATACATATAAGATTGCCGCCCTATACTTTTTTCTCTCAATAATCTCGTAACTAGAGCCGTGTTGGCTTCACTATAAACTTCATAACAAACTGCCACATGAACCCATATCTTGTATATATTATGAGCTTTTTCGTTAAAGTCAGAGCATCCAATTTAAATACAAAACAGTCCCATGAGACATAAAAATACAAACAATTCACGCTCTCTGTATGAAGGAAATAAAGTTGTTTTTAGATTTATTGTAACTCCCCGAGACACGTAAAAAAATAAAGGCCTAATCCGCCCTTCAGATGTTTTGCTTAGCTGTTATATTAAGGTGTAGAAGATTAAATCTTGAGTATTTTCTACGTATTAGCTGGACTATTTTTAACAAAATAATATTATTAAAGGTAGGTACTACAAGTATTCAAGAGCCAAAACTAATTACATCTTTTATATATTATTTGATAATTATCCCATCATTGTCGGGAATTGTTACATGTATATTTTAGGTTTCAACTCAATCAGACCAGTATATTTAAGTTTATAGTACGAGGAACTGACATTCGGACAAGAAAATTCGCTATAAGGGATACCTATCTAGCTGTTTTGAAATGTATAGAAATCTCTTTATGTATGTATGTTCCTTAACTCAGGTAGGTACTCGTAGTTTATATAAACTCGAAAATAATAGACTAACCTCTACTATCATGGAAATAGGATAGAGAAACTTTAATAATGGCTAGTGGGGCGAAAAGATTGTTGTATTAACATAAGTCCACGAATTAGTGAGAATGTATGTTATAATCAGCAATTTTTCTTTGAAATCTATGACACATTCTGGAATTATTAAAAAACAATAGTCAATGATCCATGTCATGACTCATAAAGTTATTTCAACAAAACATTTTTTCAGCCACTTTATATTATAGCTTTAGCTATACCGTAATAAGTAGGTACCTACGTCATTACCAAAGTCCCTCATCGAAGCCACCCACAGAGGATGCATCGCTCACCTCAACACACCAATAAACATGCCCTGAAATGGTTCGTTCTCATTACGACAATGTTGCCTGGAACATCTAAATTACCTATTGAGCAGCTGTCTGCTTGAGTTATAGTAACATAAATTAACTGCACGAGATACGCCCTCACCAGTTATTGGCCTACGGAACCCTGTGGGGTTGCCAGCTAAAACAGGAATGTAGCCAGAACCCCTACCCCCTTCCTGGATGGCTGACGCTACAAGGGACGATTTTCGCATCGTGTTATGGGTAGCAAGTTTTACCCCTCTGAAATAAAATCCTAAGTACGTCTCTGACCCTAAACCTTCGTTATCTCTCTTACATTATTACCACCAAATATTCGAAATTCGATTATGGAAATGTTGGTCCATTCATTACCGGTTTCAGACGATGACTGCTTGGCGGCTGGTCATTTTGTCTTCGATTTTATGGAAAGCATTAACTTTAATATCATTCGATATAAGATTGTATGACCTCATAACACTTAGTCTTTAAACTTGTTCATGAAGTAAATGTTAAAATATGCAGTAAGTAAAACACCTGACATTATTCATATATATAATTATGTACATATATATAATCATATGAATAACTACCTATATGTTGGTTGGAATGTCATGGACATTGGCTCGTTCCTGGGACTACGGCACGTTCGCACGGCGTTAGCATTTCTTTTGTGCACGCCCCGAATTGCCGACATAAAACTCAAACCTGTTTTGCTACGTGACGTCTTCAGTTCTTTTTACTGCTTATATTACTCTATATATTCTTATCGGAGCTACGGGAAGGAACTAGACGGTCCCTTTTTCATTTCGGAAACAAAATCGTAAAACTGTATTGCGGCGTTGAGCAAAAAGTTTGCAAAGAAATATAATAAAGGCGCCTGAGAGGGGAGAGTTTTCCTCGTAATTAATGTTACAAGAAGACATCAGACAAAGTTTTTTCATCACGTTCAGAAACACTGCAGTAATGAGCGCCCCCGCGGTGGGCCTCGTAAAAACACCATACAACTTAATAAATAAAACTGGAATTCGTGAAGATTTATCACGAGGCCCATATTGCGATTCGTGACTCGCAGGCCCGAGGCGTGTTTCTGCCGCATACAACACGGATAAGAACCATGGTAGTAAAAAATAGATATATATCATAGGAGCGGACCGCCTCTCATATACAAAAGTGGTTGTAGGTATGAAATATTTTGACGTTTCTTGGTAGACGCCGCACATTGGTGTCGAATAAAGCGCGCGGGTGTGCCTTCGCGGAACTGTATTGATATATCACTCGGGTAACAGGTATAATATACGAATAAATAGACTGACATGTCACATGAAACGTCTAGCCAGATTTATTTTCATGTGTTCAGTTTCCAGAAATAACACAAAATGATCTTAATCTCGCCACATTATGACAAGAATTTCCCACGGTGTAGGTACTTTACACTGAAAAAAAAATTATCAAGCGACGTGGCATTTTGTCTTAGTTGCTGTATGTATGTTATCTAAATTAATCATTTTATAATCGTTTGAAACAAGGTTGTGATATAGTTTAGGGCAAGGAACAAGAGATAGTTTAAGGGAATAAAATCTATGGGTGCGCTCGTATGGAGTTAATAGGACTGTTTACAGTTAACAACATCTTGTTCAAAACAACAACAACAAAAATTAAGTGTACTCGTATATTCGATCCAACATTTACATATTTAAGTAAAAGTAACTATTTTCGCATTAATTTCGCATTGCACCGGCCGCAAAAACTACTGGCACTTAATATTTATTTATTATTTAATCAATCGTTTATTGTACACACAAACATATAAAGAACAACACAAAAAAATAAAATTATGGTATTAAAAAAAAACTTATAATGATAGCAATATAAGTTTCTTTTCATACAGATATGCTATAAAATAAAATTACTATCGTTTAATTTCTGTCGTTACTCTAATTCTCAAACTAACTGCCTATGAGCCTTAAAGTTTATATAGGTTGATTTAAAATTGTACATAGGTAACTTTAGCTTTCAGTCCACGTATTGGGGCGCAGGTGATACTGAGTGGAGATACACGTCTCGGTTTTATTGTTATTCCCACTCTGCGAATTGAATTTGAAACAGGAACTGTACGCGATCAATACTAGACACTGCTGCTTGCTGAGCTACGCATTGGGTTAGTTACCTATAGAGATTTATAGTTATGTGCCTAGGTAAGTTATATTATTTTATCGACGATTGCAATGTCAATGATTCTGTTTTTTTTAACTTAATCTAATTTTTACAATTTTATTGTCATGTATAACTATTCCAATTTTTAAAATTCTTGTTACCATTCTTACCTACTGGCTCCTATACCTTTAGGCTCAAAGGGCGTAAAGGCACTTCGCACAAAATCTTTTTCAGTATTTAATTCGCGAAAATGTTTTACTACCCATGACAATTGCATTTTTTTACGAATTTCGCTACGTGGAATACACAGCTCGATAAAGAATTAGAAATTGAATAAGATTTAAGATTGGAATTAGGTAATGTAATTTGTGACCTTGGGGTGAAAACATGGCACGAAAGATGAGTATGGATTTTATTCTTCGCAGGATTTTCTTAATTGTTGTAATGAAAATCCCGAGGTTCCTAAATCACTAGTCATAATTATAAAAAGCATATAATATCCAATAAAAGATAATATTACATTATTCGTATTTCAGTTTTGATGTTTAATGAATTTTTTGTCTGTTAGTTTGTACACTCATCACTTAAAAACTACTGAACGGATTTTGATGAACTTTTCACAGAAACATAGGGCTTAACTCTGGGTAATATATAGGATTTATTCCACGCAATCGGTTTACTCAATAAAAAGTTATCGATATTTTTAGTTTTTAAATACATCAGTAGGTAAGATTAGTATGCCATATAACAAAGAAGTACGAGTATAATTTTAATGTTCGGTGCTATTCAGATTGCGATGGTTTGGACTACATTTGGAGCTGGAGTGAGCGTGAGAGTAGGCGTGGGAACGGGAGCGGGCGCCGGCGTGGGAGCGGAAGCGGAAGCGGGAGTGGGAAGGAGAGCGGAGCCGCGGTCATAGCTAGTATATAATAAAATCGCTAAAACGATACGAAATGAAGATGGGATTGATTTATTTAAAAAAAGACTCCACGATCTGTTGATAGAAAAATGTTATTATAGTTTAGAAGAATTTCTTGGTGACGATTCAATTTAACGTTTAAATTTTTAAATGTTCTTTTTGTTTTAAATCCATGTTTCACTACGACACAATGTTATATGTGTCGGGACATAGCTGAGCTTTAAGTATATACTGTAATCCTTTCTATACCTATGATCCACTATGAAGATATTTGTATTTGTATTATCCAAACTCGGCAAAATATAATTCTCGCTTAAAAATGGATATGGTGTACTTAGGGACAACGAGAGGTGCGTGGACAAGGTGTGGGCGACGAAGGTTAACTGACAGACAAAATCGCGTGACTCCCCGATGTTGCCTCACTGTCCATCACCAAAAATACCTATTATACCTTTCATTATCGACTACTGTACAAGTGAAGATCCACAGCTCAAGATACGTTCCCGAACTGTAGGTAAATACTTACTTATGTTATTTATATGAAAACTATAATCTGTCTATAGCGTGTTGGAATGAAAGCCTATCATTACTTTACAATACTTCTCTAGAGTAACAAGTGCCTTTTAGATCCATTGCAAAGTATGTGCTTGTAATAAACTAAGGACTTTGCAGAAGATCCAAAATAATATGTTGGTCTAACACAGTTCAAAATATTCTACAAAAAGAATTTGGGCAGATAACTCACGGAATTCGTGCTTCTTGCCCAATTTTAATTTCGTTTTAGAGCTGAGCTCGAGCTGGGCTTACTGGGACGCTATTATCCGGCCCGTTTTATCTCCAATGTAATCTTGTTAAGAGGCCCCATGCCCCGCACCCCGCAGCCCGCAAGCCTCCACCCACTGAGGGACGCAATAAGCTGAAATCCCCGGTTTTCGCCGCTTAACACTAAGCCACGCATTACTTTGGAATTCTTAGCAAAATTATTTTATTTATATCTATATTTTGGCCGACATTGGAAGCAGTTCTTAAGTTTAAAGTATTTAGTTATTACTAAGAAGGCTATTCTCCTAACAATCTGTACCTATTGCCAACTTGGCTTTATATAACTAAATACTTTACAGTTATCAATCAAAAAACGAAAGTTATCAACGTTACATTTACCTATAATTGACAAATTAAAATTGTCAGCGTATAACGGACATTGTTGTGATCTGATTCCTTTATAGGTAACTAGCTGTTGCCCGCTACTTTGCCCGCGTGGACAACTTAACATCACAAATTATTATGTATTTCCCGTAGGAATGTGATGTTTTTTCTGGATAAAAACTATCCTGTGTCCTATTCCAGGACCTAACGTATATGTGTGCCTAGTTTCATCACGATCGGTCCAGTGATTGAAGCGTGATTGAGTAACAAACATCCAAATATCCAAACTTTAGCATTTATAACATTAGTAGGATGTAGGATTATGAAGTTCTGACCAGGTCCCTCAGTTTGCATGTGTAAGATGGAAAAAGATGGTATTTTCTTCTCGTATTAACTCATGCAAACCGGACTGACGATCCTGTCAGAAGTGGGACCAAGGCGTGAGCATTACATCATGTCATGTCTTACACAACCTTAAACAAAATAAAGGCAATTTAAAGCCCTCCTTGCCGTCAGATATTATTCCCCAGATACATTTCATAAAAAATATAAGAGTTACAACAATACCTATTTATATCCATACATTTTATTTCAATTCGTCTTATTTATTATAGAGTATGTGTACCTAGTATACAAGCTCCGTGCTATATAATATGGTATCTCTTTTTACCACAACACTGAATACACGGATGACAGAATTGTGAGTATCCAATCGTGTTGACTAGGTTTGACGTTGCTTTTAGATTTATTTTCAGTTATTATTTATAATGTTTAGTCTTGTATTAATTGGTATTTTACACAATTGATGACCATTGACTATGCCATTTCACTTATTCCCTCAAGTCAACAAATGTTGCGGTTGTGTTGATGATCTTAAAACTGCTGTAGCCATTATCATTGTCATTGGTATCGTTAGTATCATTTCAATTCAATATTCTTTATTGCCTAATAAAAACGCAGGATTACACGATACTGGAATGTCAGTAAGTACATCTATAAGCGGTCTCATCGCTTTAAGTATCATACACTATCAAAGACTTAATAACTATTCTATATTCGACCCACGGAAATTTTATTTTAACCCGTTGTTACTGCCTGATTTATAGGAATAGTTTGCATAAGAAACTCATAGTCGTAAGAGAAAAACAAACATACAAACAGTTCCCAATGTTAGCAACTATAATTATAATTACGTTAAGCGAGGAGTTTGGGTCAATTAGTCTGTTATTTAATCTTAGTTATTTAGTCTGCAATAGGCCACCACGGTTACGTAGTATTATTAAGTATTCTATGCCACGGTGCGCAACGGTGATAAATTATCACTGTTTTACATTATTAATGTAAAGAACATTAGTTTGGTATTTTAATTTTTCTTTTCTTTATTTTTCGTCTTAGAAGCAATAATGAATGCCAAATACGATGCGATAAAAATATGCATATAAAAGTGGTGATCTCCTGCTTACAGGTAACAAGCCCGGCGGTGTCATGGGCCATCGTACGACACTCGTACGTGATCCGAGTGTCGTGCTACGTGACGTCAAGCGAAGGCCGACAAGACGTGGTCGACATAAACCTTAACAATGTTGTAAGTAATACACCTTTCGGATATTCTGGTACTAATGTATATATATGTACATTGTACAAGTACCTAGTGCAAGGTCCGTCTAGAAAGAAATGAGAAAGTGGAAAAAGGTCAAAAATATATCTCGCTGCGAGCCTGAATTAATGGGCTTCGGTTTGAAGGGATAGAGAACCACTTTATAGACAGAGGCAACTTTCCAATCGAGTTCTTAGAGTGGCAACGTACCTATTTACTTGCTCCTCTTGGGCTGTTGCGTGCAGCAAGAGTAAGATTCCTCTGTTGATTAACTGTATCAAGGCGAACTTCCTCTGCTCTATTTTGTCCATATTATCTATTTGTCGGAACAGCACGACGATGAAGTCGTCAATGTAGTATCACGCCCTTTTCTTTTCTTCACGCCCCGACTCTCCATCTATTAATTATTTTACCTGTATATGCCCCCATATGCGGCATTCTGATGATCCCCATCAATCAGGATACCCGGGAAAGAGCACCTGAGCAAGTACTGGGCACCTTCCCCTGTGATTCAGCCTATATAACCTACATGACGAATACCACTATATCTATCGAGGTCTATATCATGGCCATCTGCCCTATATTGTCCGAACAGAAAGTAACAAAAATAATTGTATTGTATTGCTTTTCTTAATTTCTATCGATCTCTCTATCTTGACAGTACGATTTTATATTGTTGACAGCTAAGCTTCGGATTTGGTGCTAATGCTGGCCTTGCGCCTTCATGCCTCAAGCCTCGAGGTGGAGCAACAACAGAGGCATCCAAGATGATCCTACTCTCGAACACAGACCCAGCCAATCCAAGATTTGTCAAAATCGTCAAATACTTTGGTTGGATTGTCCTCATAGGCGACATAGTTTTCATTTTCGTCAGTATATTTCTGCTTGTTAGACTTTTTAAGGTACGCAGATATTTTTGTTTTTTATAGTTTAATTTTCTAGTTATAGAGCTGTGGCTCATGGGTTATTAAGTAATAATACTAAATGACACCGCAGTCGAAACAATACTTATACATTTTTCCTGAATTTATATGGTCACAATTTTGGATAAAAATCAATTTTGCCGACCTACTACTAAAGTATCAAATTTATGTGGCAAGATTTAAAGTTTAGTTAATGAATTTAGGAGCACTAACTGTCAGAGTGATTTTATTCTTGCTTTCAGAAAGTTGATGCACCAACTTTATGGATGATTTAAACTTCACTGGTCGACTACTTTGATTTTTATCGAAAAATGTATCCAAATAAATATAAAAAAAAAAATTACAAACTTTTTTATTAAAATTACTTATTTTTTTACTGCTGGCATCATCTAGTGTGAGTAACATTTTATTTTAATTCTAGTAGTAATTTCATTCTTATTTTTTCTTTACAGCCTTTGCCACTAATCAAGATTTTAAGGGTATACATGTGGACTGTTCTGGTATCTACTCTACTGTCGTTTATATACGGATTTCTATATATAATAATTTGCGTGGCTGTGGGGGGAGCATTTCCAATATTCGAGTTTGTTTTCATGTTTTTTGATTTCGGATGTGAGTGCCTACTAAAGTTACCTATTATCACAATTATTTACATTATTACACGTAACATAATTTATGTGCAGGCCGTAATAGACTAGCAGGGTGGACTTATAGCCCGCATCTCATCTTTGAAAGGATTAGGTCTGTGAACAGTAGGGACAAAGGCTGTTGTTTTAACTTGTACTAAATAACTAGGAGGTTTAATTAAGTTCCAGCACTGCAAAGTTTTAAATATCAATTCGGAAGTAGCGGATATTACCTAGATCTAGGGCAGAATCGCAACCTTATATATCCTATAGGTACGATACTAATTAATATTTCTTTTTCAGTGTGCTTAGTTTGGTATTATTTTATAATTGTGATTCGATCTTACATCCGTAAATTAACAGTTCAAGATACATCCAATGTAATTGATGGCTATCGTGCATATTTTACCTCCTATATGCAAAGCATATATGACTATTCGTTCGGAAAATATAATTATATGTCCGAATTACTCACTTGGATCCTCGGTACATACTAGTCTTTTATTTATCTATTTTACTTTCAGTGTGGATCTACTTTCTAATAGTAGTTAACTCCTACAGAAAGATTTGCTCGGCCCACCCAGATGAAACTTCCAATCAATATCAAGCCAGGTAATATATTTTAAAATGGGATACAAGTGCCTAAAATCAGTGGCCTCATAGAGCTGAACTAATTTTGTTACTAGAAGACTCAACACTTTTTTTATTTTGTAGGTAGGTATAGTACGAAAATTGCGTCGTTTGTGATAGATCGGATTAGGTAACGTAGTTTATGTACTCGCGATGAAAATATGGCGCGGAACATTTATGTCCATCATTCCTTTTCATGGGATTTTATTAACTGTTTTAATGAAAACCCCTGGATTCTTAGTCATTATAATTTAAAAGTACATGCCCAATTAAGAAAAAATAATTTCATATTATATAGGTATTTGTATTTCATTTTACTGGTATGCGGGAGGACCGAGAAAAATTATAGATGATTAAATGAGCAATGCACATACATATTTATATTATTATAGATACCTATGAGTTTATACTAAAATAATGACAAACCAACTTGTAAATAAATTTAAGAATAAATTCCGGAAAATCCATGTCATAAATATTTCGTCGCAAGTATATATAAATGACCTAATTCCGATCCCTGATAATAAGAGATAAATACGTGGTGGTTGATTTTAATCACATAGGTGTCTATTTGGTTTTAGGTTTGTTCATTAAACCTTTTAGTTATTTTTCTTATGAATATGTTCTCCAGAACTTAGAAACCTACTAGTTACCTAATTCTAGTAATTAAATATGGTCCTATAAATTTAACGAAACAAAGTAGGTAGGTATTCTACTTGAAATATCAATAACAGTCCTGAAATAGTCCTATAGCAAAAATATTACTATCATTTAGAAATTTTCAATATTTGTATTATTTTTTTCTAAAGTTGTATGAAAGAGTTCAGCTGTACCTATTTGAAACTTTTTTAAAGTCCTGAAGGTAAAACCTTGTATGTAACCAATCAGGGGATATGATTTATATGTATAGGTAAATAAAGTTTGGGGTACAATAATTCTGTACGAGAAATCAGTAACGATCCCTGTAAGGTAACTAGTATTTAGATAGATATATTTTTAGGGTTTAGTTTTATTAAGCACTCTGCATACAATGTTTATACACCAAAAGGCGCTTACAAATGTACACATAAGCGTATACCTATGTACCTATGGTTAGTTATAGTTACCTATTTCAAAAATATACGACTAATGAAATTAAAGAGTTTTATTTGGAATCACTAAAATAACAACAACAGACTATTCGACTTCTTTACATTGCTTACACCCGAAACAGTACATAACCTAATACCTGGAAATATGTTTGTTGTTGTTGTTGTAAATGCAGATTTAGTTCGTTATTAAAGCTGAAATATTTCCGGAAAAGCTTTGTCCCGGCCCCCAGTCACAGGAAGCAAGCGTCTGTTTGATTTAGAATTTGGTAGGTAGGTATCAGTACCTACAATAAAACAGTCAACAACATCATCAATAATTATCATAATTAATCAGAATAGGAGACTCCAAACCTCAGACTTAGTACCAATAAATCTATGCTCTAAACAGAAAAAAATACATAGTAAAACTTTACCTATAGCTATATAGTTAAATACTATTGCCGTCTCCATGGATATTAATATTATGATGATGAATTGTACGTCTATGTCTATGGTTCAGTGACAACATGACATGAAAATGGATCATAAATTCATAATAAAATATCGATTAGTGTCATTTTATCCAATAACAACCAATTATAACCTGGTTATACCTATAACCAGCTGAAATTTTTGTGAACCTGAACATTGTAAAGTTTTACATGGATAATGTAAAATATAATGGGAGTATTTTCTTTTCTCCCAAGAGTAAAGCGATGTTGTTTCTGCACTAGAAATTTAAAAGTTGCTACTATACTTATTATTATCTGGAGTATGGTAAGAAAATTTATATTGCGACCATACTAACATGAGCGTTCCTAAATCTCTCTATAGTAGTTATTTGAACCCTGTTCATCATTAGGTATGTGTTCAATATTAATATATTCATTTCTGCAAAAGCAGTTTTTCTACCACGATTTGGTACAAGTCAAAGTCAATAATTTGTATACATAAAGCGTTTAAAAATATGAATTCTTCGTCAGTTTCCACGTTAAAGTAGCTTTCACATTGACTTAAGTTTATAAAGTGTACCTACCTATTATTAAAGGTGCCTATTAATAAAGCTGACCCGTAATAAGTATTTTTTGTTTCTGTTTATAGTGTCGGTTATTTAGTCCCATTTATTTCATGTGTTTTTTTCTATCCTGACACTGGTTGAATCACCGCCAAATGGCGGTAGAGTTTTTTTTATATTAAAATTAGAATTTAAAGCTGACGAAGGATTCCTTTTTTCAATGCTTTCGCCATTGATTATAGGTACATAATTATTAATATTATGATCATGTTGTACAATTGTACATATTGGTCCTGGTCTGAATGTTATAGGTAATATTTATAATTCCTTCTCCTTGTCTACTTCCCATCGTATAACAGAAAATCATACTTTAAATTATTTATTTTTTACCAAAATCCAGAAGTAACTTATTTAAATATTTTCAGCTGGTTGCCACTCACGGTGTTAACATAGTTATTTGGCCACATTGTTGTGACCTGTATCACGGAATAATGAGAGTTCCACTACTTTTGACCAAATGGAGTTTATTTTTAAGCAACCTACTGCTCTTGTCTGGCAGTTTTGCCTTTCTTATGGGAATATTTTTTGTAAGACTTTATTATAATTATTTTAGGGTAACCAACATCCTATAGGTAGTGCCCTGATACGAGTATATGTCGCTAACTGTGTTTGGTAACTTTTGGGAAAATGCCCAAAAATACCTAGGTGCCAAATTAGTTTTCCAGATCTCTATGAAAATTACTACACTCTTTAAGTAGTGTATTTTAGCTATAGTATTTTTTATAGAATTTCAAAAAGATGAACTTTTAATTAGTAGTACCTACTTAAGTATCATTTCAGACCTTTTTGTAAAAATTAGCAAAAATATAACCAAACTGGTTTTCTACAATTCTATGAACATTTCTTCACCAATTGAAGAAACTGTAGTATTTTTCATAGAATTCTTAAAACCAGTTCGGTATCTTTTTTATCTTTTTTTCAATATCCCAACGATTACCAAAAATACTTAGCGGCTCCCTCTCGTATCGGGACGGTATATTCGTCCCACTATTGGGCAGAGGCTCACATTAATTATGCCGGTTTCAGTTTACAAAGGAGTTTCAGCGAATCAATGGAATTCATATAAGTCTCTTTCTTCGTTAGTTCTTTTTCTTGTAATAGACGACAATTATTAACAACCTATAAAATAATCATTACTGTACATTAGATTAATTTATTTCACTTTGACATCTTAATAATTCGATTTTAGATGTCATTCTAATACCTATGGTAAAAGGGATCGTCATAAAATAAATTAATATAAAAAATATACACCAAATCTCTTCCAAAATTGAGATTGAAATGAAATGATCAATTTTCTATCACCACACTGAGCAGTCGGCTTGGTGATTGCACTTTATAAAATTTTATAGGAAGACTGGGAGTGATCGTTCTTTGTTCCGAATAGCACATGCAACTAAAATCAAGTACTATATGATAATTTGTAATTAATTTCTTAAAATCCAATTGAAGTGGGTGGGCCAGATTGGTCGATATCGATACTTGACGCTTTATTGTTTCTGCCTACCCTGCAAGGGATGTATAGTACAAATATGTTGTATTTATCTAATATCTGTAAGCATACATTGCCTATGTTCTTATTTCGTATGTTATAGAACTACCCGATAGCTGGAACTGTGTATATTTGCTGTGCCATAGTAACTGCTTTTATATCATTTATCCATGCAATTATGTACTTAATCAAATTGATCCACGCGGACTGTTTATTCAATCCAACGGATCCAATGGCTTTAATAATGTATTTCATGTGTGAGTATCTTGACATCATTTGAGTACCTACTTATAATTACTTTTATCTCCCATTTTAAAGAGAGATGACCTCAAAAGGCGTTGCGTCATCGTAGATTGATGGTTCGTATACCTAAGCCTTTCTACAGACACTAAAATACCTAACTAACTTTACATCATAATATGTTTTAAACAGACCAGCAGACGTTTGATTTTATAAGTATAGTCATTTAATAAGACAAGGCTCTCGCCTAAGAATTTGTTTAACCGGCATCTTAGCTTGAAATGAGTCTGTCGTAAAGAGCAATGCATTTGTGTCGACGTATTTTGGTTGTATGAAAGAAAACGTTGTATCTATTTCTGAATAGGGGTGGCAAACATCCGCATACGATATCAGCCATCTGGTAGGTCATGCATTGTGCCAAATAAATTTATTGGCTGGGTATATTTTAAATTAATAATGGGTAAAGTGATGCTGAAATGAGATAAGCTTGGAAATTCTTATTGACGATGCGTCAGGCCTGAAATTGGCACACATCTTGGTAAGATATGCATATACCTACTCTAATGTCCCAGTCATTACTGACCGGCATGAAATTATTTGCTCCGAATGTCGCCGTAGTTTTGGACTCCATGAGGAATCAAAACAGACACTTTCATTGATCTTTAAGAATTCACTTACCATTTAAAAACATTAACAAGCTTGTTTTCATCCGTTAATACTAAGTACACTAATTTGTTAATAACATGTTATCATTTTCCAGTGTGGATATACTTCATCGTCGTTGTCAACTCGTATGTAGAAGAAATGAAAGAAAGTAAATGACAATGTTGTCATCCAAACCGTTTTGTAAGAATTGATACTTTTTTTTTTAAAATAAACATTTAACCTACATCGCACGTTGATACTTATTGCAAGAAGTTACTAACTGCTGGAGAATAACCGTATAGCAGGTAGGTAGTGACTTCTTGCATTAAGTCTTAATTGTTACTGTTATTCCCCAGTAGTTAGTGACTTTTAACAATGAGCCGACGAGTAATTACGCCACATTACGGCAGTCAGATTGTGACCACTGCCATGTTCGATGCAATCCAATGAAAACATGTGAACAAGGTAGCTGTTCTGTGAGATATAATGAGCTAAACACAAAATAAGATAATATGCCCCAAAATAAGAAGACAATACTGATTCCATCAGCATCAAACAATATTTTATGTACTCAACCCGCTGGACGGGACGGTATCTTGAAAATGTTAATTAAGGGGGCCCGTAGATTCGGTCAAAGCGCCGCCCTTGTTCATTAAGCCTGGATCCACGCATCAGCATAAATGTCACTCGCTGTGGAGGTTTTAATTATCGCGACCCACCGCCGAGATCTCATCGTAAAAAGGGTTACATCATTTGAATAAAGCACAATTTTCGAAACCCCCTAATCTCTGTCTCTATATGTATACACTGACGCTATATCCTCTAAAATATATATGTGGATACACATATAACTTTACCTAAACATGGCTACATATTATCTTTAAAGAACTTGGATAATTATATACCAAAGTCTCAGGTGGTTCAACTGACTTTTATCACAAATCTTTTCTGATGGACTTGACCGGAGCACTCCGAGCCCTCAGATAAACTTGTATGCCTACGTATATATTAATTTAGTATAATAAAGTTGAAACACTTATTTCTTGAAAATGAATTATGGACTTTGCTGGCATTGTTTTATCATCTATTGACTTATAATAAAACTGTAACTGGTATATGTCTGTACATGGGAGATGTTGTAGAAAAATGTATATGAGGGTCTTTATAGGGCCAAAGCTAGAAGCCAAAATAGCTGTTTTTAGAATTTTTGTCTGTCTATCTGTATGTATGTTTGTTATCTCATCACGCAAAAACTACTGAATGAAATTTGATGCAGTTTTGACAGTTGTCTTGCTGGAGGTCTAACTTAAAACATGGTATATGTTTCATCTTCATACGCCACTTATAACCTGAGATATTAACCTGGGAGCGGGAGTAGGAACGGCAGCAGATTCTGTAGTCTACGCGAGAGGAGCCGCGGGCACAGCTAGTATTTAAATAAATTTATAAACTCACTGGCAGCATTTAGCATGTATCTACCAAAACCTATATCATCAAAGAAAAAATAACCTTCACATCTGCGAAAGAATCCTAAAATTTTCACAAAAATATCTTCTGTCACGTCCCCGTCCCGGCGGAGGCGTAAAACGCGAAGTATATAAAAGTTAAAAGAAAGTAGGTATAAGAGTATAAAGAAAGTCACTTCCCTCAGATAGCGCGTTTCTCTCGCCGGCACCGTTGGCTTTTATTACACAGCACGTGACTCGAACAGCGATCCCGCCTTTGTATTCTCTTAGGTATAGGTAAGACAGTGCAGGCACGTAACTAGGGCCGGGAGGGTGAATGAAGTCCGTGACGGGACGTGGTATGATGTATCTCGCTATACCCTTCGAGACCATGGAGGAGGATACTTGAGGGTAAGGGTGTAAAGGGGTGTTTAACCAATATTTAAAGATCACTCTTTTCCACAACTCAATAGTCTTTTCTAACGCAATAGGCCCTCCGAAATAATCCTAAATACGTACCTGCTATAGCTGTATCACTTGTACAAGTTTGGTTATAGCTACACCCGAGTGCGAGATCTTGTCCTTTGTTATTTATAATAATGCAGTGGGTTGTACTTAATACACTTGAAATAATAACGGTAAAACAAGCTGACTCAAATGAATGTGTTTTCATTACAACTCTCTCCTGTTGCTTGGAGTAGGTATAATAGAGAACTTCATTATCAACCTGATGAAGTCCACTGCTGGATATTTGTGTTTCCCATAGATTTTAATTTATTGGTAAGTACCTATGCCATATATTTCTTTTAGTTTCAACAGTTTAGGTAGGTAAACCAGTCAGATTGTTACGAAAGTTGAATATGAGATGCCTTCATAGATTTCTAAGAGAATAAATAAATATACCTACCAAAACTACGAAGCATCAATAATCCGCCCTAAAGTAATAAACTATTGGTTAAGCGTGATATAGATATAACATAGGTATATTACTTACACGAATATTATTTTTAGGTGAGACCACGATTTAGTAAGATATGATTTGAAAGAATCTGTGGATACTAAATAAAAATAGTAAGTCAAACACGTAGGCAGCCATGTTATCGCAAATGCCGCCGAAGATACGCCATCCGACCCACCATCACTCCTGCCCGAAGAGGGCCCCCATCCCTGCGGAGTTTCTAGGATTTGTTCTGATTATATATAGGTAGGTAATGCGCCCGACGGTGAAGCGAAGTGGACTGGCTATTTCAAAGTAATATGTAGGTTTAGCAACCAACTGGAGAATATTAAGTTTGTAAATTTTCTCAAGAAGGTTATTGTTAAAGAATAATTAAATTATACCAAAATAAAAATAAACGTTAATAAAGATCTAGGAAATTTAATTAAATACTTCTATCTAGGAAATTTAATTAAATACTTCTATCCAGCATTTTTCAAAACATTTTCATTAAACTAATTTGCAAACCGTTCTACTCTTTTGAACCAAAATGTGTATATGTTATATCAAATGTCGTATATGTTATATTTTTATAAATCAGAAATAATAAGCGAATACAATATCATGCAATCTGTTTTTTCGCGTGGGATTGAGCAACTGATGGCCAATTAGACTTAGTTTTATGCCAAGCGCAGTAACGCATTTTCCTATATTATTATAGGTAATCGTACATCATTTTTAGAAGTCAATTCAATTCAAATACTCTTTATTGCACGTAAAAAATAAAAAAGATACAGTACTAAAATAACCTACATATGGTAGGTATATCTAGACGTTCTTACCGCTAGAAGCGATTTCTTCCCGACAACCTTTGGGTAAAGGATAAGAATAACAGAAAAAGGTAGGTTGTGCAGTTAAATAAAGGTAGGAGTATAGTTTGTACCAGTAAGGGCCATACCCATGCAAATATATATACATAAACAAATATAGGTATACTCAAATATATACATATATTCATACATATATATAGGTATTCATACAATAACGTATTACACAATGTGGATTGATAACGACTAAGTTATAACGGAAATGGGGGAGTGAGATGATCAGTCAGCAAGAAAGTGTCTAAGAAGTCTATATACTTGCCTTCTGTGGTTAGTCATATTTCTCACGTTTCTCGGATTTAGGCTATTGCCTATTTACCTTTTGTGACGTCTAGTGTCTTGAAGCTCTATGTCCGATGTTTGGTTTAGACATGGCCACCCTACCGACAGGGGATATTTTTACAGCGAGGGCGACGAACGCTGACTAAACGTGAACATCCTCTCTCGGTTTCTTGTTTGTAATGGATAAACCTCTTAGATAGATTAGAAGTTATATCTTATTAGTCTCGATCTGAATATATTACACTAATAAAATTAATATTTTTCTTAATAAACATTGTATGATTAGGATCCTGGTCATACCTGTGTTATATTTAATATTTAAAATTCGAATTGTCTTCGCCTCGCTCATCGAACTACATTTCGATATAAATAAAAAGTAATCAAGTCTATTGATTCAGTAATAATTATTTCCAAAGTGTAGTGTATGTGGATATCTATATGTAAATACTCGAATAGTATCTATAGTGTCTAAGAGAGATAATATATGAGTCGCAGGTCTCTCTCTCTCATACTCTTTGAATATATTATCTGTGGTCGGGTAGGATAAAGCGTCCCATTGAATGCATAACAGTTGCAAGGTGCATAAAAGGGGCTCTTAGAAAACATGTTAGTTTTAAGAGCATAATACACTGCAACTTCTATATACTTAGGTAAGTAATGTACCTACTCTATCATTGGTAATGGTAAGTACTATAATGTAAATATTTTATTATTTTATATGTATGTATGGAGCATGTATTAATTATGTAGGTATTTGTTATTGTTTAAATTACTTATATTAAAATACTAATAAATATACCTAACGTAAAGATTTAAATGTAGTATCTACATAAGATGTAGGTAAATCATTTACGTAACCTCTTATATATAATGTACGTTACCTATCTACCTAGTACCTACCTACTTATATGCAATGAATTACGCCTTTGTATACAATTTCATTCTTATGAGTGCTTTGTTTTTGATCTAAATGTTTTATACGATAAATCGTTATATACCTACATATCTTCTCATGTGTGTCGTTAAGGCAAATACCTATAGGGATTGCACCACGACGGGCAGCAACATTCTCCTGTGTAAGTACATTAAGATCAACTGCGGTCACCAGTCCACCGGCCAAGCGTAGTGATTATGGAAAATCCCCAATGGACGGGGTTGTTGGTGGGCTAACAATGGTATTCTATTGAGGAGGTTTTATGTTCAAGCAGTTGACGTATTTCACCTAATTATGTGATGATACATAATATATAATAAGTATGCCTACCTACTTATACGTACATTTGCAGTTTTCTATCGACAATTTCATTCTGTTCAGGGGTGGAGAAAAGGGTTATTCATTAAGTTTTTTATCGGCATATGAACCATTTACTTACTGCATTAAATACCTAATTAAAATTGCAAATTCCCGAACTCTAGTAGGTATTTCGGGAAAATGTTTAAAAGAAAATATACCTACTAACTTTACATTTAAGTTGTGAGCGATTCTGTCTCATTTTTCGTTATGTTTTTGCAATGTCTGGCACGGAAAAAACAGCAAAATGTACCTACGTTGTCGTCACACAGTGCAGGTTCCTTAATTAAAATTTTGTTAATTTTCTTGAATTATCTCGGTAAAGAAAATCTTTTCCTGGAATTTAACTCCCCCTTATGGCAGGCCGATTTCACACGTATGTTTCCAATTTCGGCCCAATTAGTCTATAGTATAGCAGGTATTTGAGTTATCCACTGGACAAACACACGAACAAAGAAACTTCTTAATAAAAATTACGGATTGACGCATAACAAAAATCACGATTGAATTCGTTTGTCTACTTACTAAAAATTTAACTACGTAGATAGTATTTTTTTTTTTAAATAAACACTAAAGAATGCCGCCCGTCGGAAAAGTGCCGACGGCGGGCGGTCGGCGGTGGGAATGCTCCTATTGTGGGCGGGCTTTTCACATTTTAATAAATGTTAGACGATATTTCATAGTTCTGAGTCTACGTAAACTCTACCTACTTAAGCATACACGCTTTTATAGTTAAGTATTAATCAATTCCACAACTACGTTTTTTCCCTGTGGTGCAATAGTGATTAATATCACTAGTAATAGTAGGTATAATTACCTACCTACCTAAATAATCTTATAGAATCTTAGACTAAACGAAGACCAGTAAAGGTAAAGTTTTCATTCATTGTGTCTTCAGAATTAGGCCTATAGTCTTAAATACAATAGTTTATAGGTACAGACCCGACAGTGGGATTAACATATAGGTTTTGATAATATTGGTTTACTATCGCACTGAAAAAAAAAAAAGAAATACCTGAACTAAAGTAACAAGCCAACTTTTATTTAGTTATTATCAATGTTCATTTGAATCTAATAAACTGTTTAATTGTTATGTCATTGTACTGTAGTCACTTTTTTAAGTAACTTATAAGACAAAACTTCGGTTACATAACGAAAAAAAATTTCAGTGCGGAAGTCGTTCCTCAAAAATTAGGACACCCACGATCATTTTATTCGGTGTCATAATTGTATGCCTGTAGTTACCACGTAGAATAGCCACCCCCAATTTTCCCGTTCCCGTGTCGTCAAGGCGACTAAGGGATTGCACCAGGGACTAGCAGCAGCGTTATTCTGTATAGGCACTCGTATATTAAGATCAGTGATTGTTGCTGCGAGCACCAATCCGCCAGCGAAGTATGGTGATTATGGCAAATCCGCCAATGGACAGGCCACCAAAATTGGCACTCTACCTATGTTCAGCAGTGGACATAATTCGGCAGAGATGCTGATTGTTTTGTCAAAATGATTGTATTATTATTTTCTCCCAGAAAAGGTACTTACGTATATAATATTTTAAACATTGAACAATTAGTATAAATGGGACGCCCTCATGACAGATAGACCGACGACCTTAAAGCGACTGGCGCGGAGAGTAAAGGACTGGGTGTAAAGGTGCAAAGTGCGATATATTGATCTTGACTATAAATACTAATAATTGGGAGTATAAACAGTTATTTTATATACTGAACATAATAACTAATACCGCAACAGCGCCATCTATACAGTTATAAGGTAAAAAATACCACGAGATTGGAGCATGCGTGAACCAAAAATGGCCGCCGATCAATACGAGAACGGAAGCCACCCTGTCCCCCCATCCCCCTACATTTACGTGGCTTTCGGCAAATTACCGTGCAAACGAAAATATCCCTTGTCACGTTTACAATAAAAGTCAAGAAAAGTAATTGAAGAGATGGGTCTTGTCTGTATCTTTTGTTTGTTATTCATAGCTGAGAGTTGTATCCACTTACTATGAAGTTTATACTTGTATCTTACAGTAACATGTTTTTCCACGTAGCACCAAGCTAATTTTCTTTTTTAAGTAATTATTTAACTGAAGATATTTGACATAATTTTAAAGGTCAGTAATACAGTATGTAAGTGTAATGTATATTGAGATTGTGCTTTATAAATTTCTTTGTTGTAAATATGTTTAAATTTTTGTTTACCCAAAGGTCTCAATTCGGAAAAGAAATCGCTTTTAGCGATAATACCACCTAAATGTTCATATGTTAGTAACTTTATTATTGTATATATGTATATTTTTAATTTTTTGACGTGCAATGAAGAGTAGGTACCTAATTGTATTTATTTTAATTGAATTAATTCTTTTGTTTTTTCCCAATATGAGAGTGGGAGCCTGCTGATCTGTCAGACTCCGACCCTTGTACGGACACCAGCTCCCACAAAGGTGTAATTATGTACCTAAAATTTTCCCGATGTACCTATTTTAAGTTTACCTTTGTGATGAGATAACATTTTTTCTTTATGGCATACATAATTTATAAAGTCATAATATAACGGCTTCGACACCATAGTGCGCAAACGAGTCGCGTCCCTGATGCGTCGCGTGCGCGACAGCACCAACAGCATCCTGAGCACCCTGGCCGATAGGTACGACAGTCCTATGCTGAGGCACTGGGTGAGGCTTCACCTCTCCAGTGCCAAATCAATTGTCAAATAAAACATAATAATAATGTATATACCTTTTTAAATATGTTATTTTTATTGTATGTTTTACTAACGTAGCTTTAGTTTTAGTTTTTTAAGGTTTTATGTTACTAACAATTATATGGACATGAGTCTGAAATAAAATATTAATAATAATAATAATAAACTAGCAAAGCGATAACTTTTGTTTTAATTTTTTTTTAATCTGCAGATAAATTTTGACTGATTGAGTATTTTATTTCTGTAATATATATAGTCAGTAATATAATATAGATATAATAATACTGTATTATAGGTGTCCAGAAGCAGCTGGATGCGTATGGCAGGAGACAGGGTGTGCTGGCGTACTCTGGGGAAGGATAATGATGATGATAGTCGTTAGACTTCCGGAGAGAAGTGGTTTATACATTATAGTTTTATAGATTCCACCCACTCACAGCATAGGTAGATACCTACCTACTGATATAAGATTCAGATACTTAGATCTTAATAATCTGAAGGAGAATTACGATATACCTACTTAGTAGGTAATATAAGAGACCCTTATATAGAGAGCATTAAAATACATTCGGTAACTATATAAGTATTTATACCTAGATGAAAAATCAGTAATAGATAGTCGAGAAAGTGGGTTTTACGTGTATAACTGGAAAATATTATATGTACAAATTCATTTCAGGAGAATAAAGATGATAATTTGATAATCCAATTTAAGAAATCGATCTGTTGTAATGATATCTGATAAATGTAACAAGAACTCTACAATCCTGGTATCATAACTATCATTGGTACCTATGAAAACAAATAAAACAACTTAATTTAAACCTTACCTAAGCTTTGTGTATAATTTATAATAACTTACCTTTAAACCTACCTATTTATTATCTGATTGTTATCATAATTAGGTACCTACCAATACATTTCCATAAATCATCAAGATTGTGAACTTAGAGACCATAGGTATAGAGATACATTTATAGGAACGTCGCGGGAAACCAGAGCGAGATAGAGTACAGGCAATGTGCTTCCCGTTTGTTCACCGCAGATCCCAGCGGTGGTGTGCTAAAGGCGTTACCATAAACATTTGTTATGAAAAAAAAGAGAATAGCTATTTGTGACATTAAGAACAATCAATACTTTTGGAAGTTAGTTTTTATTCAGCTACTTTTAAGCCTGACTATAGGTAGGTACCTACCTATTACTGACCTGTCTGGTAATTATATAGGTAGGTACCACCTACATTCAAAACGATCACACTTTTATAAATGCGAATGTGGACGTTTGTTCATTAATTTGTTTAATGAAACTTAGTAATGTGAGAGATTTAGGTATAGGTACCTATGCTGGAATCACATACCTATAGGTAGGTAAGTAATACTTTTTATAACGAAAACCTGACAAGTCTATTTTTTCACGAACGAAGTCGCGGGTATTAGCTATGAATATAGAAATTGTTTTATATTCTATACTCACCATGTATCGCCACATCACCTCGTTAGCTCATATTTTTAAGTACTTACATATGAGCGACATCTATGATAAAATCGAAATACTGCTACATCAACCAACCATTCAATAACATGGTATGTATCAACACTAGTTTGTAGTTCTAAAGTCTATAACCAACCCTAACAGTAGCTGTTCCAGAAATTATAAAAGGTACCTAAGTAATGAAATTAAAGAAGATAATATTAATTAATTAAAAATTAATTCACAAACAGATACCCGATCTACTAAAATTAAGTTCAATAAAAAGCAGGTAGGTATATTTTATCAAGAATATTTTATAAACAATTCAATTTTGAAATAAAGCTTTAGTACCTACTTATAAGGCAGGTTAGGTGCCAATAATAATAAAATAATTACAAATCAATTCACTTCGTTTTGCAGAAAGTAGTACTTACTTCCTACAAAACTAATTTAAAAAAGCGCCATCTATTGAAAGTCTGTTGAAATATTAAATAGCGACATCTATGGACCCAGCATTGCAACAGTTTATTAAGGGGCTTTCACGAGCTTTCATCTCGTAATTTGGGATGACCGGGAGCTTGTGTAAAAAGTCCAAACTAACAGATGTCACTTACCCGTAGTGAAGCATTCTATAGGTTCCTACTTATTTATTATAATGTATACCTACTGTTAGTCATTCATACCTACATCATACACCATGATAAACTATTTCGTTTTATGACGTTGGGATTGCCCATTGAGGAATTTTTTTTATTAGAGATTCTGTGGCCATCTGATGTTAACCGAAAATATTATAAAAATTAAAACATAGGGTAATAGGTATACCCAATCATATTAAAAACTATAGGTATCTACGTATATAAGTATAGAAACATTACTTTAATTTTGACCGTAAATTTTGTAACCTACATTTAATTTCAAACCATTTACCATTATTTATTTCAAGTAAATAAGGCATGCTTTCATATATAAAAGTTTTCTAGGTTATTTGTTTTCCCGCCAAGTCTTCAATGGCTGTTGTCCAATAACGGACACTTTTAAAATTGGAATGCCTTGTCGCCCACGTGATTGGTCGAATTGGGCGCCATTTGTAAAGGGCCGGGCTTGTTTCAGCCACGCCCACAACCACCCACCAAATTCCGACCGCCTTTGTGTTCTTCCATATTTGCTACTGTCACAATCTGGTATTGAAGGGTGGAGCTTATAAATCACCCGACTAAGTTAAGAAGGTGATTTGTTCGAGTCAGCTTGATAAAAAACAATAGACTTTAGAATTTTTTAGCATATTAATTAGAGTTGGGGCCATTTTTGGTATATCTACCGGTTTCTGGGAGATGAATTGAAATGTGTCATTATACCGCCCCATGTCTCTGGAATGGATAATGATGAGGGTCATATCTGTGAATGTTTTTTTTTTCTAAGAGAATAATGGTTGCCAACACCTTGTTTTTTTTATATTTTGTCCTGGTTACCAGGCCAAACGAAATACATGTTGGTATGATCTACAAATAATGCCTGATCAGTTTCGAATTCTTTTTTAATGGGAATAAATATGATTTATATTTTGATTGTGAACAGGTACTTACTGACTATGCCGAGAGTTTGAGTTTTGACAAGTCACCAAAAGTACTTAACGTTTAATAATTTTTTCAATCACTATTTTGGCGGCTGTAACCTACTTGCCAACAATTTAAATTTATTTACACTTAAAATTATGATTTCCCTAATAATCCTTCTTGGTTTACCCGCCGGCAACGATAGGTACCTATAGGTATAATTTTTGTGCAGGCTCCGGCCAGCATATAGGTAGGTACCCCATTCCAGTGATGTGTACTAGCCGAGAGGATCGATACACCTTATTTTACCTGAATATCCTATTTTATTCAGTAAACAATTCGGCTATAGGTAGGCCATAAAACATAGGTAGGTACAAGCTCTCTAAATAACACAGAAAGAACCAAGTTGGTAGGTAGGTAGATTACTAAGTACTAGATAGGTACCTACCTACATATAATTGTTATAAAAAAGTAGTTTCCTGATTTTATTTTGTTTATGCGATGTACAATAACACCTTAACCAATTTATTTGCACAACTAAGGAGGATGGTTTAAACTATGCATGTCTATTAATTTACTTAAACTAAGTAATTTATCCTATAGGTAATAGGTAGGTACCTACATCGAATAAATTGAAGAACTGTTTTTATACAACGGCCTTGACAACAAAATAAAAATAGTACAAAACGCTAGCTTCATTGTTTAAAATAATCACAAGTGGGTACCTATTTAGGTTGTAGATATATCGTATTTATCGATAGGTAATGTTTCAAGTCGCTCAGCAAGCTATGGAGAGGGCTATGCTCGGCGTATCTTTGAAGGATATGATTCGTAATAAGGAGATCCGACGAAGAACGAAGGTGGTCGACATAGCCGAAAGGAGTAGTAGGCTGAAGTGGCAGTGTGCGGGTCACATCTGTCGCAGAACCGACGGCCGTTGGGGGCAGACGAGTTCTGGAGTGGAGACCACGGATTGGCACGCGCAGGGTGGGACGCCCCGCCGCCAGATGGACCGACGACCTAAAGAAGGTGGCCTGAAGCGGCTGGATGCGGAGGGCGGAGGACCGGGTGTGGTGGCGTTCATTGGGAAAGGCCTATATCCAGCAGTGGACGTCTAAAGGCTGACATGATGATGATGAATGTTTAATACAACTTACGCATTTGCCGTCAAAGTCAAAACAATGATTTTAAGTAGGTATTTGCACTTCACTATATAATTTATCTTTATTGCAAAACTATAAACTTGACTGCTTTATATGCATCTAATACCTACAAACAATTATTATCATTCAAAGACGCCATTGAAAAACCTAATGTACTAAACTAGTCCTTCACAGAGAGAAAAATCTTTTAATATACTACCAGATTGTAGGTCGTTGTGATTCTAGTGCAAATAAACAGATGTTAGTCAAAAATTTCTTAAATTTAAATCATAGTCTTAGTACCTACCTTCGCTAGGCACTAGCTATAGAGGAGTGAAAGCTAATAATTTGTACTAACGCCACACGTAGTGAACTACAATTTTATAGTCCATTTGTAAGCGTTTACGAGAAATAACAGCCTTTAGAATCGTTCGCGCGATTTATAGTCTCAAAAGTTCATAACGTTCGAAATTATTGGCTGTGTATTGGCTGTTAGTCGGCGTGAGTGTTATGGAATGGTTACTAACGGTGATTTGTGTACTATATTACTGCCAGCGAAGTAAATAGCTGAAAGATAATGCTTTGTAGACTTTAGCTAAGTATACCTATACTATATCGAGCAGTTATCGTTACAACATGTCTGTTGGCGGTTGTCGGCAACAACAGCCACGTGAAATTTTAGTAGAATACCTACTCTAAGGGGTCACGATTAAAAATCCTTCTTATGGTGGTTGCGGATTTTGCATAGGTATAAATAATGCAAATTTTCAAGCTTCGCGGTCCAGTGATTTGAATTGTGCGTTGATGGTTCTTATGCTTCATGGATCTTGGATCATGGATCTTATGGTTGAGTTGTAGAAATTCCCCGCCGAAGGAAACCGCTCCCGACCCATGGTTCAGTTACTTTGTCCAACGGATTGAACTAAACCATCTTACTTTATTATGTTAGTAAGGATTTTACTGTAGATAAGACGTAGGTACATTATATATACATCTACCTGTCACATTTTATAAATAATCATCATCATCAGGTTATTTTTGTCTCTACTGCAGGAGCACAACCCTCTCTCATCTGCCGGAGACAGACGGAGGATTTGGCCTACACTCCCCGCGCTGACCAGACGGGTTGGGGAGGCCTGATTGATGTTTCATAATGTATTCCCTTAGTCGCCTTGTACGACATCCACGGGAAGAGTTGGAGTGGTCCTATTCTGCTCTACCGGAAACCACACGGCAATATAAATAATATTAATTAATAATATTAAATATTATGTAATATTACTACCAAAAATAGCTCTACCTACTCCGACCACTGGTGATTACTACCTATAAATAGTTATCTAACATCTATTCCAAACAAATGGCAGACGAAAACAGGCATTTGCAAAGTTAACGTGGCAAGACTAGTATATTTGATGCGTCATGTTTATTTATATATTGTTGCCGAGACCCATCGCCAGTTGGTTTTGTTTTTGTAAGCTATTTCATTTGGAATAGATTGTAGAGAACTAGCGACATGATTAAGCGAATAAAGTGGAGAATTATATTTTAATTTACTTATTTTCACAAAATCAACAGCCTTAAAAAACAATACCTATTATTGTAATAATTCTTATTTATTTATTAAATAGTTTATTGTATACACAAACATACAAAGAACAATACAAAGAAAGAAAATTATACAAAAGGTTAAGCTTATTTCTAAAGAAATTTCTCCCAGCTAACCTGCGGTGACGACAATAACAAAACTTACTGCCAATAACGAATTTACAATATTTTTTATGTCTTGCTGCGTTTGCTACGCGTGCTACGTCGTAGTACTCGGGCCAGTTTTAAAGTGGTTATAAAAGATTCACGAAGAGAAAGTAGTCGTGTTTTAGCTAGTTTTAGTCAGTTAGTCCTCTCCTATAGGTTCTCCAGGTTATAGGTAGGTAGGTACCTACCCTTTTAAAGAAATACTTTTTTAAATAAAAAAGGTACCTTTCTACTTATATCGTCTTGATAAACGTAACAGTATTATTTTCATGTAGGTCTATACCTACCTACGAGAGATGTAGATATATGCGACACTGTATAGATCAAAATCTACTTAAATATAATATACTTACCTAGATTTAGATATGTCGATTAGGAAACATAAACAAATGCAGCATTCGATTTAATGTTTCAAAGATCTCAAGAGTGAAATCGCAGACTATGATTGATTGCATGTAGAGTAGGTACACTTGTTTCTTGGTACACAGAAGTGGTATATATACATGTATACCTACAAGTAGGTAGATACAGACAATTCCCGCGCCGACTCAGTTAATTTCTCGCTTAGTTAAGTTTACTGCCCACCGCTGATTGGATATTGATTAGAATCCGCCGTTTCACCAGTTTAAATGGCGATTCTTTTGTGAAATAACATCGTGCCACCACAAATTTACACTCACTACGTATATGTAATTACCTAGTGAGCTTTTATAGCCATCTCTTGATTAAATAAAACATACCATAAAATTGTTCACAAGATGGAAATGCATATGATATCGCTATAAATCGATGAATCGATACATAAATCCCACGCGATTTGTTCATACTAATTTATGTTATTTGATTTGAAATGCATATAGATACGGTATTGGTACTGGGAGCTCTTTGCGATGTATTTCTAAAAGACGCTTTAACGCCAGCCATGTACAAAATAAATATAAAACACAATATAAATAAAACAAATCTATTTGTTTTCAATGTCCCAAAAGGTTGAAATATATGAGTAGGTAAAGAGTAGGTATGAGTATATTGTAAAATTGGCTTGTGATATATTTAATACAAAAAATTATGAACTAGTTATGTCTAAACATACGAGTACCTACATTATTGACTATTCTTTGGTAGACAGATCCATAGGTTATCTAGCACAAAATTGAACATAAGTAGGTACGTATTTAGTCCTCTGAATAAAAACTCAAAGTTCTTAGAGTGAATATTTTTATGGTAAATTACAAAAAAACTAGTACTCAAAAGGTATACTAAACGAAAATACCACTACAAATTAGAGACTGTGATCAATTGGCCCACTATTTAAACTAGACAATGAATTCTGAACAAATCTTCCTTAGGAAATGTCCAAAGTTCTGATGTGTAAATATGTTACTTACCTATAGTCTATCTATAAGTTAGAGAACACCATTGACTGTGACGAATGGTACAAACATCAAAAAATGCAAGTCGCATGCAAGATTGAAATGGCCAACATACCTAAGAAAACCCCAGCATGAAATGTTCAAGATAATTTCTTTATCCACATGCTAGTTGACCGTGCAAGGTCAATGTATTTGTTATTTTTTAGTTATAAATACCTATTTGCAAAGTTATGTATAAATAGGAAACTATTTTAAATTAATTAGGAATGGGTTAATAGTTTATTTAAGTTGCCGAGTATACTGTATAAGATTACTTAACCTAGACTACATATAGAGCGCCGGTCCAACATCAAACTATTACGCCGGGAGGTTGGTATTGTGTATTTTATTACTGTCAACTTAATAAAAAAAAATACAATACAACAACAGACGATCAACAAAAAAGCTTTACTATAGTAATACTGTTTCGAAGGATGGCTAAAAATCAATTCTATGTAATATGAGTGTGACCTACTTGTCTTATAATTATGATTTATTTATATATTTATTGTAAACATCATCACAAAGTTTAAAAAAAATTAATAATCATTGAAAATATTATATAGGGGAAAGTTGCCTAATTCGTACCACTTATGAACAAAGTCTAATATTGGGAAATGTAAAATGTAATAGTCATTTAGTTTATGATTATATAATCTTTATTATGTGACTAATAAATAACAGTATCAATTTAAACTTAAAAGTTATAAACTTCTTAAAAAAACAATATTTTTAAAAAATATTTTAGGTACGATTAAGGACCATTACTCTTAAATCGTACTATGATATACCTAAATCGAACTTAGAGATCAAATAATTGTTGTCAATCTTATATTAACAGGAAATGAATTATTGTACCAAAAATTTTAATTCTGCATAGCATATTCAATTGTTTTCTTTAACTCCTTGCAATCATTACAAAATAATAATCTATTGTCCACACCGGCGCTAAGCTCATGTCACCAGGTATAGTAACGCTGAAAAATCTAGATTCAAGGTCCAAAATATATCTTACTAGCTCTTCTTCCATCTCTTTACTCAAATCTGTGGAACGTCCAATACTTTGGTGTATGTTCAAACCATTCAAGTGACGCCGGAAACTTGGCTTAGGTATGTTGTATGTACGACAAGCCTCATTGAATTTTAAACTTCCTTTTCTATAACCGTTAATGGCTTTTTCCATATCACCTTGGGACCAGGAATTATATTTTCGCTTAGCTATGGCAACCTTAAACAAAAATAACATATATATTCCTAATTCGTACTTATACGAAAACATTCAGAGCTTCGAGTACGAATTAGGCGCAGATTACAAAACAATTTAAAAAAAATTATAGCTGGTTGGAGCCGGTAACAACATGAAAATAACTCTCAATTATACGTACAATTTAATAATATCTTGTAAAGTTCAGTCATTCAAGATGAATCTTAATCAAAACGCTTAAAATAGTGAAAATGCTTACTTCTCATATATTTTTTAACGCGAGTAGCAGTAAAACGGCGCCAAGACGGATTAATGGTTCAATTTTTCGTCACTTGTGTCGCTACTGTTGTTCTTCATTCTGAAGTAATAATGGGTACCTACGATTTAGGCAAGTTTCCCCTACATTAGATAAAATTACAAAATCAGAAAATAAAAATTCTATTAATGTTACTATGTCATGATATTATAATATAATGCCTTGTTGTGCTCTTATACATTAAGCTACTCAGTAATTGTAACAGTCATACCTATTGATTTATACGATAAAAGGTACAACTTGTAAAAAGGTACCACACGGCACAACTTTTTGTCTCTTACACTAACCAACTTCATAAAATGTTCTCGGAGAAAACGAGTAATATATGTAGGTTTTAATAAACTATAAAGTTTGGATTTCACACTATTTCCATATGTAATTTAAAATCATAACACAATAATAAATAACTACACTCCCATTACACGCGTCCATAGCTCTATCGTAGTTCCGATAAGGTTTAATTCATTGTTTTTTGTTTTGTAAAACAAAGTTATTTAGTGCATCCGCAGTTTGTGCCTACCTATAGGGTACCTTTTTGTAGAACCATAAATGTAGCTTTGTATTTGATAACACCATTATTATTTACCTAAGACATAAACTAATGACGTCATGTAATCCTATGTACATAATTTTTTTTAAAGATGATATTTATTTCTGAGTGAGTCGCATAAAAATGTTCGTTTCGTAGTGTTTAGCGATTTGTAAAATCAAAGGAACAGCTTTTTCATTTACCCTTAATTTTAAGTACCTAGAAAAATGTTGCCTGCGACATATGTAGGTACGAAATACAGTTTGAAATCTCTGCCTACTCTAAGCGCTTTAGACTCCGCGACACCAGTCAAACACACACACACACACACACTTGTCGTCCGAAAGTAACAAGTAAGCTAAGTGTACGTCATGTCATACACAATGTGCACGAGGCAATGTTTTCCTTTTATACCTCAGAAATTATTAGTTTTTCCTGAATTTTCCTATCATTGCAGGGAAATTTTATACAGGTACCTTATAAGTAATTTAGAGTTATACGGCGGACAGGTGGATGGACAAAAAACCTTCGCTATAAGGGTGCATGCCTATCCGTTGTGACAAAACCCGAAAACCTCTACCACAGATTACTTAATAATTACTACGTAACAGATACATCACTTTCTAGTAAAACGATATTTCCTACGCTTTTCATCACCTACTGTCAGGCAATACACGCAAAAATGTGTCTAAGGCCAGCGAATTAGCATTGTTATTAGGTACTCCGTAAACAGCGCGCGATGTGCGGGCGGCGGAGGGTGGGCGGCGTTTGATGTACCGCGCAGCGCACAAAAATGTTCTATGGATCTCGACTTAGCGTTGTTTTTACTCCGTACGGGCAGGGCGAGAACCACGCCGGGGCGGTCCGAAAGTGCAGGTACTTATCACGGTAGGTTTGATCACGTGACGGAGGTCTACCTCTACCCAGTATTCAATAAGACCAACTAACTATTCTACCTCATGGTCATACTATCACTAACTGTATTATCATGATATATAGGTAGTAATATCAAAAAGCACTTGATATGTAAAGATTTTAATAACTATCTAAATAGTCATGTGTATGCAACAAGGTATATGCTTAATGTAAATTATTAAAACCATCCATCACGGTTCGCTAAATGAATGACACTGGCCGTAAAGCCGTAATGGCCTACGTAGTTTCTCCCACGTGCTACAAGGGTTCCCGTTCAACTCTACTGCAGTAAAAATAACTTCTCTTCCATAGACTTAAGAGTTACAATAAGTTACGAAACGATTTATTGAACGGTAAATGTTGTGTAAAGTCATAGACACGTAGTTTATTATACTCTTTATTCTACTCGACATAAAACTAGACACCCAAGTAGCGGATTAGAATCCCAGTCCCAGTTGCCCAACATTGATGTTGTAAAGTAGTTTGAAGTCGGGAGGTCAATTTTTAAGCCTCCACTCGAGTGTAGTTTACGATTTGTTGTTATTGTTATAAATTTACATTTGAAAGCTTTTGAATGCAGTTGGACTGATGGTATAAGTATGGAGAGTTTTTAACTCTTACTATAATGCTAAAACACGGTAAATTGGGAGCATAATGTCTGTGATAGACAGTTGTGTGTCAGACAATTCGGACCTGTTTATGGCAAGCCAGGACGGTAGCTTTAATTTGATTCATTTATCTCATAAAATTTCAGCATAATAATTCTGTTCAGAGATAATTAGTTTATATTAGTTTGGGCAGGACTTCTGTCTCTCATAAAAAAATCTAAGATAAGTATTCATTTATCTCTTCTACTAGTCTCTGGTGGTTCGACCAACTCGCTTAACTTCCCGTTCGCCATCAGGTGAGATTGAGGTCAAGCGCAAACTCAACAACAATAAAATAAATGTATGTATGTATGTATGTATGTATGTATGTATGTATGTATGTATGTATGTAAACGCTTTATTGTACCAAAAATAACAACAACAACAACAATAATAAAATAGGAATTAAACTGTGTACAAAGACGGGCTTATCTCACTTAGGGATCTCTTCCAGTCAACTAAACGCATTATACTTGTCCTTTCGGTTACTCTAAAGTAACCGATAGGACAAGTATAATGCGTTTAGTACCAAATTTTACAAAGAAATGTACCTACTTTTAATAAAGTTTGAAAATACATATTACATAAACATAAATGAACAATATATACATAGACGATACACGAATAAGTGAATGATACAAATATCTATATATACATATGTTCATATATACTATTATATTATATATTAAATAAAAAAAATAACTAGAGTCAAAAACCACAAGCAAGTTTAATGCAATTTTGGATTACAATTACAAAATATTTATAATTTAAGCCATGAAATGCAACTAAAATAAAGAAATGAGATTATTATTCAGTGCAATCCCTTAGTCGCCCAGGGAAAAATCGGGAGTGTCCCTATTCTAAGCCGGGAACCACACGGCGGTCTGAATATCAAGGTAAAGTACCTATAGGTATGATTATAAAAAGTTACTACTGAAATTAAAGGCTCAAAATACCACCAGCTCAGATATAAATAGGCGTACCAGCATATTGCTACTCGCCTATCTATTGCTTATCCCCATAATAATAAGTATATATGTACATATTTCCATATCGATACTCTCACAGATATTTCTATCGTGTCTAAAACTAGTTCTAATTTAATTTATACCTTAATTTATTTACAAGCGGCTTATTTGTATAGTTTTTGTGGCTTAATTGCTTTTCAAAGTGACTCGAGCTTCCTTTTTATGGTCTACTATAAATTTAAGAAGATTATATACTACCAATAACTCATTTCTGTCTTGCTCTTAACAAACCAGCGTCAGGATATGTTGAATGGTAATGTAGGTACTGTTTTTAGAAATAGTGTAGAACTTTTTGAAGAAAAATTTTAATGTTTTGCGTTTTTAGCATAACACAAATAGGTCATTCAAACCTATGACATTTACTATGTCATAGGTTTGTTAGCTTATTTATGTTATGTTAAAATGCATGATGATGATGATGCTAAGATACTAATATAATTGCCCCTAAGATCCCGGTCAAGCAATAATAATATTGTCTCTTATACATGTATTAGGTATATAGGTAGTCTTATTAGATTATGCACTTCAGCTAATACTGCATACTGATAGTTTTCTAAACAATTTGACAAGAAATTAAAATATTTAATTTAAAGACTACTTTAACTTACCGTGGTGATAGAAAAAATAAAATCATACAATTTGGCATATACTAACACTAAAGAAAAGGGGAATGGAAGGGACCACTCTACAGATAGAATATCTCCTCCAGCTCTGCAGAGTTTTTAACAGTGCCGAGATGCTCGCTGCGTTACCCCTTTGAATATCCAGGCTGATGCGGCTGATAAAAAAGGATCTGGCTTGACGGTCGCCGGACTTTTCCTTTAGAAGTTGGACACTATTCAATGCAAACTTCTTAGCTTTCGGAGCCCAAGCGCCCAGTATATATACGGCAAAAGGAAGGAACTCAAAGTGGTCACGCAGGGAGGAGTATTTTAACTAAATTAATTTTATGTAGGTAGGTACTGCAATCGAGGTTTGTAATTCAGATATAAAAACTTTATGCATTAACAACACTAATGCATTAACAAACACTAGGTTTTATAAACAGTCTTAATATTTAAAGATTTGATGAACTTCATTTATTTTTAATAAATACGGTTATAGGAGAGCAATACGCACAAGGAAGAAGAAAGCACTGAGCATAATTTCATGTCCATGGAATCTGGCTGATAAATAAACTAGAACGTAGGTATATGGTTTGAAACCTTTGCCTATTTAGCTGAAAATTTGAGGTTAAAAAAGTTCTATTACCTAAATATTGTAGAGAAAACTATATATTATAATGTTACATATAGGTAGTATACTTATGTATGAAGTGTACTGTATTCATTATGCAGTACAGTGCAGTGACCGGTATTCGAAGCGCAAGCGCAGCCATGCAATATAGAACAAACACGCATTATTATGAATACCATCCTTTATGGCCGCCATAAAGTCACGGCAGCACGCCGCTGTACCCAATCAGCTAAATAATTGTACACCTATGCTAATAGCTAGTGTTTTAAAATTATAATAGCTTTTTAAAATAAATATATCGCACGCTTAATAATAAACTGGAATAACTCAAAAATCTGAGATTTTGACTTTTCATCATAAAACTAATTATTTAAGAGTCAAGAATCGATACAGTTCAATCGGCGCGCAGATCGGAGCAAAATGACAGAGTAAACGCATCACCCGTCTCTTTATTATTAACGCGGGCACACATGCGTTTCATGCTAAAGTGACGTCTGTCAGAGATGAGCCGACTTCGATGTGAACAGGACACGGTTTCGTTAGACCGGCGGCGGAGTAACTCTTAAAAAACCAGTTTATTATCAATGTCATGTACGGAATTTATATTTCTGTTTAGTCATAAAGTGAGTTATCTCGAATTATTTCACCTTTTTAGAAATTAATTTAATCCAAAAAGCGAACTAATCCGATATATTTCAGTTTAGTTTTAATTTTTGTCCGAATTCATGGAAAAAATAAAACTTAATTCAATTTAGTTTTAAGAGGGGCATGAAATTGAAAAAAAACATTTGAAATTATTTCTATTTATAGTTATTATGTCATGATAATACAAAATAAAGATTAGAGTTATTTCGTTTTACTATGAAAAATACTTTCGCAGCCTTATTTTGATTGATTAATGGTCGAGTGACTCAACCTCAGAGTCAGACTCTGACTCCAATAAGATTGCAAATCAAATTAATAAAAATCCTCCTAGTGATGACGAGTTTGGATTGTATTCACAATTCTGTTCGGAAACCAAATAGAATACAACAAATCCAACAGACATACATAAAGACGAGACTAATGCTTTATTAAGAATTTCCTTCCAATACATATTCGTCAATTAAATAAGGTGAATATATACCTACAATAAAAATAATGCTACATAATATTTAGTTATTTTTAAATACACACGCGCACCAGTCACCATTACACACTCAACCGCAAAACACATAACATGCACATAAACAAATACACCCAGAGATAAACACACTGGCGCACCGCTACTACTTTTTACTATTATCATTTATTATACTTACCTGCATACTTACTAAACACATTTTACAAAACTTCTAATCCGTCTACATGCATCATGAAACGCGGGACGATTTGACCCAATCCTTCATCTTATAACAATTAAAGTGATTTAGATTTAAGCGTTAATGATCCTACATTGTACACAAAGACAACAATAAAAAAGCGAACCCTATATAATACCATCATCGTCCGAATCCTTATTGTCAAGTTCTGCACCCAATGATCGTTTACCTGTCTATGACGATTCAAGCAAAGTACTACTCAATAAAGAAGCCGCAAACGCACACGTGATACTGCAAACTGGAAACAGAATAAAGCTAAACGTTTGCGTAATCGATGTCAGTCGTATATATAAAAAGCATGTAATATCGCTGAGTTAAGCCTGTATAGAAAAAAATGCACTGAAAAAATTATCACTCATGGTAGATGAATATTTTAAACAGTTTTAGCGTTTAGGGGATTTGTGCAAAGAGAATTTATAAAGGCAGGCCTAAGCAGTGGATGTCTAAAACACAACAACCAAAAAGAACAGACCAGAGCCTAATTCAATACATTAAAAGTATACCTATTAACTCTATTTCAAAAATTTAATCCAAAGAAACGATAGAAATATACGGTAAAAATGGTAACAAAGAAAAAATATAGCTGTTATACGTATTATAATATTCTGTATTGCAGTGTCGACGAGCGAGGAATTCTTCAGCATTTAACTATACATTAAAACTCAATAGCTACAATATGACTTTTACCGAACTAATAAAGATTAATACAAAAAATGGCGCAGCTTATCAACACGTTGCTATTTTGGACTAAGGCTGATGCTAAACATCGAGAACAATTGAAATAGGGTGTGTGTTGAAATTATAAAGAATTTGTGAGAACACGGAGGACCAATTGATCATAATTTTCTATTCCGAAAGTTAGAGGAGACTTAAGCAGACAGTGTTTACAGTTAAATTGAAAAGTTTAAAAAAAGTCTGGACGCATGTAATAGCCCTGATGAAAAATTTAACCTGTTAAAAACTCTAAGAAATGTAAGCCTCCCGTCAATTTACCTACATAAGCTAATATTCGAGGTTGTTGAGGAGGTTGCGGGTTCGAATCCCGCTAGGGGCAAATGTTCGTATGATGAATATGAATGTTTGTACCCAAGTCTTGGATATTTATATATTATTTAAGTATGTATATCCGTTATCTAGTAACCATACCACAGGCTCTGCCTAGTTTGGGACTGCATAATTGGTGTGAATGTCTGAAATATTTATTTTTATTTTATTTTTATTCGATAGTTTTATTTTTTTGAAACGATTGCAGGAAGAATGGAACACAAAAGTTAATTTTGGTACAAACGAAGTTGATTAAAAATTTAACTGGAATGACATAAAAGTGTTGAAGGATACAAAGGGCGACTCATTCAAATTAACTACAAGACGCGCATACAATAAGTTTAAAAAAAGTTTTAAACTTACAATTTAAATTTGGTTCTACAAAACCACTTCTGATGGCTGTTTATTTATAATTTTGAGACTGATTGCAGATTTAAGCTGCAGTTCAATATTTTGGAGTTCTTGTTTTATAATTATTTGTAGTTTTTGTGACAAAAAGCAGTTTTTAAGAAAACTTTAACTGGTTTATAAAATACATTTTAAAAATAAAGTGAAATAAATCCTAAAATATGTAGTGGGGTACTATTTTATTTTAATAATAACTGAATTAATAGGTTTTAATTCGCAGAATTTTTTTCAAATCAATATTGATTTTCATCATAAAATGAAATAAGTTAAGAGGTTTTTTTTAAAACGTTAATTTTTTTAATATATTGTTACTTTTTTTGCAATCCTTATACATGACATTATTCATTGTACATTTGACTATAATATAAGACTAACCAAACCAATAAATAGGCTCCAATCTCACGCGAAAGTTTAAATATTGGCCACGCGGCAACGAGTCAAAACTTTAACAGCGAATACCCAAAAGTTTCTGTTTTTGAGATAATTCACTTTATTATTAAGCGTGCGATATGTGTACGTACAGTCTTTGTGTTGTGGTCTTTGGCTATCTTTGATTATTTCCCGTTACCTACTTTATAGGTACATACCTATACTTTATCAGTTCCTCTGAAAAACCGGGTATAAATTTGGTAAACGACACCGACATATCTTATTTAATTTAATGTAATAGCCAAGCCTAAAGTCTATGGGTAGCCAATACCACCAAATTCCTATTTTAAATAATATTTTTTTTGGGAACTGTTTGTTTTGCTATAGGTACGTAATCAATGTACGTAAACGTAAACCTTTATAAATTTTCAGTAGTGAAGTAGCTAACGACGAAATGTAGGTAATCACAATCATACTTCTTCTAAAACCAATGAACTAATTCATTGAAAAACATGAGGTCTTATCGATGTTGATGGTATTTTAATAACAATCATATTATAAATAAATAGGTACCTACATTTATTCAAGTAAGAAAACCTTAAAAATTCACAAAAAATGCCGCCTACTTTATAAATACTTTGATTTGAAACTGTTATTTGTATTCTAAACTTTTCAGGGCAAATATAATCTATAAAAATATTACAAAAGAGGCTTCCGACTTGCAGATAAACGGATCCGCTGAAACAAATACACTGACTGTTATTAAGGATCATAACAGTAGCAGGTACCTACAGGTTATGAAATAACAAAGAGTCTTGGAGAAATCTAGAGCTGGCCCCAAACTCCTCGACTTTACTAGAAAAAGAGCAATGTATTTAGGTACCTACTATTAGACATATAGTTCTAAAAAAGTACTGTTTAGCTAAAAATACTGACATAAATGATAAAAACTCACTGTTCAAGGGTATTACCAATGTTCATCGTTATTTATAAGTCAAGCGCCCGTCGCCGTCCGTCGGCGTCTTTTAATGACGTCGTCGCTTACAAATTATTAAGTAGAGATACAGTTATTTATTTCAATACATCTTCTGTATTTCTAATTAGATTCCACTTTATACATTATTTAACTATGCCTATGTATAGGTATTTATTTATATTTCTGAGAAATTATTTGAGTTTATTCAAAATAGTAATTAAAAAGTAGAAATTATCACGACCTATAATTTATCTAATTTTCTATTTAGAATTGATGAAATCAGTGATTAATAGGTACTTAAACCGGATTCAAGAATGTTATTGTAAGCAGATCATAAAATTGACCGAAAAAGTTTCTTATAATGATAAAAATATTCATTTTTAAACGTAGAAATAGTAAACACTAGTATAAGTTAAATAATTGACAGTTGTTTCAACTAAAGCAACAAAATCTTATCAAATAGCAGCCACTCAGCTTCAGATAGAATTTGTAGAGCACATAGGTACTGAAAACAAAACTGTACCAGAAGAAAATCCTAACGGTCCATATAGGAATGACATTCATCGTAAAGTGTCGAATTGTCACAAACTAACACGAGTACAACCCGACAAAGCCGGAGACTGAAGTTCCCGACGCATTGTTGTTCCAGTCCCAACTGCTCGTGGGCGACTGTTTGCTCCACAAACAGCGCGGCATACGACTGACCAATTATCACTTACCTGCGAGTCTGCGACACGCGATCACAACACTGCACAGATTTATAGTCGATAAACGGGTATCATCACTTTTACTGGTGTTGTAAATTAATTATGAGCACTATAGGTTTAGGTTACGAGCGCGCGAGGCTGCCAGCGCGCGGCCAGTCGCGGCGGAGGCAAGCGACGTTGTGTGCGCTTACTGGCCTCAGTGGCTCACTGGGCGGGCGCGAGTACCGACTACAGTCCGCTCTGCTGCTTGGAAGCGCGCGCCGCTCCAAGCATCCCCTGTCAATCCTACACAGATCTATCTACATTAGGTGTACCTATATATAATAGGGTCCCGGAAAAGCAATCGACCCTTCTCAAATCTTTCTTCAATTTATTACAGCGCGTCAGCAACGTTCACGGTTCTCTATCTGGTGCTTTATGTGTATAGATTTCAATAAAAAGAAGATGAGTTTAATGTGTACATGGTGTATTAGAGACAACATATTTAATGAAGGGAATGTTTTGTTGTTTGTTCGTTTATTGTTGCTATTACAGAGTATGAGTACCAGTGTTATATCCCTAAGATAAGAATTGATGATCTACCTGATTCCGTCAAGTTCCGTCAATAAGTGAAACTATCGGGAATTAATTAAGATAACCTAAAAAATGTTTATTGACTTTGTTTCTTTACCTATTTAGGTTAGACCTTTGTCGTTTTTGAAGAAAAAAAAACCAGAGCTCAGACACCGTATAAATCATTAAAGCGTACCTTCATTTTTGTCGTTAGCCTTCAGAATTTATGGTGATCGAGTACCTACCGTCCTAATTGGCAAAAATAAATGCTTTTGCGAAAGATTAAGGTACACTTAGTTCAGCCAATTAAGGCAGTAAAATCAGTTCCGCTGTTCTTTTAAATCAACAAACTTAACAAGTGCTTTTCTCGTTTCCGTTATATTATGAGATACCATCATTATTATAAGTACGGTGTGTGTAAAATGCTATGGTTAGGTTCAGCTGGGATAACCTACATTATTATATACTCTTTAATTCAAACATACTACACTATTCAATACATTCTTGTTTTAGTTTACATTTACACATTTACCTAATGGTACTTATAGGTAAATTTGACGACATAATTTTCATGGAATCGTTTGTAACCCTTACAAAATATTATGATTGATGTACTAATATACCCATTAAGAAGGAAAATCGATTCAGTAACTTTAATACCTAGGTACATTCAGAAATTGACATCGTACAAAAATATGTTCAGCGACCTTTGTCTATAGTCTGACATTGCAAGCATCCTGTTGTTAATTATTATTTAATTTATACGTAACGCTGGCAATTAGGTATACAAAAAAATCTGATAAGATACTTTACATAATGAAACTTAACTATATTATGGGCTTCATGCGATACTTTTCTCTAACGTGGCGTATTTATTCAATGATGAAACCTATTCGTAATCGCATTCCTAAAAATGTAGGTATCTTGATGTCTCCCTAAAATGTACGTATAGACGTTTGAAAAAGACTTTGTAAAAATACCAACACTATGTGCGCATTGTCTATTATTAATTTATGACTTAAAAGCGTGTTTTGCTATTTCTTATTCTACCGTTCTCTGTTATTAGAAACCTACATTACTTATTATTTATAATAATTAATAATCATCTACCAGAAATAATTTTGATCATAAATAAATTTGTCAAGTTTCTAATTTCAGTGGTATGTTAAGTCAAGAATCCGAGGTGTTGTTTAAACAATTTTTATGGTGAGCTTTTGTCATAATGGCTTGATGATGGAGCCACCGTTCAGTTAATTGTTTTATAATGAGTGATGCAGTAGGATAAGCGGGCAGCTTTAGTGTTCCCTTGTAGTTCGTTTTATTATATATGTAGGTAGGGAAAATTTGGTAGTTCTAAAATGTATAAAGAGAGTAAAATGAAAATGTTTTTAAATCTACGACAGTCATAATGGTCCACGCTAGACTTGGTCTTTCCCAAAATATTGGGAGGTTTATTCCCAAATCCCTAAGGCTGGGCAGGCGGGTTGGTGATTACAATATAGGTATGAAGTTTACCTAATGAGTAGACGATGATGTAGCCCATCAGCTGGATAAGACATCCACAGAAAGATTAAGAGCAGTGCTATTCGAATCCCTGTTTCAAAGCTGGTTATGAATCCCTTAATTTTTTTATTCTTTATTTAACAAAATACGTTATGGTATCCCCACCCGGGAATACAGACGTGTAGGTATCCAGCTTACCTATACCAGACGGTAATTCGATTTCATTGTAATAAATAATATACAGTAATGTCTAGCGTAGCCATAGTGGATATTGCTCTCGTATATTGATCGGGTGATACCTAGCCATATTTTTTACAATATCCATAATATGAACGTTTTGCTTTTGTCAGACATATTTATAGATAGTATAAGGTTGTATTTGTATGAGCAAAGTTTGTGACAGGCTCATAAGATCACGCAGATCCGCAGATTTGTATTTTTTTGTAAATTTGTCTTGTAGTTACGGAGTCGAGATTGTATTAACTCTTCATTATTTTTAAAATTTAGTAAATTATTCACTACAACTCGGTATTCCTTCAACTATTATTTGTATTTGTGGACGTCCAGGTACCGTCAGCAAGCGAGGCGAGTGCGTGCCACATTCCAGCGCCGCGACTGTTGACTCGGGCGAGACCTACCGACACAAAGTAACTGAACGGAGCTGCATCTACGCGGTACCGATGACAAAACAATCCAATATTATTTCAATAATAAACTTGGTAGTCACTTTATAAGATATTGGTCCTAATTCATGCAAATTACTTACGTGAATTGTCGCCAGTTAGTCTATTCTATGTTCCGACTTAAAATAGACCAACCATCGTCTGGCATCTGTATCAAGGAGAAATAGGTATTTAACGCGTTAATGTAGTATTATTTTGTTAATACCCATTTAAGCCGCTACACAATACAAGTTTAACTTTCAGTACATTTTGCGACAGTTTCATTAATATAATTATAAAACCAAAGTAATTACCTATTAAGAATTAATATTAAAGTAACTAAAAGACAAAATTCTAAAGCAAATAATAGATTAAATATTCTAAGATGTGTCAACTGTTATGGTGAGCGTACCAGCAGTTATATTATAGCTAAAATTTGGAATTCTAAGCCATCCAATTTCAAATACATTGTATCAAGTAAGTTACTAAAACAATAACTGCACAAGCATTTCTTATCGATGGGTGTAAACTAATGTATGGATAACGTGAGCGCTGTTCACATGAAAATGGGCTTCCTTTTCTGTGGACTGTACTGTAAATGATATGTTGTAATTTTATTAAATAAAGAAAAAAAACATAAATTGATAGATCAAGTTAGTAATGAACAAAGGTGTAATACCTATATTACATTAACAGTTGGAAGATGAAGCAAGTTGGTGGTAGTTACAACGTATGCTGCGTTAGGATTGTGTACGAAGATAAGAATGGCGCTTTGCAAGAACTTCACTTGGAATTTTATTAAGTTTTGCTTTTGGATTTTTTTAAAGAAAAGAATGAAATCAGTCAGTTGTTATTTTCCAGGGTGCTATAAGTAACTCATAAAATATTCACTAATCAAATTCCACATACTTGATTATAATAATATTTTTATTTGCCTACGGTACTCCCATGGAGTGTGGTACAGGAATGGCGCGGCTGTTTGCGAAGTGCGCCGCTAATTGCTGACGAGACGCCGCCGCTTTCAGCTGATCTTGCACCATGTGCCATCAGAGAGTCTGTGGGGCAACTTTAGGCTCCGGGCCTAACAAAACCTGAGCGAAGGGAAAATGTGATAGGATTACGTTATTTGCCTCAGCTCAGCTTCAATAATGAAATCCTATCCTAAAAAATAACGCATTTCATACAATCCCTACTCACACAGTTTCTGTTTATAACGAACTGTTTTAATTGTTATGCCTGTCACGTATGTTCACATTTATATACATACAGTAATCTGCTGACCCCTAAAACGTACCTAATGCTTTTCGCGCCGTATACGTTAGAAAGAAATCTATTAAATCCATAAGTACATACATTATAGTTGCTTCGCGCACTACACATTCGAACTCGAAATACTTTGTATGCAAAGAGCTCTCATCTGAGCCAAACTGATCACCAAATATTGCTACCCATAGGCATTATTCGTAATATCGGTAACTAACCTCCCAACGATTGGAATGCTAAATCCATCCGAGGCGGCCCCTGTCTCATGCAGTAATTGTCGAAGTGGATTGTTTTTCTTGGGTCCCCGATTGGATTTATCTCAAGTTTTATGACGTCTCGCGTCCCCCTCGTAAAGTTTAATACCAGCCGGCTACCGCTCTCTACATGTACCTATACATACACATACGCAACATTCGGATATGGTAACATTGTTAGAATATTTAGAAGTAATTTGGTTATTACTAAATATCTATTGGGGATTAAACTGATACTCTGGTGACTACACACATACTAACTAGTTTAGTGGTAAGATTACATCTGGCTTGGGACCAATATGTTGAACTGGTTTGTGCAATCTTCTATGCATGAGAGCTTACATACCTACATACATAATGCTCACGCCTTGGTCCCAAAGGGGTAGGCAGAGACGATGTATCATCACTTTGCGCAATCTTATGTCGCAAAGCAGCTTTCCTTGAGAGCTTTATGACAGTAAAATCCGAATGACGTCTACCCAGCGTTTCTCGGGTAAAGCAAGCAGACAGACAGTGCATTTTATAGAGCGTCTTCCGAAGCAAGCCTCAAAAGAATAACATTATGTTTAACACCAACTTGAGACACAAACATCGCGTTCCTTATCAATAGAGTTCAATAAACAAAACACGCCGAAAGCTGCCAAAAGGGTTGCTGTTTTAAATAACAAAGACAATTCAGTAGCCGTTTCTTGTAAAAACCTCTTTTGCATGCCGTAACGTAAATATTTATCCCGACAATAGCGCGGAGGAAGCGTGACGACACCCACAATATGCCCCCAGTTGGCTTTCACTTTTAATTTTTTTCCTGTTTTAGGAAACCCATCCATAAAAGGACTACTGCTGGCGATGTTCATTTGCATAACACTGAGCAAAACAATAAAACACGCGTTTATTTGAACGCGAAAAGTGAAAACGGGGTTCAAGGTGAACACGACTATAGCTGGCCAGTCCAAGTTTCGGTTTCTGTCGAATTGCACGCAGTTGTAGCTGGTCGATCCTTCCCTGATAATTATCTAATGTGAAATGTGAAAGTGATGTTTCGATAAAGTTCAGTCTAAGTGAAGTTTATTTAAAGGTAATTTTCGACTTTTAATGAAAATTTCACCACTTAGTCATTTACTCATTTGAATTGAACACTATTTACTACCTCATCAGACTTAAATTGCGTTAACTTTTAACTGCTATCCCAACAACTGATTTGTAGAGGTGTGAAAGGTGGACAAACAAACATACTCGTACATACCGTACGTTTATTTACATGTAGGTATAACATTTAGGACACGACCAGCGCTAAATCAAGTTGTTGATTTTAACTATTTTAATTAGATGTCTTTCTTAATTATTTTAACAAATCACATTATTATTTAAGGTATATCAGCTGATGGACCGTTATAATACTGGTTTGGTTTCATTTTATGATGCCTCTATAATACTTCACAAATTAGTCAAACGTTAACTCAGGATGAATTGCCCTTGGGTGCAATAAACGCTGACCATTATCTGAATGCAATTTAAAAATTTACTTACCAAGTCCAAAAAGTAACTTTAACATTACCTTGATAAGGCTACATTTTCATTTTATATTGTTTTCGGTCGATACGACGTTTTTACACAAAACACCATGCGTGGTGAGGATCTGTTAATAAGTCAGATACACACAGTATGTTTGCACGTTTCGTTACATCATTTTGAGCCGGCTTAACGAACCCATGTTCCAATATTTAGTGTGTTTGGGACTTTAAGACCGATATTTGCTATTAAATATTAGTTTATTGTTCAAATTTTCGTGTGAGGCGGCGGTATTTTTGAGACACTTCGCAGTTACGTGGAGGTGTCAAATGTTGATCAAAAGACAGTGATTGTTTGTTCAACGAGCAGCCATCTGATTTTAGTTAGTAAGTTATTTTAAAAGATCATATCTAGATCAGTTACATGACTTCCCCAGAACAATTAAACATCATAGACATTAATTCACATACAAACAAACGAACATTTCTTCATGCTATATTCCTCACGAGCTCAGCAGAAGAACGGATCGCCAATAAGTATAGCGATCTTGACACACCTCCTTGGCTACATTCCCGCCATTTAACACATGTACTCTTCAGTTTCCCGCTGTAAGCGTTTCATGAATCTAGGTTGTCCGATCGTCCGTATGAATCTTAATTTTATAAGTACCTATATAATGTGTTGAACCCACGATTATTATAAGAGTATAGGTAAATACATGCTCTCCTACTAAGAACATATTGTAAGACTATAATACAGATACTATCCGCAGTGTAGGTTAGTTAACAATATAATTCAATTAGAACAGTGTTATCAGAGAGAATTAAATTTAAATTGTGTACGATTTAGTAGAATGACCGAACTACTGCATATGAGTAGGTAGGTGTATGGAGTATTTTCATAATTGAAGTAGTCCTACGCCGAGGTGTTTGCTTTCGTATGATCACCTCGCCGACAATATCATTGTGAAGTACAGTTTAAAATGCTAATGATATCCCCAATTAAAAATGAACGGTCATGTAAAAGCAATATAAGAAATTAGGTCACCGGTTTCGAATATGTCTGGCCATAAAGGGTGTTTAAAATTCAACGTCAGCTGTCGAGGCCAGGCCATATCCAGAGCGGAATAATAGATGCGGTTTGGTTTATTGGCGGCTCATATAACTTGGTCGTCAACTCGAGCCCGCAGCTCTGCTGTTAGTTCAATTTGAAACACAACCGAGTGAAGTCACTATAACGTTTATGAATTCATAATAGTCGAAAAAATATCAGAAGCTAGTCCGTTTTAGCAAAGTATCATAACTTACTTCCATCAAGTGTCATTCAATTTGAGTGTCTGTTTTTAAATTTGTCAAGGAGTTCTACATTAGAGGTATGGATCTTACAATTTATTTCTCTTGTATATGTACGTATATATCGTTTAGTATACGGCTAGTTTGAAATGTTTCGTTAATATTCTATATACTTTGAACCACCATCTTATAGGGCTGTTGCATTTATAGGTGATTTCATATTCTTATTAAGATGATGATCGGTTTCCATTTTAAATGGTACCAGAAATGGCAGTAACACAACTACCATAGTACTAGGTACATACTGCACCTATATACTACTAGGGTATTTAGATGTTACGACATCTCTCATTAGCGATGATCAAGGTAAACCTCGTGTAATTAATCAACCAATCTGGTGTTGACAACCGTAAATAAAATCTTTGGATGTTGAATCTAATGGTGCAAACAAAGACAATTTCAGCTAATAATTTACCTTCCATTTGTTCACGAGTTGAGTAGGTAACAGTACCTACATAGGTAGGTACTTTTTAAAGGTTTTCATGAATTTATTTAGCTATTATTCCTCCCACTAATATTTAAATGCGAAAGTTTGGATGTTTGTTGCCCAATCACGCTTCAACCACTGAACAGAACGGGATGAAACTTAGCACACATATAGATAGGTCCTGGAATAGGACATAGAATAGATTTTATCCCGAAAAACATCGCATTCCTACGGGAAACCAAATTAATGGTTAAAAGGAGCAGTGAAGATGTGTACCTAAATATCGAAACCTACGCGGACGAACTCGCGGCCAAAAGCTAGTTGTAGATAAAAATAATTTTTTATCCGCCTTCTAGTAGTCTACAACTTAGTGCATAGGTACCTAAGTGTGCATTTTTAGCATTCAGAAGATGGTGCACATAAATTCATTAGCTAAATCTGATCGGAATTAATTTTTATTGAAAATTGTGGCCATATGTATGTATATTGTGTATAAATTCAGAAAAAATAATAATAAAAACGATTAGGTACACTGGCGCCATCTACTGCTACTCAACACATACATGAGCAAAGCGACCAGTTAAATAACAAATTAATAACTTATTTAATTACACGACGCTAGTTAAAGGTCACGTGGAGTATTAAACGTCTTCAGTTTCATAAAGGCTCAATGTTAATTAAAAGATTTATTATGTTAGTTTAAAATTACAGTTTACAGGTAAGTACGAGTACATCAATAACCTATAAGAAGTTCAGGAGTGTCCCAATGTGGCCAATCTGTTATGCGAGATATAATCACCAAAAACATGGGGTTATGATTATGACAACAGTCGTCCGTTCTAGTCTACTGTTAGTTTTCAGGCTTACCTTCAAAACGAGGGCGTGCAGGTCATATAAGTAGTCTAAAAACCGAAATGTTAGTGTTAAATGTTTAATTATTAAATTAAATTAAATTAAAACAACAAACTAACTTTAACATAATTAGTTATGACGTGAAGAGGCCCAAAGTCAGAATAGTGTTCTAGATGTTACCTTCTGGTAGTTTTCTGCTAAAGCCTTAGGTAAGGTGTCCTTAAGAAGTGTTAATTAGTCTGTCATTTATACAGCGCTATGTTTTATATTATACTAGCTGATGCCCGCGACTTCGTCCGCGTGGACAACTTAACGTCATAAATGATTATGTATTTCCCGTAGTAACAAGATGTCTTTTCGGGATAAAAACTATCCTATGTCCTATTCCAGGATTCTAACCTAAATATGTGAAAAGTTTCATCACGATCCATCTAGTGGTTAAAGAGTAATTTAGTAACAAACATCCAATATCCAAACTTTCGCATTCATAATATTAGTAGGATTAGGCGTATGCACGAGAGACTAGAGCTGGATAAAAAGTAACAATAATCGGGCTACATCCCCTTAATAATAATTCTATGCAGACAAATTCATAAATGGAATAGGTATTAGGTATCTATATTTGATAGCATATTATACAAGTACCTATTAAGCAATAAGAATAAAAATGATTGAAATAAGGTAGGTAATAACATTTGAAGTTCTTATACCTACATCATCCACTGCTGCTCGACATGAACTCTCCCTAAGCGTGCCACTGAATCCGATCCTCAATTCTATATATTTTTTAAATTTATTATTGTACTTCCTGATTCTTCTCATCCAGTCACCGCCAGCCGTCTACGCAGACCGTCGCTCCCTCTAACCAGACGTCCTCACTACGCCTACCCAGTCGTAGCTTAAACTCGAGAACTCTATCACCTTAACGGTTATCGGTTCTTTGACAGATGTGACCAGCCCACTGCCACTTCAAAGTTTTTATGTTTATTTTTTTTTCATTTCATTTATTCTTAAGAAAAGCAGTAAAGAACATGTAGTAAGAAGCAAATCTTCACGAAGACTCTCTATATTGGGTATAAGGTACATTTTGAAACGGACATCGTTTAACATTTTTGATAGGTGACAAAGGCAGTTAATAATACAAACTACAAACCTTAGAACAATAACCAACTACAAACCATGAGTTAGTTTGGCAGACTTTGGTCTGACAATCTAAATCGTTCGACTGGTCGTACGTAGATATTAGCCTCAGATGCAGTATGAAAGACGCGGTCTAACATTCGGTTTGACCACAATAGAATACCACACATATATAGTTACGATCATACGATCTATATTTTAGTTAATTAGAACAAAATCCTTCAGATTGATATCTGTAAGGCTAATAAATAGATATGACCATATCTATTTAGGTATGAGGCGAATATATCAAAGTTCGTTCAGTTATTGGATAGGGTGCAAAAGTCTCCGCTACTTCTTTCACGCCTCCACTCCTGATATGCTCATACAAATTACAATATTGAAATTTATTCCATCCTGTATATATCCACGTATTTCCTTTTCAAGTGTTGTTTGAGTTAAGTGAAGCTTTTAATTGGAAATTTATCTGTGATGACGGCAGAACACATCTTGCCACTCAGCGAGAGTTGAGTGCTATGTCTTGTGAGTGGAATGACAATGTGTCTGCTCCGTTCCACGTTATTACAAGACGGTATACTCTTTGTCAGCCGTGGTAGCCGGTTGGTTGTGCACTCGCCTCACGTTCATGAGGTCGTGGGTTCAAACCCCGCCCGTACCAATGAGTTTTACGAAACTTAAGTACGGTTTATTTATAATACTACAGGCTTTTCGGTGAAGGAAAACAACGTAAGGAAACCTGCATATACCGAAGAAGAAATTCTGAGGCGTATGTGAAGTCCACCAAATCGGCTTGGGGTACCGTTGGTGGTCTGGGGTTTGGCACAAAAGATCCTGAAGGGTCGAAGTGTCGCCAGGTCTTCCTGGCCTCCTAAGAAGATAAGATAAGATACTCTTTGTCACTTAGCTTGGTGCGTGCGACATCACATTTTCCATTACAAGAGGGCATATCACTATAGTATTATACAACTTTATAGTTGTCATTACATTAATGTCGCCATATTGCACATTCCATTTATCGCTCCAATTCTGTACTTCTCCAATCCAAAGTTTTCAAATTGTCGGCCTCATCCTACAATATACCAACCACATAATACAAAATATTACATAATCGATTTGATTAGGTCATGTCATGTATGACTTTACTAGCACACCGCGCAAAATGTTACGAGAAAAACCCTATAGTTTCTCCTTATAATTAGTCGCGTTGTTCAGTCTCTCATTTATTTATTTTAAGAAAACTTCCAGTTATTTACTTATTTACATTAATAAGTAAATTACATTTATTATATTATAGACATAGCTTTTGACTATTTAAGGACTTAAACATGACTATATTAGAATGGAGGCATTACATTAAAATTGGTCCATCATGGCGCGCAGCGAAGAACGCCCCGAAGCCTGATGGACCTACGACCTATAAAAGTTGTCCGAAAGCGACTGCATGCGGCGAGCGGAGGACCGGATGTGGTAGCCTTTCGACGTTCACCGGACATATGCCTATACATATCCGGTGAACATCAAAAGGCTTATATGTTGATGTAGTGCCTTAGTTGTTATGTGCTTACCTCATGTTACCGAGGATATTAATCCGCGCCCGTGCCAAGATAAATGTGGGGAAGCCTAACGGTAGAATAGGTGACAAAGATGACCTTGGTGTCATCTAAACTATATAGTTTAGTATAAAGACATGAAGTTTTTCAATTTATTCACGCAACCGATAATTGTAAGAAACACTCTGTTAAAACGCTGATTCGTTTTAGATACACATGACCCGGAAATGCGTTGAATCCAACGGCAAAGTCAACAAATCGTAGGCGGTATGAAACTCTAGTATCTATACCTATATGTCATAAAGATATAATGCAAGGTAGAGCTTCTAGTTTCGCAACCATGTATACACAGTTGGTTCTTTGTTTTCGCAGTCGCTCGTCGTTTACACGTGAAGCCGTGCCGCGGCTGGTGTCAGTTTTCACAGTTTTTGACAAAATTCTTGCTCCTTTGAACGGAAGGCATGCTCTTCGCATATTAATTTTTATTTACGTAATATTAAAAAAATATGTAGATATACTAAATTTTAATTCAATTATACAACTTATAATTAATAAAAACTAGAATACTAATAATAAAAGGAACAAAAAGATTAAAGGTAAAAAATGGTTTCCAGGCTCCCCACCGCTGGGAGCGTGCCCAAAAGGCTGGCAGCATTACCTCGCTGTATTGTGAGGCTTATCCTCTGTGCGAGGTAATGCCCAGCCCTTTGGTCATTCGACACCTCGACCAGGCGCTTTGATATCTCCCGAAAGAGACGGAGAGCACCCGGTCCCCAAGGCCCCAGCGTTTCGACCCCAAACGGCTCAAATATATAGTCGCTGCTTAACACAGCATATTTGCGCCGTTTGAGGTCCTCTGCCGTGGCGGCCGCGGAGCCAGCCTTAACCGCGGAAGCTGGGAGATGGGACGGCGCAACGGTATCGACACATGTTGCATCCCAAACCAAGGACCTTCCCAGCTTCCAGGGCGTGAGTGTCATCCCGTCTGGTCTCCGGCCATCGTCGCGGGCCAAACCGTTAGGTTCTATAACGGCTGGCGCGCCGGCGGTGGCAAGCGACCGACGGATGACATCGTTCAGGCCGGCGTGTCCCGGTATGCGGCCGGCACTCCTGCTACAGGAGAGGCCGTGGTAACCGAGCTGGTCGACGGCGTTGCCGCAGCGGCAGCGGTGAGGGGCGTTGACCGGAGCGCCCAGGCGAAGACAGGTGGCGATGCGAAATGTGGTGCGATCCAGCAACGTCCCGATATTAGCTGATGGTAGCGCCTGTAACCATAAACCTGATTCCCATACACCCACAGCGAGGAGACGAGCTCGCTCTGCAGGACCAGTGGACGTATCGACTATATCTTTCCGCACCAGTTTGCAGAGCGGCTCGTCCCACAGTCTCTGTGAGGAGAGATTTATGGGAGGATTGGTGTTCGGGCACGCCAGCGACCACGCACTTCTAGCCTCAGTTAGATACGTCACCTCAGAAACGTAAGGGGTAGAAGCAAGTATTTTGTTTATAAGAGGTTGTGCGTTATAAACTGAGGATAAAAAGGCAGGTAGGGAAACACTCGAAATTTTGCGGATACCTAAGCCTCCATGCCTAATTGGCAAAGAGGCTTGAGTCCAAGTTCGAGGTTCAAATTTTATATTTAGTACCAACGTGAGGGTTTCCTTGACAATGTTGTCAAACTTTGTTAGAAGATCAGGGAATTTCCAAAGCTGACAGCAACGTAAGTAGTACATAAATTTGGGTACAAAAAGACAGTGCCGAATGATAAAATAGGCCATTAGTTCAAGGCCAATTGAGAAAAGCTCATCAGTGAGGAACTGTAAGTCTGCAAGTACGGTGCTCGCTTCGCCTCCCAGGGTCCCATCATCCAGGTACCAGGTATTAAATTTGGAATTTAGACGTTCGATGATCGGATGGATGGCAAGACTAAAAATGGCAGGGCCGAGAGGATCCCCTTGCTGACAACCGACTGAGGATGCTAGAAGGTGGTTTTTATACATTAATTTCGAAGGTGAGCCGTAGCATTGCCGAAGAAAACTATATACGGAGGGAATTTTGGATTTTGCTTGCGCTAAAAGGGCACCCCTATCCACAGAGTTGAAGGCATTTTTTATATCGACCTTTAAAAGAACCCCTCCACCCTGGTTGTTGAGATAAGTTCGGAGAGAGTGGACAGCGGCTTCACACCCACCCCTGGAGCCGAAACCGAGTTGCCTCGGTTGGAAGTAATCAGATAAACAGTCCATGGTGGACTTACAGCACATCTTGGCAACAAGACGGCGGTAGGTCGTACCCACAGCTATCGGTCTGATGCCTCCGTCTTTCTTCATAAAGGCCAAAGATTTGCCCCATAGAGAATGTCTGTAATGTTACCGTTGACGCTGCCCGCGAGCATCAGGTTGGCCACGTCTGTCAAGGCATCGAGTAGCGACTCACCAGCTTCTCCAGAGCCTCCGCCAACCAAATCTTTAAAGTTCTGGGGCGTAAGGCCATCCAACCCGCCGGCAGACCCGCTGCTGAAAGAAAAGATAGCCTCGCGGACAGCATCCGCGGTAATGGTGTGGGAAGTGTCATTATCATTGTTGGAACTATTAGGTGCATCAGGGAGGGAGAGGATCGTTGATGGCAGCGGATGCTTGTTGTGGAGCGCAGCTAGGGTATCAGGCGTGTCGGGTGCGATGGCGTCGTTGGAAAAAAGGAGACGGGCTGCCCCCTTTATGTAGATATACTAACTTACCTATATAATAAAAATTCACTGTCCATCCATAGTATAGACAGTAGGGTCATCACTTTTTCTAATTAATTTCCAGTGGTATGTATACTGTTCAAATCTACATGCATACTTTATAACTAATAAATATTATGCAAATACAATGACTTATACAAAGCCTGTGTAAGCGACAATGGCTAACGATCAGATTTTCACATATACAGAGAGCAACAAATACATATTCGCCCGACTGCAGACATATATTTCAATAAATAGACCCAATACATAATATATTCAATATAAACGAAAATCAAGAAATTGATCATCGATCTATGATAGATTAGTGTACTTTAGCTACTTCCACAGTATGATGCCCTACGGTATCTTCTTACTGTAAGATATAGAGTCAAGCAGAGATAGACCATTTTTATTTTTCGGAAGAGCTATTAGCGCAGTGTAAGTATATCTGCTTCATTAATAAAAAGGTTTAAAGAAATAGACATATTAACCGTACCTAGCCTGTCAATTGTATTTGATACAAATTTTGTGCGGACACTTGCACTGTGACAATAACAGTTAGGTAGGTATGGTACTCGTATATGGTAAAGAAATAAAATTAAACTTGTTTTACCACGATTGAGACTTAGTAATTGTCAGTATACGCCATGATGGGCAGCAGCGTTGTCATGTGTATATTAAGATCATTACTGCGATCACCAATTCGTCTGCCAATCATGATGATCATGGCAAATCCCCCAATGGAAAGCCAACCAAAGGATCCATTATATTGGGGAGGCTTATGTCAGCAGTGGACGTATAGATAGGCTGATGATGAATGTCAGTAACTCGTTCACGGGGCAATGTTATTATACCCTTCAACAACAAATAACCTGAGAACAACTTAATTATGACGGACAGAAAGATTAAGAATCATTTTACAGCTTTATAAATAGAGGATTTAAAACTAGAGGATTATTTCAACGACAAATATGCTTCAGTTTCATACAATTTTTTAATGTATATTAAAAACTAAACTTGATATTAAAAGATGTGTTGTAGGAAAGTTTTATGCGTCGTTTCTTTTTTACAGCGTTAAGTTACAGCAGTGGACATAGGTAGTCAATTTTTTTTTACCTAGATCTGTGTAAAAAAGTGCCGAGTGTACTCATATGATAAATAATTTGGACTCTGATAACTACATGATCAATCGTTCACATATTCCACATGTACATAGTTCACACTGCATGCCACACACTTTTAAATAACATAACGTATGTATACCTTCATTAATGGAACATGGGTTGAATGATATTGTCTAAAATAATTCATTATTTTATTTGTATATATTTTTTTTTTTTTAAAAACACAGTAAACTATTTAATTATAATTCTACTAAATAATTTTGCTAAAATTTAAAGAGAAGATAACATTAATTTTATAATAGGTATATTAAGCACTTCAAAATTGGACTCCTCATTAATTGTATTTGTTATTGTACTTGTTTTACCAGGGTTAAAACTAAGTTAGGTCAGTAAATCGTTCACAGGGCAATGTATACGCTTTTACAACAAACTACCAGAGGAAATCTTAAATATGACGGACAGAAAGTTTAAGATTCATATTAAAAAACAACTTTGTAAGAAAGCCTATTATAAAATAAACGATTATTTGAATGACAAAGATGCCTGGTACTAATGTTGATTCAGCTTCGCAAAATGTTTATTAGTGGTATGCAAACTTGATTTTTAAAAGATGTGTTGCGTGAAGTTTGTTGGGCCGTTTCTTCTTCACAGCGCTAACACCTAGGAAGCGGTAGTCGATAAAAAAATTACGTGTATAAATGTACCAAGTGTACTCATATGCAATAAATTATTTTGACTTTGACGTCGCAATAAAATTTAATTTGATTATAATATAATTTAGTACTGAGGCAGTTACATGTAGGCAGTTTCTTGTACTACTTATATATTGTAGGACCCTGAAGATAAATGGGGGGTAGCGGCAAACTGAAAGTCATAGAAAATATTATTTGTAAGGTGGTTAATGAGCAGAATGGATTCCTACCCCCTCGTATTTTATCATTGACTTGTGTATATTTCATTTATAAATTATCTAGGTTTATGTTTTTGTTTTCGTTATTGGCATTTTAATAATATTTTATATAACGTGTAATACGTTATTAATGATCTAATGATAAACTGTGATATGAAATCAATATATTGAATTAATAAATACTATTTATTACTTAAGTTGTGTTTATCTTATATATTGTATTATTATTGCAATTCCCCCAATGGACAACTTACTAGAAGTGGTATTCTATTGGGGAGGCCTATGTCCAGCAGTGGACGAATTTAGGCTGATGATGATGACTGTATTATTATTACATACGAGTAGGTACACATACCTATTTAAGATTCTCACAGTACCTACAGATATTGTAAATTCTTAACAACTCAACAAAAAGAAACTAAAATGAATTAAACATAAATTATTTTAATTAACTCTATACCTATCTACCACACTGATCACTGGCCACCATAAAGAAATACGAAATACGAGGAGGTAAATATGTTTCAAACTTTTTTTGTATGTATCCAAAAATAATATTTTACCAAGTCGAGCCAGCCGGGTCGGATGTTCGGGAGCGGTATCTTATTTTTAATCTTGGGAGGGTATTTTGGAGTCGATAAATTTGGTTGTCACTGCACATGTGTAGGTATGGAGATAAGGGCAGGATCGACTCCCCGCCTCTCGGATCGCTTCGTAAGCCATCGTAAAATATTATCCTGCCCGAGACATTTATGGCCCGGTTGAGATAGGTACCGTGGAATCATTTTTAAAATATACATAACTTAGTATATGTAGGTAAGTAAGTATTCCTTAAATGAGTATGTAGGCATTTACAATTAATAATAAGGTAAACTACCTAACTTAGTGTCTGTTTAGATTATTCAGTGCCCTGGCAATGTACCTAACCGAGTGAAAATTAGTTTAGGCCTAATCAGCTAAACAGTGAAGTAAAACTATTCAGTATTGCAGAAAAACAAACAGTCTAAGCGCTTCATATATTTATCATACTGTTTTTATATAGGTAAACATTTTACACACATACATAATGCTCACGCCTTTGTCCCAGAGGGGCGGGCAGAGACGATGCATCGCCACTTTGCGCAATCCAATGTCGCAAAGCGACTTTCCTTATACCGCTTTACGCTCCGTGATACCTCTTGACGTGATGTTTTGCGAACAACATCGCCAACGTTGCATTCTTTTCTATTATACAATTTACCTTTAAAGGCCCGACAATGAAAACCCATTATAGTGCTTTCCATGTCATGTATAGGTATACTATTTAAGTTTTATGGTTCTATATGCGTTGAGAAAAAAAAAGTACTAAATTAATGAAACTCGATATCCCGACTAATTTTCATTTTGTAATAAATATATCACAGGTACAGACAGTGGCGTAACTATATCATCTGAGGCCCGTGGCAAACTCATTGGATGGGGCCCTCCCAGTAAAAATCGTCACATTGTAATTTAATTTTAATAAATCACTTAAGTAGTTACCCAACAGTATTACTCATGTTGTGTGCATTTTAGTTAAATATCTAATTAATTTTATTTTCAAAAGCATAGGTATTACATAATTTTAATGAAATAACAATTTACTATAATATTAAGATATTAAAAACTAAAATTATTTTCTCCGAGCTTTCTGTTCTGCAAAAGTATCAACAACATCATCAACGTTTAAAGATCGGGCCATAGAATTTTCAATAGACAGAATAGCCAAGTTACGTAGCCTGTCTTGTCCCATAGAGTTTCTTAAATAGGTTTTTATAAATTTTATTTTTGAAAATAATCTTTCAGCACTAGCTGTAGTTACAGGAATTGTAACAAACAACATTAATGCAGTACATACTTCAGGTAAGCTGCACGACATAAAATAATTCTTTATTATTTTATATAAGTACCACGACAAAAAATTAAACAACCAATGGATACGTTCTTCTCATTAATGCGTTTAAATCTAAAAAATTATTTGAATTTGTATATAATCTTTAGTTGTGTCCAACTTTAATTGATTTTAAGTACTTATATAAAATTACAACAATTTAGTAAAACCGGGGGCCCCCGTCGGGTCGGGGGCCCGTGGCATTTCGCCAGCCCTGCCACCCTATAGTTACACCACTGGGCACAGATCCATTGATCTGTATCTTCACCCACTGCTGGTGTTGGGTCGGGTTAGGCATCACAATGCCTCATTGATGTCGTTTCGTTCGAAGTTCTAAAGGAAATATATAAATATTTCATAAATCGTCAAACGCAGTCCGTTCCAAAGGAAAATATACCTACATACATATCTACGTACATAAGTAAATCGAATAGGGGAGTTCTTTCACTCCGTTTGCAACTTTGTATCAACCAATAAAACATAACCTATAGAAGTCATTTTTGTGTAATAAATTGCATGGAAATAATCATCGCCGTTGTATCTACGGGTGCATTCATCTGATCGGCCATCATCATAGTCGTAAAACGTCACTAATGTGCCGTAATACATTACTTGCTCTATATCTTTATTAACAATTCTCTCGCCATAGATTCCTTTCAAACCATTCACAAAATTTATGTCCGAAGTTACGACATACTTACTGCTTTCTTTTTATTCTCTTACTATTTTTCTGAAAACACTGTGTTCGTTGTGCGATTTAATACGCCATCTTTTCGTTAAGTGACTGTGTAGGCAATGTAACATTGTTGCAAATAATAAAGGGAGTAAAAAATGTAAGTGCAGACATAACTCCAGCTCTAAAGGCGGTAGGTATAAATCAACCATGTTTCAGCTTTTTTGCCCTGTCTTAAAGAAGATTTTTTTATGTATTTTATGATCAGATTTCATAAATAAAAGCGTGAGTTTCAAATATGCGTTATGAATTTTAAGTTTACTTTGTAGTTGTAATTGCTACATAAAGAAACACTTTAGAATAAAGGCTTAGGTGATAACATATAGATATTAAAAGGAGCTGCCCTCTTGTGCTTAGGTACATTTATGGTACACAAAAAGTTTGCGAGGCTTAATGGATCGAAACGAAAGGCGAAGATTTATCTTTTTCTATAAGCTATGGGTACGCTTATTTGATTTAACAGAAAATGTGACGTACAAGTGGGTTTTTATTTATGAAGATACGGTTAAATAACATTTATGTTTCGCTGTAGAGTGCAAAAACTCTGCCGCATGAGTACCTGTTTAAAATGGTTAAAGATAAACTCCGCGCCGTCTGTAAAATAAATTATTTTAAAATTTATACAATTTTCTTATCGCTGTATTATTTCGATTGCATATGTATAGTTTATGATTAATTTATGATGAGATGAGAATTTTATAGACGATTTAACAACAAATACTTTTTTCTTAGTGCTAGTAGTAGGTTAAAAATTATCAATTAATATTGTAACTTCTGTCTTTGTAGGCTTAGGCAATACCTATACCTGTGTAGGTATTTTCATTCCTTTGTAAATAAAGTACAATGAACAGCCGATAGACGAAACGCAATAAATTTTCCAGGTTTTAATGTACCCTTTAGTCCAAATATATATGCTAGATTTTATCTGCATGCACTCAATTTAAACATAAACCGTTGTGTGAAACTCCAACCACGAAAATCACAATTAAACGTCCTTACAGAGCCGGCACTACAAAATCGTTGCTCCCACGACCGTTATAATCCACTCATTGCGATCATAAACTCATTAAGCCACATAACCGGCCAATCGAGCTTTCCAATCATGAAATTAAAATTACGTCCCCTTTATAGCCAGCCGTTACGAGCTGCGAAAAAAGGGGGCATAAATAAAAAAGGGGGTATAAATAACACACCTTCGGAGCTGCACGCGAGGCGAGGCCGTGAGTCGAAGGTAGTCGTAAATAACCAGCTTACAGCCAACGCCGATCAATACAATTCATTAAGGAAAAATGTATCCGTTGGACGTTCATCGTGACGGTTCTTCGCGGTTTTAAAAATGCTTTTAGGATGCGAGGCAAAGAAATAAATTAAACTTGAGTGTGTCTTTAAGACGTGATGTGACGCAGTGACGTGACGTGAGTCGGTCTGGTGATTTTAAACAAACCAGAACTTGAAACGTGAATTGCATCGGTTAGGCTTAAAATTTACCTATTCTAGAAATAACTCGCACTGATTAACTCACGAGTCTACAAGGTGAATCACATAAAATCAAGAACTTAGGTAATTTCATAAACCCCTAACAAATTGAAGAACCTGATATAAAAAAGTGTATGTGAAAGTTCAGTGTAGGCTATCGTGAGTACTGTTTACTATTAAGGAGACATAATAGGGTAAATTAAACTTGTTTTTATTATTTTACAAAATTTTACATTACAGTAATGTCCACAGAAATGGAAGCCCATTTGTATGTGGACAGAGCGCTCAAGTGAGTGCGCTCAAACAACTTAGTATAGAATATAAGTTTTAATAATGTTCATTTAATCCAGATGAGAATTCGGGTGTGGAATTTGTGTAGCTCATTTTGTCTTCCCCCATCTCATTCCCCGCATTATTCTAAACTTAGACACACGTAGACTTACGTATATTGTTATATATACCAGTTGATGTTAAATATACGAATGGCAGATGTCGGGTGGTGTGGTTCGGGCACCCTCGCGAAGAGGGTACCTCGTAGCGAAGCCCGGGCCGATCGATTCAGCTCCCTCCGTCGTCGTCGTCGTACTGGACGTTTTTGTTACACGGTTAGTCTATACTTGCTGAAACTGAAAAGGGATCTTTTAAATATTTACAAAAAGAATAATAGGTACTTAATCGCATTTATGTTTGTCATTGTCTATACATATCATAAATCAGTGGAAATACAAAAGAAAAGCGAATCTGTACATTAAAGTTAAAAAAAAATTCACTCCCCGGACAATACATAAGACCAGTAGAGTCCAAAAATATAATTAAAAAATTTCGTGTCTGTCTGCATGTATGTATGTATGTATGTATGTATGTATGTATGTATGTATGTATGTATGTATGTGTGTGTGTGTATGTATGTATGTATGTATGTATGTATGTGTGTGTGTGTGTATGTATGTATGTATGTATGTATGTATGTATGTATGTATGTATGTATGTGTGTATGTACGGCGTTTCACTGTTTAATAAATGAAGTAAATGTCAACTTTATTACAATAAAAACATTAATTCTGTAATCTAACGTGCAGAACCGCCGTCGGCAGGCTGATTTTATTTATATGAATATTTTCAGACTAATAGATATCTTTAAGGATTTAGTAATACATAATCATGTGTAATAAATGTTAAGTTGTCCACGCGATTGAAGTCGCGGGCAACAGTTAGTATTTAATATTTATGATGTGAGGCTTCTAGGGTTTAATTATATCTGGTATATGTAGAATGGGTCAGTTCGCTTTTTATGTAGAACTCTATTTAAAATGTAGTTGTCTCTAAGCACTATCGGACATTTCTCAATAGGAAAGAAAACAGTCTGGATGTTTTTCAATTTAGGAATATACATTTTCAATGTATTTAATACCCTTTAAAGGGTTGTAAGTATATAGATCTCCTTATAAAATTGATTTAAATGGTGTCTTATATATGGAAAGTTATGTAAAGGAAATGTTATCTTTAGTTACCTTAACGTCAGTCGGAAATTCATGTGAATTTGTAGAGGGGAATTAGTAGAGATACCGTTTAAGAGAGAATGAAAGGTGAGATAAGGGAACCTTTCAGAAATAGAAGGGACATTTCCGTAGGTACCTAGGTATGGACATATGATTATTACACAGTTTTAATGCATTCGTATCCTATTTCTTAATATTATCTTGAAAACAATCCATTAACTATATTCTGAGACAGGTACGTCAGCCTTTTAAACGAGGTAGGGTACACTCAAAGACAAAGGTCGTTGGCACGCCGGGGTCGCTGGAATCCTTTCAATGCTCGCAATTGTAGCAATTAACTCGAACTGTCGAAAGTGAAACTCACAAAAACGAGCGGCAGTCCGAAACGTTTTTTCCCGCTGTAGATTTACATATTTATTGGGGCACATTTTATGAAGGCACCAGAAAAAGCTCCGCTCGTTTAATGGACAAAAAGGGTGGCTCCGTGTATATTTATTTTGTCGCATCCTTTTTTACGTGCGAAAGGACGTGGCTGTGTATTTTTTCAGCACGACGTGGCACATTTGGTGACGCACTTTGCATAAAAATATTGGATCGTAAATCCTATTCCATTCCACGGAATCGGGGCGCATGTGTCGCAAGAAAAATATTGAAATCATACTGAAATAAGGTTTTATGAAGACAGTTATACGAGGCGAGGATTGAGATATGAATGTGAGATGGAATTTGGTAGTAGCTATTAATATCTGATTTGTGCACACCTGTTATTTCCTACATCGTAGGTAGACAGATATCCTATTCAGGGCAGTTATTTTCAAACAATAAAATACAAACTGGTTATATGTATAACGCTTAATTCATAGCTACCGACATAAAATATGATAACGGTGATTATAAAGCAGATGTTCCTCTAAGATTTACGAAAGTTATTCAGGTAGGCATGGGTAGAAACTCGTTTAGAAACAGAATATTCGTGGAGGCTCTTATAAGGCAGGTTATTCACGAACCCTTCTGTAAATTTATACCGGGCTTCATAAATTACCCACTCACATTACGATCAGCTTAATCTGTGGCATCGGGAATTATAAGCGCAGCGATACTGTACCCGCGCTCGTTAATATATTTTGTTTTAGCCGGTGTTATTAAAATTATTTACTCGTATTTTATGATAGCTTCAGATATATATCGGTTTTCTTTACTAATTTATGCCTTACGCTGTTGTGATAGCTCGCGTTTCATTATTATGGATCATGGGTGGGCTCGACACTGACAATATGGTTGAGATTAGTTTACTGTTCATAAATAATAGGATAGGTACTGCGTGTACACATACAATACAAGCTACTAATACTTTCGAAGCGAACTGGATAGAAAGCGGTGAACCGAATGTCTAGAGCTATACAAGTACAAAGCTCGTCGTTTAATTATTATTTTAAACAAAACCCTTTGGAATTAATTATGCGGGCATAGGTATTTTTGAATTTTAGAGTTGATTCTCGAACTTCGTTTATCTGCATACAGTTTTTTTGTCTATAGCGCGAGAGAGATGTTTGCGTTCAGCAACGGTTGATGATGAACTTGATTTCATTCATTTAAATTATTGCAAAATTAAGTCAAAGAACAGACTAAAATCGGGAGCAAGAAGGTTTATTCGTATAATATGTTTTAAATCTTTATAGGAATTCAATGTATGCATTTGATGGCAAAAAACTGCGTTATATTTCATTTCCTCTAAATACATCGCGTGAGACTGCGGCAGTTCAATTTAATAACCTGGTATGTATCTGCGGCTAACAAAATGGATATTGTATCTATAATGCAGTTCATGAAATAACACCATGTAGACCATAAAAGTTTTTTACTTTTGTCAGATAGGTACTCGTATATACTAGGTTATAGGTATTAAATAGGACGGTCAACTGCATAGCGTTGCATTTAGTGGCAAGTACCTACCTACATACAACTAAGTCTAAATAGTAGATACGACTAAGTAGCGCTACGTTACGTCCTTCACCGTTAATCTCAAACATTTACACCAGCTATATAGCCAGCGACGATGGCACTTGAAGAATGCACCCAGTAAATCATCAGCGGGTAGTAAACCAGTTCTTTAGTGCTCCACACGAGGGCCGTAAGCCTCTATACGACGATATTGTCTGTCGTAAACTTGTAATTTTGTTGTATCTAAAACCCACAGGCCTATCTGACACGCAGTTTTATCTAAAATGTTTTTTAAAGTGCTAAGATGTCTTTTAGGCTCTGTGGTTGTAGCACTATCGCGTGCGTGCGAGAGGATAGTTTTTCAAATAGATATATTGCCGTGGTTTGTAATGGTATAAGCTGTCATAAAAGTGTCTGTCGATTGTGTTTAATTTAAAGCCGTTATGGACTCCCAATCAATGTAGGTCGGCGGTTAGCTTGATTGAGTACCTCCTAAATTTACATTCCAACTTTTATTTTTTATACAATGTAGGTACAGGCAAAATTTATTTATTTTCTGTGTTGGTTGTATCATTCCGTGTTTAGCTCAAATAATTCTCCTTTCTCGTATTTCTGAAGTTGTTTTTGTTACCTATACTATGTGAGTAGTAGATATCAACAAAAACCCTCTTTACAGATTAAACATTACAAAAGCACCTTAATGTTCATTAATCAGTGGATTAGATACTTGGATTATTTACGAGCAAATCTAAACGTACGGAATTTAATTTCATTAGGGGATTTTAGTGGCTCCATGTTGTCACCCGCTGCGCCGGGGCAGGCAGAGCGGCGTATTTCACCCAGCTGTCAAACTTCGACCAATCACGTTCGAGGACCGACCGCGCGTTCCATCTTTAAAAATGGTGGAGATAATTTCATTGTATATTATTTTGTGACAGGTCGTTATTTCGAATTTTTATCGGTTGGTGCTTTCAATATTTCTTTGGATATCTTCGGTCGACTTTTTCGTGTCAAGTTTTTAAAGGCATTCTTGTGATTAAGAAATATGTATATTATCCTACACCATTTTTATGTTCTAGTTTAACTGAGATAGAATTAAAGTATAGCTATTTATAAACAACGATGTACCTACCTACGTATATAAAGATTGCCGTTCTATATATTTTCTCTCGGGCAAAGTCAACTACTAAAAACTTCCATAAAACAACAATTTCAAACGGGCCATTTCGCTCAGGAAAAACAGCATCCCGGAGTGTGAGAGGGGTGAGAGTACCGGGGTGGAGGGAGTCCAAAGTGAAGCCTGCGGGGTTTATGTCGCGGAATTACGACTTAGACGTTTCAAACAATAACTCCCCCCATAAATACGGGCCGATTCCTTCACGCGTCACAGCGCAGAATGGTTTTCCTTATCCCACCAGAATTTCGATTCGATTAAACAAAGAAATAAAAAAATCTCAGGGGTAGTAAAATTTCTATTTATTTGAGTGCTTGATATTAAATCTGTAGTCTTATACAATTGTTCAATATAATGTCCTTATTGTTTCGTTTCTATTGTTTTAATATGTTAGGTTATTTAAACATAGCCTATAGGTATAACGTTATTCACACAGGCTATTAATTTTCAATAAATACTTCTTCTCTGGTGTTTCCTCACTGCTGAGGATCATGAGTATATAGACAAATACCTACATACGTAATGCGCCTTGGTCCCAGATGGGTAGGCAGAGACGATGTATCGCCACTTTGCGCTATCCAATGTCCCAAAGCGAATTTCCTTATAGACCTATACTATAGACCAATATATATATATATATAATCATTTATGATCGTGTTTTGCACAATTTTTTTGCACTGCCTTGTGCAGCTTTCCACCCTTTGCCTCTTGGCACCCGGATTGTGAAGAAAATATTATGTTTCATTTGGTTAAACTTTAGTACCCGTTTTATATTATAGGATACTAGCTGTGCCCGCGGCTTCGCTCGCGTGAACTACAGAATCGCTCCCATTCCCGCTTCCGCTTCCACTTCCGCTTCCGCTCCCGTCCCGCTCCCACTATCGCTCCCGCTCCCGCTCCCGCTCTCACTCCCGCTCTCACTCCCGCTCCCCTCCTGCTCCCGCTTCCGATTTTTGTTTGACTGATGTAATGACGTGGAAACTGATGCATTTTATCTCGCGTGCCGAAACTAATACAAAAGAAACGCGAGTTTCGGAACGCGACATTAAACTCCTCCAACTATGTATTCTGTGCTCCAACGCACACACGCACATTGTTTTGATAGATATGATCTTTGACGTTAGGAACACACCTACATTGCTTAGACAACAGTGAGTGCTTGTGAGTGCTTTATACCATAGCGATAAAGCTCAAATTGACTACGTTTTAGTTAGAAATCATTTGTATGGGAAAAAGAAAAGGGCTATTTTTAGGGTTTTTCCAGCAATAATTCTAATTTTTCTCGCCGTAAAAACCATCCTTGAACTTCAACGAACATTTTAAAAAAAGATTTGGCCAAATTGGTCCAGGCGTTGTTGAGTTATGCGCTTACCAACACATTTTGCGATTCATTTTTATATTATAGATTTACACATGTATAACCGTGAACGCAAATATATCCTACCACATTGCAACTAGGTATACGTACCTACATATTTTTAGGCTTTAAATTTTTCGCAATTTTATGTAGATATATAAGTTATGCGTCTATTATACCCAATCAATTTATCATCAGGAACGTTGTGTTGTTACTACAGTAGATTACTGACGAAACTGATAAAATAAGGTGGATATTTTGAAGCCCATTATTCATATTTACTGTTGGCCCCTGACCTCTCGTCGATAATGCGCCACTACGCGCGAGTTGCCGATCTCAGGAATTCGCCATTTCCGCCCCCGCCCACCGCGTTGCGCACCCCGCTTCTAATCTAGAAAACCTAATAAAACTCCCCCTAATAAAACCGCGCGTTTTCACGTAGCCCGTAAAAATATGATAACGCTCACGTACGTTGCCACTTTGGCAGTTCCCACCTTGTGTGTGACACGATTTAAACTAGAAATAACGTTTTTAGATTTAAAAAAAGTTAAAATTTCAACTAAGATAAGAATACCGGCGATGCACTCATTAACTTTTTGAACTCAAAAAATTTTAACGTCGTTAAAAGATTCGTTAAAATGAGTTTTAGATAAGAGACCATTTTGGGTATAATTATATTTTTATCTGTCATGCAGATACAAAATTTATGATTTAAATGTATGTATGTGCATTAATGTATGTATGTATATACATACATACATTTAAAACACACACAAATAAATGTTCCTGGCGGGAGTACATAACTTAATTCTAAAATGCCTACCGTTTTGTACAAGTATAGGACCTACGTATATTTTAACCTGAAATATAATTTTTATCGATGCACTTGAGAAAAGATTTCTGTATTAAATACGTACGAAAATAAAGTACGAAAACCTTCGGAAACACTTCTAAATAACATTGGAATATATAATAAAATCTATGTAGCAGTTCTCGAGTTATATGCAAACATACCTACAGTAAACATACAATCTTTGTTAGCATTCAGTTGTGATTCAGGTTGATGTTGATGATGTCTTCACATAAATACAAACATACCTATATCATGAGACGCTAATGCGGCTCGTATAATCTTTTTCGTTCCATTTTTCTATTCTACACACAGTAAGTAGGTGTTGCGTTTTACTTTCTACGACAATTTAGTAAAGAGCTATATTCCTTTCCTTTTAGAATTCTCATACTTTTTTGGGATTTCATCAGAGCTAGACAGGTTAAAATTATCTCGCCAGTCTGCTCCCATTTCAACATATATTCCCAGAGAAGGCTGATTATTTTACTTCTGTAAGACCAACTTAATTAAAACCTACCTACATGCACAAGTGTATTTTCATTTAATAATATTTGCCTTCGATTCTATTACTTTATTGTATCTACGTTTGCTTTGTTAAGCAAAATCTTCTATACTGCCTACTTATCAGTGTAACTAAATATTTCCTTTCGTCCCATTTCGTAACCAAATTATATTTACCTATACTATCGTATTGAGCCATTTAATTTTCCTCAGTGTTCTCCCAACTTCGGGATCCATATGTATGTCTGTCTGTTTAATAATATTAACTTCAAGCTACGCGTCAAATTACTTCAATTTTTTATTTAGGATATCTCTATAGTACCATCACATGTTTAGGATACATTAGTGCCAGGGGCGGGCGGCAGCAGTAGCGGCGGGGGATGGGGCGGTCATCGGGCAATGCCAGGCAGCCGTAAACACGAGGTCGTCTTCGCCTCTCGGCAACTAATGGAATTGCAGATTATACTACCGCAACTCAGAATCCGGCTCCCATAAGGTGTACCCTATATGGGTACTTAAGCGACGAAATATATATGTCGATAATTAATCCTACTTCAATATTATTATTATTACTATAGGATATACGATGTAAATTAACTTGCCTGTTGTGTAGGAATATTTTATTAAAAACTTATCCTTTGATTTAGCTTTGAGCCTTCGTAAAATGTTTTTGTTTCGACCTCTAGTCAGGCTGATTAGTGACTTTGATAACGATTACGAGTACCTTACTTACTCCTTTTATGATCTGTTCTCTACAGATTATAGTTTTTGTTGTAGTTATACTTTTCTACACCATTCGAAGATTTCTCCCCTACTTTCTTAGCATAATGTGGTAATAACAATTCCAAACATTAACGTAATTTAATTCAGCACATTATCTTAAAACCTGCTGGCCTGGCTTCCATCGTCAGCAGGCGCCTAGACCCCTCCATAAAGGTGGATTAATACCGCCGAAAGCCCAACTTACTTAATAAATATAAAAGCCTTCTCCGCCCGCGCTCGTAAACCGCCCACTGCGTTCCTCCAAGATTACTTGTATCGCGACCATAGATAGCTGACCCCTGGTTTTCATTACGCTGTGAAATTTGGTCTAAGGCATACGGATGGTTGGCAGGTCACGGTTGCGTGGTCCTGCCATTATCAGCGCTATGTAGATTGCGCTGCTCGCTCGCCTTGCTTTCTCCCAGATAAGGGTTTACGACGGCTGGAAGAAAGGATAATGTTCTTCTTTGATGTAAGGACGGAATTGTTGGACGCGCTCCGGTTTCGCTGTAAAGATAGATAGAGTTACAGTTTTATTTCGCTGTCGTTTGGTGCTAGGTAATTTTCTTTGTCTTCTATATATTACTTGCGTAGTGATAAACATTTTCGTGAGAGATTTTTGATCAACATTAGCGTCTTTTTGTTGAAGTGTGAATGAAATAAAATCAAAGTCTTTGTATTTATATCGTAATAAAGATAAATAAAGTTATAGTTCTATTGCGCTACCGTTAGGTGGTGAACGATTATTAGCATTTATACACAGACCTTAATATATTTTAAACTGTGTCTGACATACGACTTTTCTCAGCCTTATTAAAACTCAAACGTATAAATCATTTTTGTGCATAACAAAAATCATTACACGAATAAGAATAAGACTGCATCTGAACCTTGTGCGTCTAAAGTCTAAGCTAATAAAACATTTCTTATTCACAGGGCTCCGTCAGTATCCACGCAGCATAAGACTCACATACACATACATACAAAGTTGCAGTAATTTATGGCCCAGCGGTTTACAGCCCGGCCCAAGTTCGCACATGCGCGCTGTGCGCCGACGCGACTTGTATCGCAGTCATAAATATCAGCTAACCCTTGCAAGCAGGTAGGTATGTATCCATCCACCGACATAAATATTCCGTTTTCTTGTTGTTTAATAATAACAACTATAAGAAATATACATAGACAAAAAGGTAAGTATCCAATAAACACCTTGCATTTTCAATACAATTAAATTAGTTGCTACTTGTGATTCATAATCACAAATTGCGGAGTCAATACTTAAGCATGCGATTATATAAAGCAGTTAAGCACCTGCTTACACTCCATCACACAAGAGACATTAACAAACACTCCTACTTCAATTAATAAAACGCTTTACGCCTACTTAAAGCAACTAAGTAGTAGTAGAGAAATCACCATAAAAATAACACTTAATTTCAGCTCGCAATTACGAGGCAGTTAAAGGGCGGCTGCCGAGACCCGACAACCATTACATTACCTTACACTTACCATACTTACATACTAACTAGTCTACAGGTATACGATGCTACACATAGAAGCCGACGATAGTAAATGCATACTTTACGCCTATGCGAAAGTGAAAAAGGCGTTATTGTTGGGCGGTATAGGTAAGCGACTTTTTACCCGAACTGCGCAAGAAAAGGAAATGTTTTCGTAGTAATGTCCATTTGTTATGCTTGAAATGCATTCTTTTTTTTTTATTTACCTATATTTAAGTAAATATTAACATTAAAGATTGATAAATACAAGCACCCTTTTTCATTTTTGCGACATTAAAAAAAAAATTTTACTTGAATATACCAAGTATTCTAGTTTATTTCTTTGTTTTGTAATTTAAAACCACACTGGGGTGGTGGCTGTAGCGCATGCATTGGTGATGGTCTCGGCTCCATACAAATTTGTATCGTAAGCAAACCCGTTATACCAGTCGCTCGTCCATACAATATAAAGTCAACTTAGGCCGACACCGGTACCGCGGCCGCCCCAGCGTGGGAGTGGCTTAATTAATATAATTATCATTTTTATATTTATAGACATACTAGCTGTTGCCCGTGACTTCGTCCGCGTCGCGTTGTCCAACTTAACATCACAAATTATTATGTATATCCCGTAGGAATTGGATGTTTTTTCGGGATAAAAACTATCCTATGTCCTATTCCAGGACCTAACCTATCCCAAGTAGCAAACAAATGTCTTAAAAGGGTATTATAATTATCTTGAAGGCAAGTAGACGTATTCCAGCTGTTGTCTTGGCTAAACCTATTACGTCCCTCAAGATATCCCTGAAGATATCCCTCAAGATACAGTTAAGTACAAGTGGGCACAGCATTTAGGACAAATTTAAGACAGAGTTAATACTACTGTTTAGACAAACTTTAACCCTACTTAAGAGAGTGGTTTTTGCAGAGCTAAACACGGATTTCAAGATGTCTTGTAGGTCGACTTTAGACCAAGAAATAGACTTGATGATATCTACAAAACCTAGTTAAAACTATCAATACTGAATTGCACAGATTCTATCATAACTTACTGAAGTAAAATTTAAAACTTTTTTTACTTTATGTCATAGTATTTTAGAAAATATGGTGAACATTTTATACTTAATACAAAAACAAGATGAAGGCTTATGATAATGGCGGTTAAACAACTAATTTTTATATCTAGAAAATGATGTATTATGTCGTTGTATGCATTGCAAATTTAAAACGCATGATTGTTCCTCGTGTAAAATCGATAGAAAGTGCTATAAAACAGACGGGCCTTTAAAATAGCGTAAAAATAACAATAAAATTAAGGATATTTGTATTGCAATTGAAAAATTTGGCGGCATAAAGTGCAAAATATTAAATTTTCTATAAATAAATGAGTTTTTATAAAGTTATTCTAACTCTGACAAAAATATAACTTCAATCTTCTCTAGTTTATCATGAGGTGGTGTCGGAAAATGTATTATTATTTTTTCACTTAAAGTGCAAAATGGCGTTAAATCTTATTTTTCCTAACGTAGTAAGACTTTAGACAATATTGATTTTGTAAGGCTAGTTTAGCTAAAGTAAAGACAAGTTAGATTTAAAGTAGTGCTAGTTAAGAGATATTACATTTAACTTATACTATACAACGTATTGGTGTATTACTATTTAAAACTACTTAGTATTAAATGATTCTTTAGTTTGATTTAGTTAATACCAGATTACTTGATATTTTCTTAGCTTTTCATTTCATTATTCTAGTGTATTTTGTGCTGGAAAGAAGTTTATGCAAAAAAAACTATTCATTTATAAATTATTCACTCGATGACGTATAAGTAGTGCAAAATTCATAGTGTTCATCTCATGAATGTTACAAAGAATTGGCCAAAACTCTACTTTTGAGCTTTTGTATGTAGGTAACCCATCGATATTTACATTTATATGTAAATTGATATGTTTATCCAAATTTCCAAAATACTGTAAAATATATTTTTTAAATCCATTATGCCAGTACTCTCCACTGTCACAACGTTTGATATCTACAGATTTTACTGAATTCAGAAGTGTTCTTGCGTCTTTTGGCACAACACCTGGATCATGCTTATTTATAATCTGCAATAAGCCATTGATTGCAGTATGTGGTATATTGTGACCAAAACACCAGTTTCTTAATTGGTCTCTAAAATTAAAATCATCAGCTTTCGTTTCATTAGAATCGGAATCACTGTCCACTATTTTGATTTCCCAATTTTCCGCGGTATCTTCTTCCTCGTGATCTGTAGTTCCTGAAAACGACACTGAGGTCTGAGTCGAAGATGATGCATTGTTGAAATTTGCAGCTTGCACTCTGTTTAAAGTATTTTTTTTATATTTCACAACACGCCGACGAAAACTACCAGATCTTTTTAATTTTTCAACGTAATCCATCTTTCTACTTTGTTCCCTTTTGATAAAAACGTCCCGTTAAATGTATTTTACTCTAATCTGATTAATTTGAGTAATAAAGGAATAAAATGTTCTTCAGAAAAACGGTTCCCAGAATTTGGTGTAACAATTATCTTAAGTTTATCTACAAAATTAATTTTTACTTCGGAAGACTAAACAGATGCTTGAATTATTTGAAAGAGTTTTACGTGAGCCTTCAAATAATCTGAGTACAGTTACAAAAGATTTTTAGTTTTAACTGTAGGCATACTTAATACAAAACAGTTTTGAGAGTACTTAACTTGGTTTTGGGTATTCTGAACTTGCTAAAGTAGCGGTAGTATAAAACTAATTAGTCTTAAAGAAAAAAATGACTTAACGAAAACTTTTTTGATTTAGTCAAATCCAACTTTAGATAAAGTATAGATATGTAGGATTTAGTCACTATTCTTGATTGCTACTTGGGATATGTGTGCCAAGTTTCATCATACTCCGTTAAGCTATACTTAAATGTATTTTATATCATTTTCATGACCATTAAGTTTGATTATGTAAATGTTCATCGTGTAACAGGAATCCATTCTAAAGAGAGACAATAAAATATAAGATAAGATAAGAAGCCTCTTTATTACTGAAAAGAAAATTAAAATATAAAAATGTAAAAATTACAAATTAAATTATTACACTATTATTAAATTGTTACATTATATCACATTACTATTAGTTGAATATTTATTTAATTTATTAGATATATTATTTATTTATATGATTTAAAATTCAGTCCGCCCGTAGGACGAAGGCCTCCTCCAGTTGCCTCCACTCGTTCCGGTCTCGTGCCAGTGTAGTCCACGTCGCTCCTAGCATTTTCCTTATTTCGTCACTCCATATTTTTCTTTGCCTTCCTCGTGATCTTTTTGCGTCCCTCGGGTACCAGTCCGTGAGTATCTTGGACCATCTCTCATCTGGATATCGACATACGTGCCCTGCCCATTTCCATTTTAGCGTACGTATTCTGGTTTGTACGTCTGTTACATTAGTTTTTTGTCTTATACTGATATTTGGTATTCTGTCAGTTTTTCTGACGTGTAACAGAGAGATGTGTGACAATAAAATATACCAGCTGTTAAATGACAGACAGAAGTAAGATTAAATAATTTGTAAAAATGTATATCCGTTTTATTATAAACTGTTTAAAGTTTAAAGTTCGACATTTGACACTAACTAATTATAATAAGCTAATTGCAATTACGTGTACGTAGTGTCAAATGTTTTGAATGTGGCAAAAAAAAATGTTTTTTATCATTTATTTTATTTCCGTATTATTTTGTTGTACTCATGATAAACTAGGTATATTTCATTCCAGATTAATAGTCCTATGAAAACCAACGCTATTTACGTCTCGGTAACATATACATGAAAGGGTCACCAGCAGCAAAAATAGGTTTGTATTACCAAGTAAACTTTGCGGTCCACTTAGGAACACCATCTATTGTGTATTTTGTTTTCGAGACGCAAATGCGTTTGTTTTCATAGGACTATTAATCTGGAATGAAATATATAACCACTCGAACCAACTGTGGTCTTGCACAGACTGTAGTAGTACTTAGAGTGTATGTAAATATTTTTTTTCGAACAATTTTAATTACACAGGTACCATTAATTAATTGTAATGTAAATGAAACACAGGTTAATAATCTATAAAGTTATCATTTAGCATAAAATCTTAGTAATTACCTACTATGATACTCTCTATCTTTATTTAGGCTGAGAAGGTTTTTGTTTTAGTAGGTAGGTACTGCGTCTGTGCCTATTTCTAAATGAAGGTGATAAATCCCATGTATTGTTTTAATTATATGGGCCCATAACCTCAACAAGCCCGCATTAGTTTTATAGCCTAAACTCATTGGTGAGATGATAGTCAGCTAGTTATAGTTAGCCAGCCCCCTACCAAGTTAATCTCTAAGATATTAAACACACGTGTCAATGGAATTACTTCCTATTTAATTGTAATTAATTATAAAGTTTGTAACTACCGTTATTATTATGGAAACACAGGATTAGTTTGGTACCTACTTATATGCAAGATAGAAAAAACTAACGCTAATGCTGGGGAAAACATATTAAAGATAGTAAATTTTGATCAAGATACTTTATTATATTTCTTTAGTCGTAAGAAAAACTGCATTCTTCAACTGGTATATTTTTGATCATATTATTTTTGACAAATTAATCTTACCTACTACATACCTAACTAATTAGTTGTTTTAGTTTATGTCACTTTTTTAAATTTGCATTTATGTTTGACTTGTAAGAAAATCATAATTCAAACTTTTTTTTTAATAAGTGATGATGTTTTGTCATTTTCAATGGTAAAATTAAAATTTTGGTAAATGTTATATATAGGTACTTTTTCAACGAAAATTGTATTAATGAACTAATGTAAGTAAATGACATTAAATCAAGCTGTCGTCGTTCCGATCGGAATTTAGCAAACTAGATTCATAGAGGACTTCGTTTTTCGTAGAACCATATGCACTCAAAAGTAGTACACGTATCTCTAGGTACCTACCTACATTTTTTTGTGTGGATAAATACCTATAGGTATACCTACCTAAACGTACCTATATTTGACGAAGTACCTTGTTTAATGCATTAAGTATTCGGCAAGTACCTACCTACGTAAGTACCTACACGTTTATGAGCGGAACGGACGGGGAGTCGGTCGTTGACCCCGCCCTGCGCCTTCAGGGATCTGATTATACCTATGCGTGCCGATGCATTTAGATGCATGCAAATGTACTAAGGGGCTATGGGCCCCTAGTCTTGAGAGGTATTAAAATAAGTAAACACTCTATTTGAGATTGCTTTAGTTTGTAGGTACCTGCAACCGGGCTACCTACTTCCATTTAAATTTCAGAATCAAAACTTTCCCGTATCTACAACATATAAAAATATATTTTACCTACCACATGATTTGGATTTGAGAATACATTTTATGCACAATAAGCAGCTGGTCGCTCAGAAACTAAATTTACAGAAAAAAAACACAAACAAAATTTTGTTAACCGGTGAATGAATGAATATACTTTATTGCACACAAATTACAGAAAATATGTAGGACAAATATACAGTAAAGTACAAGTGGCGGCCTCATCGGTTTTAGCGATTTCTTCCAGTCAACCTATATGCTAGTGAGAAATAGTAACATTAAGATTAAGATGCGGGTGCAAAGATATAACTTCAAGATACTTAAGCTAGGGTTATATACATACATATCATACATACATACACACAACCGCCATCTTAACTCCATACGAACGCACTAAGATCTTGTTTCTTTGAAGTAACTCTTTTCCCTTGCACTAACTCAGCTTGTTAACTTGATCACGATCCTTTTTTAAACGATTATAAAATTATATTACTTTAGTTAACATTACGTTCCTGTAAAACCCAAGGCAAAATACCACTTAGTTGACCACAATTTTTTTCATTGTAAAAAAGCAGACTTTTTCAGCGAGTATAGCGGGACTCTTCGAAAGGAAATTTGAAAAATACTATGCCTTTTCCCAGCGAGTGTACTAATAGTGCTGCACCCCTAATGCGATCAAATAACGAAAAGTAATGTCCTCGATAACGATAACGAGGCAATAAACCGTGTGTCAACTCTACTCGCAGGAAGTTTCACTTGAGTGCTTCTCCAGGGGTGGTGCACTGCGGCCCGGTGATAAGCGGATGTAGACCGGATATAGAGGAAACTTGACGCTTAGAGCCACCCTCACATTTGGGCGGTGGTGGCGGTACTGGTCGCTGACATTTGTACTGACCGTATCTTACTGGGGGTGGCCATCCGCTGTAAATCCGAACAGGCTGCGTTTAGGTACTTTTTATTGTTATACTATAAATTTTATAAAACTTATCCTTTAAGGGTAAATGTCTATAAGTATAAGAAAAAAACTTTACTGCAAAACATAAAAAATAAATCCTACAAACTTGGGAAAAATGATATCTAGGCACCTACTCTTACTTATTCTGTGCTCGTACTTACATATTACGTGTAAAACTTAAGTTGGTATTGTTTTTCGCCACGTGTAGTGGTGCCACGTGCCTCTTTGACAGTGTTTTTTAACACATGACATTCGTACAGGGCACATATAAATTAAGGTAGATACCTACAAAAGCGATAGTTCAAACAAATTTCAAAGAAACAGATTACACAATCAATACCTAAAGATATAAGTAGAGGAGGTATATAAGGAACACCTGTCGGAACAGAACAGAGTCCTATTATTATATATTGTCTCCATCCCGTATCATTCCACTCATCACCTGCTCTCACAACGTGCATTGAACCCAGATCTTAGATTATCTGTTTCCAGTTACTATCTGTCAGCATAAAATTTCATATAAATATACCTATATCTAGGCGGGCAAGCGAGCATCGGTTCACCTGATGTAACCCATCTAACACACTCGCGAAATATGCAGCCATCATATGCTATAAAATAGGTCCATAGTCTGAGTATATCTGTATTATAGTCTGGGTACACCTACATTATGGACCTATATAAAAATAGTATATATACTCCACCAGGTGTGCTAGTTGGGAAGTAATCACCGCCTGTCACCTGCAACACCCAGGTGAATTACCAGTGCGTTGCCAACCTTGAAATACTCTTCTTAAACTCCTCTTGAAGAACCCCATAGTACGTAGTGCTGAGAGAAAACGTCAGGGGTAAGGTCATCTACATTTTGCACCTAAGCATTATTCCTCTATATTCTTAGGTATCTAGTCGAGATGCGTCCCCACACTACACTTGCCAAATCGTGGTCTCCACTCGCGAATCATCAAAACCAATAAAATTAAGATATATTTAACGTACAGTAGAAATACAGCATCAACTTTTCTTTTCAGACTTTCTACATGCAAGACCAACCTTCAAAGGTAACAAAAAAACAATTCTCGGAAAGAACACTTCAAGATTTAAGATTTCACTTTTGGCCAGCACGACGGTCGACGCACCCTCGTCCTTTGTCCTTGTTTTACATTCAAACTCAATCCCTTTCTTTCGCACCCTCAATTCTCCACCTCACTTACTCTTCAACAAATACAGACGTGCATCTTTTTCTCTCGCAGTAATAAATATGGCGGATGCTGCGTGCGGAATGCGAGGACGCAGGGTTGGGGGTGGCGGGGTGAAGGGGGAAACACCCCCGGTTTCCGGAGGGTGAACTGGGGTGTTCGGGAACTTTTGGCAAAATGAGATGAATTTTGGGGAGAACTGAGGAGCTGAGAAATCAATATGACAGGCTTCATGTAAAAGATTTTGGTATAATAGGTATTATCGTTCGTGAAGATTTTTTTCCGTTATTCACTAAGGAAAATTATTGTTTCTTTGATAAGCAATAAAATAGCTCTATTGAGTTATGACACCTTTTAGGGACTTCAAAATGGAGACTTTTTGGCTGTCTGTCCGTCGGATAACTCGAACCTAGGTACTAAACCTATTGAGCTCAAAATTAGAACACAGGTAAGTCTACTTGTAAAATTAGTACAGGAAAAATTTCTTTTCTGAGATATTTTAGGAAAACAAATATTGACGGAACGACGACGTTCCTATATTTGATTGACGTTTATTTAATAAGACTTATACGCCGTAATAAACGTAAATTCTTAAACTTGAAATCTTATTACAACTGTTATAAAAAACCACAATCTCTTATTTTATTATTTTTTGACATTGTACAATTCTGTATGAACATAATTACGAACAAATTAAACTAAAAAAATTGTGCACAAGAAGAGCACAAATAAATTCTTCGTTTTGTTACCGATGAATTTTAATTATAATAGTACCTACCACCCAGGTATAACTACTGATAAGATTTACCTACTCATTTAGTGGTCTTTGTAATGTTCTCTACTTGCAATCTGTAATAACGACTAAGAGTTTCCGTATAGGTAAGTACTCCTAATATCTATTCCAAAAAAAAACGAAAACAAATGCATTAGCGTCTTGAAAATAAAATAAACAAGACGGTGTTCCGAAATGGACTGTAAAGATTGAAAATACAAACTTGTTTTTGCTGATAAAGACGCAACAATCATCTGTTTTCGCATGCCATTCCATTTGTAATAGAGGTGAACTAATTCGCAATAGCTTTATTTTTACTGGACGCTCCACATAAGGCCAGCATCCACTACGTCGTTAACCATTGATTAGTGAGCACTCCTAACTTAATGATTGCTCTTACTATAATTAATACAACTTCATCTCGGGTCACCGGGTTATGATCAGGGTAATTGGTACCCGGTAATGGATCTTAAGGCTGTCGTAATACTCTATCACGAAAGTACTAGAAGATTAAATTTGAGTAGAATTATAATTTAACTTTAAATTAAGGTAATTTAGTAATTTGACAATTTACAAAGATTTTATTCAGTTATCTACCTATTTATAAAATTTAAGCATTTTAGCCTTTTTCTTGTCTATATTTTTCTGATAAAATTGATTGCAAAAAACTATTAGGTATTCTTGTACACTTTCAGCATTAAGTAAGAGTTGGGTAGTTTAGGATTTAAATTATATTTTAGGTTAGTACCTATAATTATCTAATAAATAGAATCGTAAACTTCGTGTGTCTGTACATTGAAGATATTTGCAAAAAAAATGGGGCGTGTAAGGATAAGCAACAGAACACATTTCTATCATTTTTGTCTGTTTTTCTGTTTGTCTGTTTATCTGTATGTCTGTGAGTTTGTGCACGCATCACTTAAACAGTACTGAACGGATTTTGATGGACTTTTCACAGAAAGATGGGGCTTAATTTAACATTTAGTCTTTATTTCATCGCAATTGGTCTACTCAATCAAAAGTTATGGACATTTTTAGTTTTCAAATACATTAGTAGGTAAGTTTAGTATGCAATATATTGCATATATTTCCGTACTATTCAGATTGCGAAGAGTTTGGACTACATTTGGAGCGGGAGCGGGAGCGGGCGCGGGCGTTTCGCTGGTGTTTCGCGGGCGGAGGCGAGGGCGGGGGCGGAGGCGGAGGCGGAAGTGGGAATGGGACGACGAATCCTGTAGTTCACGCGAACGGAGCCGCGGGCACTGCTAATAATATAATATATTTATTAAGAGATACAGAGATTATAAAAAAATTAACAATTGGTTATATTTGAATGTTTGGTATGTTTGTAAAATTTGATTTGTCTCTTTGTACCGTTATAAATTATTGCTGTTAAGGTATTCTATACAATTAATAAATAATATTAATATTGTACTACCCCAAATTCCAATTATACCTTTAAAATAAATGCTCTGGTTTCATTGCCCCCCCCCCGACAAACACATCCATCACATCCATACACGCTTACTTTCATACTCACACACGCTCAAACAGAACTTTACAATATATGTTTTGTTGATATTTGCTTACACTACACAGTTGGACTTTCCTTGAACTCAAGATTAATATGACTTCCGAGTGGAGAGAGCCTGGTGATCTGTAAAACAGGCACTTGCCTAGTTCAGACACCAGTCTCTCACAAGGCAAATGCTGTCCTTTGATCTATTGTTAAGTCTAGCATAATGATTACTATTGTACGTATTTACCTTGTGAGAAGAAATAAATAAATTATTATTATTATTATTGCAATGGGCTCTATTTAGTGCAGTTATCCAATCTAATTCCTTGTTTTAATGACACGGACCTGAAGTAAGGCCACACCCTCACCCTTCATATTAAACAACCATTGCGGACAGACCTCTCTCCATTTGAGATATTTTTGGTAAGAGGTGTCAAATTATTCAGGCGGTCACTAATATTGACTGTGGACAGGAAATCACGTACTATCTAGGGACGGCCAGTGATTTATTTTGAGGGTTCCATACATATTGTATACCCAATTACATCTATATAAAGATAATTTGTTGCGTGGAACCCTATTTTCTACCGTATTATCATATCAGCCCTTAGTCGTCCACTGCTGGACATAGGCCTTCCCCAATGAACGCCACCACACCCGGTCCTCCACCCTCCGTGGTACCTATATAAGATTTGTTATTTCTCATAGGTAAAATTAGATTATTTTATATCCGTAGTTTTTGCATTTATACCTTCATCTTCCTCTGACAGGCACTAATGAAAACCGACCGCTTGCATGTTAGCAAAATCATATACCTTATAAAACCAGCTAATAATGTTCATCATTCGTTCAGGCTACGGGGAAAATGATAAAACTCAAGTATTCCTGAGCTGCTGAATTTCCATTCCCTGTTCATTTGCATGTAAATAGGTAGATACCTACTATTTTCTATAAACTAAATAATCGACATTAAAAAATAACTTTTTGTATGCATGCCGCAATACAAGCGAACTCACAGGAAATGGCTGGCTTTTTACTATCTGAATAAATCATATGGGCAAAGAGGCTGTCTGATAGTAAGGCGGGACCCACATTAGCACTAGCAACTTTTGAATTGTTGATTGCAGCAACCCAATAAAGTCCTCAATGAAGTGAAATGTATTTATTTGCAAGAATAGGTCACTTAAATACCGGTGGTCGTCGAATTATGCGTCCGCCATTCAGCTACCTTACATTAGCATGCAAATTATTAAAGGTATAAGTATGGTTTAAAGTTCAAACAATTCGTTGACACTATAAAAGTTTTTTTTAAGTACCCACCAAAGTACCTACAAAGATTTTATGAATGGCTTCACTTTCAATGTTTTTAAGCTGTTGCGATTACGTTGGCATCCAGAGAAGAACTTTGATGAAATGTGACATGATGTGCAGACATCATGTCACATTTCATCAAAGTTCTTCTCTGGATTCCAACGTTATCGACTTAGCTGCAGAGCTAAGGTCATTACCAGGGAAAGGAATTAGACAGTATAACATATGTACCTACTTGCGACGAAAACATGTCACGGTAGATTAATATAGTTATTAGTCATTACTTTTCACAGGTTGTCGTAACCTTTTTTTTCGTAGCAAGGAGAAAATCCTCATGGATAGCGCAGGACACGGCCAAGTGGCATGCCCGACTTCACTAGGAATGTTTCCCAGTGACCTACGGACTAAAACCTCCTCCTTCCTGCTACTTTCCTGGCACTGCTTTCGCATTACTTCAATTGTTGTAACCTGTGATCGTCTAACGCCAAACGACTGTGACTCGTTTGAATACAAGTTCCTTCGCCTTTTCACCTACTTAACCTTTAAAACGAATTTTAATTCGGGAATTGTAGATGTGGAATGTCAGTATGTATAATTATTAATTACTACACCTCATACCATGAAGCGAAATAATTTTTCGTAGCTCGTAGTTTCCCCTCAAAGTGTTTTCCTTCATGATTGACACTAATTGGTTATTAAATTAGATAACAGATGATTTTAAAATGTGCATCTGTTATCTAATTTAATAACCAATTAGTGTCAATCATGAAGGAAAATGCTTTGAGGGGAAACTACGAGCTACGAAAAGTTATTGTGCTAAATGGTATGAGGTATAGGTATAATTTAGTGCATAAATGAATGACCAATACAATGTCCCGGGATAAACATGAACAAAAACATTTCGTGGCAAGTTCCTACATAAATCACACTAACTAATTCCTATACCTAGTCATTCATTACACTCTTGCTATAGGTAAGTAGGTACATTCTCTCCAACCCTGCATTATTATAAACAAAGGTATAGGTACTTGCATTGCTTGTTTGGCATCATAAATAGGTAAGAAGGGAAAGCCAACCCAGTCAGAACCTACATTAGTCGAGTACCTACTTATAATATGATGGTTTCCTTACGATGTTTTCCTTCACCGAAAAGCCTGTGGTATTATAAATAAACCGTACTTAAGTTTCGAAAAACTCATTGGTACGGGCGGAATTTGAACCCACGACCTCATGAACGTGAGGCGAGTGCACAACTAACCAGGCTACCTACTTTTAAACTATATGTGTACATAATATACTAAAGCATGTACCTTACTATTCGAGGACTGTTTAATACAAAATGCCCCACTCCAGTATTCCAGCGGCCGGCGGCGGCGTCCCAAGCCCTCTATAAAGGGTTTTATGGCCCTTACATGGGGCTTCAACACTATCTCCCGCGTGCAGCTAAGCAAAGTTAATTTTATGTGATCCCAGAGCGAGTGCCTGCCAGCGAGCGCTGTCTGATTCAGGAAATTAGTATAGGTATATGAACTAGCCGTAACAAACAACTGACATACCTACCTATACTGATTCCATTTTTCGAAGAAAGTGGAAATAGGTACATATAGGTAAAACAAAGAGAAGAAAAACTTGGGTAGGTAGTAGCTACAAACGTAGATTCTACCCCTCCCACCTTCCCTGGCTGCATTAACATCAAACTTATTAGTTGTACTATTACAATGTTTGTACTATTACAATATGGTGCTGAGCGGTAGTCGGGGCAGTTTCTGAGTGGTTCCCGGCTTAGAATAGGGCCACCCCCAATCTTCCCGTGGTACACCCACGTCAAGGCGACTAAGGGATGGCACCAAGGACGGGCAGCAGCGTTCTCCTGAGTATATTAAGATCATTACTGTGATCACCAATCCGCCTGACAAGTGTGGTGATTAAGGCAAATCCCCCAATGGACAGCCCACCATAAGTGGCATTCTATTGGGGAGGCTTATGTTCAGCATTCAGCGTATTTCGACTGATGATGATGATGACGAAGTGCAATTGATGTCGAATCTCAAAATGACTAGACCACACATCACATGTTTTAAAAAGTCTGTTGACGTCATGTGATTCTCTCTGTAAAAGGCTACAACCGTTTCTGAGTAAATAAATCGTAAATATAGGTAATTTTTTTAATATACTTTTTATTTTTTGAATCCTTAATTTCGCAGCTGAAATAAAAACCTAAAGATATTCACAAAATATTCACACATTTAAAATGTTATTCAAATCGCTTCACTGGTTTAGGCGCTAATCTCGGAGACAGATAGGTACACAAATATATTTTTTTTTGTTTCGTTTCTTTAGACTCTATAATCGTTTATCATCAAAAACAATTGTAATAGTTCCTTCCAAGAAACGTATATTGAGCTTGCATAATGACTATCCATTCGACTGTTCGTTAGATTAGCCTGTACCAAATAAAAGCTGCATAGAAAACCAAGCGATAAATTTATTTCAGGTAACAACGCCATCTGTGTTCTACGTTAACAACTACAAAGAAGGCTAGCTAGCAGTTGTACAGCGACATCTAGTACAGTACAATGGAACTTTTTATACAAGTAGTAACGTAGCTTATGTGTTATTTATACTATTCATTGAGAAAAGGATACGATCTAAAGGTAGATGGTGCTGTAGGGCTAAAATGTATAGAGGGAATCAAAATGTTCCAATTTCAAAAGTGAAGGGCCTCGCAGCCGCGGCCTCAATATTTGTACGAGCTAGCAATAATCAAAAGACCTTAAATGTTCAGCGTTCATTCATATTTGGATGAAAAGACATCCCTCATCTAAATACCTACAATCTCTTTTAATAATCATTTATTTACCTGTTATCTTCCTAGTAGAATAATATTTTTTTTAACTCCCATGCTGTAATTTGTTCATAACAAAACTCAAACAAAGCCTAGGTACCTACCTGTAAACACGTAGCTAGGTAGAATTACTGCAGCAGGGTGTTGCATAATGGATTATTATTATTTTCTTCCGTGATTATTAATTTTATACCCATTTCGCTTCGTGTGATACGGAATTTTAAATTCAAATATTCGTTATGAACGAATGCATGTGCGTACATCAAAACCTGTGAACTATCGGGTTTAAAGTTCTATTTTTTGTTGTAGACGGTAATTCTTTGTCCAATAAATTTATTTGAGTCATAAATTGTTCAAAAAGGGCAATAATCACCGGTATTGTTATTTTTTAATGCTTCCATTGATACGTTCGGTCCAACAACTAGCCAGAAAGGGTTAAACAAAAAATATACAGACAGAGATGGAATTAGAATTGTTAGTCTTTTGATATTAGGGTCCTTCGTTTTTAAGAAAATTTGAAAATAAATAGCTAAAGAAACGTTACGGTACTCAAGGAAAATCTTCGTTTACATAGAAACTTAGTTAAATAGCTATACTTAGGTCATTTAGAACATGTGCTTAAATCAAACGTATTTAGGTAGGTACCTATTTACTTATTTAAACATTTGTATAACTTTTTCAGACAACTGAGTTGGGAGGAGAAAGGCATTAAAATAAATGGTCGATTCATGACGAACATCCGTTTTGCTGACGACATAGCTCTATTTGGCAAAACAGAACGTCAACTACAGGGAATGGTAGAAGAACTTAACAGTTGTTGTAATAAAGTTGGACTATATGTAAACAAGAAAAAAACAAAAGTTATGTCAAATACTGGCAAATCACTGGATATAAGCCTGGATGGAGAGACGCTCGAGACTGTTGACGACTTTACATACCTGGGCAAAAGACTGTCATTCGAAAATACCCAAACAGAAGAACTAGACAGACGAATTTCAAACACCTGGAAAAGATACTGGCAACTGAAACATATATTTAAAAACAACAAGGTGTCGATCAAACTAAAATCCAGAGTCTTTAATATATGTTTGCTTCCTATACTGACATACGGTGCTCAAACATGGGCGCTAACACAATCCGAAACAAAAAGGATTAAGACCACACAGCGGAAACTCGAAAGAAGCATAATGAAGCTAAGGCAAATAGAAAGAATCTCAAACAAAAGCCTTAGAGACAGAACCAAACTCATTGATGCTGTCCAGCATGCGAAGCGGCTGAAATGGAAATGGGCCGGACATCTAATGAGAGTGGAAGACGGACGCTGGACGAAGGAGAGCACGGTGTGGTGCCCGCGCTACGTGCCGCGCCGCCGCGGGCGGCCGCGCGCGCGCTGGCGCGACGAGCTCGAGCGGTACGATGGACTCGGCGCGCTATGGACACGAGTGGCCATGGAAAAACCAATTTGGAAGAGGAAGGGGGAGGCCTTTGCCCAGCAATGGGATGACCTATAGATAGACATATATAAAGTGAAAAATTAATAGCGATAGTGACTGATAATAAGAAATAAGTTTTATTTTAATTAAGTTAGTGACATATTAATATCTAAATCTTGACATGCACACAATTGTTTTAATTTTTTGTTTTGATTTATTTTTAAGCTGTGTATGACTATTTTGACTTACCTAATGAATTTATTTGCACATATCTTAATATTTTGACTTTTTAAATTGATATCGGGAACTTGACATGTACATTATTGCTTTATATTTTTTGTTTGACTTATTGATCTATTTTTAAACAGTGTATGACTATTTTGACGAATTTAATGAATGACTTACCCTAATTCTATGTACTATTTTAATATTTTGATTATTTAAATGAAATTGAATGTTTAATAGTATTTTATATAGTCAAAAGGATATTGCTAAATTTTGTCATAACTAGATTAAGGAAAATGATTTGTAATTCAATTGTAATATTTATAGGAGGCTAATAATAATAATAATAATAAAATAATAAATAACTTTTATATTTCAATGCTTAGGTATGTATATAAAGCAAGAGCATGTAGGTGTTACGATAAATTTGTTTTGTTATGATACCATATATCATAACAAAACAAATTTATCGTAACACCTACATGCTCTTGCTTCATATACTCGTACCTACATAAGAAATCTTAGGTTACCTACCTAGGTAGGTACCTTACCTAAATTTAATAGGACAGGTAACCTAAGATTTCTATAAATACGTAGGTTACCATATAGTTTCGCAACATAGTAGTTAGGAGGTATCTACCTACATGATAATAAGTATCACCGCTTTCTTTCACAATGACAATATATTGTAATCAAGTCTCCAGCGGCTGGATGCGGAGGGCGGAGGACCGGGTGTGATAGCATTCATTGGGGAAGGCCTACCTATGTCCAGCAGTGAGCCCTGATATGATGATGATGATGAGTTCTCAACTTTTTCAGCTCAATCAATCCTGAAACTTTTCAGTTATGCGTCTTACGGACAGACGGACGAAAATGCTTCACTATAACTAAGGGAAGGAAAGTTTTTGCGGATTTCTAATCGTTGTAGGTACCTAACCATCTCGTTAGGTTAGCCTTAATAACAGCAGATATATAAGTAGGTATAATAGACATCACGAAAGCTATTTCAAGATCGATGTAGGTACCTATACCTACCTACTTTAAGAGGTGCCATCTTCTAGTATGTACTTACCTAATAGGTACTTCTACCTTTCGGCAGCTCTAAATACTATAGATGTTTATTTACCTTTGTCAAAGATTTTTAAGCCAATATGTTCTCTTTCTTAATTCCCTCTTCCTCTTCCTTAGAATTTCTTCTTCCTTGTAGGCAGGTATCTATCTTACAATCAATTAATAAATGAGTTATATAACCTAACAGATCTCTCGAATTTACTGAATTCAGAACTTATTTGCACACTGCATTTTCAATGCGCAGTACTCACAATAGGTACTCTATTCTCCATCAGGATATAATTAATATTCTTCTTATCAATATCTAGGTATCGCTATTAGCTAATCCTATATTAAAAGAGAGCAGTACCTAGATTATTTTTAAATATTTAGTATCTAAATGCAACCCTGTTTTATTTGCCAGATGTTTCCTCTACACTACCTACCTTTTAAACAACACCACCACTAGGTAACTGTACCTACGCTATTGTAGACTAAAGGCATGGAATGTGCGGCTGTCTTTGTAAATTTTAGATGTTCCTTAAACATACCTACGGTTCCATTGAAATAATCAAGTTGAACTCACATTCAGTCGTCATTTAGACATGGTTCGGTTAGTGGACATTTAATTCACCTTGGTTCAACATGATTGTCTAGTACCTAAACACTTATTACAAAATTATTTACTTTGGTTATGAAAAGTGCGTATAGTTCTGGATTTTCTAAGGTAATAGGTAGGTAAGTAGGTACTTCAATTCACCTAAGTCTAACTAATAAAAACCTGGAATATGTAATTTTTCCAACTTCTGCATAATTAATATAAATTAATTTTGCATCCATTTCTTGTCTTCGGGAAGAATGAAGTCTGCGAGTTATACAGGGTTAAAAGGCACTATACATGGGACGAGATGATGGTCGATGATTGGCACTGCGGCACAATCGCAGGTGCTGTAACCGTGGCCAGAACATCTATAGCCTCTTAACTGGGAATGTTTTTTTGGGAGGACAAAACGTCTTTTTAAACTTGCATAAGTAATATAATCTACTGAAATATCTACTGTTAAGTAGTAGGTACCTACTTAATAATCCAACATCACTGTAAAGGCTAATTAGTCTTAAATACCTAATTGAAGAGATGTCGACAAAAACAATAACAATTAGCTGTTTCGAAAACGAACATGTGTAGGTAATACCATCATGAAATCGGTACAAATGTTAGTAATTTGTTTTTGAATACATCCCTCCAATTGTAATTAAATAACTTACCAAAACTGCATGTGTTTTGTGAACTCGTTTGTTCGTATGTATATATATAAGTTCTAGTTTGTATATTCTTCCTAATAAATATAGGTTATACTTAGTACAGTTTCTTATTTGTATATACGCATAAAATATTACTGTGACTGCTAGATGAGTTTCGTTTCCGAGTAAACTAACATCTAAGAAATAAATGATTTCATTCAATGAAATCTTGTCTCTACAAATTTTCTGCCAAACTCTAACAGATATTCTCAGCAAACTGTATTTTTTTTTATGTCAGGGTGCATCGGCCATGTTGCATTAAAGCTTTTACGTAATAGCGCATGCGTGCCGTTCCGAGGAGAAAGCGCTGTCCACTCAACCAATCAAAACCAAGCTTCAGTGCCGCCATTGCTGCTAAGGCGGGCTTACACTTCATGTGAATCGATAAAGCTCCCTTGCATTACTTTGTGGGAAGGGAAAGGTCGAATTTATGTTACAAGTTTAACGAAAAATTATGGCTTCATAAATGTAGGTATGGTGCATAAGTTTATTTGAGCCCATGCCTAAGTAACTGTACCTATTGATGTGCAGAGTATAGATACGATTAGATTACTTCATTACAATTGTTAATAAGTACACAGATTTTCTTACATAAAATGTCAGAGCTTATGTGATCTTCAAAAAATAATAAAAATATAGGCAGAGAATACTAAATATTAATTAAACAAGCGCCACTCCTCGCCTAACCGCCAGTTGCAAAATAGAGCTCGGCTGGCAGTACGCTGCATCCGTTCGCCGATACAAAGTTACTACGCCTGCACGCTATCGACCGGTGCCGACATATCGACACTATAGCACTTATATTGTTGACGGATAACGTTGTCCCTCTCTCGATCGACTATGCTCGCGCTTGATACAGCTTATACAGCCCAACCCTACAATAATTTACGTACACACACAAATGGATCGAGGGATTTATATGGTCATGTGTTAAGGCCGACGACACCCTGAAAAAGAAAGAGCCCCCCAGCACCCGCCGGTTGTGGCGCTTATTGGTAAAGGCCTTCTCCAACAGTGAGCGTTTATACGTTCTACTGTGCAACTATCTTTTGCCAGCAATTTCGTTCGCGTAAAGTTTCAACCCTTAGGGATGAAAATGGAAAAAATCCTTTCTTATTGGTTGCATGAATCGTTTGAAGAACTCCTTCCTTCTAAACCTAGTGATTCTATAACTGTGAGTTAATAGATCAATAAAAACAATAATGTTATTTATTTACTTACTAAATCATTAGGTGATTAATTTTTAAAAGTCGATCTAAAGTTCCTCCCTCTGACGGTGATCAGAAAATCTATTGTGTTACGAACTTCATAATAACTAAAAATTAAATTAATTGTATGTAAATAAATTGTATATTTGCAAAACTGCTAACAGTTACATTGTATTGGATTCTCGATTGTGAAGGTTACAACAAATATGATAGAACTAAACTAAGCTGCGTCTCTACCTTACTAATATTGTTTGAAAGAGACAACAAAGTTTAAAGCTTTTAGAATTTTATTTTAAACTAGCCTGCGACTTCGTACGCTAGTCTACTGTACATTTTAAATTCACTCTTCAGACTGTGTAAGCCGATTGCGATGAACGAAAAACGAAATGTGTCTTCAAGTAAAAAGTTATTAGTTTTCACCTGATAGGTAGGTAGGTACATGCATCACAAACAATAGTCAAAAAATGCAAAAATGATTTTTATCACCTGAAGCTAACCTGAGATACTAACCTGAAGCTAACCTGAGATACTAACCTGAACCGAATCTGAACTTAACCTGAACCTAACCTGAGCCAAACCTGAGCCTAATCAGAGCCTAACCGGAGTCTAACCTGAGCCTAACCTTAGCCTAATCGGAGCCTAACCTTAGCCTAATCGGAGCCTAACCTTAGCCTAATCTGAGCCTAACTTGATCCTGACCTGCGCCTAACCTGAGTCTAACCTAAACCAAACCTAGTTGTGATACCATTACATTGACCAAACTAACGAATAAATAAAACTGACGAATAAGGAAAATGACGATTAATGATGGTTAATGAGTTGTAGAAATGAGAAGCAGGTGACCGAAAGAAGTCAATTTCTGAAAGCGTTTTTCTAATTTATTTCAATCTGATATCAAAAAAATTACAGCTTTCGACACTATGGAATATATTTATATTTCATGTTAAATTCGAATTATGAACATAAGTTCAACGAGCGTTCGCCGTGTCCATCTTACGGTCAAGACACATTGATCGACACCTCGATTAGAAATATTTGCAGCAGAATTATAGATTTTCTTATGATTCTGTGGTGGTTTTCACACTGCTCCCCGCTACTAGGGCGGACATTATAATATATTTTTCACCTCTCCAGCTCGAAAAGGGCGCTTTTGGTGCGTAAAAACTCGCAACAAAGTCGCTTTTTGCTGCGAGCGAGTGAGCGTGATTCGAATTTCGAACACCACCTTTTGGCGATAAACTCATTTTGGCCTAGCGATTTAACACATAGGCTAAAGATTTAGTATGAGTATAAATAGTACTTTTGCCTTTTTAAAGACGGAATATTTAAAATATTTCTAGATTATCTTGTAAATATTAATATCGCTTACTTAAAAATATCATTAAACGGGCCGGGCATGGAATTCACTCCATGGCCGTGATGCCAGGCGGGAGAATAATTCAGAAGAATAAAGTAGGTAACAAAATAGTTAAGCACTTACCGATATCTGGCTGGATCTGGTGGAGCACTTAATAAACCAATTATTGTAGTGTTGTCGGGGTGAGTAAATATGTGTACCGTGAGTGTATGTTTGAGGAGATATAATTAATATAAAATAAAAAGAATTAACACAGGAGAGCTGTTGCGATGGCGGTTGGAAGAGAAGTTGTAGTGGGGAGTAAACTTTTTACTCGTTATAAGGGGCGACGATTTTAGTCATACAGCCCATATCATCATCTAATAAATAAAATCGTTAACTTGGCGTGCTGTACATTGAAGATATTTGCAAAAAAAAATGGGGGGGTCTAAGGATAAGCAACAGAACACATTTCGATCATTTTTGAAATTTTTGTCTGTTTATCTGTTTGTCTGTGAGTTTGTGCACGCATCACTTAAATCTAATAATCTAATAAATAAAATCGTTAACTTGGCGTGTCTGTACATTGAAGATATTTGCAAAAAAAATTGGGGGGTCTAAGGATAAGCAACAGAACACATTTCGATCATTTTTGAAATTTTTGTCTGTTTGTCTGTTTGTCTGTGAGTTTGTGCACGTATCACTTAAAAACTACTGATCGGTTTTTGATGGACTTTTCACAGAAACATGGAGCTTAATTTGGTGTAACATATAGGCTTTATTTCATTGCAGTCGGTGCAGTCAATCAAAAGTTATGCGAATGTATAGTTTCCGAAAACTGGCATACGCTACGAGGAGTGTAGGGTTCGATTGAATTCGTGAGCGGTAGCGGGAGCGGGTATCGTACCAGTGTAATGTGAGATTGATTGATTGATTCGCATAACTTTTGATTGAGTTAATCGATTACGATGAAAAATCTGGAGCTGGATCTGGAGCTGGATCTGAAGCTGGATCTGCAGCTGGATCTGGAGCTGGGGCTGGACCTGGACCTGGACCTGGACCTGGACTCGCTACGCTCGTGATTCAATTCTAGACTACTTCGCTAGTTCGTGTTTAAAGTCAGCACTCGCAACAAAAAATAACTTTGCTCACTTGTCGGACAAATAAATATTCTTGTAAGTGGCTCACGTAGTCTAGAATGTTATCTTGCGTATTCTGTACTCCATGGAAAGTGCGTTCAATGTAGTCATGTTCATTTTTTTAGGGTTCCGTAGCCAAATGGCAAAAAACGGAACCCTTATGGATTCGTCATGTCTGTCTGTCTGTCTGTCCGTCTGTATGTCACAGCCACTTTATTCCGAAACTATAAGAACTATACTGTTGAAACTTGGTAAGTAGATGTATTCTGTGAACCGCATTAAGATTTTCACACAAACAAAAAAAAAACCAATAAATTTTGGGGGTTTCCCATACTTAGAACTGAAACTCAAAATTTTTTTTTCATCAAACCCATACGTGTGGGGTATCTATGGTCATCAAAAATGATAATGAGGTTTCTAATAAAAAAAAATTCTAAACTGAATAGTTTGCGCGAGAGACACTTCCAAAGTGGTAAAATGTGCCCCCCCCCCTGTAACTTCTAAAATAAGAGAATGATAAAACTAAAAAAATATATGATGTACATTGCCATGCAAACTTCCACCGAAAATTGGTTTGAACGAGATCTAGTAAGTAGTTTTTTTTTAATACGTCATAAATCGTAAACCACAATACTATTATTAAAACATCGATCAAAGTTACAACGAACTACTATAACTTTTATATTATGTTACTTGCTGCTACGGAACCCTTCATGGGCGAGTCCGACTCGCACTTGGCCGCTTTTTTCTTATGAAGTTATCCCGGTCAGTCGGCCGCCGCCGCGCCGCCGTGCGTTCGTCACTAAAATGCGAAAGGACCGTCGAACGTCTTCGATGAATGTGTCTTGGCCCTTATCCACGAGATTATGTTACCTACGTGTCTTGAGATGGCAGCCATTGAATGTAGGAAAACCCAATCGAATCAGACTTTTTCAGCCACCTATTCCCGCACTGTTCATACTTACCTAAAATCAGCCCCGTGCATACCTTCAAGTTTTATGTTTATGTACCTACCTAAAGTATAGAAACATCGTTGTACCTCATAGATCTACTGTTTTATGGAGCGTATAAATAATTGAAGCAGACGGTAGCGCACGCCCGACATAAAAATAAAAAAGCTATACGGATGGCCGCGATAAAAAAAGCGTAGGTACCCTACGCACATAAAGCTTCCTTTACTTTAGTAGGTATTTCTTACTGTAGTTTTCTAACAACATTAATAAAAAAAAACTGTTTCACATACCTATTCAATGATTATACCTGATTAGACCCAGCTCATAGCTTTCTTCGCATATTGCGGCTCCCTTTTACCTAACCTGTTTGTTTCGCGGATCCTTATAATATATGGCTATAGTCACAAACATTATATTTATTAATATTATTTAGTCTTGGTTCCCATGTTTAGGGTTCCCAAAACGGATGTCCTTATACCGGAACTATTTTGTCCGTCTGTCTATCTATTTGTCAGATACTCGAAAACTACTGAACCGATTAAATTGAAACTTGGAATATAATATACAAAGAACAACACAAAGAAAAGAAAATTATACAAAAGGATAAGCTTATTTCTAAAGAAATTTCTTCCAGCTAACCTGCTGATGTAGTCTGTCTGTCTGTTTGTAGTTTAAGTCGAGAGACATGGGTGACATAACTTATTTTTATTTCGTGTGTTGATATTATATAGGTATGTTAGAGTTTGTATAGAAAATATTGTAATATTTTCTGACAAAGCAGCTGATTTCTATGATGTAAATGCATGGCACAGTGAGATTTTTTTTTAATACAGTACGCAACTTCCTATCTATTTTTGCTATAATACGTATACACTTTTTTTGTTTTATAAATACATCAGTTACGTTTGAACTATTTGCCCATTATAAGTAAGTAACCAGATTTCTAACGTCACTGAGTATCAGAATTTAATTATTTCCTCGATTTACTTACTACAGCTGTGCCCGCGGCTTCGCTCGCGTGAACAACAGAATTTGCTCCCATTCCCGCTCCCGCTCCCACACCTATTCCCCTTTTCCCACTCCCCTTTTCCCACACCCACACCCACGCCCACGCCTATGCCTATGCCCACTCCCACTCCTACTCCCACTCCCATTCTCGCTCCCAGCTCCAAATGTAGTCCAAAATCATCGCAATCTGAATAGTACCGAAATACTATTATGTGCTATATAAGTATTGCATACTAAGCTTACCTACTAATGGATTTGAAAACTAAAAAAGTCTATAACATTTGATTGAGTACACCAACAGATGAAATAAAGACTAAATGTTAAGTTAAGCCCCATGTTTCTGTGTGTGAAAAGTCCATCAAAATCCGTTCAGTCGTTTTTAAGTGATGCGTGCACAAACTCACAAACAGATAAATAGACAAACAGACAAAAATGTGTTCTATTACTTATCCTTAGACCCCCCCCCCCCCCCACTTTTTTTTGCAAATATCTTCATTGTACAGACACGCGATGTTTACGATTTTATTTTTTAGAATAGATAATATGAAAAAACAACCAGTTTGCGCGGCCGCGTTCCATAAAAATTTGTAGCGCAGCAGGCCGCACTTCACGATATGCCCGTGTCAGTGTGGCTTCCTCCATACAATCCCATATAAATAACCAGTACACGAAATTACAAAGTGTATGCACAAAGCAAAACAGCCTATTTGTTTACATTTTTCAGATAGATACTAGTTTATTTAATTGGATAGCTATGTGGCTATAAGTTCGTAGCCTGTATGTTTCAACGGTAATACTTGAGCAGTACACGTAGCCTATTGTTGCAACGTTGTACTGTGTCTGTAACATTATTAATGCATCTCCACAAGTCTGCTTAGCTACATATGTAAGGATGTAATTCAATTACTAAAGATGTAACATCCTTAGTAATTGTGTAACCTACTTATACGTAGTAGGCGCCGTACCCATTATGGAGCATGTTGTTTCTCATAAACACGTCATTGAAATACAACATTCCTACGTATGTGTCAACTAAATTACTGTTGTGACATACATAAGTAGTACGGCGCACACACAGTAGTAATGTGTATGACGTACGTAGTAGTTTTTTCTCCATGTACAACCACCTTAGTAGGTACTTTTAGTAATTTCGCAGGAGACTATTTATTTCTACTATTTAATAATAGATTAACCGGCATGATATTTCAAATTTGCTGCTCTTTTCCAAATTAAACTTTAATAAGCTAACATTATTTTTTATTCAATTAATAAAGTTATACATTAGTTAAATTAAAAATTCTAGTCCAGTTATAACTTATGATTATAATATGCGGAAACCAAAAGCTATATAGGAGTATTTATATTTCTTCCTTTTATTTATTCCACCAAGCACTTCCATGCTTTTAAATTTACGACTAGGTCAATTCCATGAAATGTGGACAAATGTATGTCACAGCCCGAAGAATGCATATAAATGTGTACCTTATCCCAATATTTTATTTTTATAATGTAATTTGACATTGGATTTTATTATATCTGCGAACAAAGCTTCAGGAAATGTGTGGAAAATGTATTAAAAAATATATCAAAGTCGTAAAATCTAACTACCATGACTGTCACACAGCACTGGTCAGCGACAAAATCCTAGTATATATCTCAAACTACAAGAAATCTATAGAATTAATTTGCTTCAACAGCATTCTCAATAACTATCTTTTGAAATAAAAATTTAAGCTTTGGTACATTCCGAAAAAACAAATAAATATAAGCAACCGAATGCTGTCACACAACTTTTGTCTCATTACCATGATCGCGCACAAACACATTCCTAAATTCACACACTGACGGAATATAGCATCGCCGCGGCTTATACGCATACACACAGTACTGATCAATATGTTATGCGAGAAGGACATAGGCTAAGTTGGATACTACAAAACATACGATGCGATAAAGGAATGATTTTGGTGTTTGTCAGAGTGCTCACCTAATTCATGTGACGCTCACTACTCATTAAATACTTTCTGTAATATTCATTTCGCTATTTATATGTGTGTATTATACGTTTCTTTTTCACTTCATATATCGTAACAACTCTGTATGTTTATAGTTAAAGTGTAATATATAAAAAATAACCGAATTCTAATTACCCTCATTCTAATTACCCTGATTACCATGATCCTTTTTAGAGAAGTACCTAACCTAATGTGAGAATGTGGAAATCGAAAACAATAACAAAAGCGGAGAGAGACGCTAAAAGAGCACAGACACAAAGAGAATGGTACGCCAAGATAAAAAGTGATCCAATCTTATACCATCAGCTTAAAGAAAAAGAAAGGCAAAGATAGATTTGAAGCGAAAAGAGCAAAATTTGAAAAAATAATAAAAAGAAAAAAATTAAGAAGACATTTAATACTTTTTATAAAAGAAAAATTAAAAAAGAAAGAATGAACGACAATCTGCTGAAGTAGAAGATTTTTTAGACCGTTTAGAACTCCTTAAGCCACAATTAGATATTGTAAGTGAAGAAACTGATGCTTCAGTGTTCCAAGAATCGCAGCCCGTACTTCTCGCGAACAAAACTTAGCTGAAAATGCTAGAAAACAAGGTCGAAATCTATTCTGATTGAAATAAAATGTCCCGATAGTCCATCTACAATAAAATCCGTAACAAGTGCTACGAGTGCTGGAGCAGGAGTAAGCGAATCTAGAGCGATACGTAAACAGCGTTACAGAAGCTCAAAAATTGTGGACCATTTACAAAGACACTGTTCACCGTCTTTATAGGTTAAACAATATGTACCGTCAGAGGATCACGACTTGAAAAGAAAAAGAAAATCTTGTCTTGAACATGGCAAATAGTGATGATGACCATAAATCACGTTCAAGGAATCTCAGTAGAGATAAGCAAATGCTTACTGATCAGAAAAGAATTGAAGATATGTAAAACGTTGAAGAGAGTTTGTCTGTTGATAGAAAAAAGTCGAGACAAACCTGTCAAAAGGCAAACGATTTTATTTCGAGGAAGAAAATAGCTAAGTCAGGCCAGGAAAGTAAGAGTAACAAAGAAAGGAATAAGAGACTAAAAAGAGATTTCTGAATGACACACTGGTAAATCTGCACAAAAAAAATTACAGATCTCGTATCAGCTCTATCAGATAGGTATTCATTCTTTGCTATCAGCGACTTTCTGGGTTGTCACACCTAAAGACAATACACGTGACACCTGTGCTTGTAAACTACATCAAAATGTAGGTATGTTGAAAAAATCCCTATAATAGAAAGATATTATTGAAGAGAAAGAAATAGAAATATAATAAATATAATTCATTGAATTACACTGATATAGGAAGAACCTTTTTAAGTAAAAGTATAAAAGTATTTAGGCTCGTTAGTATGATGAAACAATTTTTTTTTTACATTTTGATGAAAAATATCTTTAAATCAGACTGATATAAAGCAGAACCGTTAAAGAAATATTAAGTAATTAAATAAAATAAAGTCTAACACAGAGGTGTAATGTGACTTTGTTTGTAATGTTTAATTGATTGTTTTTGATTTGTTTAAATGATCTAGTGTATTCCAAGACGACATAACATGTTATTTAACTTTTTAAACTAGGTACACTCAAATTATATAGAATTTTATGTGATAGTAATTTATTATTATAACTACTTTGTATCCGTAGCAATATTTATAATTGCCATATACCACTATCTAATTACCATATCATAATTTCTAATCACCATGACCATTCTAATTACCAAATTCAATATATCCCCTAGTTTTAAATATGGATTTTAGTGCCTACCTCATAGTTTAACTGCATTTAGATACTGCTTAACGTAAATACCGTCAACAAGGTAGTATTACAGAAAAATTTGACTTTTCAAATTTTTTATTTTTTTGACCCCAATTCATGGAATAGCCCACTAATGCCTCCCATTATCTCACCCTCATCTTCTCAAGGAAATTATATACATAGGTACCTATAGGTACTTAGGTACCGGTTTCGTATATAAAATCTGTTGGAGGGGTTCTGAACTCTGGTGGGAAAATATTGATCCTGTGAACTGATTAGTTTCGGTTTACACGGCCTATCGTAAAATGCGCGTAAACCGCTAATTTGAGATTTACGACATCGTATATCTAGCGAAATAAGATTGTTTGGCGTGTTGTGACAATACGGTCACATCGATGTCCGTAAATCAAAACTGAGTTATTGTACACATATTATATATTGTATACAATAATATGGCTAAGTATAATAGATCTTATTTATTTATTATTTAATAGATACCTATTGGATGCAACCTGTTTATGTAGCCTAGGTATGGGAATAACAAACTGGCTGTTATATTCATTCATTCATCCACTAATGGTTCAGTAATAGGATTCATAGGGTGGAATATTATATTTCCCTATATATTTTATTATTTATATATTCATTTTGTATCATTATTCGCAGCACACCAAGTGTCCAACTTTGTTGTTTTAGACCTGTACTAGAGATATTACTAGAGATATTACTGAGTAGTTTATCAGAAACCAAAAAAAAAATATTACTAGTTAATAGTATCTTGTTGTAGAGAAGTAATTTAGCATTCTTGGACGAGTGAGAATATAAGAGATACGAATCCCAAAAATGCACTTAAATTTAGTAGTTATATGGCTCATATAAGGACATGATAGGGAAATACCATTTCCGCAGGGACATACATATTTATTTATTTCAATTTTGTGATGAAGGTGAATTCAAGCCGTAAGTAAATAGAGTTATTTGTAACAAAGGAACATTTGATAATTTTACATAGTATTTTAACTTGTAATTACCTTATTGATAAAGATTTCTCATTGGAGGCTTCATTGAGAATTTTTCCAACAAGGGAAATATTGTTTATTTGAATAGAGATATTTTTTATCAACTAGGTTCATGTTCAGTAATGATATAGGTAGGGACTGCAATCCCGCAGTCCCGCATCCCGCAAAATGCGGGATCCCGCGCATATTTTGCGGGATTGCTTTTGCGGGACTAGGCGTGCGGGATCCGCGGGATTTGCGGGATTGAAAAAAATCATAAATTTACGTAAAATTACGCGCGAGATGAAGCAACAACAGGGCGTGCGTAACGTACATCCAGCCAAAACAACGTTACTTCTTGTTTTAGTGCGCTTTTGATTATTTTACTACAAAACGTGTATAAATGATTGAATCGATTTAAAGAACGACGTTATTTCCATGACCACTGATGGTGCTGCGGTGATGAAAAAAGTTGGTAGATTGCTAAAAAATCATCACCAGCTATGTTTTGCTTACGGTTTGCATCTTGCTGTTCTTGATGTTATTTACAAAAATACTACTTTAGTAGCAGAAGACTATTTTCAAGAAAAACAACGCCCCAGTCAAGATTCGGCTCTTGAAGATAGTAGCACAGAAAGTGATGATGACGAAGAATTCACAATTCAAAGAGTGAATGAAGAAATTGAGTTATTGCCTAAGTACAGTCATTTAATTAACAAAGTGCGCAGAATTGTCAATCTCTTCAAGAGGTCTCCAATGAAAAACGATTTGCTGATCGTCCAGCTGGTGTCCAAATTTCGACACTTGACATCATTTTAAAGAGAGAAATGACGTTCTTCGAATGCGGAGGGAACAGAGGAAAGTATCTCGATTTAGTGCACAAATATGTGAGATCCATCCCACCTAGAAGCGTAGAGTCTGAGCTTGCATTTTCTGCCGCCGGTTACATATGCACTAAAGTAAGAAGTAATCTTAATGACAAATCTATCAACACATTGTGTTTTTTAAGAAAATACTTTCAGAAACAGACCCAAACATAAATGTATGACATGGCTTTGATTTTAGTTGTTATTTTTTTCTTTAAAAGTTCCTAATACACCAACTATTTGTCAATATATTAACTGATGGTTTCATTTATTCTCTATTTTTTGACCGATCCCGCAGTCCCGCGGGATCCCGCGGGACTGAGGCAGGTCAGTCCCGCGGGATTGCGGGACTGGCATTTGGGTGCGGGATTGCAGTCTCTAGATATAGGTAAGTAGGTATAAAAAATACTTATGCTCGGCCTATACATGCATAGGCAATACTATTTTTCTTCATTTTATTTTGTTTTATAATTTATTATTGTATAAGGGTTTTTACCTGCTAATAAATGCTTTTATTATTATTTAGGGATTGTATCGGCTGGCCAGCAAAATCAACATACATAATATAATAACCAGAGATAACATGACTGAGTGACTCTTCGGGATGGCGACACGCCCGACAGATGTCGGTAGTACCATCCTTCAGGATGTATATCCTTATTATTTATTACTAGCTGTGCCCGCGGCACCGCTCGCGTGGATGAGGTGAACGCCTACCTCAAGCACTCTGTACCAAAATTGCACCTTACGCATTATATGCGGCTCCAACTTAGTGGCAACTCACACGCTCAAGTGTTTTCAGAAATACTCCTCAAGATCGGACAAGGGCGATTACCGAACACCAATGGACTGGTTGAGTATGCAAAATATTAAGAACTCAGATGGGAGGAAGGGAAGAAGGAAGGGATAGGGGGAAATGGGGGGAAGGGGAAGAGAAGGGGAAGGAGAGAGATTGAGGAAGGGAAAGGGGAGATATATGGGGAGTGGGAGGGCTGAGAAGAGGGATGTGGGTAGGAGGTTGGGAGAAGGAGAAGAGGAGGGGAGTGTAAAGGAAGGGTAGGGTAAAGGGGAGATCGAAAAAGAAGAGAGGGGAACGGGAAGGTGAGGGGGAATCGGGAGTGGGAAGATGAGGAGTAAAGGCATATACCATTGCGATAAAACATTTAACATATAGAGAAAAAATACTTAACTGCTTGCAAAACATTTTCATGTGGTATTATTCATATTAATTTGTTATGTTAATTTATCCACGCGGACGAAGTCGCAGGCAAGAGCAAGTCATTCATAAAACCAAATACCTACGGCATTTTTTAATAAAATGTTACTTGATCAGAGAAGGGTTTCTAATTTCAGCTAGCAAATATAAACAAACTTGTTCAAGAGCCTACTTATAATACATATATTATGCCATATATATATGGCTCATAATAAGCCACCACCGCAAATATACTAATCTATGCACCACTGCCACACCACTTTTATTTGTAGCTATGCGTACAGATATGTATATTTCATTCCAGATTAATAGTCCTATGAAAACCAACGCTATTTACGTCTCGGTAACATATACATGAAAGGGTCACCAGCAGCAAAAATAGGTTTGTATTACCAAGTAAACTTTGCGGTCCACTTAGGAACACCATCTATTGTGTATTTTGTTTTCGAGACGCAAATGCGTTTGTTTTCATAGGACTATTAATCTGGAATGAAATATAAGTGATGAGATAGGTAAGTATACAAAATGTGAGAGTTTGCTTGAGATAGGTAATATTCTCAAGCAGCATCTTAACCATGCTTTTTTGTTCTCTAAATATACCTACTTGGTTTCCATAGAAGTCGCCGTCTCGGCTAGGCAACACCGCGTGCTGCGACCTTTACACACTTGGATCGTCATCGTGTAGGTACTTAGAGTTGTGCTGACTTTTGTACGATATTTACAACCTATACAAAGTTATAAACCTCATAGAACTCAAACCCCTATTGTTGTAGTCATAAATATTCCCCTACAATTTCCTGATCCAATTTTGCTTAATGTTTTATGATCGCAAGGAATGGGACGCACGGAGGAGCATTATGCAAGCCATGCAATTTTCTTCACAGAGTTTATTCCCTTTTTTATGGGCGTCTACTTGAGTAATGAAAAACTATTAAAGTGTCCGTGTGGGGATGGAACGAGGGTCGCCGGGACCTTCCAGTTTTACGACCTGCGGACCAATGGCGTAGATATATTTTTACAACCCTGCCAATTTCATGAGCCCCTACACTAAAAGATGGCAACGCGTTACGCGTTGAAATAAACATAAATATGATATGGTTGTATTTCCGTAGATACGTTGAGTAGGCAAAGCTATTGCGGATAAACTACCTTCCTATATAATTTTACCTATATTTTACTATTGACAAATCTATAGGTACCTATTAATGACGAGGAGACAATAATGATGAAATTCTTAGTGATAACGTCCAATAAGAATAAACATGGTTTGTTTGAATAATAAGTACATACCGTATAATACCTATTGTACCTTATGTTAATGCTCAATTTTTTTTCCATAAGTGTGTTTACTGTTTGTGAATTGCAGTGCAGGGTTTAGTGAAAAGGCGTTGTACATAGGTATATCAGTTGGAGTATCAGTGTACCTACCTCTAAAATAGATGGTGTAGGTACCTATAGTCTGTTTCTACGGCAGACGGAAAAAAGAACAGTGACGCGAAGTTATTATAAGAAACACACCAGTCTCAAAACACCAGTGACATTTATAGATAACTTTAATTGTATTTTGAAGTGTCTATGCACCGGCAATTGTTACTCTAATATTATTTATCTCATAGACTTAGTAAGTGACTTCCTAAATTTATGATTTATCTAGTGCACAAAATAAACACTCCAGGTAAGTTCGAAGTTTAAAACACATTTTTATCTTATTTTTCTTCATTTTGAAAGTATTACTACTTCAGAATTAGAAGTAACTGAAAAGATTGAAAAGTTATGCTCATTGACAAAAACCTTTAATTAACATACCCAATAATATAAATTCAAGCATATGAATAGATTGTGCTAATATTATGATTTCTTCTCCAAGTCCAAATTGTAGAGTCGTATAAGATTGCGCTCGGTTTTTTCTTTTGTGTTTTTTTTATTTTTATTAATTTGTTTGCAGCATGACTTCTAGAAAGAGAAGAAAACTGGACAACCAATTAACTACCATATGTGATAGAATATGCGCGCAATAGTCTCAAAGATGGCTGTATAACGACTTATTTAGAAAAAGCTAAAACTTGAACAGTCGAAAGGATGCTAAAGGCAAGGTACTGACTTAATACTGAAACATTTTATGAAGATAAAACAAAAGCCAAACAGTAAAGGAAAAAATAAAATAAAGAAAAAGTTTAAAATCAGATTTGGAGATTAAAGCTGTCAGGATGCTTACAAGAAGCCCTTTCAGGAAGACTGGATAGCATGTTCTGATTATTAGTGTGAGGTAGCATATGAAATATACTGGTTACTGGACAAGTTATGGTTTTGTCAAGGTTATTTCAATCGCATTCATTAGATATTATCTGGGCACTCTTATCGATATCAATCATCTAGGATACCTATCAACGCGCACCTACCTACTCTTACACAACCGGGTGTATAAGAGTGCGCGTTTCCCACTGCGTTTCCCACATGTGATTGATATAACAAACAAAAAATTACATTATAATTTTAAAAGTAACATAGTGAATTGTTTCTTAATAAGGTTTGCAAAATAATGCGGTTTATTTCTTTCAATATGTTAATTATGTTAATAATGTTTCTAAAATTATCTGAAGAAAAAATGTGCACTCTTAGACCACCCTACCCTACACTTCTTTATCGCTTACGCCAAGCTTACGCATCGTACCGCGTTTCTAGTACGGAACGACGGGGTGAGACGTGAGACTCGGTGAGACAGGCGGTCATCCCTAGTCACGTCATGTACCAATGTGTTTTTCAAAATATAAGAGCATTAATCGACTGCTCTCAAACAGTGAATTAAAACATCGCGAGGAAACCAACACATCTAATGTTTATCGAATCCATATTAAGGTCAAAATTGCTGAAGCGCCAAAATAGGATTTTTCAACATAGAATTTAAAAAAAACTAAAAAACATATATCATTTTTGTGTAAACCTGTAAACATCCGCTTTCGCCCGTCCGTGGTGCAATCCCTTAGTCGCCTTGACGACACCCACGGGAAAACCTAATTTTCCTCGTGGCCCTCTTCTAAACCGGGAACCACACGAATGGTTACCTACTGCCGTAAAATAATACGCTGGGAGTAAGTTAATCAAAATTGGTACAGCAATTTTTGCCAAAATGTTTTTTTTATTTTTGTTGTATGACAGCTACCTCAAATTAAGAGCCAATTGAAAACCACTAAGAATCCTAAGATGAGTTAGCCTACAGCTCTTTAGTTCCAAAGGTGTCAACAAGACCAATAGTTTAGCCGCTATAGGTAAAGCGTGACTGTTATTATATCAATGAGAAACGAACATCCCTAAACTCCATCGCTCTATAATTGTCTTTGGTTTTGTCGGTTGGTCGTTTCATGTCTTATTGTACTACATATTGCTGTGTTAAGTAAAAACTGTTCTTATTACATCTAATACGCGTATTTATTGCTACTGAAGATCCAAGGACTTTCACAGTAACGGACGGACGGACCGGCGGACTGACGTTTTTAGGATACTGTGAAACTATCTGTAGATAGCTATGAAGCTATCTTCTACGGACGTGGTGCAACCTCAGCACCGCAACTACACGTACTGACTCTGATGGCGGGTTTCCTTACGTCGGTTTCCTTCACTAATTGAGAGCAGTCATTAAATGTAAAATCTATTGATAAGTACGCGGCCTGGGGATCGTACTCGTGTGGGACTCCCTCAAATGAAACCGATATTATCACATTACTTGACAATGCCACTTCATTTTAGTTTTACTGGCTACCTATAGAACAGGCAACCTGTTATTCATCCAACTTTATTTCATCACCTTCAAAGTATGCTCCTTCAGAAGCGACACACTTAGGTACGCCAAAGAATAATCCAATAATCAAAACATTTATGAAACGCTTTTTTCGGAGTACAGTTCTCGCCGCGAATTCTCCTTTATGTCTTCTATCGAATGGAAACGGGTGGTAATTTGAGTTAAGGAAAAAGAAAAAAGTCGCATGGAGACATATCTGGTGAATAATGTGGTTGCTCAATGATGTTTGTGAAGTTTTTGGTCAAAAATTCATTCACAATGATGGCCTTGTGCGATGGCGCATTATCGTAGTTCAAAATCCAAGACTTTTCTTTCCACAAATCTGGCCTTTTTCGTCGAATTTGCTACCTTAAACGCCGCATAACGTTCAAATAATATTCTTTATTTATAGTCTCACCTTCCGATAGTCTAAGAAAACAGTCAACATGTATTTGACTTTCGATCGACTTTGGCGTAGTTTTTTCGGTTTCGGTTCAGTTGTAAGGCGCCACTCTGAAGCTTATTGACTAGTTTGCATGTCAAACTCGTAAACCCACGTCTCGTCACCAGTAACAATGCGTTTCACGAATGTTGGGTCGGAATTGATTCGTTCTAGCCTGTCCTCAGCGACTCGTAAGCGATTGAGTTTTTGGAGAAAGTTCAGGTCTTTTGGGACTAGCCGAGCGGCAACATGTTTCATACCCAAGTGATTATTTAAAATGGTACGAATCGATTCGTGAGATACAGAAAGTTCAACGGCTATCTCTCTCAAAGTTGAATGAGGATTTTCAGTCACTATTTCCTTCACTTTTGCGATGTTAACTTCAGTTGCAGACCTTGATGGCCTACAAGAGCGAGGCAAATCTTCCATCACATCTCGACTACTTTTGAACGCTTTGTATCACTCGTAAGCACGTGTTTTTGATATAGTCGACTCACCGTAAGCCTTCTGTAACATTTTCAGTGACTCCGAACACGAAATTCCATTGGCTATGCAAAATTTGAAACAAACTCTTTGTTCGATATTTTTGTTCATTATGAAAATAGCAATATACACTAGATATAATATAACTAAAAACAACACTGTATTAAATATAAATAACAGATGCAACTCAAACTGCGCGCCAAAATTGAAAAAAGTAGTGCCAATCCAACAACAACAAAAAAAACAAAAATATTGAATTTGGAACCATAAACAAATCATCAATTCCCGATACATTTTTGAATGAATGTATACTAATAAAATTATGGTGATCAATTGTATAACCGAGCTGTGAAAGCGTAAGAAACAGACAAACAAATAAACAAACATTCTATCGAAATAATTATTGTTGAAACCTGTTGCCTGCGGCTTCACCTGCGTAAAAAAGTCTTTGTTTCCCGGCTGAAAACCCACGGCAAACCAAACTGCTAGTGTCTAGAGCAATCGGTTTCGACACTACAATTTTTAAACTCTATTTCACACCTTAGGGGATGGTTTTTCAAAAACTGTAAAACACGTGTTGAATCATTAAGTTTTTAGAATACTTCTACAAAGTTATTCTCCATACAAACTATGGACCCCTATTTTACCACCTTTTAATCTTGAAAAACCTTTCGTTAGTGGATGCCTGAGCTACATCAGAAACCTTTATGCTTTTCAAGTTTCTAGAGCTATCGGTTAGGAGACTACTACATTCGAACTCCATTTCACCCCCTTAGGGGAAGGTTTTTCAAAAACTGTGAAACACGTTTTTAGTAATTAAATTTTCACAAAAACTCCTGCAAAGTTTCAAATGGATAGGAAAATCTAATAGTTTTTTCTACATACAAACTTTAAACCACTATTTTACCATCTTAGGTGTGGTATTTAAAAAAAACTCTTCGTTAGTGGATGCCTGTGCTAAATGAGGAACTTTTTACTAAATTTCAAGTTTCTAGAGCAATCGCTTTGGAAACTACCACTTTCGAACCCTATTTTACCTCTTTAGGGGATGGTTTTTCAAAACCGTAAAACACCTAATAATTAAATTTTAGAGTAGGTACTCCTACGATGAAATAATTAATGAAAACTCCTTATATACGTATGAAATGTGCTTTAGACTGTAAATAGCTATAGGGGAGCGCTGATGGTCCACCTCCTCGTGTGCATAATGATCTTTTGATCCAGATGGAATAACCATATTCCGGTGGAACGAAAGGTTATGTGCCGGTGCATCCTGGGCTTCGACTAGCAACTTCTGGGAGAAATCCTGGATCTTACTAGTCGAAGGCGAAGAGACCATCCCCAAGCCAAGGTGTAATCCAAACCGTGCCGATGGCTGCATGACTGTTGGGAGTTCAGTCTTGAACGGTGGCTTTCTGACACCTGGGCAATCAGTTAGTATTCAGTGCCCTTTGGCCGACACCGGGCTCTGTCGGTTTTTGACGACCCTTTCCTGTGTTACTCGTGGGACCAATATGGATGACCAAAATACAATTGAAGAATTTCTTTTAAATTCCGACCAGGACGACAACGTCCTAGAAGGAAACATTTCAGAGCCAAGGAGTGGGCCTCAGGTCCACCCTTTGCCTGAACATATCTCGGCTGTTGCAGGGACGAGCCTAGGTGCGAATAGAGACGAAAACGACTCTAATACGCCCATGGTGACGGACCACGACAACGAGAAGAGCAAGGAGAAGCACAATGCAAGATTGTCTGGTGCTGCTCGCAAACGCTTCAAGAAACTTAGGGCTGCGAACGTAAGTGCCGAAAAGGCCTTCGAGGCATGCCAAAAGCCTTGGAGCGAAATCAGGAGTCTGCTCCCGCCGTGCATGCCTAAACCTGCTGACCAGAGGGCGATCAAACGCAATCGGTCAGAGGAGGAGTCACCTAAGGAGCATACTAAAAAGGCTCCAAAAGTCCACCCTGAAGGAGGCATCAAGCCAAACTTCAGCGAGGTGGCTGGTTCCTCTCGTGTGGGTATTCGAAATGAAAGCCCGATGGGAGAGGACCAGATGCAGTTAGTGCGCCGCTCACTGCTGACAGCGATTACCAAAATCGCTGACAGAGGGACCGGTCCTAAATTCTTGGGTTTCTCACACAAGCCAGGCTGGGTACTGATTACGTGTGAAAATCAGATGAGCCGGGAATGGCTTGTGCGAGAGACCCCAAACCTCAAACCGTGGCCCGAGGCGAAGCTTTCAGTCATGACTGAAAGTGAACTACCTAAGCCATGGGTTTGTACTACGTTCATTCCCAGCAGCGAGGCGACTAGTATAGAGGTCGCCATAAGTCTGCTGACGAATCAGAACGAAGGCCTGTACCCGGAACACTGGAGGGTTCTACACAGCAGGGACGAAAAGAATGGTCGCATTGTGACCTTCTCAATCGACGAGCCCTCTGTGGAGACGCTTCGGCGAGCCGACTGCAGGGCCGCCCTTGGTTTTGGAAAAATTACTTTCAAGATCAGGGGTGGGCCAGCAGAGCTGTCAGTGCCTCAAGCAACTCCGTCCACCTCTACCCAAGGGGAGCAAACACCTGCACACACCCAGCAGGAAAGAGGACCGACAAATCGGCCTCTTCCTACAACATCTGGCGGGAATAGCAGAGGTGCACCCAGAGGTAGAGGGAAGAAACGTGGCAAGGCACAAGGCACACCCCAATCCGAACGTGGACGACCTCGTCCACCCTTGGAGAAGGGAAAGCCTATGCCTGGCCCCGCCGCCCCTAAGGACCACTAATGGCGACCCCAGGGGATTCGGCGAGGGTTCTCCAAATCAACCTCCATCACGCCATTGCTGCCAGTGCAGTGGCGGAGCGTTGCTTACTTAAAGGAGAAGCAGACCTCGCCCTTATTCAGGAACCCTGGGTAAATCGCTCAACCATTCGGGGACTTAGCGCTGCGGGTAAGATTCTATCGTACTCTGGTGGCAAAAACCCTAGAGCATGTATTGTCTTTAATAAGACTATTAACTTTCTGCCTGTTCCAGAGTTATGCACCGACGACCTGGTTGCAGCCTACATAAATCTCAAAGGATGGAGAGGGTCAAGAGTAATTATATGCTCGGCCTATCTATCCGGAGAGAGAAAAGACCCTACAGAAGAACTGGCGAGCGTGGTGAAGTACGCTCAAACCCACAACGCAGAGCTTCTGGTAGGCTGTGATGCTAATGCTCACCACATAGCGTGGGGGAGCTCAAACATCAACAACAGGGGTGAGTTACTTAATGATTTCCTTCTGACCAACTGTCTTCATTTACTAAATAAAGGATGTGTACCGACCTTTGTAACATGTGCTAGACAAGAAGTTTTAGACATATCATTTGCTACTAAAAATCTAGCCAGGCACATTAACAACTGGCATGTTAGGGATGACACCTCAATGTCTGACCACAGACATATTTCTTTTGAAATCATAGCCTCCATAGCTTGTCATCCCATTACATATAGGAATCCGAAGGCCACCGCCTGGGATGTATACCGTGACAAACTAAGGCGGAACCTTGAAATCTTTCCTAAAAGTATTAAATCGTGCGAGAGTCTAGAATTTGCTGTGGCAATTACCAAGGAAGGCATCATAAAAGCCTACGAGGAAAGTTGCCCACTCATGACAAAGACCTCCAAAAGAAAAGTTCCGTGGTGGAACTCGAAGCTAAATAGGCTCAGACAAGAAACCCGGAAACTATTCAACAAGGCTAAACAGACTCTCAATTGGGAGGCCTATAAAAAAGCCTTAACTGAATATAACAAAGAGATTAGGAGAGCCAAGAGAGCATCGTGGAAAAAGTTCTGCGAGGAAATTGTGAAAACGCCTCAAGGAGCCAGAGTACACAAACTGCTCGCAAAAGACAAACCTAACCAAATCGGTCTTATGAAAACACCGAACGGTTCCTTCACAACCAATGAAAAGGAAACTTTGGAGCTTCTAATAACTACCCACTTCCCAGGCGCTGTGAATTCTAGGAGATCAGATACCTCTCCGCACAGACCTCGAAATGAGGACTGGAGCAGGGCTGCTAGAATCATAAAGCCCAACCAAGTAAGATGGGCAGTAAGATCCTTCAAACCTTACAAATCTTGTGGGGACGACGGAATCCTGCCTGTGCTGTTGCAAAACGGCATAGACATTCTAACCCCATATCTGGTAAAAATCTTCAGGGCAAGTTATGCCTGGGGACATATTCCAGAAGAGTGGACCAAGGTCAAAGTACTATTCATACCTAAGGCTGGACGAAAGGATTACGCTTTGCCAAAGTCCTTCAGACCAATCAGCCTCACATCCTTTATGCTCAAAGCACTGGAGAAGGTACTGGATAGGTACATAAGGGAAGAGGTCTTAACCGACAACCCTATCAGTTGTAACCAACATGCCTACCGTAGAGGAAAATCTACAGAAACTGCTCTGCTCTACTTAGTAGACAGAGTAGAAAAGGCATTGGAAGACAAACAAATTGCACTATGCGCATTTCTAGACATTGAGGGCGCTTTCGACAACACCCCAACTGAAACGCTAGTTAAGGGATTAGAGGCGAAAAAAGTTGACTCTACCACAACTAGATGGGTAAAAGCGATGCTCTCAAACCGTACTGCCAAGGTATCGCTCCATGGGACGAACCTTGAAGTCAATACAACAAGAGGCTGTCCACAGGGAGGCGTTCTTTCGCCCCTACTATGGACTCTTGCCGTAGATCAACTCCTGCATAAGATGGCAGAAACAAGGATAGACACCCAAGGCTACGCAGATGACCTGGTGATCATTGTCCGAGGTTTCTGTCAAAGTACAATTTCGTACCTTATGCAAAGAGCAATAAACATAATAAGCAACTGGTGCAAAGAGAACGAATTATCAGTAAATGCTGATAAAACCGTCCTTGTGCCATTTACTAACAAACGGCAGTTGAAAGGACTGACCATGCCAAGTCTAAATGGCAGACAAATACCATTTTCCAAGGAAGTAAAGTATCTGGGAGTTACACTCGACCAGAGACTAACTTGGAACAGCCATATAGACAACATTACACAAAAGGCCAAAATTGCCTTAGGTATAAGCTACAGACTGGCAGGGAAACAGTGGGGTCTTAACCCCAAGATATCCCACTGGCTCTACACAGCCATTGTGAGGCCGATAATTACATACGCCTCTGTGGTCTGGAGTAACAAAGCCAACCAGATAACTGTAATCAACAAACTAAGCAGCCTACAAAGGACTGCCTGCCTCATTACCACTGGGGCAATGTCCTCCTCACCTGGAGCAGCTCTAAACGCACTGCTGAATATACCGCCTCTTCATCTACATGTTGAACAGGTCGCGAGATCCAGCATGTACAGACTATCTGCCCTAGAGAAGGCAAACTGGATTTCTAAGACGCTGAGTTCTGTCCTAGACTCGGTATTAGAAATTCCAATCCTAAACATGGTATCGGATACCATGCTTCCACTGTTCAAGTTTGAAAAACTTTTTAGAGTGGAACTGCCGTCCAGAGATGAATGGTTGAACAGCCAAATTCACTGGGAGGCCGGTAGCCTGAAATGGTTTACCGATGGGTCCAAGTCAGGCCATGACGTAGGATGTGGAGTCTACGGAGAGCGCCCAAACTTCGGAAGAAGTGTTACTTTGGGGCAACACGCCTCCATTTTCCAAGCGGAGGTATACGCCATTATTGAATGTGCGGATATAAACCTCCGTAAGAACTACGTCAACCATCACATATATATCCATTCGGATAGTCAAGCAGCTCTCATGGCACTAGCTTCAGAGACAATAAACTCTAAGTTGGTGCAGAACTGCGTGACTGTATTGAATTCCCTGGGCGAAAAGAACAGGGTGATTCTGCGCTGGGTTCCGGGGCACGCAGGAATCGAGGGCAATGAAAATGCCGACGAACTTGCAAAGGCGGGAGCCAGAGGAACGCTATGCGGTCCAGAACCATGTTGTGGCGTTCCAACAAGCCTGGCACGCCTAACGCTCAGAAACCTTTGCCTAGAGCAATCCATCAATCACTGGAATTGCACGCCAGGGTTGAACCACTCCAAAGCACTAATAAAGGCTTACAATCGTAAGTCTGCTCAAGAAGCGCTAGCGCTTAGCAGGAACAACTTACGCATAGTAGTGAGAGCTCTCACAGGACATTGTGGCCTGAACAAACACATGTTCAACCTCAAGCTCCGAACCACAGGAGAGTGCAGGCTCTGTGAGGAAGCAGAGGAAACCCCCATGCACCTCCTGTGCGAGTGTGGACCACTGATGCGTAAAAGAAATACATACCTAGGTAACTACTTGCTTCACCCTGACGAAGTAAAACAACTCAGTGCTAAAAGCATAGTGCAGTTTCTAACTGCTGCAAGGCTTAACACGGAACTATAGTATGGTGGCGATCACAATAGACCAAAAATGGTCGCAGTGATACAAGGTCCAGACTGGAATCTTGAAATAGCCCCAACTCGAATAATAATAATAATAAATAGCTATAAATAATGACTAAGATTGATTTAAAAAAATCATAATATATTAAAAAAGTTTCGTAACATAGAAGAAAGAGAGAGGTAGAATGGAGAAGGGGACGTGGTACAACTCTAGCCAAATTAACAGGGTATCGGCGAGTTCAGCGGAATGCGTATCGACTCAAAAGCAGTTAAATATTTTGTCCTTCGCGATAATTACTTGCCGAGCGAGAAGCCAAATGTTATGAGTTTTATTTCATTAGTAGGTCGAAATCTTGATATTTACAAAAAATAGATATAAGCATGGTAGTTTGTCAATGTGTTTGTGACGATAACTCTTTTTTTAAGAATTTACGTTATATTCGATAAAAATTAAACTATATCTGTGTACGACACTAAAAATGCGTAGGTTTCTGCCATTCTTCAACAGAACATCAAAACTACTAAACCGATTTTGATGGACTTGTCACAGAAACATAGTGCTTAATTCAGTGTAACGTATAGGCTTTAGGTAATTCATTGCAATCGGTCCAGTCAATCAAAAGTTATGCGAATTTATAGTTTACACTCAACGATCTCTATGAACTACTAGATGAAGCGTTTCAAACAATCGCTCTGATCCCACGAGATCCCACGCAAGGAGCCGCAATTCGCTCACATTCACTTTGAAACTTGTGCAGTTACTGCGCAGAACATTTAATTATTTACTCAATATTGACGCTATTTACCCGTAGCGTCAATATTTAGTAATAATTAAATGTTCTGCGCAGTAACTGCACAAGTTTCATTGTGAATATAACCGAGTTACGGCTCCCGGAGCCGCAGTTGCGTGGAACAGAGTGATTGTTTGGAACGCTCCCTCGTAGTACCTACTTAGTACATAGAGATCGTTGCTTACACTGCATTAGTACCTAGGTATACAACAAAGAAGTGTAGGGTGTAAATGTCCGACGGAATTCGTGAGCGGTAGCGGCAGCGGGTATGGTACCAATGTAATTATTGGTACCATACCCGCTGTCGCGTCAATATTTAGTAAATAATTAAATGTTCTGCGCAGTAACTTAGTACATTAGTATCTGAGTTTTTGAAAACTATAAATTCGCATAACTTTTGATTGAGTTAGCCGATTACGATGAATTTGTTGCATACGTATGCAACAAAGTAATGCTCGGCGGAATTTATATTGCGATAGATTAGTTAGGATGACTACATTTGGAGCGACGAGGGTAAGTGAGAAGTAGGTTTGAGGGGTGGGTTGAGGGGAGGGTTCAGCGGTTGAGGGGAGGGTTGAGGATAGGGTTGAGGGGAGGGTTGAGCGGTTGAGGGGAGGGTTGAGGGGAGGGTCAGAGGGAGGGTTGAGAGCAGAAACGAGGGCAGGGTTAAGGGATGTAGATGCGGGAGCTGCATCTGTAGTTGGACCTGGACACAAACCCGGAGCAGGAGCTGGAGTGAGAGTGAGGATGGGCGGCGGAAGAGGAGGGGGAAGGAAATTAACACTAAGTAATTTTAAAATTTATTTAATTCTGTAGTCCACGCTAGCGGAGCCGCGGGCACAGCTATATTACATAAACCAACATATGTGCAGCCTCATTTGCATTTTTGTGAGTGAAATGTGGACTTATCACTGAGCCAGCTCTGTTCGACATTGCGTGTGTGTGCGTTTCATGGTGTTTATTTCATTACTTCCTTCCGTGGGTGTGGTTCAAATGTAGGGAACATTGGAAATGTAGGTAGCGGCAACGCCGGTTCTGATATTAACTAGGTAGGTACATCTCATACCATGAAGCAAAATAATTTTTCGTAGCTCATAGTTTCAATGGTTTCACCTCAAAGTTTTTACCTTCACGATTGACACCAATTGGTTACTAAATTAAATAACAGATGCACATTAAAATCATCTGTTATCTAATTTAATAATCAATTAATGTCAATCCTGAAGGAAAAAACTTTGAGGTGAGTGAGATACGAAAAATTATTTTGCTTCATGGTATGAAGTGTAAGCTCGATGCCTTCTACGTAAATTTTGTGTTCTGTAGTTGGTAACCCCTGTGATATGCTCAAAAGTCATTTGTTATCTATTTTTCCACCTGCATCTGAAACATACCTTAATAATGAGTGACATTAAACTGATAAGGCAATGGTAAGGCACTCGAAGTTGTTCACGAGTATGTCTACCTCGGGCAAACTCTGCAATTAGGCAAAAACAACTTCGAGAAGGAAGCCGACAGGAGGATTAGGCTAGGCTGGGCAGCATTTGGGAAATTACGTCATATCTTCTCGTCGCGTATACCACAGTGCCTGAAGACAAAAGTCTTTAACCAGTGCGTCCTACCCGTAATGACCTACGGCGCCGAAACGTGGACACTGACAGTGGGACTAGTTCGAAAACTCAAGGTCGCTCAGCGGGCTATGGAAAGAGCTATGCTCGGAGTTTCTCTAAGAGACAGGATCCGAAATGAGGTGCTCCGCCAGAGAACTAAAGTCTTCGACATAGCTAAAAAAGTTAGTACGCTGAAGTGGCAGTGGGCTGGTCACATCTGTCGGAGAACCGATTACCGCTGGGGTAAACGAGTTCTCGAGTGGAGACCGCGACTGGGCAAGCGTAGTGTGGGACGCCCCCTGGCTAGATGGAGCGACGATCTGCGTAAGGCGGCTGGCAGTGACTGGATGAGAAGAACCGAAGATCGGGTTCAGTGGCGCACCTTGGGAGAGGCCTATGTCCAACAGTGGACTCTTTCAGGCTGATGATGATGACATTAAACTAGAATGTATGGTTTGAAACAATTTTACCTTTTAATAAAAGAAAATATCTAAAATAATCTCATTGTCTATGATCAAAGGGGCATGTTCCAAAATGTTTCGATAATATTCATAAAGAGAATCATTTAATGCGCCCTACGAACAAAAAAAATGGTACGAGCGAAAGTCCCCACGTTAGTCCTTTGTCTCGTTCTAATGTGGACAACATTGCTGAATCAATTTTTTTAAAGGGTTTCATAGCTAAATCATATTTTAATTCATTTCATAACAGAAATTCGTTTCTATAAGTGTGTTACTATCGAACTATAACAGTATATATTATTTTTGCTATAACCAAGTTTTTAATATGTGAAATTCAATGTTTAATGTTGCTACCGCGAGGTTAGTGTACTTTAGCTACTTCCACAATATCATGGCATACGGTATCCTACTGTGGGGTCAAGCAGCAGATATAGAGACCATTTTTATCTTGCAAAAAAGAGCAGTTAGGGCAATCTATAATCTGCGTTGTAGAGACTCATTAAGAGAAAAGTTTAAAGAAATAAGCATATTAACAGTAGCTGGTCAATTCATTTTAGATAATATTTTATATGTCAGAAAAAATGTATCTCTCTTTTTGAGGCACTGTGACAATAATAGTTATAATACAAGAAATAAAAATAAACTTGTTTTACCAGGGTTAAGACTAAGTAAGGTCAGCAAATCGTTCACGGGGCAATGTATACGCTTCTACAACAAACTACCAGAGGAAATCTTAAATATGACGGACAGAAAGTTTAAGATTCACATTAAAAAACAACTTTGTAAGAAAGCCTATTATAAAGTAAACGATTATTTGAATGACAAAGATGCCTGGTACTAATGTCAATCCAGCTTCGCAAAATCTTTATTAATTGTATGCAAATTTGATTTTTAAAAGATGTGTTGCGTGAAGTTTGTTGCGCCGTTTCTTCTTCACAGCGCTAACACCTAGGAAGCGGTAGTCGATAAAAAAGCGGCCAAGTGCGAGTCGGACTCGCCCATGAAGAGTTCCGTAGCAGCAAGTAACATAATATAAAAGTTATAGTAGTTCGTTGTAACTTTGATCGATGTTTTAATAATAGTATTGTGGTTTACGATTTATGACGTATTAAAAAAAAACTACTTACTAGATCTCGTTCAAACCAATTTTAAGTGGAAGTTTGCATGGCAATGTACATCATATATTTTTTTTAGTTTTATCAATCTCTTATTTTAGAAGTTACAGGGGGGGGGGACACACATTTTACAACTTTGGAAGTGTTTCTCGCGCAAACTATTCAGTTTAGAAAAAAATGACATTAGAAACCTCAATATCATTTTTGAAGACCTATCCATAGATAACATATGGGTTTAATGAAAATTTTTTTTTTGAGTTTCAGTTCTAAGTATAGGGAACCCCCAAAATTTTTGTTTTTTTGTCTATTTTTGTATGAAAATCTTAATGCGGTTCACAGAATACATCTACTTACCAAGTTTCAACAGTATAGTTCTTATAGTTTCGGAATAAAGTGGCTGTGACATACGGACGGACAGACAGACAGACATGACGAATCCATAAGGGTTCCGTTTTTGCCATTTGGCTACGGAACCCTAAAAAAATGACGTGTATAAATGTACCAAGTGTACTCATATGCAATAAATGACTTTGACTTTTTGACTTCTTTTTTTTTAAGAAAATAGGCATAATTTTTTTTAAGATTAAGTACCCAAATCTAGACTGACGATGAAACTCTAATAATGGATACACCAAGCCCATATAATGACGTTAAATTAAAAATATATCATTTAATAATTCACCCTACTACAACAATTTGTAATAATAGAACAGGCAAATGATTTAATGGAGTCTCTCGCTTGTAAGTTTCATTGTTTGCGCAGTCCATATGAATGAATATAATATAGTTTGTCATTACCTATTTATTGCCATTCAAGCTTTGCAGATTTGTTAAAGAATTATTGTATTAAATATTGGGGAATTACATTATTTTTATAGTATTTAGGCTACCATTAACCTGACGGAATTTGTACGACTAGGAATAATGGAATAACAATTTTGAGGGATCCACAAACAAAAAAGTTACTTCGTAGTCCCTTTGCTTCTCTTTGATACTGTAAAGGGTGTGAGCCGTTTAGCCTACTTAGTAAAACTGCATTTACAATACAGAAAGCGATCACGTTCTGTTTGCTACGATTTCATTGCAAACTGTCCTCTTGGCAGATTGGGCCAATCACAGGACGCGTTGCTAGGGAAAAAATGTTTAAGGTAAGCCTTCTCAAATTAGGTACTACAGAAGTTTTCTTCGATGTTGGAAGTTAAACCGCTTGGTGGCGCTCTTGTCAATTTACTATAATCAATCACGAGCAACTGTGACAAATTACGGAACGTGCCTTGCTTGTCTATGCTTTCTTTTTTCTTTTTTGTTATTCCAATATGGCGACGCTTGAGTGTTTTGAGATGACAACATCGCAGTTTGTGTCCTATTTATCATAACTTTAGATATATCAATCAACACCAATTATCTACCTCAAAAGTTCAAATAAAATCGATAATTATAATAGAAATTGTGTTAACTTGACAAATACGACCGGTGACGGTTGAATACATGATCGAATAAGTTTGTGGGAAAAGTACTTCGCTCCCGTAAAAATGGCGGGTGTGTTATCTTCGGTTGTGTTTTCATTTCATTCGGAGAAAGTTAAGCAGTGCGTCTAAAGGGACCGCGATTTGGAACCTAGTTGTGAACGTAATACAAATACATGTGGAAACGGCATGCAGTTTATGTTTTGACATTTTGAAAAAGTGACTTGATTTGGCAAGACGGTGCAGGTGTCATCGTTTTTGATGAAATTATCAGTATGTCGCGCTGGGGCAGAGGCCGAAGCGGCAGCGTGGCCGTGCCGCTGGATAGTGCCTTGTTTAGAGAGAACAGTAATTGCCCGTCGGCCGCGCGCTCCGCTGGGACCGTGGGCAAGTGGGGCATCACCAGTTTCACGTCGATCAGAAGCGCGCCGTACGGTAAGAGCACTTGCATTACAATACGTTCATGTCAACCTTGAACCGTTCATACTCAGCTTGAAAGTAAGTCACGAAATCAAATTGCTACAAGATTCCCATTAGATAACATAAACAAAAAGTGAAAGTAGATATTCATTCGGTTGTAAATTGAATAGCCGTATACACATTTAATGATTTATTTGCATTATTATCTGTAATTGTATTAAAACATGCTATTATCATAGTTTGTATACCTACTGAAACTTAAATATTTTACCTATTTAATTTACTTTTCAGCATTTTCTAGTAACATTCTCAAAAAACCAGTTCAAGATCAGAACAGTCCGCTGACAGTTCCTGCGGTTGAAACAGAGCAGCCACCACCTAAACCCAAAAAATTCTTTAAGTCTCGTAATGCAGAGCAGTATCCTACAATTCCACAGATCACTTATGCTCCTCCAGTACCTGCAGCACCATTATCTCCAGAACACCCTTCCAACAGCAAAGATAAGAAAACTAAGAGAAACAGAGTTTACAATAGAGATTCATCATCACCTGAACTTCCTCGGCGCAATTCTGAAAAGACTAAAGCAAAGAAAGGTTCAGTGGCAACCAAGGCCTCTAGGAAAGAGGATACCTCTGCTGAAAAAAGTCAACCACCGAACAAACGTTATTTGGTTCGCAATCGTGATAAAGTAATAAATTATGCTGAAGATGGCAGTAATAGTCCAATACCAGATTTCAGTAGATATGAACCGCTACCCCCTCCACTTAAGGTACCATCCCCTAAAACAAGCCCATTGGTGGCAAGTCCAACTCCAGCAAAAGTTGATGTCGCAAGTCCTTCAACTAGCAGAGATGGAAATGATGAACGTAAACCACCTCCCATTGTCCTTCGAATATCTAAAGGGACATCAAGAATCGTCAGCACTGATTCAAATGAAGGTTTTACTTCCCCTAGTTCTGACAGGCATTCCTCCATGGATACCCACTCAGATGTGGGCTCAGACCACAAAAAGAGCCCAGCAATGGAAACAATATGTTCTCCCAAACATGAGGGTCTAAAAATCACAATAAAATGTGCAGGTCTCAACCAGGAAAGCAAAAAAGAGAAGAAAAAGGACAAAAAAGAACATAAATCTCACAAACGTCATCATCATAAAAATTCTGATGATGAACCTCTGAAGAAAGCAAGCTCTCCTGTACCAGGTTCAGATGCATATGATCTGTACAAGACTCTTGCATCACCACCACATGAACATAACAGAGAATCTAAGACCAAACACCCAGCTGTAGATGATGTAGAATTACAGTTGTCTAAACTGGATTCTGCTGGATCGGTTAACAAATCCCCAAGGTTAGAAGTTCAACCTAAGGAGCCTCCACCAGAACCGAAGCCTCCTGAAAGTACATCTGGAAGAGCCAGGCGAAACAGGCCTAATATCAATTACAGTGAAAATGATGACTTTTTGGATGTTGTTACATCATCTGGATATTCGACTAGACACGGGACTAAAACTGTAAGTGAAATTAGAAAAGAAAGTAAAAAAGCTAAGAAGAAACATGACACTGCAATAGCTGAAGCTACTATACTGGCACCAGAGGTTCAGTCAGAAGCTGGTATAGAGACTGAATCTCATATGGTAAAAGGTGATTCAACTGACATATTATCAAGCACTGATAGTGTCAAATCTGGCAGTGACTCTCAAAAAGTGAAACTTCATAAGAAACAAAAATATAAACATGCAAGTAAGCATTCAAGCCCCGAATATGATTCTCAGGCCACAGATGACATTCCTGAGGATGATAATGAAGAAACTGATGCTAATGATGAAGACACACAGGATGAGAGCCAACCAGACGATGCTGCTCAAGAGATGAATGTTGATGAAATCCAGAGTCATACTCCACAGAATACACAATCATCAGATTCAGCTTACAACAGTTGCCCTAATGAATATTCTGAGGAGGAGTCACAAAAACAACAGAACGATGTTTTTAAGTCACCTCATGGAATGAGTGACCATGATGATCACATTGAGGACAAGCCAAGTGTGAAGTTAGTAATTACAAAGAAGAAGGGTTCCATATTTAAAAGCAAATCACTTGTAAATGACAATCCATCGCCTCTGCCAGCCAGAAAGAGACGTCATCTTTACAGACATGAATGGGCTAATGATGTAAGTATTTTAATTACTTTTAGCGTAAGTCTCGCCACTTCATGAAGCAATCTAGATTTAGCATTATTAGATTTTTTAAATTTGAGTCACATAGAATTACCAGAATATAAATAAAATAGTGAAAACAAATTTATGTAATCAATTGTGCAATAGTTTATTTTATTATTTAGTTATTTCGATTAATCTGTGATTTAGTTACCAAAAATGTTTGCTTTGACAAATCCATATAAATACTTACTATTTCTGATTTTTAGAAAGGTAATGAGACACCAAGACCAGAGCAGCCAGATACCACAGAAACCACAAATCCCAAAACCCAAGTACCTGAAGAGTTGACAAGAGTGACAAAATACAGAGCACCTGACCTTGTAGTCGAGGGACCTGAAACCACCGAAGCAGTCAAGCCTTATACTAGTGTAAGGTGTGCTAAGGAAGCTAAGGAGGTATGTGTTATTTTATTACTTGTACAGCAATAAATATGATATTGCTTAGTTTAATGGACTATAAACCATAGAAAACAAATCTAGGTAGAGTGGTCATAGCATGTTTAGTTCAGTCTCGCGCGTGCCGATTTTCGGACACAGCGCCCACTTTTCTAGCCACCATGCGATGTCGTCGCGCGCACACGTCTTTAGTGATGGGATGGGTTTTTATTATTATCAACAATCCCGAAAAACAAACTTAAAGCTTTGTTTCTGCAATTTTTGCTGATTTTTTGTAGATGTTTATCCGAGCGAGTTTCTGCACGAAATGAGTAAAGGCAGAAACACATTTACCCCACGCGATGCGGTAAATGTGTTTCTGGTCATAGGATTTCATAGGTTTGGATTTTAAACCACACGCGTTGCGTGGCGTCGGGTCGATGGCGTGGCGTGGGGTTTTGTCGGTGCCTTAAGTGTTTAGTGGTACATGCCAATAATTTGCAATATATTGCAGATTGTTGGCACGCGTGTCACGACTACATCACCATTCTATCTCGATTTCTTTCTATGATATAAACTATGGCCTATAGAATCATGATTACATTGCCCTAAAGTATTCTACTCTTGTATAGTAGTAACATCCACATTATCACAAGCCCACTTCTTTAGGCTTTGTTAGCATCCACTAATTTCGATGAGTTTCTTTGTTGACAGAAAACAGTGAAGCACAGTTATACAGATTCTTGTAATTATACATGACAAGAATGACAAGAATCTGTATAACTGTGCTTCACTGTTTTCTCTCAAGAAAGAAACTCATATTAAAACATGTAAATGGTATTCACAATGTGGTGGAAAAATCTAAATTTTAATTCGTGAATATTCAATAATTTCCCTACATTTATGGGCCATTTTCCACAAATATGCCGTGACCGATAGCTTCGACGCCCCGCCGCCAAGTGGACCGACGACCTGAAGAAGGTGGCCGGAAGAGGCTAGATACGGAGGACCAGGTGTGGTAGCCTGTGACTGGTGGTTCATTGGGGAAGGTCAGTCAGCAGTGGACCTCTAAGGGCTGATAAGATGATGATGAAAAGCCTTGCTATAAAGTTACCGCTTTATAAAGCTTTGATAGATCCTGGATAAAATTTAAACCACTGTTGAAATTCAAACTGAATGAATAAGCAGTCTTGGCCTGTCCAAAGAATCTCTTTGATATTCAGAATAGCTAGTTGAGTTTATGGAATAGAGACAACGATTAAACTTATTACTTACAAATTAAACTCTGACCCACATATTTTATTTCTATTTGTTATTGTTATTGCTTGTACAATAAACTGTTACATACATACTAAAAAATCTGTAGTTAGATGAAATAGTCAATTGGATTTTTTAAATTCTTATGATTTTGTAAATGTTTTATTTCAGTACTACACTGTCGTAAGAAATGTGAAGAAGGCACATCAGATACAAGAAATTGGAGAGTTCCAAGAATTCAATGATGACGTGGAATATCTCCTAGATGCACTACAGGTAATTAATCCAGTAAACTCCTTTTCTCTATAGCACTTATTTAAATTGGAAAATACCTACACTACATTTATTACACAAAACTCTTAATTGACTTGGTGACCACCTTGTTGGTTTGGTCTTTGGAGTCTGGAGTGCCATAGGTTGTGGATTAGATTCCCATTGAGAACAGACAACTTCGTACTAGTTGGTTCTTCTCTGGTTGTTATATTTGTGTATAGGAGAAAATCCTAGTTTGGTATTAGACCTAGACAAGTATATCAATGTGGTTCCCGGCTTAGAATAGGGCCACCCCCATTTTTCCCGTAGGTGTCGTCGAGGCGACTAAAGGATTGCACCAGGGACAAGCAGCAGCGTTCTCCTGTGGGTGTATGTTAAGATCATTACTGCCATTAACAATCCGCCTGCCAAGCGTAGTAATTATGGCAAATGCCCCAATGGACATCTAACTAAAAGTGGTATTCTATTGGGGAGGCCAATATCCAGCAGTGTACGTATTTAGGCAGATGATGAAGTATATCAATGAATACCATTGATATTAAGAATATTTGAAATGCTTAACTCCCAGGACATGCACTATCATCTAGCAAATATTATCTGGAATCCTTTGATGCTTCCCAGTAATCAGGTTAACACAGAGGGAGACAAACTCATCTGCTCTTCACATATCTGATGAGATTCTCAATCTCATGAGTTGTGCAAATCTTTGTGTTCAAGCATATTTACTTAATTTATTTTTATTTAACTTTTAATAACAGTACACTAAGAATGGTGAATGAGCGAACATGTATCAAAAAAGTAATTATTATGGGTCTTTTAGCCTAAATAAATAAATTTTGTCATTAATTCTATCCTGTCTGTCTGCTCACCCTCATGACAACAAATAATCATGTCTGCCATCCTCCTGACCTCCACTAATAAATAAATGCGTGTGCTCAGGACAACAACCCAATTTCGACCCGGTGCCTGTCGGCTATCACCCTGGCGAGCAAGTGCACGGCGCCCGCGTTCCGCATGCACCTGCGCGCGCACGGCACCGTGCAAAAGTTTTTCAGCGCGCTACACGACGCCACCAACGATCAGGTAAGCAATCATTGTAAAACCTGTAATAAAGTAGAATAGAATAGGTCATTTATTCATGTCTACAATACACATTACATACATGAGAAATAAACGTGCAAAATAGGTTTACAAACTACAATTTAAAGATAATCTAGGTATGTGTAATGGCTCTGACTCAGCATAATGCTGCAGCACGCTACGCGAACTGTGGCACTGGTATTCTGTCAGCACCAGGTCCAGTGATCTCACAGATACAGTTTATGTATTATGCTTAGAGGGCTATCAGTGTATTGGGTGTTTATAATGTATACGGGTACATATGCTCATTAAAAGCATGCTCATATCTCTTGTGGGAACCTAGTTGGTAGTGCGTTCGCCTCACTTTCATGAGGTCGAGTGTTTATATACGGGCCTGTACCAATGATTGGAAAATTGTATGGAACAATTTTTTCCCATGAAACCAATAAAGAAATTTAATTGATGGACCCATATGTTGTGTACACTTTGTTTACTTTTGGCTACACGTTCAACAAATAATCCAGTGTTAATGCAGATTCAAAAGTGAATGTTTTTTTTTCAGAGCTTAGGGCTGTGCACGGCGACGGTGATGTTTGTGCTATCGCAGGACCGACTCAACATGGACCTCGACCGCGAGTCGCTCGAGCTCATGCTGAATTTGCTCGAATCAGACGTGTCGCATAAGTAAGCCCACAATACTAATCTATATGTATGTGTATTACCAGATTAACTTATTTGTATAGCGGGCTCTTAACTTGTATAATTCTATTTTATGTCAATAAAGTGCATTTGTATTGAATTGAAATTAATTAACTGAGACAATATACAGAACTTCCAAATCGATTTTAAATATTCTTTCGCTATTGGAATGCTTCATCTAATTTTATCGTAGACATAATTCCTTATTAAACAAATGCAATTGCCTAAGCAACTGTTGGTTAATCTAATGTAAAACACCTTTAGGATTATTTTACTTCTATTCTTATCTATATATTTTTTCAGGGATGCGCTAGATGATTGTGGACTAACGTCAGCCCAGCTGGCAAAGACACAAGAACGAGTGAGGGAGCTATGTGCCGAGATCAAAAGTCAAGGAAAGGCTACGCATTTGGACTTGGAGAATATTACTGTAAGTATTATCTTTAGTAAAAAATTTTTTTATTGTATCCATTATTATTACTCAAATTGGTATTGTGGCTATACTATTGCGATATTTATCGATCTACCAGTGTCACTGCATAGCAGTTGAACTTATAGACAAAACACCCTACATTCATTGTATACCTATATCACAACCCCGACACTCCATACAGGCGAACAGATTTAGTTACCTACTACTATTACAGGCGCACCAGCCTGTCCGGACACGTTTGTGTGCCCATGTAAATAATAGTAGTTCTGGCTGCTGCACCCAGCGCAGTCGAGAGAGGGACAACGTACGTCAACGATATTAATACTATTTCTAACTGAAATTGTGAAACAGCAGTGCCTGCTGCCAGCTTTACTCTATTTTAGTAGTAGTAATAATATTTAGTATTCTCTGCCTATATATTCATTATATATTGTGTTTGTCAATAGTTGCTCGTGCCGCGCAAACATCAAACTAATATTAAACATGCGAAAGTGTGATATCTCTTTTATCGCTCTTAATCATACTATAATAGTTGAACACATGTTAAAGACACTTGGTACAATGATAGTTTATAACCTGGAATAACATAGGATATTATCACAGACACTTAAATATATCGTAAGGGCACAGATATACATTCATTATTGTACCTGTTTAAAATTAAAACATTGATTATGATATATTTTATTGAAAGTTTTTTTTAAATTGTGTCGCTTATCGAATATCTACTGCGGAATAGTTAGCCCTAGCGCCATCTTTTAGCTTGAATGAAAAATGTTACAAGGCGTTGGCCCACATTCTAAATGAATGTGTAAATGAGATACTCGTATTCAAAATGAGTCAAGAGAGGGCGCTATCTATCAATGCGTTACCTTACGTCGCGCTATTTTGTGTTCGTTGAGAAACGCATACAAGTAGAATATAGACGTCCCCTTTCGCTATAAACGAATTTAATGCGGCCAGCGGGGTACACGCTAGTCTTTTATGTAAAAGAATACTGATCTATGAAAGCACAACTCAGAAAGCTAGAAACATAAAAATTTTAATAGAGGTTCCTCAAATATCGTAGGTAAAGATTTATTGAAATTTCGCTCTTGCGGGGTTGAATCACACACGTGAAGAAGCTAGTTCATTATGTAATCTCATCGCTGTCTGTCATAATGGTTTTTTTTATTACTTGCTGCATTGTTTTTGTTATTATTTTTGAACTTATTACTTTTTGTGTCGTTACTTAATGTTTATGTATAAGTCATGGTATTTCATACTTGTACACCCTGCTAGGATAAACTGAGTTCTAAGCCTGATATGTACATAGTTTAGTATACATACAAATGGCAAACAATTTATATTCTAGAGGTATGTATTGTTTCACATCAGGTGGGCCACTTAGCGATGGAGACGCTTCTCTCTCTAACCTCAAAACGTGCTGGCGAATGGTTCAAAGAGGAGCTTCGAGTATTAGGCGGCGTGGACCACATAGTGCGCACGATCCAGGACTGCGCCGCGCGGCTGGAGTCGCCGGCCGCCGCGTGGAACGACGCGCAAGTGGACGTGCTCAGGAAGGCGGACCGCTGCATGCGCGTGCTGGAGAATGTGAGTATAGCGGAGCGGGACCTGCACGTCACTACCATTAGCTAACGGGTCTGGAATGGCCTGTGCGATGACGTCACATCATTGCATTTCACGTCACCAACAGTTTTTATATTTAAATAAGGTTTACGTCTTCCGTAATTGACATTTGAAAAACATACAAATGATTTAGACAAACCACTTTTATCTACGTTCTGTTACAGCCGCCGCCGTCGTCTCAATAAAACTTTGCACTTAAGCACGTCAGTATTCCGCACCATCAACCATTGAGAATTTCGCTTCCCGGGATGACTAAGTTTTAGGACTATGTTAAATTAACTAAATAAAACTATCATTAGAATACTTAACATTCCATACATAAATAGTTATATTACATTAAGTAATTCTTTTACTTTCAATTAAAATAATAACTAAAATAACTATTGAAAATCTAATTCCAATTATGTCAGTCGGTCTGAATGTGCTTATGTGTGTACGGAAACACGATACAGGTCGCAATTCTTAATCAGTTTCATTAGTTTTGGAAGTTACAACTTGTTACACCTCATACCATGAATCAAAATAAGTTTTCGTAGCTCATAGTTTTGCTTCAAAGTTTTTACCTTTATGATTTGTCATTAAATTAGATAACATGACATTTTAAAATCATCTGTTATCTAATTTAATAACCATCAAGTGTCAATCCTGAAGGAAAAAACTTTGAGGTGAAACTGTGAGCTACGAAAAATTATTTTGCTTCATCAACTTAATAACGATGGCGTTGTGTGTCCCCATTTGCAGGTGACGCAGATGAACGAGGACAATCAGCTGTACCTGCTGAAGGAGTCCCTGGGCGCGGCGCACACGCTGGGCGCGCTGCTGCGGCGCTGCGCGGGCGAGGCTCGCGCGCATTCGCGTCTGCGCGGGCCCCTGCTGGACACGGCCCTGCCCGCCGTCAAAGTGCTCGTCAACCTGTCGCACTCTTTCGGCAACACAGGTATACAACGACATATAGTCATCAATCAGCCTTTCAGCGTTCACTTCTGGACATAACCTTTCCCAAACGAACACCACCACACCCGGTCCTCCGCACCCAGCGGCTATAGAACGCCTTATTCTGGTCACACCAGAACTAGTCTGCATCAACGGCCCTAATTTTTACGACAGTCCGCTCACTAGTTAAGACTTGCTTACTCACTCGTATATTAGAGTCGTGATAACATACTATGAAAAGATATTTTACTACACAATAATTCAATTCAATTACCCTTTATTGCACTTAAAAAATAAAAAGATACAATACATAATATTTATAAGCTTTTGCCCGTGACTTCATCCGCGTAGGTTTCCATATTTACACATCTTCACTGCTTTTAACGATTAATTTGGTTTCCCGTAAGTATGTGATGGTTTTTTCGGGATAAAACTATCCTATGTCCTATTCCAGGACATAACTTGTGTGTGCCAAGTTTCATCCCGATCCGTCCAATGGTTAAAGCGTGATTGAATAACAAACATCTAAACTTTCGCATTTATAATATTAGTGGGATTTCGCGATTTCTCCGAAAAACAACGGAACCGACTATTTTATCCGTCAACTTTCCTTCATCTCATCAGTTTTCTCTGATAAATAGGCAAGATTTCAAAATCTAACCATCTAGTTTAATCTGGCCAATACTCATGGGGTTATGAGCTCATACCCAGTGTTTCAGTAGCCCATGTAGAAATGGCTTCACAGCTGATTATTTTCACTATATCTTTGCATACTCTTATTACTTAACGCAATTTTCCGAGTGCTGCCCATAGTGCTCAGCAGCTGGAGTATTCTATTCGCTTCCTTATCGAATTTGTACGTTATACACCTCAATACAAGAATATTGATTGGGTTTGAGCTGTTGTCCCTTATAATTACAACTCAATACCGTCCATAGATATCTTAATTCCACCGTTTTTCAGGTTCATTGGGAGCTCAAATTGTGGGCGAACAGCCATCGGTGATGGAGATTTGCCTCATCATATTAAATAACCAAGGGAACTTTGTACCTGACAACAGAAACTTCGAATTCAGTGTTTGTGTAAGTATAGTTCTGACATTTTTTGAAGCATTTAGAATTCACGACCTATTTTACATGCACAGAGATGTTTTCCTAAAAAGACCACATCCTTGTATAAACTTTATAGAATTATGATATAGAATGTTAATTTAACAAAAGTTATGGAGAAATCTTGTACTAAACATTATAAATTGCAGGTACTGACGCTGCTTATAAACCTCGTGCAAAACAACGACGTGAACACGCAAAGGCTGTTCAACGTGCGTATACGAGTGGACCACGCGGATGACGTCATATCGCGCAGCGTGGCCGCGCTGGAGCTTATCACCGATCTGTTCTACAAGCGGGAAGACCTTGCCAGGTGAGCCTGACATACATACTGGTAGATGGTTTAACGTTGGTAACTAGTTTGACAATGTGGACGACATCATAACGCGCACCGGGGCAGCTTTGAAATTTATCACTGATCTGGGGGCCTACTTAGTAAGCATTCCGACAAGCATGCCGACCGAAAAGCCTGTGGTATTATAAATAAACCGTACTTAGTTTCGAAAAACTCATTGGTACGGGCGGGGTTTAAGACTGTATCACCATTTGTTACCAGAATTTCCTGGCTGACCAAATCGTTCCAGAAGTCTCACTCTTAAACTACAATGTTTCTAGTGAATCTTATATGCCAACATCATATACCGTATTCTATTATTGAACTGTGATCACGCATAATTTTGAAAATAACTACTAATAATTAATTAAAAAACATTTCATTACGCAAAATTTTCGGTCAGCACTATAACGCATGACTTTGGTAATGTTTCGTGGCTAATTAAAGGGACATTAGCAGCTGAAAAAAATCAGACATAACTGGGATATAGTCCCATTGAGCCGTGATGAGCCATAATTTTGAAAAAGGATACAGTTATTACTTTAAAAAATAACAAAGTGACGCGTTGATAGAGGAAAAATAGCGTCAAATAAATTTCTCCTCTACCTTTACCAGGTTTTAAATAAAAAATTAAAAATAGGAATATGAAAGTAGAGCTATTACTCAAATGAAATCACTAAAAAAATATTACAACTATTCAATAATTATATTTAATTAAAATTTTCGAAACATTCCTTTATAAGTCGATGCGTCGACCCGCTGGCTTCAGTCTCGCCCGAGGGCTTTCAGAGGTAGGACGTGTGTCGCTCGTTTTCCCGCCCTAACGATCAAAAACCGCATTAGCCTTTCGAATTGTACGACGACCGCAAGTTTTTGATCGTGGGTTTATTTGTTAGGTACTTATTTTATTTTGCAAAATTTTGTGATAACACTGTAACAGTGTTTGACGTAATTAAGTAAAATGTAACTGTGTAAATGTGGTCACAGGAATTGCTTAATGCTAAATGATAAACTCACCTAATAAGGACTCGTTTAAATGGTAGGGATAAATTTTATATTAAGAAGTGGTGACCAGGGTCTTGTGACGGATCGGGAAGGTAGTCAGAGAGGAAGGGAGGAGCGGAAGGCGGACGACATGGGTTAGTCCAACCAGTCCTACTATTAGGACTGGTTGGAAAAAAAAGTCCTACTAGTCCTACTGCTTAGTATGACATATATTGGAAATGAATAAATATAATAAAAGCAGTCCAACTAGTTCTACTGCTCAGTATGACAATTTTGAATCAAGTAAATTTAATAAATGGAGTCCAAGTAGTTATACCATTGGTGTAAAGACGATCGGTGTACATTCGAGGGCAAATATAAGGTATAAAATACATATCTCAACGTTACCATTTCTAAGGAAAACTAGTCTTTACCAAAATGGAAGGCCTCGATGAGATCTTCATTTCGGATGACAGCTGTCAAAATTAAAACGGCCGTATCTCGGAAACTACTGACCCCAGACTAGAGTTCTCTTTACCAAAATGGAAGGCCTCGATGAGATCTTCATTTTGGATGACAGCTGTCAAAATTAAAACGGCCGTATCTCGGAAACTACTGGCCCCAGACTAGAGTTCTCTTTACCAAAATGGAAGGCCTCGATGAGATCTTCATTTTGGATGACAGCTGTCAAAATTAAAACGGCCGTATCTCGGAAACTACTGGCCCCAGACCAGAGGTGTCTTTACCAAAATGGAAGGCCTCGATGATATCTTCATTTCGGATGACAGCTGTCAAAATTGAAACGGCCGTATCTCGGAAACTACTGACTTCAGACTAGAGGTGTCTTTACCAAAATGGAAGGCCTCGATGAGATGTTCATTTCGGATGACAGCTGTCAAAATTAAAACGACCGTATCTCGGAAACTACTGACCCCAGACTAGAGGTCTCTTTACCAAAATGGAAGGCCTCGATGAGATCTTCATTTCGGATGACAGCTGTCAAAATTAAAACGGCCGTATCTCGGAAACTACTGGCCCCAGACTAGAGGTGTCTTTACAAAAATGGAAGGCCTCGATGAGACCTTCATTTCGGATGACAGCTGTCAAAATTGAAACGGCCGTATCTCGGAAACTACTGACCCCAGACTAGAGGTGTGTTTACTAAAATGGAAGGCCTCGATGATATCTTCATTTCGGATGACAGCTGTCAAAATTAAAACGACCGTATCTCGGAAACTACTGACCCCAGACTAGAGGTGTCTTTACAAAAATGGAAGGCCTCGATGAGACCTTCATTTCTGATGACAGCTGTCAAAATTAAAACGGCCGTATCTCGCAAACTACTGACCTCAGACTAGAGGTGACTTTACAAAAATGGAAGGCCTCGATAAGACCTTCATTTCGGATGACAGCTGTCAAAATTAAAACGGCCGTATCTCGGAAACTACTGGCACCAGACTAGAGGTGTCTTTACCAAAATGTAAGGCCTCGATTCGATCTTCATTTCGGATGACAGCTGTCAAAATTGAAACGGCCGTATCTCGGAAACTACTGACCCCAGACTAGAGGTGTCTTTACTAAAATGGAAGGCCTCGATGATATCTTCATTTCGGATGACAGCTGTCAAAATTAAAACGGCCGTATCTCGGAAACTACTGGCCCCAGACTAGAGGTGTCTTCACCAAAATGGAATTAAAACGGCCATATCGCGGAAACTACTGGCCCCAGACACCTCTGGTAAAGACACCTCTAGTCTGGGGTCAGTAGTTTCCGAGATACGGCCGTTTCAATTTTGACAGTTGTCATCCGAAATGAAGATCTCATCGAGGCCTTTCATTTTGGTAAAGACACCTCTAGTCTGGAGCCAGTAGTTCCGAGATACGGCCGTTTTAATTTTGACAGCTGTCATCCGAAATGAAGGTCTCATCGAGGCCTTCCGTTTTGGTGAAGACACCTCTAGTCTGAGGTCAGTAGTTTGCGAGATACGGCCGTTTTAATTTTGACAGCTGTCATCCGAAATGAAGATATCATCGAGGCCTTCCATTTTGGTAAAGACACCTCTGGTCTGGGACCAGTAGTTTCCGAGATACGGCCGTTTTAATTTTGACAGCTGTCATCCGAAATGAAGATCTCATCGAGGCCTTCCATTTTGGTAAAGAGACCTCTAGTCTGGGGTCAGTAGTTTCCGAGATACGGCCGTTTCAATTTTGAGAGCTGTCATCTGAAATAAACATCTCATCGACGCTTCATAATTCATAATTAGTTTATTTGCACAATCAAGAGTTACAATAGGTATTACAATATTTATTTTAGCGCTAACATGATTGACCTTTTCGGTATGGCAAAATATGATAAAAAAAAACTACCTAGGTAACTTAAATGTAACAGTTTTTCTACTAAATACTCGTCAAGTGTCATCTCTGACCACCTTTCCTTTAGAGTAGATTCACTTGTGTAATTCTGTTCACTTGTATGGAGTGCCGGATAAGGGTGGTTTTACCATGAACGTGTGGTTCTACGTGGAATCATAGATCCGCGAAAATGTAGATAAATTTATAAATAGAGATTTTGTTTTATAATAAGGGGCGAATTTGTTCTTTGAAATACTTTGGTTAAGTATTTTGTTTAAGAATACAACATTAATATTTATATTTAGGGGATGAACATTGAGCATGAATAAATCTTAGCTATTTAAATCTTAATTAGTAATCTATTTTATTGTACATCTTGTATAAGGCAAATTTGCATGCAACTCGTACATTAACAATTTAAACAAAGTATTTTGTGCTAAGTTTTTTAATTTTTTTTACTAATTTCGTCTAATTTTCTTTAAGAATTCCTTTTTTTTATTACTATTCAAGTAAAACTTAAATTATTTGACAAAGTGACAAAGGTCAACAAAAGAAAATCGACTAATAAAATGCATGCAAGGATCAAAATCGTTCTTGAGTACGCTAGTGTGGCGCAAGCGATTTTACCCACACAAGCGCACGACGGACACGAATTTACCTAAACCTGAGCTACTCAAGGTGGCTACAGGCCTCGTAAACCCACGAACGTGAGGCGAGTGCACAACCAACCAGGCTACCACGGCTCCTTTAAGTTTTTAAAATTATAGTCTTTTTATTCGTAGATTTATCATGGGACTTGAATGTGTGATGCTTGATAGTAGTTTAGGTTTTATTAATAATTTTAGAGGAATAATTTCGTATTTCTTAAATACAATTTAAATCACCCCGCACATTGTGTACGACGTACGCTTTGCTTTCTTTATTACACTTAGGGGACTACTGTCGTATCAGAAATTATACCTACAAATTAGTGAAAGCAGTGCATGAGGCATGTCTGAGGACGATAACAGCGACTACTTTTATTAGGTACTCCACAGACGCTGTGCGCCAGCATCAACAGCATATTTACCGTCGTAAGAGACAGATTAGAATATCGTTTCATCAAGCATTGGGCGCAAGCTCATCTAAAAATAAAGACTAATAAAAATTGTGACAGTGTATGCCGTGTAGGTAAAATAGAGGATCCAATAAAAAAAATACGTGTATATAAAAAAAATAACAAAAATAACTGTTATCAAAAAATATCGTACAAATATATGTACAAGAAAATAACATCTATGCAATTTAGAATAGGCCGAAGGAATAAACGTGTAACATTGTCACTAATAAACTTAGAAGACTGTCCTGACGGATGAGTATATATTTAATTGCAATATTCTACCAGCAGTAAGGACTCAGCTTACCTCCAAAGGAGTGGTTGGTAACCAGCTCTCAGATTAGAGCGTATTTTTATTATTATTATCGTGAATGTAACATATGTGTCCTACGCGCGCCGCAATTCGCAACAAACTCAAGCTGTATATCAACCTTTGATAAATCAGAGGTTCTTTACCATCTAAACTAAACTAAAGTTCGAAACTAAAACAAATTTGTTACAAGGTTATGTGTGTGTTCAAGTCAGTGGTTTATTTTACTTATTGATTGTTTCAGACGGGCTGAAGAAAACACAGATGCGTTGTTAGACGGAGCGAAGGACAAAGACAAGAAGAAACAGTCACAGGACGACATTGACGAAACTGTCGCCAAATGTAAGTTGGGTTTTCGGTTATCTTTTTTATGTATGGTTATGTTGTAAACTTCATCGTCATTATCAACCAATCGTCATCCACTGCTGGCCAATGGTCTTCCTTCATCCGTTTCACATATTTCCTTATGTTGTGTTTTTTTTAAAGAATTGAAAACTTTTTCTGACATCACTTGCCGTGCCATTAATGCCGTGGGGTATAAGAGTTATAGACCTTTCGACTTTTTAATCTCATAAATAACGGCCAAAAAATTATACTACAATCTGTGTATTTTCACTTGATTTTTTAAGTTTCACTCGTTCTAATTAAATTTTAATTAAACGAATGAGCCTTGTAGACCAATTCGAAGGTAAACCGAACAGCTTGGGTATTAGTTACCCTGTAGTTTATAAATTAAAGGCTTACATACTCGTAGTTTTGTTGTATATTTTTTACCCTCAAAATTCAGTTACCCACAGTTATTTATTCTCGCGGTTGGGTTTTTATTGGTCTTTCTTCCGTCTTATAAAGTATTTTTTTATAATTAGATTCTGCCCTTGGGCGTTATTCGAACGTCACAAGTCGTGTGTTCGATTTCTATTGGGGACAGTATAGTTTGTACAAGTTTTTCTTGTGTAGTAAGTAGGTTGGCAAAAATTGGGATCGCTCTTTGGAATCTTGTGCGACAATATAATTAATATACTGGGTTTAAATTTAGATTATAAGGTAATAAATAACTCCTTAACATTATCAATTTAAATTCACTTTACTAGATTATTTAATGCTCAATGTTTTAATAATTAATTAATAAATCAGATGTCATATCTTCCACGAGATACCATTAAATACAGAAAGATAATTAGGAAAGTTGTCCCCATGTGCTGTTTGAAGTTTGTTGCGCTATTTCTTCTTCACAGCGCTATTTGCTTCAAAGTTAAAATCATGTACACTTGTACATTTATACACGTAATTTTTTAGTAAGGAAGCGGTAATGAAATGTACAAGTGTTCTCATGTAAAATAAATGATTTTGACTTCGACGCAAATAGATGGTTTAAGAAAAGAAGAAAGAACAGGAAGGACCATGAAACAGGGAAAAATTGTTAATTGTCAACAACACCATTTTCAAAGTTTTACAAAACCCCGGCGTCGTCGTCGTATCTGTGTTGTTCGCGCGAGATCTGTTAAGTACAAAATAGCCATTTTGTAGGAATTGAAATTTAAGTATCATGTCTATATATATCAATTGTGATAATAAGAACTAGATATATGTTATGTATTGAGCCACTTTTGTAAATTAACCTTACACTTAAATAATCTATATTTGATGAGGTTGCTTGTCAGTACAATCGAATGACATTGGATGCGTGTTGTTTGGTGTCAGTGCTGGCCCGAGCGGGCACCCACATGGAGCACACGATGGTGGGCGCGTACCTCGCGCTGCTGGTGGGCACCATGGCCGTGGTGTCGCCCGCGCACGCCGCCACCATCCGCACGCACGTGCCCACCTACGCGCCGCTGCTGCCCACGCTCAAGAAGTACTTCGCCTTCCTTTCGCTCACCGCCAGTGTGAGTATTTTTTTAAACAGGTTGTAGCTTCACTATTTTTAACTTTAAGCCATATCTTATTAAAAGTAGAAAGTCCCTCATATTTAGTGAAATTGTCTACTGTCAGACTAGGATTTTCTCCTGTACGTTAGGAATTAGACAAGGATAGAACAATTCACAAAATAATAATATCCAGACCGGAACCCACTTGTACAAAGTTGTCTGTCACTGGTGGGAATCGAACCCATGACCTTTGGCGCTCGAATCAAACTATTAACTGTTATACTCGTTGACGTAATTCAACGAGGCGGTCATATAAATAGCTATAATAGCACGGAATTCTATAAGAATATGGCGCCTCAATCCACTGTAAATATAGTAACAACAACAACAACCTGTAAAACTATAAAGTTTTGTGCCCTAATCACAACGCTGAGTGATTTACCGCAGTATTTGGAACTTAGTTCGCAGAGAATACTGCTGCCCTATTTATCGGTATTTATTAAGTAGCTTCTGTTAATACATCAACTGAAGCGATGTACGTCCTTTTGTGGTTACGCCCCTTCGTAAATTTACCGAGAAAATTGTCGTTCACAGAACGTTCTGTCTACATTCATTTTCTCATTCGTAAACTTTCCTAACTCTTTAAAATGTGGATTCGCTCGTATGAAGTTTCTTGTCTAGTAATTTACGGCACACTGAATTACCTACTATGGCTTTCCAACTTTTATTACTAACATTTAGACATTTATTTCTTTAAAATACTGCAACATTACAAATGATACATTCTATTTTCTGTAGACAACTCCTAAAAAATCATACACCTTTCCAGGCTGAAGCAGCGATAGTAGCCCACGTAAAAACGACGCAGCGGATAATCGATTTTATGGAGATGAGCGACAAAGAGGGCTCGCAGGAGGGTCCCCCGCAGTCCGCCCCCGTCCCCGCCGCGCCCTACACCAGCACGTACCCCGGTAGCTACTACCAGACCTCGCCCTCCGACGTGCCGCAGGATATGTCCCTAAGCAACCTCAACTACAGTATGAACTACAGCACCTCCAGCTCAGACAGAATGTCCTCTTCCATGGAGATCGACGGATACCACTGAAACTCCGCTATAAGGTATCGATTACCTCATTTTTGTAAATGTATTGTAGACAAGCCGATTGTAACTGATCTAGACGACATTAAGTGTATTCTTATTTCTATTGACGCCTCTTTTGGTAAATTGTGGTTTTATAATTACGTCGTGTTGACAATATTTGTTGGATTGTCTCAAATCGAATATTGTTGGGAGATCTCTTGTTTTAAAGGTTGTATGTTGTCTCTGAAAATCATAGTGAATATTGTTTTGGTATATTTCAACGTCACGTCGTTTAAAATGTATTCGTGCCAGTCAATAGCTCCATCGAAACAGACTTTAACGCCATGGGCCTTAAAAAGCCATGTTGTAAGGCTGTGTGGTAGGTTGTAAATATAATACCAAATTACCAATCGAATCCCTGTACATTGTAAGACCATTTGTGTGATAGAGTTCATGCCATTTGCAATAGTAAATTCCCTCCGCGATAGGTGAAAGAACGGTTGCACAAGGCGCTTGTACTTCGATCTTTTTGTATCGATATTTCTTCCTCCTCTTAAATTGACTAAAGTTGTAAATAAATCCCAGACTGTTATTGACTAAATAATTGCGTTAAACATGGATATGGGTTATGAATTCTTAATTAAATTGAGATATTCCGAGTTTAAGCCACTGAACTGGCGATATTAAAGTGCAAAAATAGTCGGGTAAGTGTATAATAGATATTGTATTCTTTTATGTGAATATTGTGTCTGCACTTTTTGTATTATACCGCTCGCTGGGAGGGATTACAAATTTAGAGTATGTATTGTTTTTAATGAGGCACAATTCTTTATTGTACATAAATTTTAGCTAGTATGAATAGTTCGTTCTCTAGTTCTTTCGTTGAGTAAATTAGGAGTAGGTTACACGTAGCTGATCGCGTGAGATTCCGCGATACGCGACGACCCTGTCTCGCTGCGTCACTCACATGATCAAACTATATTTGTACAACATGTGGCGCGCGCGCCTGTGACGTCACATGTTCGTGAGAAATGTACAAACACTAACGCCGCGTCGCCTCCGTGGCATCGTTGTTAGCCACTCGCAAACGAGAGAATGATTTATGCGTAGATAAAAATAAATAGGACAATTTATAATGTTGGAATTTTAACCAATAGTTGATAAGACTAAGACAGCGAATGAATGATATTATTAAACCTTTTATCACGTTTCTTGTTCTTAAAATAAATTCACCACCTGACTGAATGTCTAAAGGAAGAAAATTCTATGTTTTTGATGTTTAGTTGTTATTTCAAACATGAAATGCTAAGGCACTGAATTACTTAATTGTCGACTAGTTTGGTGTTAACACTCTACATCTAAAGTTGAAAAAGTTATAGTATATTTTTTACATTTGATAATATTTATTTAGAAATTTTTCAGAAAAATACTTAGTACGCATGGCACGAAATCTTCAAATCTGAAGTTTTAATTACTTTTGACGGAATCATGTCGGGTACATCATTCCTTATTTTTTCACACTACAAGGACGATGGTATGTTCTTCGCTGCCGTAAATTACATCTACAGACAGCTTTACTTATTTTTTAAGATTTTATGTGGGAACTAACTTATAATTAAGTGCATAATTGCGGTCTTGTTCGCATAATTATTTCGGCGACTGCAACTTTGGGGATGCATGTATTTTTTTTAAAAGACTAAGGAATTTCTTCGTGTTTATTGTACAGCTACTTTGATTTTTATTGCCTAAATTATATTTACGTAATTTATTGATCTATGTATGTACTAAGTGTAGCTCTTAAAGTGCATTTCGTTATGAAATTACATCTTTATATCACACCTGTGTTTTTACAATTATAATATTATGTTGTTTTAGACTATCACGAGAGTTTGATATCTTGAGAAATTATTATTGTATATGTAATGTGTAATTATGTTATAAAGTATTACGTGTAATTATTAAAACAAGGACAATTTAAATAAAATTTCGAGTTTCTTTTCATCCTATAATATTATAATAACATATAAAGAATGAACAATCATGGAAAACAAATCTCCAATATTGAGATAATCATGTATATAATAAGCACAACAGTCAACACTACATAATCTATAAGGTAACAAAAAGATCCAGCTTTCCAGTATGTAAATTCCCTCATTACTTTCTGTGTGACACTTTACTTGCCTGATAATTTATTCATACCAATGAGTTCGCAAACTCATGTACTGGCAAGTAAAGTTACAGAGCGAGATCGTTGTGACAACATTGATGATTATGTTAAAAATTAAATAACAAAACAACAACCGCAAAACTAAAATTAATGATGACACTACCACAAATGGTATAAGTTTCTATAATAAAACTATCCATGATTCCATAACAATACCGTTAAAATATTCTAAAACGTTTTATATTAGTTCTACAGCATCTACATGGGCTACGGCAGGCGCGCGGACGCCCTGCCAGTCTCCAGCCTCTGTGTAGCGTTTGTTTACAGACAACAGCTGTTCGAACGTGGCCTTAGCCAACTTGTGTTTGTTATGCACCTTCTGAACCAACTCCTCGTCATAGACATCTTCTGGGACGTCCAGCTTCAAGTGCGCATTCATCTCTTGAACAGTCACCAAGAAACAGTTCCATGGCGACCAGTCCTTGTTGACGTGCCACCTGCAAAGTCTCAGCTCAGTGATGTCTTCACACTCGCTAATCGCTGATTGACTGTGCCACAGCTTCTCTACGATAAAGAATATGTCTTTCTCCTGCAAAACGAATGCTAGAGAGCCCCAACATTTTCGTCGACGCTCGTCGCGTTGCACTGCTCGTAGAATAAACTTGTAAGGCGTCATGTCTATCCATAGACGCTCATTCACGTCCTTCCAAGAACACGACATGCAGACCATGATCCCGGTCATCCTAGAGTTCAACGGAAATTCATTGTACAGTTTTACCTGATGACACATTTCGCAGAAGTACAGTCTGCCGTGCTCCATTTTTCTGTGGTCTCTAATATCTTTACATTTAACTACCTTGGAATTCAATTCAGAAGTCTTTATCAATTGGAAGATAGATGCAGCCACTCTCCGCCTGAGAAATTCGAGCTGGTGGTCGTTGCATCTCCGCACGAGGAGATCACATTCTCTATCTAGAAGAGTTATTATTTCCTCAGCTAGCGGATGTCTGAACTCTTGTAAAGCAAACTTCATTTCGACCAGAAGTTCCATACGTTCCTTCACTTCCATGTCATCGCGGGTAAAAGAATTATAAAGCTCTTTTAGTTTCCTTGCCTTTTGTATTTCAACAGTTTCCATTTCTATCAGCTTGCCATCGTTTCCAAACCAAGCGACTGGCTTGGATATTTCTTCTAGGAATTGTTTCTGTTTGATCTTGTAACTGTCTTCTCGAACTTTGACTCTGTAGTCTTCAATACATCGCAGTAGTTCTACTTCTTTGTCGAGAAGCAAAGTAAACTCTGCAATTTTAGGGCCTTTTGCATGTAATCGTGAGATTCTTGCTATTTCAGAATGCTTCCAACGATCAACCTAAAAATTAGAAAATAATGGCATAAAATTATAATAAAATTTAATAATTAAATTCCAAAAAAAAAACGAAAATAATAGTTTTACAAATATACCATTGCATATAGTTGATCAAAATCTTCACGCGTTTTAGGGAATGTTTTAGTGATGAGATCCCTACGTAGACGTTTCTCCATTGCTTCTCGTTCTAGCCTGTCTTCTTCTTTCATCCTATGTATTCTCTCCCTGAAAACATAATTGTATCTCAATAATACTTTTATACATTCAATCGATATTCAAGAATATGTATTTATGTACGTACATGCATTCTGAAAGCCATCTTCGAACTTTCTGCCGGAACTGGTGATGTCTAAAAGACCGCTGAATGACACTGGCATAATGGTCGTGATTAAGTCTGATGACCATTTCGGCGTAGGTCTCGTATTTTTTAGCGACAATAATTCTGTCTGTTACGTTCGGAATGTACGCTTGGACACTGGTCATCTGTGTGGCGCGACTGTAGCTGGTTTCCTGAAATCAATTTGGCAAGTTTTTAATGTTTCTTGTAAAAATAATATGGCTTAAACCACATAAGGTATAAACTTACGATTTTGTTAGTTTTTGCGTATTATATGCATAAATAAGTCGGGCCGTCGCAGCGGCCGTGACCGGAGCTCGGAAGGTAGACATTATAGCGGTCTTTTTTGCTGGAAGATCTAATACTGTCGATGTCGTTACGATACACACGTAACAAATCGACCAACACATTTATAACTTATGACTTGCTACGTTACTTGTGACATTGCCTTGCTTTAAAAAGACATCGTAGATATCTAGGATATAAATATGCATCCTCAGATGTCCTAGGCCTGGGCCTATGTTATGAATCATAACCTATCGTACACATCAATACCGCACATGACTAGGGGGCCTAGAGAGTACTAAATGGGTTTGTAGTTCGACGGATATTAACCGAAATGCTTACGAAGTAGGCCCCCAGGTACAGGTAGGTACTTGTACTTTCGGCAGAAGAAAACACCTGAGTAAACTCCGAACGCCTGAAAGCCCCCCTCCCCTGCGTGTTGCTATAAACCCAAACCCTGTTTGGTAGCTGGTTCCGAATAGCATCTCTCCCAGTCTTCCTGTAAATACCATACAAAGCTACAAAACAATAAATTTATATGATGGGCAGCAGCATCGCCTGTGTGTTGACTCCGATCACCAACCCGCCTGCCCAAGTAGTGTAGGGAGTATTAAGGAGATATCAGGGGTAACATAACCTACGTATATTTTATCTCGCTCTTCGGCAGTCTGCGTGTCTCTATTAGTTTTCTGTTCCGGAAGCAATTTTTCCGGTTTCTGTGGTGTTTGGGTGTAGGCGTGATGGTAGACGGTACCTGAAATGAAAAAAAACTGATCGGCTTACTTTTTATCTAAAGTTAAATAAAAATATTACTTCATAAATAAAAATAAATATGTATACATAATACATACACTTATCTGAATCCAAACTATGATTTTCTCATGTCCTATTCACAAATATAACATCCAGACCGGGACCAACTTGTACTGTCCCCAGTGGGAATCGAACCCACGCCACGACCTCTGGCCGATGGTCAAGCCACTAAGCCAACGAGGCGGTCAACTTTCATATAACTAAGTTTACCTGTATGCACATTTCTATATCCTCCTAAGTACGGTTTCTTTATAGGATCTGAGAAAATTTCTACATTAATTTGCTTTAGGGTACTTCCAAACGGCACCATGATTGATATAACGTCATTGACTGGATTTTCCTTGTATAATTTATCTAAATTAAGTTTCACGTTATTTTTTGTTATCAGTTCCACCTCTACTATTCCGTACTTATCATAATCGAGGTCCATAAGGGCCATTCGGTCTTTAAGTGGACGTTCTCCTCGCAAAATCACCAAGTTGTCAGGATCAGCATTAAATAGACCGCCCAAATTCTTCTTTATTTCATGTATTTTCATAATAGAATGGTATGAGCGTGTAAATGTTCCGTTTTGATTAGGGACTCTAAATTTGATCGCGATAAATGGTATGGTCTTCTTTTTCGGAAGAACCGACTGTAGAAGTTCCTGAACGTAATTTTCTTTTGGGATGGACGAGAGAGCGAACTCTTCAGAATCTTTTGTGAACACATCGATGACAATATTGCCGACGGCATCAGTTTTCAAATCCGATAGGACACTCGTATCTTTCAGCACCGTTCGATTTTTTGTGAGCAAGAGATTGTTGTTGGGCACTGAGAGTAATTTGGCAAGTTTGCGTTTGACGTATTTGATCGGCGTGTTGGCCGGGAAGACTTTTGTGAACACTTCGTTGGGGTGCAGGGGCGACTTGAAGGTAATCAGGATGTGGCTGGTGGGGCACTTGTACTGTTCTGCCTCCCGCGCGCAGGGCGCGGTCTGGTACCGCGAACGAGACTCGTCGCCCTCCGGGGCGGAGACATGCTTGTAGGGAGGCGCAGTAAGCAACTTTTCCCGACCTATTTCGCACTGACACCCAACCACTCCCTTCACACAATCAGGATTTGGGGCGATGCCTATTGTCTTCAAAGAATTCATTTTGTTTTCATTTGTTAAAACAAAGCAACTATAAATAATAATTAAACTGAATAAAATCAGAAACTAAAACTAAATTCTGGCACCATGACAGTAAGTGATTGTTTATCATTGTTTCAGTTGCTAGGTGACACGTTGTCATAGTACTTAAACTAAGTCAAAATGCGCGAAACTTCGAAACAATTCGTGAAAATGTAAAACTACAACCATCTATATTGCAAAATATATCTATCTATCTATGTTGGATATTGGGTCAATTTATAATACCACTGATGATCCATATAAGTTATTATTAATAACACTCTTAGATAATGAGTAAGGTTCAGTTTGCTAATAGGCTATGTCGGTGACCTTCGTTCTTTGTCGGATCTACTCATTACGAATCATATCCTTTAAAAAACCGAGCATAGCCTCTCCATAACTCGCTAAACGTGTATCTATTACATCTGAAAGCCAAGTTAAAAAGAAATTTTTTGTACGCTAAGACAACAGTAAATTAAACGCGCGGTAAAGACGAAACACGGTCTATTGTTTCCATAGAGAGCGAATTAACTGCTGAGCTTTATAAACTGTAAGCTCCTTGGAAATTCTTCAAAAAAAATTGTTTGCTTTTACCGCTACCGCACGCCGCGCATACGATCTGGCAAGAACGCTTCAAGCAATTATCTTGTTTCTTTGTAAGCTTTAGGTAACTTATAATAGAAACAAAACTATATGTACTTACTCTTTGAGCTGGAAGTATACAAAAACTTTACTATAGAACTATATATCTTTTACTTATACAAATAACCAATAAACACTAGATAAATCCGTAGACTAGAATGAAATGTTCAGTGCATGCATTAAATAGTACTCTGTTCTTTTAAGTCACAGCTTATCGATTCCCTGTGGCACAGACCAAGTAGGTAGTTGATAGTTAATAAAAATTGAGAAAACAATAAAATTACAGACCAATAAAAGAGCGAATGTGCCGAGCATAGCTGGCGTGATATTAAATTCCTCCGAAAACATAAAAATGATTTTCGATCGTAAAAGTATAATTTACAGACGTAAAAATGCGCTGAGTTATGTTACGCGAGGTCCAGGATGTGGTCTTGAAGATATTGGGGCACAAAACTAGAAATCTTTAAACAAAAGTTTAAAACATTTACGAAACAATGATGAGAGCAAGGATAGAGCTAATTACGTGTTTATACGTTTAGACGTGTCTGTCACATGAATAGTTTGTGATCACAATACCCTCTATGAAATGTTATACACAAACGATTACGTTGATGCAAATCTGGATTATCCTTAGTCGCTTCACACGACATGACAGGTTAAAATGTATGCCTTTAGAATATTTCATAAACTTTATAACACCACCTTGCCATAACTAAGGCTACGTACCTATAACAGAATTAAACTTTCTTAAAGGTATTTTTTTTGAAAAGTGAGTCCGTTGAACACAGAATTCGGTTTCCGTTTATTTTTCTTATGTTGTCATACTACCATTCCATAAGGTCATTCAAAATTATCTACACAAACTTTAAGGTGTTCATAGTGGACCCGTGGACCCATCATATCAGCCCTTAGACGTCCACTGCTGGACCGGCCACAGGCCTTCCCCAATGAACGCCACCACAGCCTCCACATCGAGTCATACATATAAATAAAATCATACATATAAAATCACTTTAAATAAAAAAAGTAACATTATATTTACGCTAATTTTAACTCGCTTTGAAATACGCTTTTTAATGTAGACATTTATTTTTTATGGTTTTTTCCGAAAACCAAATACTTAATGAAACCAATGTGTGAAATTTAAATGACCTTGCATATGTTTTAAATTTCAGCTCAAACGGTCCATACGTATAGTTTATATGTTATCCAGGACAGACATTCAGGCGGATAAAAGATTATCCTTTAACCATAAAAAACTACTAGCTATTCTGAACTCGCGTCCAAGAGCCTGGCATATGGCAGTGTTAGCAAATGGACTGCCCTCACTAGATTATTGCGTTTGCGGGAGAGGGGGGTGCGTTCTGTAAACACGTGTTTTAATCAAGCCTGTTGCTCCGCTTCCGTTTGCTGCGGCCGCTCCGCTTAGCAAAGAAAAACTTTGCATGCGTTTTATTACGACGGATGTCGGGTGCCCGCCCCGCAGGGCTTAATTTCGTAGCCATGTGACTCTTTAATTGTTTTATTGCATGCAAATGGGTGCACATTGAAGAATACACTATATGATATATTTTTTATATGATATCAGCTAGTGACCTGTCGCTGGCCGCAGTCGTTAAATCGGAATGATGTAGATTCAGATTTACAAGCAAGACAACTGAAAGAATGATAAACAGATTTTTTATTTACAACGATTTCGGCCAAAAATAACGTAACTGTTTAATGTAGGTAGCAAAAACTTGACTCGCGCTCTGACGTAGAGTAAAAGTTATAATTTAATTAACTAATTTAATTTATAAACATTAGAAAGATCACCAGTTAGAAACTTTTACCTTAAAACTGTACCTTCTATGTATGTTCATTGAAGCCTATTTGATTACAAGCTCATGTCATTTCCCATACGCATTTCCCAGTCTTCCCGTACCGATAGTCGCGAACAACTTTATAGCGCCAGAGGGTGTAGCGGGTTGCGGAGGGAGAGGGGAAGGGGCGCGGGTGCGCGGATTCATTCGATTAAAGCCAGCCTGTACACGGAAATTATCAAACGAAACGCACCGACAACTCAGCGGGCCGTGAGAGGCTCTACGCTAATAGTTTTTGTTCACAAGCTGGACTTTCCTCGCGAAAGGTTAGGTTTGGCGTTTCTTTGTGGGAGGTGCTTCGTTGTCGCTAAGCGGAATTATTTTGACTGTAGAATTAAACTTGTTTTGTCGACGGCTTTGATGAAAATTTTATTAAATAGGTAGAGTTATTGTAGTACCCATCTTTATTGAGTTAAAAGGTAAGATTCCCGACACGTTAGTTTTTACCTTCGTATTTCATTCGCTGGAAGATATCTTTTTTGTTATATTTCATAATTCTACCGCAAATAATATAAAACAAACATACAAAAAATAGAACCAAATACAAAAATAACGGAATGATTGGTTACTTATAATAAGGATTAAAATAAGTTATTATACATATGAGACAGGTAATACAAATTGCGTCTATCAAATCATAATGTCAATATTGGTCAATATCATGAAATCAACTACATAATTATAGTATTTGTAGGACACCTCTCTGTATATGACTAATAAATAGAAAATACATTGATGAATAGATAACTCATATCGCAGATAATTGTCAAAATCAGTGGGTCTCTAGGGAAATAACGTCCCTTTTGACACTTGCGGCCCGAGAGTAACAAGACTTTTTCAGTCTTATTCAGTTTCATACTGCTTCGTGAAAAGTCAAGGAAGTGAAAGCTCATACTAGTACTTACTTTCTCCTGAAATTGATTAATGTAGGAATAGTTTCATGCGACATTTCCTAGAAGTCTCGCATATGCCATGATTTTCACATCTCCTTGCGCCATATACCGAGACGACTTGTAATGAATAGAATTAATCAGATCCGTTCTCCGCGGGCCGTCCTACCGAGTCTCACAGGGGGTTGTGTTTCATACGACCCTGACATAGCGTTGCTAGTCCCACGCGATCGATTACAAAACCTTTATGTACCTATGAGCATCGGTGAATCTTGGTATTGTGAAGCTTAATTAGGTAGGGTTTACCTGACTGTTTATAACTTAGAATCTCGTCAAAGGAAAGTTTTATATAATAACTAGCTGTTGCTAACTTCGTCCGCGTGGACAACTTAACATCACAAATTATAATGTATTTCCCGTAGGAATCGGATGTTTTTTCGGGATAAAAACTATCCTTTGTCCTATTCCAGGACCTAACCTATATGTGTGCCAAGTTTCATCAAGATCCGTCCAGTGGTTGTAGCGTGATTGAGTAACAAACATCCAAATATACAAACTTTCGCATTTATAATATTAGTAGGATGTTCCGTCTGTATGCACCGGTAATATTGCTAAATACTGCGATTCAATATTATATACCTACGATACTTTCGATTTAAATATAATCAATATTTGAATCGAAAGTCTAGAAATCAGTTTAGTACGATATGAAATAAAAATATATTTAAAAGATCATCTCATTAACATGATTTCCAGTATGTATACTAACTGTCCGCCGCCTATTTAAAAACCAGATCGAAATACATTCATTGAAGTGCACTAAGACTGGTTTTAAACTATGGTATAACCTGTATTTCGAGCCATTCGACGTTCATCCCTAAATTCCTGCTGCAATTTAACAATAATAAATTCTTTGTCCATCTACTTATAATAAGGATAATAAATAATACAATCATTTCATGGTAAAATTTACTTACCCGACCTAGGCATAGGCCCCCAAGGCATATTGGCATCACTCTATGCCAAATCTATCCTACTAATAATATAAACGCGAAAGTTTGTAAGTATGGATGGATGTTTGTTACTCTTTCACGTAAAAACCACTGAATGGATTTTAATGAAACTTTACAATAATATAGCTTATACATCAGAATAACACATAGGCTACAATTTATAAAGATATTGTGTGAATTGTCCAAAATATCAAGTAAGTAGGAAAAAATCTACCATCTGCAAGCTATTCTGGCGTGCGCTGCCAAAACCGCTAGAGTTACACATATGTAATGTATGATAGAAATGTCCTACAAAAAAGCTACTCGAAATACTAATCGTGCGCAGACGAAGTCGCGGGCACCAGCTAGTATATCTATAAAAGAAGAAACTGACTGACGTATCAACGCACAGCGCAAACCGCTGAGTCTAGAGGCTTGAAATTTTGCACAAAGGTACCTTATATAGCATAGGCAAGCACTAAGAAACGGTTTTCAAAATTCATCCCCTAACGGGGTCAAATGGGGGTTTAAAGTTTGTATGGAGAACGTCCATTAGATGTTCCTATCAATTTGAAACTTTGTAGGAATACTCTAAAAACTTAATGATTCAACACCTGTTCTTCAGTTTTTAAAAAATCATTCCCTAAAGGGATGACATGAAGTTCGAAAGTAGTAGTCTTAAAACCGATTGCTCTAGAAACTTGAGATTTATAACTAAGGTTGCTCATGTATCTCAGCTGTTGCACTAACGAAGGATTTTTCAAAATTTAACCCCAAAGGTGGTAAAATAGGGGTTTAAAATGTGTATGGAGAAAAATTATATGATGTTCCTATCAGTACGAAACTTTGTAGGAGTACTCTAAACACTTAGAGATTTAACACGTGTTTTACAGTTTTTGAGAAACCATCCCCTAAGGTAGGTTTCAAAGTAGTAGTCTGCATCCGAGGGTCCAGCAACATAAATTTCGCACCAAGGTTCCTTATATAGCTACACTCTAATGAAATGTTTTTCAAAATTCATCCCCTAAACTAAAATTGGGGTTCAGAGTTTGTATGAAGTAAAACTATTAACTAACTGAACTTTGTAGGAGTATTTGTAAATTTAATAATTCCACGCCGGTTTTACATTTTCAGAAAACCATGCCCTAAGAGAGGGTGAAATGGAGTTCAAAAGTAATGTTCTCCAAACCAATAGATACATTTAAAGTATAAAGGATTACGCCCTTAGGAAGGCGGCCGGAAACGCAGGATTCGGAGGCGGTGGACCGGGTGTGGTGACGTTTATTGGGGAAGGCCAGTGTCCAACAGTAAATGTCCTAGGGCTAATATGATGATGAACTATATTATATGCATAAAACGATGAAAACATTATAATTTATGATAATGATAACGTCACCAGCCTCTTCTCCAAAACCACTAAATAGATTCGGATGTGGTTATCACTGTTGGATAGCTTAGTTTACCGTGGTTTTTTTTTTCAAACTGGAAACAAACATCTTTTTTAAAGCAGGCGAAGCCGCGGGCAATATCTTTAATATAATTAAGTCGAAATAGTTTTTGTGTGTTTAATTGTCAGTTTTTTACGCTTTCATGGCTTGGCTATTCAACTGATCACCATAATTTTTTGATTAGTACACATAACATCATGTAGATGATAATAGGTTCATGTTTACCTTTAGAAAAATCGTTCCCTCGGTAAATACAAACTTACTCCACGCGGGCGAAGCCGCGGGCGTTTGCTAGTATTACGTAATACTGCGTGTAGTATAGTACTGAAAATGTTTAAAAACAAAGTTAAGAACGTCCTCGCATCAAACAGTACGTGTGTGTGTGTGACGTAATGATTTTGTATAACTGAAAATGCTTCAAAACCAGTTCCGTTTTATTTTGTGTTTGGTTAGATTTTCCAATCGCACCTCCCGCTAATTTGTTTGCACAAATTTTGCCGCGCCGCAAACAATTCGATTAAATTTTACCTCTCTGTTCCATAGTCCGTATGTAGAAATGTACTTGTAACATTAACACGATATCGGCTGTACTGATTTAGTTCGTCAATCCATTCGATTAAAAGCTTAGCGCTGTCTATTTGAGGACTTATTTGACTCTATCTGACAGTACAATAATGTTTGCAATGAGTTTCGTTCCTAAGTATTTACGTATATATCGTCGGTCAATTCAATTCAAATATTCTTTATCGTGCACCAATACATATAAAATCGTTGTTACTGAAAAGGGTTAGATTAAGAAATAAAACTACTTTCAAGTAGCAGTGATGTCAAACAGAACACAATGAGGAGTAGGTTAATATTTTAAAATTACGCTGTCGTAGATATTTGCTACATTTGCTTTTTATCATCATTATTTCTCCGTGTAGTTCGGCGACAACTCTTAACTCCCGTTACATCTACTTCATTCGCTCTGCTTCCAATTCTAATTTACATATAAACCTTTAAATCTCGATCACTTATTCACAAATTGTTAACAGTCTGTCATCATAAATGATTTTACTTCGATTGACATAAAGCCCTGTCTACTCATTTATCGATCGCATGGCTGTCATTTAGCGTGCATTAATAGTTTATAGACACAATGCACAGATGTAGCTCTTTATCACCAGAAATACACAGCCTTCTTATGTAACAATAACCTACAATTATTTATATGAATTTAATTTATCCAAAACATTTGATTTCCAATTCCGTAAAAAATCTTATGTTTTTGTTAGGACTATTTTGGTTTCCTGCAGCACAGTGGTTGTAATTTTAAGTATACATTATTTATTGTACATTTCTGATATAGGGAGTATATTTATGTAATTTTGCATCTATAGGCGAAAATTATTCAGATTTCAATATTGTAATGAGTTGATGACAATCTGCACCAATTTGCAACGGCGACGATGCGAGCTCTCCGTAATTTACACACAGTCCGAGCTAATCAGCCCTCATTACGCATATTGGCGTTTCAGCTCCAATGTTACAATTATTCCTATTTGCTATCTAACCAACAACGTATTTTCACAACATGTCAAACACGAAGTCGTATTCGACGCGATAATCCGCGATGTTAACATTAAATCAATGTTAAGTCGTCAAATTAAATGAAGTTTAAGATAATTATGTTTATTATTTTCAACAAGCGACAGATCAATTAGAGTTAGATAGGAAGATCAGAGGGCAATTATACCTTTAAAGTTTGCGCTAACAAATTTTTATTACGAGTTAGAGGGTTCCAGGCTCCGGCGAACCTTGTTAAGACTTTTATTACTTGAAACCTTCGCTTACGGAACCCTAAAAAGTCTATCAACTACCAACTGTAATTCTAGGCCTATGCCTTAGCCCTCAAAAAGCAAGAAACGAAAGCCAATAAGGAAAACATTCTACTACCAAGCCTCAACAGAAAAATGAAATCCAGGACTCTTCTAGCTTTGTTTAATGAAATGACATAATAATATAACAGGTACAGGCACGAGTTCTGGTCAGATCTCTCGATCTCACAAACTTAACTAGTTCTACTAAGCTACAACGATCATTTCGTATATATATCGACGTTAATGCAAAGGGTCAAAAATAAATAAAAATCCTTTTTACAGGAAATAAAAATAACTTATTTGTAAATTACCGCTCGCGGCTTAAAAAAACGTGCTTCCGGCATTTTATTTCAGCTATCTTCGCCTTGTTTCGCTAAAAATGTTGCTTTTTCACAACTTGATTAAGTAAACAAACAAATACAACATTAGCAAAGTGTACTTACAGTGTGCGGGTTCCATAAATTTTTTTTGTTTAGTTTTCCTTCAAATCTCGGGAAAAAACGGAAATTTCTTTAATTTATAAAATAACATGTTTTTAAAATAAATACTTTTTACTAGCTGTGACCGCGGCTCCGCTCACGTGGACTAGTTGTTAGTTTTTTGTGGAAGGTTTTTTTTTTAATTGAACTTTACTTGGTGTTAATCCTGTCCCCGCTCCCGCTCTCGCGTCCGCTTCCGCACCCGCACCCACTTCCAACCACTTGTACTTCTTTGAGTGAGTTTTTGAAAAGTATAAATTCACATAACTTTATTTATTTAAAAACTTTATTGCACAGTACGTACAAAAGGTGAACATAATGCCAATATGGCATTCTCTTCCAGTTGACCTTTAGGTCATGCAGATAATGAATTGTGGGCGCAAATAAAAAAAAGTAATATAAGAAAATTGGTTATATACTATACTATGTAATATATACTACATATGTAATATATGGATACTCATTAAAAAGATAAATAAATACATATGTTATATAAATAACAAATATATACATAAATATTCTGCAATCATAATCAAAAAAAAGTTAAGCCCTATGCTTTTCTGAAAACTCCATCAGAATTGGTTCATTAGTTTTTATGCGATGCGTGCACAAACAAACATAAACAGATAATTCCAAAAATGATCTTAATGTGTTCTATTACTTAAAGCTTCCTACGAAAATTTATTTTTGCATAATATTCAATGTACAGACACACCGAAGTTCACGTTTTTAATTACTCGATAAGCTGAGCTTCTCAAAATCACAATAAATTATTAATATAATAGCTATGGGCAAATTTTAAAGAAAATTGTCTTAATTAAACTTTTTTTATGGCTTTTTATTAATGTAGTGATTTTTATTCGGGTAAAGCAGTTAAGTCTCGATCGATTAAAAGCATCAGTAACACTATCATTAACAGGTATTTAGCCTTTCCCCGAATGTGGTTTTCAGTCAATTTGCCGAGTGCATTTCCACCTGGCGTCCACTCAACGATCCAAATATACTCTGTTAATTATTTATGAAATTAATTCCAACGGCAAAAACATTATGTCCAATGTATCAATGTGGTGTAGAGTGGTCTTATACCAGAGTGCGTGTGACGACGCGACAGTTGAGGTGCGCAGTTTATTTTTATCTACAAGTACCTTCAATTATTATGTTGCAATATATATTGTATTCGTTTATGGTTTTCTGGCTACGCAAGTAATGAACGCTATAATATTAAAATTCAATCTTATGGAAAATGCAAAATATATGTAGGTACCTATATGTGTGCTTGTGTGAAATGTTCATTAGCTACCTATAATATACTTAAGATTTTTTTTATTGCTGGAATAAAACCTCGGATAGCACTTCGAAACACAAGCTAATTAATTTATTTTATCTTAGACTAGGTGTTGCTCACGACTTACGGTAAGGAATTTCAATTTTTTTTATTATTTTGGCCTTCCTATTATATTAGGATTTTGCTAATGTCATGTGTACAGAACGAATACAGACATGGAGACCACAGGTTAACGGAGTAAAGCTGTGAGTTGTGCCACTAGAGCACCGAGGGTAATGACAATGTCGCTGAGATCAAAGGATATCACCATAATCTTTTATCTTCCCACGTGTATTCCCCTAGAGAAGCCCTACAGCTGCAGAAGTCAAAAGACATTACAGTTGCACTAAGTTATTTCAATTATTGATAAATTAGTTCTATTCACAAACATTAATGAGTACTGTACTGTGGTGATCATTACACACTAATATAGCTAAAACTGAATGAATAAACCCCAATGACAAATAACCTAGCACTGCTTCCGTAATAGCTGCCACCACGGGAATCTTTCAAAAACTTCTATCTCAGTGGTTACCTACGTTCGCCTTTGAGGAACCTCTATGCTGTATTCCTGATTTCTAGGCCCAGCGGTTTGAACTGTATGTTTATTGATGAAATCTTCATCAAGACATCAGTATTTTAATCTAATGTAACAAATAATCTTTTGTAATTCAATTAATGTAGATATGTATAATAGCAAAGATAATATAGATAATAGTGAGAATGAATGTATAATTTGTATGTTGTGATCGTGAATAGATATTTTCTCTTTCATTCTTCTTTTCTTTCAGTATATAATAACTTAGTCTATTATAGTTGTAATAATAATTATTTTAGATAATGCGATTAATATTTTTTGATATCCCGACCGACAATCTATGAACGCACAGCTACTGGCTACAGAACTACTGGCTCTAGAAACGAAATCTAGGTATACAAGTACAATTGTTCGTATTGCGAACTTTCTTAATATTTTACGTGCAAAGCCATTAAAATATAGTTACGTTAAAGTGTCGGGAACGATTCAGCTAACTTTAGAGTAGTCATATTCTCGCAGGTTCATCACATATGCATATTATGACATAACTGAACGGGTTTTATTGCGTCACAGACAGACGTGGGCAAGGATTGGGGAGCTCGCACACAGCGTGTCTGGGGAATATTATTACCTCGGCAAGTATGGGCATATTAAAAGTAATATACTACCTTTATGATATTCGTGTACCAGAGACTAGATGCTGTTAATTTCACGTTTTCCGTTTCAGATATAACTGTGATGTGCAAAATATTCCGGAAGAATGATCAATTTATATCACGTAGAAAATTTTTCCATAGACAAAAGCCTCCCTATACAGCGGGGCAATGCATCTAGTGTATTAGGCTCCCTTCCGACCACGCAGGACCTGGGACAGATATTTGATTTGTTAATATTTTGTTTGTCTGTAAATATTCTATTTTGTATTTTAGTGTTTTTTTAGTTTGTTTTTAAAGTTATAAATTATAGTTAAATTTATATTATGATAGACAAAATAGTTCGAGTAGCGTGGTAGTTTGAGCTGCGCTCACTTCACATGCGTTAGTTAGAGAGTTCAAATCCGGGCCGTATGAGTGAGTTTCTCGGAACTTTAGTACGAATTATAATCAAACAACAGGCCACAGACTTGGATAAGTTAATCTTCGTAAAAGTTCAGTAATGCTTGTGATAAGTACTTTCCAAATGATATATACAAAATTCTTCCGTTCCTAATTATTAAATAATAATATTTTTTTATTCCATAAATATGTTTTCTAACAAAGTAGAACCGATTAAAAATTCGCCACACTGCACAGTGGGGCTATGCGGCAAGAAATTAGCTGCCAATTGCACCCAACACACTATTATAAGTTGGGCATTGTTTCATTGTTTTTAGAAACAGTACCGAAGTTGCATTTAGCTACCTTGTTCGGCAGACGTGTAGCACCGTCATGGATCCAGAGATGGGCAGGCCCCCACACCTTTCAAAACACAATAACTTGACCCCTTATCAAGGAAATCATCTTATTACATGGTAATTTGTTTTAATAGTCTACTGCTGCTTCCGGGGCACAATAACATCAAGTGCCACACATAAACCTATCTTAGCTAAACGTGATAAAAAATATTCTTTTTTCCTGAAATTTTCGTAATTATTATTGTTTTGGCGCACATCTCATGGTCGAACATTTTAAACCAGCAATTGTGCAATTGAAGTATCGTTCTTTCAAACAAACGTTAATCGACCACCTGACCATTGAAATTACACTATGCACTCGGCAAGTGACAGATAGTAGTATCCTTATGCCCTCGTAATGGCACAGCTTTCACCCGGCCAAATATTCGGACGTTATGGCTGTCCCCCTCTAATTTAAATCCTGAATCCACATCTGGATAGAATCCAGTGCTAATCCGATACACTGTTCGCACATTCTGTATTATAATAGATCGTAAAAGCAAAGTAAAACGTATTATTAGGAGTTGAGTATTATTATTTTTTCCTTTGAATGACAATAGAACTGAAGGAAGTATTGTTTGTTAATCGATCAAAAATCCGGATTTGAGTTTTTGGTGAAAATCGATTGTATTACACTTAGTCCAAAAAACACGAAAATGTGTGTGTTTCCGTTACTATATCATAGTATATCATAGCGGTAACGGAATATAGCGCATAAACCAGTGAAGCGATTTGAACGAAATTCTGTATTTGTAATTTTTAAAACTTTGGCTATGATTTATATACCTGTCTAAAATACAGTAATATCCACTGGTCCGGGAACTATACAAAGGTAACACAAAATTTTGAATAAAACGCGATTCTTTAAAATTCTTGTGGCGCTAAAATTGTTATATTAGAAGTTTAATGTTTTTTAAGTAGATTGTCATGGCACTGGTTTTGGGAATTTTTTTTCTTCTTTGTAACTGTACCTTTGATTTGCTTATGAATATGTATGTGCCAAAGATTGCATTGTTCCAGGAAAAATTGGTAAACCATAGATCTCATACAAAAATAACTTTTATGTGCGATTTAGGTACTCAGCAACGGTTGATGCGATTTAATTATCATCATAGAAGACTTCGTGCCATTTTACATAGAATCTCATGATGTATGTATTTATAGGTAACCGCATTATTATTAAATTATGTGTTTTGTTTGAGGCTACACAAGATATTTTATTCTACGTTTAGTATTTTGGATACCTAATCTTTGTGTGTTATATTACAATAGAACACATTTTCCCGACAAAATTTAAGTCGATTAGTGAAGTAGTGGTGCGGTGTGGCAAATCGTTTATTTAATGGTTTTTTTTGCTCTACTGACTGTGAAACTTATCTTTTTTTTTATTTTTATTTATTTCATTAGAAAAAATTTACAAAAAAATTCAGGGGCAGGTGTCTCCTTTTAGGCTCGCAGAGCCTGTGTTAGGAGGCTCCGCTCTTCTTTACAAATATTGTTTCGTATTGTAAATATAAATATAGCATCGTTTCTTCTTATATTACAGGTAAGTACTTATTTCTACATATTATATTATAATGGAGTGAAAACTAAACAAAAATAACTGAATCAAATCTCGCGTGTACAGTATGTGTGTGTGTGTGTGTGTGTGTGTGTGTGTGTGTGTGTGTGTGTGTGTGTGGATGAGTGGTGGGGTGTGTGTGTTTATGTATGAGAGTAAATGTGTGTGTATTTTATTATGGTGGTGAAACCACACCAGCAATGCAATACCAACTCGCCAATTTAAATTGTACTATGAGATCTAGAATTAATAGTATGTATATTATGTAGCTTTATAAAGTATAGTTATGGTAGTTAGCCTACGATTTAATTTAATATCTTGGCATCAGTGACTGCAGAAACAGCCACTGCTAATTCCTTATAATTTATACATTTTATTTATTTAAGTAATAATTTTAAGTAGGTTTTCGGTATCGTTGTAATCGAGCGGTTTCAGCCAATTTATGAGTAGCTTTTTTAAATCATAAAATTTTAATGTATATGCATTTAGTTTAGTGTTTAGTAGGTTGTATAAATAAGTAGCTTGTGTTTTGTACTGCCGACTAGCAAAACTAGTTTTAACTGGGTTTGAATGAGCAACCTTTCCTACACGACTTTTACTTAAAAGACTTTCATCCACTATGACAGTCTTATGTATTTTTAATACAACAGAAAGAATATGCAGTTTTCTGATAGTCAGTAATTCACATTCTTCATATAATTTAACCGTCGAAAAACGGAAAGGTTTGGAATACATAACTTATCTTTATCTATAAAAGAAGAAACTGACTGACTGAGTGATTTATCAACGCACAGCCCAAACCGCTGAGTCTAGAGGCTTGAAATTATGCAAATAGGTTCCTTATACTCGTACAGCATAGGCAAGCACTAAGGAACGGTTTTTCAAAATTCATCCCCTAAGGGGGTCAAATGAATGTTCAAAGTTTGTATGGAGAAAAACTGCAATGTTCCTATCAATTCGAAACTTTGTATTTGTACTCTAAAAACTTAATGATTGAACACGTGTTCTAGAATTGTTAAAAAACCATCCCCTAAGACGGTGAAATTGAGTTCAAAAGTAGTAGTTTCCAAACCGATTGCTCTAAAAACTTGAAATTTAGCACAAAGGTTCCTCGTATATATCCGGTATGCACTGTCGAAGGCTCTTTCAAAATTCTACACTTAAGGTGGTAAAATAGGGGTTCAAAGTTTGTATGGAGAAAAACTATAAAATGTTCCTATCAATTGGAAACTTTTTAAGAGTACTCTAAAAACCTAATGATTGAACACGTATTCTACAATTTTTAAAAAACCATATCCTAAGGCGGTTAAATTGAGTTCAAATGTAGTAGTTTCCAAACCGATTGGTCTAAAAAGTTTCCTCATGTAGCTCAGGTATGCGCTAATGAAGGGTTTATCAAAATTCAACCCCTAAGGTGGTAAAATAGGGGTTCAAAGTTTATATGAAGTAAAACTATTAAATGTTCCTATCAACTGAACTTTGTAGGACTCATTGTAAATTTAATTATTCCGCACGGGTTTTACAGTTTTAAAAAACCATGCCTTAAAGGAGTGAAATGGACTTCAAACGTAAGTATTCTCCAAACCTATAGATACATTTAAGGTATAAAGAATTAGCAAGTTGAATTGGCAGTGGGTGGGCCACATCGATGTCGCGCTGAGGTAGGCAAGCTCTGGAGTGAAGACCGCGGATAGACACGTGCTCAAGGTGGGGCGCCCCACTACTAGATGTACTGAACGCCTTGAGGAAGGCGGCCGGAAGCAGCAGGTTTCGGAGGCGGTGGACCGTATGTGGTGACGTTTATTGGGGAAAGCCTATGTCCAGCAGTGGATGTCGCAGGGCTCATATGATGATGAACTATATTATATGTATTAAACGATGAAAACATTGCAAGTAAACACGTCGATTAAATAATTTGTGATAATAATGTCACCAGCTTCTTCTCGAAAACCACTAAATGGATTAGAATGTGGTTTTCACTGTTGGATAGCTTGGTTTACCATGTTTTTTTATCAGACTGAAAACAAACCCTATTTCTAAGCAGGCGAAACCGCGGGCAACAGCTTTAATATTGTTGTTGTGTTTATTTGTCTGTTTCTTACGCTTTCTCGGCTTGGCTATTCAACTGATCACCATAATTTTTGATTAGTACACATATCATCATGTAGATGAACATAGGTTCATGTTTACCTTTGGAAAAATGGTTCCCTCGGGAAATAACTTACTCCACGCGGGCGAAGCCGCGGGCGTTTGCTAGCTGGGCATATATATAAGTTTATAGTATTAGTTTACCACTTGGTTTCTTTATTACTGAGAACTCCCTACTATTTTGGGACATACCTTGGAGTATATAGGCTGTTGATGGTGGATAATGACAGCTCATGCTAGTCCATTTCATGTATACAAAGACCTTCGTGTATTGATAGAAGCAGTTGATAAACATATTAGTATACGGCGGTAAAGCCTGGTCAAACGGGCGCAGGGCCGTGCGTGATCGCGCCGCCGTTTCCGGGATCTCGCCATGACGGCTGTATAGATATGGTTTCCAGCGTTCGTGTCTCGCTCAAGGACCTATTTGTTGCCCCCACTATAGCTACACTCCATATACAGCAACATTATCAATATGCCTGATAGGGAATATTCAGTAATATCATGGCACGTTTTTGTTTAATAATACCTACTGATTGCTTCAACATTTTTACAGAACAACTCGAAGGGGAGTCTCGATACTCAGATTTTACCTTCCACCGTAGACCGATAGACCGTCTGGTCGTGCTCGGTATCGACGTGTACGATAGACTATGCATATGTTGTTCGACTTGTTCATATGTTTCATAGCGATAGTGACTAAATTTCAATGTGATAATTCAGATTAGTAGGTCCGATTCCCATGCAGTATACGTACCAGGAACCGCATTAACTGCATTGAGTGCACATAAAATGCGTATAGTAAAATGCACGTGTTTACGGACGCCCGCCGCTGGCCAATATCCCACCGACTGATTGCATCTTTACTGTTACACGATAAAAAATTTATTAGATGCCCGTAAAATGTACTGAGACTCACGGGACCCAGTTGCCAATATATTTTGTACTGTAAGCTTTTAAAAGTTTATTTGAATCATTACTTGGTCTAAACTTTTTAAAAGCTTAGTTATAAGCCAATCTTGGTTTGCTAGCGATAAGTATCGTATAGAGTTCGCCATGCTTCAAACTGTGCGACGAACGCTGTACCTAAATAAATAAGTTATATATCAAACCAAAGTTAGAGTTTGTATTTGCACTAAAATGTTGTACACTTGCACAAATACAATAGGTACATAGTTTAAAACGATTACTTAGCTAACAACTTATCTTAAGTTACTGAGACTCAAACATCGTCGCAGTGTGGCCTGTCTTTCGGTATTTTACAGGTTACATTTTGGAGTTTGCCCAGGAATTACACGATTTCCAAGCGTGGTGAGGGACTTCATCCTTATGTAGTAGATATACCACGCTCTCGCACGAAGCATTTTGCTTCCTCTTTCATAATGCGAACTGCTAAGGAATGGAACTCCCTACGTGCTTGGGTATTTCCGGACAAGTACAATTTGGATCTTATTAAAGGAAAAGTGAATAGGCATTATCTGGGTAAGCGCGCTCCACCTTAAGCTGCATCATCACTTACGATCAGGCGAGATTGAGGTCAAGCTCAAACCCATCAACAATAAAAAAAACTTCCTACCATCTGCTTCTAAGAAGTGGGTTCTTTCCCATTTTCCTATATATTTTTTATTTCAAATTTTGTTTGCCTCATATCTACATAATAAACGAAATACTATACCACAGCCGCAACTTTTAAGCTCGTACATAAACTTAATTATTACGGTGTGTTTTAACTCTATGTTTGTTACACTCACACACAACATAAAATGTTTGATTTCACGTTCCTGTTCGTGCATAACCAAGACCGTTATGAGTGTATTCATACAAAAAGGAACACAAAAAATTGTTCGCTCGACTGCCCAAACCGTCGAACCGTTCAAATCGTTTAGTAAACACCGAACAGGTTGTGTACAAGTGAGGTACAACGATTTTAATCGAATGGAAACGGAACAAAGTGAAAATGTACACCTCAATTATTCCAACTGCCGCCTGTGGACAAATAACTGCGTGTCAACGTAGCTGACCGAACACGGTACGGGCGGATTGTATGCAACTCATTCTTAACACGTGTAAAGTTGTACATTCTGGAGTTAAGCGTTTTGTCATTGTTTATCGTTATTTACTGTAAAATAAAACTTCGCATAATAAATTTATTGAATAAAAGAATTTCGAAATGATGTAAAAAACCCAGTGCCAGTGCGCGGGCCACATCTGTCGCCGAACTGACGACGGTCGCTGGGGCAGACGGTTCTGGAGTGTACACACTCCAGAACCGTCTGCACACCGCTAGATGTACAACGCCCTGAGAAAGGTGGCCTGAAGTGACCTGATGCGGATGACTGGTTGTGGTGGCGCTCATTGAGGAAGGCCTATGTCCAGCCGTGGACGTCTAAAGGCTGAAATGATGATGATGTAGGAAACCCATTGGTCACAGATCTTATTCAATCGTCTATTGATATTGATTTTAATTTGTTTTGCATTTGACCTTTCGGCCAGGTGTAACAAATGCCATCGCTAGCCAATATCGTTTTTATCATCAACTACCCTTTTAGCAAAGAATATTAATTATTATCTAGTATCTAGTTTATAACGAGGGCCCCATTTTACCCGATTGATTCTTCATCCACTCATTTCCTACAGTAATCTTCATATTGTTAGTTATTGTTAGTCATATCATACCGAACACTTTCTCGCAATCTTTTGACTGAAATGAAACAGTTGTACTTCGAGTGAAAATATAGAAATGTGAATCCAGTAATTAGGTTAAATAGATATAACTTCTTTAATATATAATTAGCTGTAGGGACACCGTTGCCCGTTGACCGGCCAAAAATATCTCGAAAATCATACGGCTATCCTCACACTAGCACGAAAAGCGGCATGAGTGCGGCGTCCACGGCATTCTAGTATTACAGAGACACGAGACTGATTAGGTACTATTACCTTATTCACGCTTTGCAAACTGTAGATATCGTATGCTCGATTTCGTACGACATTGTTTCTAATACTTATATGCTAAGTATGGTAAACAGATAGTAAGTACATGTATCTATAGCATATTGTGTGTGTAAGCAAATTTTCCGATTTTCTATAAAACAATCCACAGATCAAAAATAGAATTCCTTTGTTCTAGAGAACATATATATATGACGCTCGGTTACTTTTAAAGGCCGCATGATACACTAGCATTTGTAGCCGCAGTTGCTGTTTCGCACCAGTATGTGGGAGGCTTGTGACAGAACACTAAAATTCTGCAGACAGGCTCACTGGCCTGTGGCACTTATCCCAAAGTGGTGTGATCGTACTCCGGGCACTATACACATCTAATGAGGTTAATCTACACCCTGTTCATTATTTAACCGCTTTAAAGGTCATTAATAGACTAACATTGCATTTGGAATTCAAACAACAGTGTAAAAAAGAAGAATTCAATTTATACACCAATCTCTATAGATTATGATAACGGAAAAAAAAGTTACTTTATTACAATCTACACGTGCATTATCCGCAATGAAGGTCTATGTCCAACAGCGTAGATAGATTGAATTTCCGGACGAATACAAACAGATCGACACTTTTCTGTTTCGATAGAAGCCTGATCATCACATTTAAGTGCTAAATTATTCGAGTATTTGTAAGTTACAGAGGCTAGTTTCCAATTAAACTTGTAGTACTGGAGCAGACACGTTTGCACTGGAATTGAAAAAGTTAATGAATTCCTGAAACACCACCGTTGTATTGGCACGGTAAGAATACCAACTTCCCTAGACCTTGCTCCATTTCATATTTAAGTTTTTTTCTATATTCATTGTCAAGTACACCCACATTCTGAATTAATGTGATCAGTACTAGCATATTATCTAATAATGAGCAAATTATAATTCGGAAGAATTTGGGTCATTTATCGCTTGCGTCATTTTGGCAGAGCCACGGACTCTGATTTGAAATGTGACCATGCAGAAAATTTGTCCTGGAAATGTACTATTTTGTACTCGAAAATTCGAATTTGTACTTCAGCCGTTTAAAAGTTATAGGGGTATATTGGTGGCTCTGCCAAAATGACGTCACTACAGCAGGGCCACGCTATATCGCGGAAACTACAAAAGATATCAAAATTCTGTAATAGTACAAAATTTGTACTCAAATTTGTCATCCACATATCCAAAATTCAGATCTCTAACCCTTACCGTTTCCGAGATATTCGGGTTTGTTTGTGGCTCTGCCAAAATGACGTCACTACAGCAGAGCCACGGCTATATCTCGATAACTACAAAAGATATCAGAATTCTGTATACGTACAAAATTTGTACCTGAATTTGTGCTCCACATATCCAAAACTCAGAATATGTACTTCTACCGTTTAAAAGATATAGACGATTGTTTTGATTTCATACTAAAGGTACAGTTCACAAAAAAGAACAGGACTGAATTACGATTAATATTTGTTATTACTTTTATCGAGTTAATGAAATCAATTTAATAAATGACTATAGACTTCTGATTATTGCTGTCATACCGTATTACGAGTATGATAGATTATAGGATAAAAATTCTTTCGTCCCATTTGGTAACCAACTTTTGTACTTTATGCAGTGGAAGAAAGAAGGCCAGTGTAACATAACTTCGAGTGATAAGTGCTAGGAGGTGCCAACTTATATTGTGTATAAAACTAATTATATTTAAATTTAATATGTTTTAGAGTGGTTGCTTACAGTGCCAAATTACGTTACCTGTAATGGTATTACAAAGAAATTGATTAATAAAATAAACATAATATTTACTCATAAAGTGGATCTATTTGCTGACGGAACTCATAATATAAAGCCATTAAGATTGTATTGAAGTATTCCATCGATGTTCTCAGGATGGCAATGCATTTGCAGCACAGGAAGTGGTATGCAGTGCATCAGTTCAAAGGTTCCAGTTGTAGTATACCTACACAGGGGAAATAATAGCCTCTTACTATTACCTAGTATGTCTGTTCGTTGGACGTTTGATATAAAAAAAATGATAGACTTATTTAATTTAATAAAAAAAATTATAAATAAAACTATAAACTATACGTATCTGTAGATTGAAAATATTTGCATAAAAAAACAATGGGGTTGAAGTAATAGAATAAACACATTTAGATTATTTGTCTGTTTTGATGTCATTCTGTATGTGTACGCATCACGTAAAAACTACTGACTCAATTCTGATGTAGTTTTCAGTAAGACGTAGGGCTTAACTTCAAGTAACATTTAGTCTTTATTTCATTGCAATCAGCTCAATCAGAAGCAATCAGAAACTTAAAGTTTTCAAAAACGTACGGAAATTGCACTAGTATATTAATTAGGCGGAATTCAGATTGCGGAGAGGACGGACTACATTTGGAGGGTGGGATTGGAAGATACTTGCATGACCTCGTCCAATCCCATGTGTCTTTATAATTTCCATTTTAGTATACAAGCCTAACGCGTCATGTCATCTCCAACTACACGATTAGCGATGAAGAATAAATTCTTGCCGCACGCGTTCTTATAGTACACTAGCTGTGCCCGCGGCTCCGCTCGCGTGAACTACAGATTCCGCTCCCATTCCCACTCCCGCCCTCGCTCCCACAACCACACCCACTTCCCTTTTCCCACGCCCAAGCCTGGATGCCAAGTTTGGATGACCAAACTCATCGCAATCTGAATAGTACGGAAATACTATTATATGCAATATATTGCATACTAACCTTACCTACTAATGTATTTGAAAACTAAAAATGTTCATAACTTTTGATTGAGTACACCGATTGCGATGAAATAAAGACTAAATGTTAAGTTAAGCCCCATGTTTCTTTGAAAAGTCCATCAAAATCCATTCAGTAGTTTTTAAGTGATGCGTGCACAAACTCACAGACAAACAGATAAAAATTCCATAAATGATCGAAATGTATTCTATTACTTATCCTTAGACCCCCCCCAATTTTTTTTTGCTATTACTTCAATGTACAGACACGCGACGATTACGATTTTATTTAATAGATTTTAGTGCGTAGAGAAGGCGTTACTTAGTAGACAATTACAGTAAATGTTTGAGTTTTCTTAGCGAGTGCAGTATCTATTACGTAGTTACTATTATTAATAATCTGTGGTTAGCGTTTGACGGGATTCGGTTTGCGATGAATGAGAATTACAATTTGGATAAGGGAGGATGCCATGTAAGTGAGGGAGGGGATGGTCAAGGGGAAGGAAGAGAAGGGCTAACGGGAGGGACAGAACAAAAGAGGAAGAGGAAGAGGAGAACAAAAGGGATGCAAGGGTAGAGTTGAGGGGAAAGGTAGGGTGTAAGGGTAGGGTTGAGGGGGAAGGGGGGAAGGGATGGGGAAAGGCAGTGGCTCCTGCCCACTGGGGCAAAGGAGAGTGGTATGGATGGAGACAAGAAGGAAGCAGGAGGCAGGAAGGAGAAAAGAGGACGGAGGGAAGGAGGTGAGGAGAAAAGAAGAGAGTGAGAAGGAGGGAGGTATTCACTTACATGTCTGCGGTTGTAGCTACTCCATTTTTATTGTATTTGTTTTTAGTTTACTTTATTTCGAGCATGTCCTAGGATAGGGTATAATAACATACTTATAAAAACGGCATAACATACTCGTAATTTCAGTGATCTGAGTCATTGACACATCGAAAATAAAAGTTTACCCTTTGACAGTTTCTTCTCAGGAAACTAATTAAACACTGTTTCTTTTAATATCACAATCTATTATTGAGTGAGCCTTTTAAGAAGGAACTCAATAAAACATAAAGCTGTGGTCGGTGGTGCTTGGCCTCGACTCGAGTCGTCTCCAATAAAATACAAATACACCCGATTGAAATGCAGGACCAACCGGCTGTTTACTTGATGCCACTACCGCACCGATGCCGGCCAAGGCAACTATAACTAAGATTGCTTTTTTCAGTTTCCAATCACTTGTAAATTGTTATTGCGTAAATTATACAATTGTTATTGGTTTTCGATCTCAGTCTCTTTAACATATTTTTTGTGATGCTATTCTTTTGTTAACGAGTTACGTATGTTTTTAATAGATTTAAAAAAGAACTGTAATCACTGAAGTATTTGATACTTTCTCTGGTTCCAATGTATATCTACTGAGAATGATCGGTTTGTCATCATCATCAACTTCTTGTCATCTGAATAGTGAATGGAACCGGTTACATGCCTCATATGATTACTAAAGTTCCATAGAAACCTAGAAGGTCCTTAGTAAAGTTCTACTATCCGTCTTTCTGTTCTATTATATTTATATGAAATCCGTAATGTGGGAATTTAATTGTGAATAAATATTAAATAAAGTATATTTAGGCAGTGATTGCTCAATGTTTATGAACCAGTCGAGAGAGTGCGTAAATTAATATACCGCACGAGCTCACCTGCCGTAGTAATCAAAAAGTCGTTAATTAGTAGTTAAAGAGGTATTAATGCGATAACAGTTAATCAATAGCTACCGGGTATAATTGGGTTAACTTAAATAACCCATTCACTATCAGAGCTGACCGTATAAACTTAACATCTAATGAAAGGGTGATGAGTAAGAAAAATATTTGGACAATGAAAAGTGTTAATGTACCTATTGCAGTCTACAGCCATAACTTACTTGGTCTTTTATTAATTTTGGCTAGTATTCACATTTCAACGCAAGTGACGGATAGTTCAGAAGGAATAGGTGTTACTCTAGATAAACTTATTGAACAAACCAGACCAGGTCGTGGAGTAAACGTGGAAGAGACCCGAAATGAGAACAAAGTAACGAATAACTCAAATATAATCTATGTGAAGCCTCATCAGGAGTCAGAAATAAATTTTAATTTTACATCAAACAATAATAAAACCATCCCAGGCAATAAAGGTATTGTACCATCAAAATACAAGGTTTCTGAAACAAATACAAAGACTAGCAAAAACAAAACAAACTATCGGAAAAATATGGAGAAAGATCCTAATTACCAAGAGCATTTTGAAAGTAAAACAGTGCCTCCAGATAATACAAATGAATTTTCAAAAGAAGAATTCATAATCGAAGTCGAAAATAGTATTGATGACTTTGGAGAGGAATCTATCAAAGAAATAAATTCAGAAAATTATATTTCAAATGATTTAAGGTCTGGTGCGCCTGTAAATGAAGAAATAGGTATCGGTGGAGCATTTGTGGTGGAAAATTCCTTCCCAATGACAATGCCCACTGTACCATACCATAATGTGGAAGTAAATAACGATGTTATAAATAAAATTCCTGACGCAAGTAAAGATATTTTACATAACTACCCTGAAGCTGTAATAAATCAATTATCTACTGGTGATAGAAATATCGTCAAAAGCTACAGGGGTCGTGATAAACCTTTAGTTAGTGGTAAAGAAACTAGTCAGAAACCACCATTGTCTTATACCCCAATGAACCATAAAATAGATAATCAAATTGTACTAGAGACACATGCTAAAAAAAGTAAAAATGCTGGGCTAATACCAACTAGGTCTTATTCACCACTAGCACCAGTGACCCTAGGAGTAGAAAACCAAAAAGTTCTTGAGAATAACGCAAAAGTACAAGCAGAAACAGAAAGAGTTATGCAGGAAATCCTTTTAATGAAGTCTATGCAACAGAACGTCGATAATTCAGATACTACGAAAAATGCTCAACCAATTAACTACGTAAATGAAAACATCAATTTAAGTCCCACGAACGATTATTACAATAAGCAATTTTATGATATGCAGCTACAGGATAAGAGTAATCCACCTAGTCAGGCTATATATTATCAAAACCCGTATATTACTAGAAGTACCATGATAAGTCAATCTGGAGTGCCAATTAATTTGCAAAGAAACAGGTTAGAATTGGCATTGCGTAAAATGCTGTTACAAAATAATTTTACGCACATAAAACTGGGGCATATGAAACTCTTGACTGGCTTAGTCAACAAAATGATGACGAGGTTTGTTTATCAACCCCTGTACAATAGTTTCGTTCATTATTAACCTTAAGCTGCATAGTATTCAATATTGCATAATTAATAAATTTACAGTTTCACATTTTACATATTATATTGGGCAGGTTCGTTGTTGTTTTCGTTAGTTCACTACTATCAGTCAACTACAGCTAGTTAGCGAAGTTGCGATTCTAAAACACAAAGAAGCCATTCCACAATTCGCAGTCTAACTAGCTAGCAGAGAGCAAATACGATCAAACCAAAGTCCAAACTGCGCTCAAAGATCTAGTTAGCTGTGGGGATGACTCCACTGTTCATTGCCATGTTTGATGTTTACCAACAGCGTGGTTAAGAACGTGCGCTGTCAATTAGTTTGCGTAACTGTTGCTGGGATTGTAACTGTGTTTTAATTTTCGAGAACTTAAATGAATTCGTGGAAATCTCGGGAGTTTGCGAAGGATATATTTTCTTAGATATAGCCGCGTCTCAGTACAGCTGTTGTTGAGTTATGGAGCTGAGAAAACATCAGTAGTCGGCGATATTGCTCGCCTGACTTTACACTACACAGCAAGTGTTTCTTGTTTGATGTTTTCTTCTTTTACGAGTATTTATTCGAAACATTTTAGTTCCAGTTTTTTATTTCCGTTTAACTTGGTCAATCTTTTATCCCCGTATTTGTGTTATTTACTTGGTAATGTATATAAATTGATTAATAACAACACACTACTACTATATTTAAGTCCTTAAAATAAAATGAATACAGTTACAATTCGCAGATGCTAAATAAACAGTTTTGGCGGTTTTATAGCTTTAAGACATTTCTTCCAGGCAACCTTTGTGTAGAATGAAGAAATCGTGGCAGAAGAAAGATAGGTTGTGTTGTTTTAAAAACTTAAATGATATGTATATAACTATAATATACAAGTAATATATACTGTTATAGACATAGTACCTACCTGCACGCAAGGAATCGTTTGGTGAGAATGCGCTCGCCAAACTTGCCCGAAATCTAATCCAGGTCCGTTCCAATAAGTTTTTCTAAACATATGTACCTACGAATTAAGAGGGTTTACATGCACTGGAGTAGAGGGAGGTTACTGTAGATAATTGGAATTGATCATTGGATAATAAATAGTCGAGAAAACGAGACACAATAATGTTATACTCAGGATTCTCCCCGCATTTTTATAAGTTTTGTAAAGTATCTTAAACTTATTTAGGTGATTTTAAATGTTGGTGAAGTTATTAAAAGGGAGAAAGGCTGCATTTTAGATTGTAAAAGCGGATCGTAGCGAATTATTGAAAACTTAACATGCTTTGTTTTTAATAGAGTATTCTTTGTATGCACGTAAACATTTAATTTACTCCTTAATAACCAACCAATGTTTTCAGTTATGATTTATACCTTATCTCCATCTCGCTTTATTGTGCCCGCTTATAATGCATAGGTATACAAAGTCCACCAAACCTCTGCTAGGTTTGCTAAGTAGACTAGGTATGATTAGCAGGTTTTGGTAGTAGATAAAACAGTGGGATGTTTAAATAACAGGATGTTTGTTTTGTTTTTCCAGGCTATTGTTTTACTTTCGGTGTACTGACAGTTGGGTTATTGCAAAACATCCTTACAATAAATAATTTTTAAAAATAAACAGACTAAAACGTTTTTGGTGTCAGTTGCATAGTTTTACGTTAGGAGCTGATTTAATAAAAATTTAATTGGACATCGACTAACACTGTAATATCAAACTACTAGTTCGCTGGAATAATTGTAATTTAAATACTTGAACCTCGGTTGACTGATACCTAATAAATGATATAGTTCCAGTTTATTGCTGCGATCTGAGTTTCTTAATGATTGTCATATTTTTTCTATAAACAGTAATCACACTTAAGTAACTTAACATGGTCTGATAAAAGTAGTTTTAGTTCTTTATTTACAGATTACATAATTCCCAAATTCTACAAATGAGGTAATATTTACACTTGTAAATATACTAACTTTCCAAATTTCCGTCCGCTACTGTGCAGTTATGTAAATTTAAATTACATGAAGCTGTTAACAGCTGCAGTTAACAGTTACATAAGGCTGACATCATTGTGACAGTCTGATGTAATTTCCGGGTCGGTGGGACGTAATTAAAGCTTGCGTCGTACCAACGAGAGGTTAGACGTCACTTCCGTAACAATCAATAGCTAATTTATACTCCAGTTCGTTCGAGGAAAGGCGAATATCTCAGTTTAAACATGGTTTAACTATTTAAACGCCCAAAACTCGCATGGTTAAAAGAACTCACAAACTTTTTTGTACTTTTGACCTTTCGATTCTTCAGTGCCAAGTTCGTCTTTGCCAATCACATCAGAGCACACAGTAGAGTCGTGTAGAAGATAAGTAGTATCTGTGTAGAAGATAACCATAGTCGCTATCAGGTGATTTTTAGGGTTCCGTAGCCAAATGGCAAAAAACGGAACCCTTATGGATTCGTCATGTCTGTCTGTCTGTCCGTCCGTCCGTCCGTATGTCACAGCCACTTTATTCTGAAACTATAAGAACTATACTGTTGAAACTTGGTAAGTAGATGTATTCTGTGAACCGCATTAAGATTTTCACACAAAAATAGAAAAAAAAACAATAAATTTGGGGTTCCCCATACTTAGAACTGAAACTCAAGATTTTTTTTTTTCATCAAACCCATCTATGGATAGGTCTTCAAAAATGATATTGAGGTTTCTAATATCATTTTTTTCTAAACTGAATAGTTTGTGCGAGAGACACTTCCAAAGTGGTAAAATATATGATGTACATCGTCACATCGTAAACCACAATACTATTATTAAAAATCGATCAAAGTTACAACGAACTACAATAACTTTTATACTATGTTACTTGCTGCTATGGAACCCTTCATGGGCGAGTCCGACTCGCACTTGGCCGCATTTTTTTTTCAGTTTCTCGCCCATCAGAACTACTCAGCCTTGAGGAGCTTTTCATAATAAACTCATGTGATTGGCAAAAAATAAATAGTGAACCATGGAAATTAACGTTCACACGTATTGTCGACCGTGATCATCATATTATTATTTTGTACTGAACAATCTGTCGCCATCATCACGGACAGGTCATGCCCATAGCGCGCCCCCACTTCACCCAGTCCTCCGCCTTCTATACTGAAATTAAACAAGTGAAAATCCAAATCCATTTCAGTTTATCATTTCAACGGCGTCTAAACTAAAAACTTACTGCCTTAGTTGATTTGTTTGTTTATCATATTACTAATATTCGCGTAGCACTCATTCCCCCGCACGCGTCGGAATGCCAATGCCTGCCAATTCTTCGCCACCCCCTGGGTGGCGGAGAATTAATTTTTCAGCGCTAGCTGTTAGCGGGCGCATTATAACAAGACAACTTCACACTCGCGTTGGAAGGTAATCCTTGAGCGCGTATTTTCACGCGCTAATCTCTACGAGGGGCTTTCAATACCGTTTCGCATATAGAAAAGTTTGGTTGCAAAATGTTTGAAACTCCTCACGCTGCCTGGCGCGTTGAAGTTGCCGTGTTAATGTATTTCCTCTTTGTATCTGAACTCTACACTCATTAAATACAGAGTCAAGTGCTTTAAGAGGTTTATTTTTGCTCCACCTTTATGATATTTGAGTATTAAATAATTTATTTCAGACACAATTCGCCTTAGTAACCTTACTGATAACGTTAGGTTTACAATTTTAAATTACCTTAATCTATTAAAAGTCTCGAATTAACTACTTGTACTAGTTCTACATAATTGTACATTACATCTGAATGTGTTATAACCTGATGCATACTTACAATTAGCGCCGGAAGCGGTCGTGTTTAAATTAAATAAAAGTATGTAGTACTAACAAGTATTTAATTTGATACTAAATAACATGAATATTAAATTAAAAAGACATGTTCGTTCAAAGAGTATAGAGCATTATATTTTCCTTTAAGTACGCATTTCACAAAGTTAGAATAATAATGAGCTCCTAATCCAGCAGAAAACAAAGTAAATATTTCCTTATGTAGCTTTAAGAAAGTTGTACGGATCCAATTTATTTTCCATTTCCTCACTTCATGAAAACTTAAATATGCTCGTGAGGTAAACCACTTTGAAAGCTATCCTTTTGATCGTGCCTATCTCTTTATGCAAACTGTATCAAATTTTGATATACCTACATTGAATAATTTTTCTGTCCGCGACAAAAATGCTTTCGTAAAATCACCTTTAAAGTGTACAAACCTTTTTGATTTTGAATTTAAATAGCATAGCAGCGTTTACTTTGTTCTTTTGCATCACAAAACCGTCCGTAAACTTTATAATATAGGTACAGAATACATGTTTCTAAACAGGGGCTTATCAGAAAGATAATACAAATTGTCCATGCTTATCTATATTGTATAAGAAATCCGGGAGCAGGGTTCAGTAGCAAGTTAATAAGAATTCAAACGGAGCGGGTTACAGAGGCGCTCGACTTAATCCGGATAAGCGGGCTGAATCAGGAAGACATCATTTCATTACCCACTCTCGCATGCTGTAAGACAAAAAGCGTCCTATAGGTAGCATCACTCTGTGCTTGAATCATCTTACCGTTTCGTATTTCCAGGTGTTGTTTTAGTTTAGCGTTCTTATAGATTGAGCGAGCGTCGTCGTGTGAATTCTATAAACGCCAGTCGAGAAAGTCAATGGTACTTTAAATTTTCTCTGTATTTTCGTCGAGATTCGATATTTTTCAATGTTAAACATTACTTTAATAATTATAACATTACGTTAACTTAACATTAACTTTTATTAATTAGGTCTGGATACCAAACAGGGTAGATCGGTAGATATATTTACCTACTGTGCAAGGGGTTTTAGGGTTTGATTCAGCCTTGCAAAATGTTTGTGTAACAAAACAGATACGCTTGGAAGTATAAACCTCACTGCAGAACTGCATTTGAAACGTTACTTCTGTTATTATGATGTTATTTGCAAACTTAAACTCATTATTTATTAGGCTTTGCATTTTTAACCCCAACAGTCCAAGCGGCCGAAAACCGAAACTTTTTCAGTACTAATTTCCGCCGTGTGGTTACCGGCTTAGAAAAGGGCCACACCGATATTCGTGGGTGTCGTCAAGGCGCCTAATTGACCAGTGACGGGCAGCAGCGTTCTCCTGTGTATATTAAGATTACTGCAATCACCAATCCTAGCAGGCGCCAAGCGTGGTGGTTGTGGCAAATCCCCCAATGGACGGATGGATGGCCATCAAAAGTGGCATTATATTGGGGAGGCTTATGTTCAGCAATGGACTATTTCGGCTGATGATGAAGAGCATGTACGTCACACTTGTCAATTTACAAGTGTCATCTCTGCATTTTAGTTTCAAACTTCGCAAAAGGTGGCACGCGCGTAACTATTGCGTCGCCAATAGTAAAAAATACCAACTCTACGAGTTACCCCTTAATTTAAGTTAATCATCAGGTTATTTTTGTCTCCACTGCAGGAGCACAACCCTCTCTCATCTGCCGGAGACCGACGAAGGATTTGGCCTACCGTCCCCGCGCTGGCCAGACGGGTTGGGGAGGCCTGATTGATGTTTTATAATGTCCCTTAATCGCCTTGTACGACATCCACGGGAAGAGTTGGATTGGTCCTATTCTACTCTACCGGAACCACACGGCATAAAATTTAAGTTAGTTGATATAAATATTTTAATTAATATGTATTGAATGTAATGTGTTGTGTTACTGTATACATATTTTCTTTTTCTTTCCAACTACACCTCATACCATGAAGCAAAATAATTTGTCGTAGCTCACAGTTTCACCTCAAAGTTTTGTCCTTCAGGATTGACACTAATTGGTTATTAAATTAGATAACAGATGATTTTAATGTGAAACTATGAGCTTGGAAAAATTATTTTGCTTCATGGTATGAGGTGTAGTGAAATGTAAAAAAGTAAAATTCAAATGACAGTTTTATAAAATTTTAAAATTAAATTTATCTTTATTATTTGGAACTTATTTTGAACATTACCGAATGCAGCTGGTGTACAAGTACACCTTATCGGAATACGTTTTTAATTCAAAGCAGGCGTCTTCTCCTAGACAGCACTCGAAAAGTTTATGGATTGTGCATGAGACATGAATTAACTTAGAAAAGGAGTTCGACGCGGGCGTCATACATACAGGCGCGAGAGCGGCAACGAGCGCCATCACAAAGAGCAAAACATTAACACGAGCTAGTTGCTTATCTGAATAGCGATTGCGAAGTTTTGTAGATCCACAATTTCGCATGTGTACAAATTCTCTGGAACTTTATGATTTCGCAACTTGACTTGGAAATGTACAGTAGGATTTTTTGTGTTTACCGCGTATATAACTTAATATATTTACTACGTAAGTAAATATATTAAGTTATATACGCGGTAATAACTTAATATATTTACTCATTTAGTAACTTACGTAGTAACTTACGTAGTAACTTGATAAAACTACAAGCTCAATAACCCATAGGGATAAATACCTTAATGAAGTAGAAACAAAGCAAAAACAGTAGCTTTTAAATCAAATATACCAAAATAGTTAAGGATTGTCACGAATCCCATGGTTTAGCTATATCTATCACCTGTGCATAATGGATGCGCATCAGTGAAGCAGATTGGCATTTCGACGGGTGGAACTTTTTACTCGTCACACTGTGGCCAGTTTCTCTTTAAAGCGCCTTCGCTACACGTTTAACCGAAGTATAGATAGAACACCTACTTCTATTTTTACGGAAGTAGCCAACGGTCAGACAATCCACCTGATGGAGAGTGGCTGAACCTGAAGCCTAAAGACCATAAATTCGTTGCCATCGTGAGGACTAGGCTGGAATGCCTCGTTTGCTCGAACTAATATAGTCTGATCACATTTTGGGAATTCCTGTTGAATGCTCATTACGATTACCAATAATCATAATGAGCTGTTGCATTCAACAGGAATTCTCAAAATGTGATCAGACTGAAATAAAACATCACACCCTTCGGGAGGAAAGTAACCGCATCACATATATCGGTGACGTTTCCTGTCGAACACAAACTAATTACACTGGCTCACTTAACCTTCAAACATCTTCACCCACCGATAGTTACACGCTTTGCTAATTAGTTTGGCGACACAAATACTTAAAAATTGTATTGCAATACCTTCTTACAAAGACATGCAGCAGCAGAAATTTCATCAAACAACTTATCTAGCATCTAGCAAGACGCAACAAAAATACACACAGATCGAACTCCCAACCCATTGTCTTTACTTATAATATAATTAAGCGTACAGCACAACCTACCTTTTTGGCTGGCATTTCTAACCAATGGTTATCTGGAATAGATACCTCCTAAATTGTACTATTAACTTTAAAAAAAACCTATTTGTTATTAATATTTTTAAAATTAATAGCTGTAATGTTGGTACATAGTTAACAATTTTTATCCCACCTTTTGGAAAATACTAGTCTTTATTTTCACCTGTCACTTGTTAACTTGGAACTTAAGTTCCCCGACACATGGCAACCTTTTGGAAGCTACAGTAATATGTATTGTAATATCTGATCTGATAATAATAAAAACGTAGACTTCGCGTGATTGAAGATATTCGCAAAAAAATCCGATTCTGATGTAGTTTTCAGAAAAACATAAGGCTTATTTAGAGTTACATTGTCTTTATTTAATCTCAGTCGTCTAACTCAATCAAAAATTATTAAACTCTCATACATTACATTAGTATTCAACACAGTAGTATAATGCTCGGCGAAATTTGAATTGCGATGAGTTAGGTAGGACTCCATTTGGAGCGAGGGCAAGAGGTGGCGGTGGGAGAGGAAGAGGGAGCAGAAAAAACAATAATTCCGTAGTCCACGCGAGCGGAGCCACGGGCGAATCATCATCATATCAGTCCTTCCACTGTTTGACATAGGCCTTCCCCAATGAACGCCACCATACCCGGTCCTCCGCCCTCCGCATTCAGCAGCTTCCGGCCACCTTCTTCAGGTCGTCTGTCCATCTGACGACCACATCGACGGACACAGCTAGTCTGAAATAAGTAAGAGGCTGGTACCACGACGGTGGTAGGTACTCAAGAGGTCCAAAATATACTTATAAAGAAGTGGTCGCCGGTGGATAGGTAACACTCACACACTCCTTAAAACATGATGGCTATATTTTATGATGCTTTATCAAAGAATTTCAAATGAATGGAGTACATTTTTTCTTATGATTTGAAAAAGTTTTATATAAAAAAGTCAATATCTATTGCGTATGCATACAGATTAAATATGTTTTTGTCTCTGCATGCTTTTTAATACTCTGAGAATAGGCAGTCGGCATCAATAATTAAAAGTCGACAATTAGTGAACACTCTGAATCGGTTATTTATTATTCACACAGATTGGTTATATTTCTATGGAATTTCATCGACTGTATTTGTTTCTGCACGTACCTTTGGGCATAGAACAAACAAGTAAAATTTTTATAAATTCGGTTTCAGTTATTTTGGCAGGCTATTTTTTATTTGGACTCGGTGAGATACTTATCACTACTAAATCTTTAATTAAACATTGTAAACGGGTTTGAAAATAAATATGTTTGAAAATATACTAAGCAAATTGACTGCCTCGTTGGCGTAGTGAATTAGTCGTTAGACTCGAGCGCCAGAGGTCGTGGATTCGATTCGCACTAGAACCAGACAACTTTGTACAAATTGTACAACTTGGTCACAGTCTGGATGTTATAATGTATATTGTACAACCTGGTCACGGTCTGGATGTTATATATGTGAATTGTTATATCCTTGTCTAATTTCTATCGTACAAGAGAAAATTCTAGTTTAGGAATAGACGAGGTGTATGTATATTATATAGAAGAAAAAAAAAATGACATGTATTGTACATTCATTATTTTTCTTCTTTATGTATATTTATGCTTTCTGCCAAAAGTGCATTACTATTTAAAATATCTTCTAATGAATTGTTACCCCTAACCTAGCTCTATATTTCACATCACATCCGTTATAAAAAACTACTTTTGACGAAATTTTTCGCCAGTTCGTCTCAAATGGCATCTCAGTATACCACAGCTCTGACAAAAATGGCATTTTGTGTGGTTTCTGGCTGTAAGAAGGCCTAACACGTCTAGTTTACAAAAGGATGGAATTACTTATTATTTGTAACTATATGTTTCACATGAAACGTCTGTTACATCAGATATGTGTCGAGAAAGTTGAGCGATACCAGTAAGGTCCGAGCCAAACGACACTAATAAGGTCCGAGACCGACCGGTACCTAAAAGATCAGAACGAAAAAATACTATGCCCTAGTCTTGTCTATTTTACTTTATACAGCAGAAAAATGATGCCTTTACAAAAATCAAAACCGACATAAAAAAGCTGGATACATTCCAAATGAGATGTCTGCGCTCCATTCTGCGTGTCAGATGGTAAGACCGCATATTCGTATGCGGTCTCACTGAGTGTTCGCACTGAGGTCGCTACTAAGCACCAACTGATATGGTGTGTCATTGCCTACCACATGGATGACTGTAGATTGTCGAAAGCCGTTCTTTATTCTGAACTCACCGCACGTAAACGGAAATCAGAAGGATAGTTCCTGCACTACAAGGACACATTGAAACGACACCTGAACGACTGCAGCTTACTAACTAATAGATGGGAGAAGCTGATACAACGTCGTTCATGTGGCGTTCTGCTGTCAAGAATGGTGTAGACGAATTTAAAGATTCTCACCTTGACGACCTGGACGCAAAGCACCAGTGTCGTGAAGCTTGCTCAAAGTCGTCATATAACTGCAGTTACTACTCGGTGGGATAATTAAGTACTGTGCCGCCTCGGACCTCATGACACAAAATGATGGGGTCGCCATCGTCAAACAACAACATATTTATTTGCGTCACCATATAGACTGTTTTAGCGCTTTGATGTGTGAGTCTATATTTACCTCCTTATAATGTATAAGTAACATTATATAATCGAACTCACACACCTGTTAAAAGTTCTTGGTAAAGTACTGACCAATGAATTATAGAATGCCTAATGCTATAATTTATTTAAAGGTACTGTCCTCTTGTTTCCAGTCATCAGGTCATTTGAATCAGCGATAGTGGTTGCGCTTCGTTGCACGATGGTTGTTAATGTGTCACCGCCATGATTACTCTGTCATCCGTCGATGATTGAGCTTTTCACTTGGAATTGTGTGTGTTGTAGTACTTATGGGCAGAACCTTATGGCGAAGTTAATAGACAACTGTTTTTTCTCAAGCAATTAAATAGATATTATTTATCTAATTGCATAGTCCGACTTATAACTCAAAAACTACTCGACCGATTAAACTGAAAACTTGCACATAAATATGGAAATGTGCAAGTGCAATTATAAGAAAAATTATGCAAAATTCAGGGTAAATATAAATTAATAAACAAAATTAATGGACCCACATTGTGTACGACGTATGCTTACATGTTTGTGTTCCTATAGCTGATTGAGGTTGGATCATAATTTACCTCCTACCAGAAAATATTCCTCAAAAATAATCCCACTATATCATCTTTTTACAGCTTCTTATAATAATGAAGCAGGAAAGATGTCTGGCTTTAAACAGACAGTTATTTTTTAAAGAGAGCAAACTATACCGTTTGGTAGAACGCGGGTTACGCTTGTTTTACAACACTTTAAAACAAGGCACTTACTTGCGCCACGAAAGAATGCATGTAGGTTTATGTGTGCGGTCTCCAGGACTATTCTTGCTTGTACCGAAATAATTAAAAGTTTTTACGACGCTCCTAGCACTGTGTAAAGATGCAACGCCCGTGGTAACTTGAGTACGTGGCACTAAACTTGGATTATAGAGGGAATTCGAATTTCGAACGTTGCGTCAAACGTATTCTTAAATATCCGTTCAGGTTACGCTTGTGTGGCTTCTGTATGATTGAAAATTAACCATTTTTTTATGAATGAAAAAGAAGTAGCATACCCAAAGTCTCTTTAGAGATTTATCCCAATCGTCTCTTCAGGAGAGAAACTCCCACGCATTGATGTAGAGTCACAAAAAAGAGTTGACTATAGCTGGCACTAATATTAGTCTAGCTTAGCAGTGAATGTTTCAATGATGAAACTGAAACCGAATATGTATTTTTATAGTAAACAAATACGCCACTGGGTATGCGTAGCCGGTTAAAGTATAACCCTTATTCTGGGCGCCACTGTTGGTCCTGGCGCCACTGACCGCTGTACTAATGGTTTCTGCCTCACAGCTCTTGAAGGTACCGATACATGTCGTAGAACATGTTTTTTAATTGGATTACAATATTATTGTTTGTGCACACAATAAAGAATAAGACGCATAGGGCCTCGGATACTCTTTCAACTGATTGCCGTGTGTCAGAAGTGCGCTCCTCTTGTATCCTGGCTTGACCTCACCCTACAGGGTTTTTCCGCCATATTATGGTTTTAGGTATTTCCTTTTATAGCTGCAAGTTTCATACAGAAATTTTAAAAAAAGGACATGGAAAAACCTAATCCCCTGATCAATAGTGACAAAACGAGATTCAGCCAGGAGAAAAATCGTTCCACCATGATCCGCATAAACTGAGCCCATATGCAGATACGGACCGTTTGCTCTTTAACTTTTTAATAGTTCACGTAAATATGCATAGGCAGGGCAATTTATTTTTACGTATCGCGCGACATGAGTTGATATCAATTTCGGCGTCGGTTTTTGCCAAAGACTCGTCGCTTTAAACATTCAAACAACGTTAATGGCGATTTCACAGGCTGGGAGGGGATGATATCGCACATTCGCTTGCGTAAAGCGCTGTGTTTTGATGAATATTCTATAGTAGATGAAACCGTGTTGGTGAACTTAAAAGGGGGATGTATTAGATTTCACACAAACGCATTGAAATTATTTAATACAATAGCATTTAATACAAATATCTTGGACTCATTTTAAATAAACATATTATTATTAAATATAGAAAAAAAATTTCGTACCACCGACCGCCATTAATTTTTGTTTTCTAAACAACAGCTCATCTATATACATATAATAAAAGAGTAGAAAAACAAAAGAAAGGCGAATCTGTACATTGAAGTTAAAAAAAAATCACTTTCCGGACATTACTTAAGACCAGTAGAGTCCAAAAATGTAATTAAAATATTTCGTGTCAGTCTGTATGTATGTTTGTGCGGGCTAATCTTAAAAACTATTGAATAGAATTTGACGGTTTTTCACTGGTTTGAAGCTTTGAGTTTGGGACATAATCTGGACATTTCATATTATTTGTAAGACAGTGTAGTTCAACATTACTGGTCGTTGCAAAAACTTGACAGAAATGTTTTAAAGTTCATTTATAATTTTTTATTTTATTGTAGTTGTATTTTTGGGTATTTCCACAAGTCTCGATACAAAAAAAATATTAGTGGCCCTGTAACCGACCACTGCCTGACAGGCATTTTGTTGTATAGTTAATTGGATATACAAAATGAGGGTGGGGGTGACAGGAAGGAGAAGGGCGTTGAAAGGGAAGGGAGGAGAGGGGCAGGTTGGGAGGAGGGGAAGTTGGAAGGGGGTTGGGGAAAGGAAAGGGGGATAAAGAGGACAGTAAGGCTAGCGGGAGTAGAAGGTAGTAGTAGTAAGGGAGGGAGCGGTGGGAAGGCAAAGGCGAAGAAAGGGGAAGGATAGGGGAATGGGTAGGAGGAAGAGAAAGGAAGGGGTAGAGGGAGAGGGAAGGTGTGGGGGAAGGAGTTTTCAACGTGGTGGGAAGGGGGTGAAAAAGGGGAGAAGATAGGGTGACGTATGGTAGGGGAAGGGGTGGGGAATGGGGGGAATAAGAGCGGGACGTAGAAGGTACATCCCCTGAGAAAAATATTTGTTTTAATATTAAATAAAAAATACGTAACTTCTTGCACAATATTAAAACATAAAAATATAAATAAATATTAAGTAAATTTCAACTTTAAAAAAAAACAATGATTCTATAATCCTACGGCTGATTTATGTAAATAAATCTTTTCAATGCATGATAGTTTCTTTGAATGATATGTTTCGTAATGAATAAATCCGGCGAAGAACGAAGGTGACCGATATCGCCGAAAGAATTAATAAGCTGAAGTGGCAGTGGGCGGATCACATCTGTCGCAGAACCGATGGCCATTGGGGCAGATAAGTTCTGGAGTGGAGACCACGGATCGGCACGCGCAGGGTGGAGCGCCCCGTATACAGCTGGACCGAAGACCTGAAGAAGGTGGCCAGAAGCGGGTGGATGCAAAGGGCAGAGGACCGGTTGTAGTGACGTTCATTGGGGAAGGGCTATGTCCAGCAGTGGACGTCTAAGGGCTGATATGATGAATGCATAATCAGATCAATAGATTTCTTTTAGGATTTAGTTAATACATAATAATTTTTAGTGTTACGTGGTCCACGCGGACGAAGTCGCGGACAAGCAGCTAGTATTTAATACAAATAATGAGTACTATAAAGTACTTATAAATAGTAGTAATTGTCGCATTAGAATAAAACCTTTTACTTAAAATATCAAACATTAAAATTACGAGACGCCAGTAGCTGTAATCCGCCACCACAGATCAGACCCGATTTTCATTAAAACAGATGGTAACCATCATCAGTAGTCCCCAGTTTCGATTTTGCGCAACCAGAAAGCTTCGTTTATATGAACGACTTGCAATATGTCACCTGCGTCACATTCACATAAGTGTCACTGCGAGTGATATTCCTCACACGAAGTCTACACCAGCCATAACGCACATACGTCTCACTCTTTACGACATTAACTGACGTGCTCGTGCGCCTTCCGTATAATTTTCCTTTGCCTCTTTACAGCGTCGTTTTCGTCCATCGTAAAGACTTTTAATTATTTCTGACGAGGCAAAATTTGACCTGCGCGACCATAAACCTTATGCATTCTTTGCAGTAACTCTTAAGGAGACTGTTCTAGTTTTATATTCTTTGTTTTAAGGTGGTATAAAATGTGGATTAGTAAGTCATATATATTCCATCTCTTTCAATATTTTTATAAACTACTAGCTGTGCCCGCGGCTCCGCTCGCGTGAACTATAGAATCCGCCCCCGTTCCCACTTCCGCTCCCGTTCTCTTCCCACTTCTACTTTCACTCCCACTCAGACTCGAGACTCTGTTTGTTTGACCCCAACCTCAACCCCATCCCTATCCCCAGAATCTAAATTTCACTCAATCCCATACGCGCCGCGCCATTCGCCGCGCCGCGGCCGTTGACCTCGCCCATATGATGAACATACTCGTACGTTCGAGAAATATTGAATTTTTTTTATCAAAATTTTCGTAAAAAAGAGATGTTTTTTTCATGAATGATTTCTAAATGTGATACTGAGTTACTGGAAGAAATATTAACAGTCGTTTTATTATCATCCGATATAATGGCTTCTAGAAAAATTTACTTTATTAATATCTCAGGTTTTAAGTGTCGTATCAAGATGAAACAGACTTTAACCAGATTTTAAGTTAGATCACCAGCAAAACAACTGTGAAAACTGCATCAAATTTCATTCAGTAGTTTATGTGTGATGCGGTAACAAACATACATACATACAGACAGACAGACAAAAATTCTAAAAAAATTGTTTTAGCTTCTATTGGCCCTATAAAGACCCCTCATACAATTTTTTTTTAATATCTCTCAAGTTACAGTTTTATTATAAGTATAGATGTATCTATACATATAATAAAAGAGTAGAAAAAACAAAAGAAAAGCGAATCTGTACATTAAAGTTAAAAAAAAATTTCACTGCCCGGACGTTACTGAAGACCAGTAGAGTCCAAAAATATAATTAAAAAATTTCTTATCTGTCTGTATGTATGTACGGGCTAATCTTTGAAACTGCTGAACAGAATTGGACGGCGTTTTCACTATTTAATAGCTTTGAGTTCGGGCCTCATACTGGTATAAGTCATATCTCAATAAAATGTCAGGATGCTGATATACAAGTTGACCTCTCATTTCATATCATTTGTATGAAAGTGTAGTTCAACATTACTGGTCGATGCAAGAACTTGACAGAAAGTGACAGAGATGTTTTAAAGCTCATTTATAGATTTATTTTAGCTGATGTATTTCAGGTATTTCCACAATCCTCGATACAAAAAGTTCGCTATTCGATAATTAGTGGCCCTGTATTAGACCGGTGATCGTCGACAATGTCAATATCGAAGCTGTTCAGGAGTACGTCTGCCTAGGACAGACAATATAGTTGGGTAGGATCAATTTCAAAAGCTGACAGAAGAATCCAGTTAGGGTGGGCAGTATTCGGAAAACTGCGTCAAGTCTTTACGTCACCTATTCCACAATGTTTAAAGACAAAAATCTTTAATCAGTGCGTCCTGCCTGTCATGATTACAGCGCGGAGACGTGGACACTGATGGTGGGCCTGATCCACAAGATTCAAGTGGCTCTGCGAGCTATAGAGAAGGCAATGCTCGGGGTCTCTATGAGGGATATGATTCGTAATGAGGAGATCCTATGAATAACGAAGGTGACCGACATAGCCGAAAGAATTAGTAAGCTGAAATGGCAGTGGGTGGGTCACATCTGTCGTAGTACCCAACGGCCGTTGGGGCAGACGGGTTCTAGAGTGGGACGGGACGTCCCACGCGCAGGGTGGGACGCCCTGCCGCCAGGTGTATGGACGACCTGAAGATGGTGGCCGGAAGCGGCTGGATCTGTAGGGCGTTGTGGCATTCATTGGGGAAGGCATGTCCAGCAGTTTGACAGACATTTTGTTGTACAGTTAATTGGATATGCAACATAGGAAGGGAATAGGAGGGGAAGGAAGTCGGATGGAAAAGAATAGAGGGATTAGGGTAAGAGAGGAAAGATGAGGAGGCAGTGGTAAATAAAGGGTGTAGGAAGGGGTGGGTTAAGGGAAGGGGGAGAGGTAGGAGTAGGGAGAGGGAAGGGATGGGGGAAAGGGTTTTCAACGTTGTGGGAAGGGGATGGAGAAGGAAAGAAAGAACAAAACAGTACAATTGCACAATATTAAAATATATATTTTTTTATTGATTATATGATAATAATCAATAAATGAAGGGTTCCGTAGCAGCAAGTAACATAATATAAAAGTTATTGTAGTTCGTTGTAACTTTGATCGATGTTTTAATAATAGTATTGTGGTTTACGATTTATGACGTATTAAAAAAAACTACTTACTAGATCTCTTTCAAACCAATTTTCGGTGGAAGTTTGCATGGCAATGTACATCATATATTTTTTTTAGTTTTATCATTCTCTTACAGGGGGGGGGACACATTTTACCACTTTGGAAGTGTATTCAGTTTAGAAAAAAGTGATATTAGAAACCTCAATATCATTTTGAAGACCTATCCAAACGTATGGGTTTGAAAAAAAAAATTTTTTTTGAGTTTCAGTTCTAAGTATGGGGAACCCCCAAAATGTAATGTTTTTTTTCTATTTTTGTGTGAAAATCTTAAAGCGGTTCACAGAATACATCCACTTACCAAGTTTCAACAGTAAGTTCTTATAGTTTCGGAATAAAGTGGCTGTGACATACGGACGGACAGACAGACAGACAGACATGACGAATCCATAAGAGTTCCATTTTTTGCCATTTGGCTACGGAAACCTAAAAAACTGTGGTCCAACGGGCGAAACCGCCGCCGGAACGCTAATTTTTACCCGACTTCAAAAAAGGAGGTTCTCAATTGGATAGTATGTTTTTTTATGTATATTAATATTTTTTATGCATAACCAGATTAATAGATTTCTTTTAGGATTTAGTAACACGTAATACATAAGTTGTCCACGCGGACGAAGTCGCGGGCAACAGCTAGTACTTAAATAATTTTATTTTAATTTGATATCCTGGGCTGCTATAAGATTGTTTCAACTAGCAAAATAACATTAATTCTTTCTAAAACACTAGATAGATACTTTAAACCTTTGTATTGTACTGTAAGAGTTTAGTTTTAATTTAGGTTGTATTTACGACGTACATAAATAAATGTGATTTTTTAGGGGTAAGTTTGTTTAACGAAACTTAATAAATTTTAATAACCAAAAATAATTAAACAATAGAGCATCAAATAATCTATTAATTTAAGACTTCAAATATATATACGTTATTTATTATGAACAAATAAAAACGATTATAATTTTTTTACATTTGTTTATTTACTGTATGTGCCCGCGGTTCTATTCCTGTGGACTACAATATTATGTTACTCCTTATTCATTAATTCATTATTGTTATGTTACCTAACGTAACAAAATATATACTAAAACCTGGTCAGAGAACATATAGATATATGAATTTTAAAGTAACACATAAATCGGATAAGTGGTTCGCGAGTTAAAAGCACACTAACGGACGGACAGACAGGCAGACAGTGAGACTTTGCTTTTTATAATTTAGGGAAGGAATGCAACCAAAATTAAAAACAAACTCTCACAGTCACGAGATTATGGTTAAGGCACCTACCTACCGTGAATTTAGGCCAGTTGAGATAATCTTATAGCAGCCCCGCCCCCTAGGAGATCCTCTTGAACTGAAGAATTCTGCTGAACTTTAACTTTAAAAATCTAGTAACGATAAGAGACGCCATACAATAATAGCCACTCAAAAACTAATTAGCATCCTTTATACACTACGTAAAATATTGTCTGGACCTTGGAAAAGTTCATTCTCAGCGAAATTCAGTTATCCTGGTAGTAAGTATTACGTAAGTATGACATAATTTACTCGTCATGGGTAAGTTGAACTACAATATCACCCCATCCGACACAACATTAATTTATGATGCTATGCGAGTACGTCATTTCAAGCACTTTGTTTACACACAGCTTGCTTACAGGTCTAACGACAACTCCTTCATGTATAAATTTTTAATTACGTATAGAACTTACCGTAGAGCTGCTATAAATGTGATATCGTGTCGACGGTGCTACATCTTTTGATGTAATACTTGTAAGACACTTTTTTGTATTTGATGCCACGTCGTAGTAACAGCCAATAAGCGCAAGCCGATTGGAGCTTTATTTCTATGATATTTTGCTCGATAGTAGCTCTAAACTTAACCAGCGTATACTCCGCTAATCTTAAAACGTATCTTTCCTTTAATCAAAGACGTTTCAATTCAATTATACCTAAGCCCCGGGGCATATCAAAGAATGCATATCAAGAAATTTGTATCTATTTTTTGGGTTGTAAAAATATTTTCAATTCTCTATTCAAAACCTGGTTGCTAATTACAATAATGGCAGTATAACAATCCAAGACATTTAAAAACGGCTTTAATGTCTCAAACCGGTGCCGGTCAGTACCGCCGCCAGATGAGGACTAATACTACGATGGCCGACAGGCGTCTGCAATATGGAGATAACTCCTACATGAGGAAAGGTACATGTCGTCGGCTAAACGTGTTAACCTCCCATCTCCATTTTTGGCTGCTATGCCTAAGATTTACAAAAGAGTGTTCGTAACACAATAGTAGCCTAAATAAGTTGGTATAGGTTTAACACTAGAAGTTGTTCTTATTTTAACACCTATGTAGGTAAAACTGTCTTAATGTAAAGACAGTTTTACCTACATAGGCCTATATTTCATTCCAGATTAATAGTCCTATGAAAACAAACGCATTTGCGTCTCGAAAACAAAATACACAATAGATGGTGTTCCTAAGTGGACTGCAAAGTTTACATGGTAATACAAACCTGTTTTTGCTGCTGGTGACCCTTTCATGTATTTGTTACCGAGACGTAAATAGCGTTGGTTTTCATAGGACTATGAATCTGGAATGAAATATACAATATGTTTTTCCACTACGTGAAATAACAGCACTATTATGTCTGGACACATGATCAAAGGCCATGTAATAAAACCGTAGTACGTATTTATTCGTAGATCGACTCTATGTACTCGTACTAGACTAAATTTATAGCAGATATTGGGTTGGAGTGTTATTAGCTCTGCTTCTCACTAGTAGGTAAGCAATCCAATTTCCCCAAGTCGAGTCGGTATTTTAAATGTCGGTCAAATCTAATAATGTCTAATTAGAATCCGATGTACCGCCCGCCTTTGTTCCGGCCAGACACCGCTGTGGCCGAATTAGCAGGAATACAGGACCGTACTTAATAGACCTCGGGGTCACTTATGTACGTGTCTATTAAATTTACTCACAACGTATGTGCCTGCATTGTTTTATTTGGATTCTTGGTTAGAAGATGGGGTATATAAAATAGTATAGAGACAATTAGCCTGTGACGTAAAAAATAGTACAATATTTCTTTTGACGTGTAATGTATTTAACTTTAAACCAATATGCAACATGTCGATGAAGGTGAGCGACACCAACAAGAAGTTTGCAACCGATCGACACAGAGGGGAGCGAGACCTTGAATCGGCACTGTTTACATAGCACGCGGCAACAAAGACATTTCACATAAAACACAGCTATTTTTTCCTTATGATCAAAAATAATATTAATTAGAGGTTTATTATTTTCTTTGACGGAAGGCCATTTAAGTTCTTAGATATCTGTAAAAATTATTGAGCTATTCCTGTCTTCTATTTCACTGAAGATTTTACTTATAAAACTTGATGATCTTGAAATAAACTGGTCGTGAAATGCAAATAAAAATGTAAGAAAATATATTATTGAATTCTTTTTTAGGAATTCGTCAGCTTTTTGTCCGCCTCTCTGTCCAACGAATAACTCAAAAACTACTGGACCGATTGAGCTGTGACTTGGAACTTACATGTAAAACTGGTCAGCAATGATGGCAAAATTATGAAAACTGAAGCAACTTTTTTCCAGGCAAACTAAAGTATAATTTAGTCGACGGGAGCGGCACATTGTGTACGACGTTATTTATTTTTCTCTCTTTAGGTGGGGTCATGCAAGCCTTGCATTTAGTACCTGGCTAAGAATATGTAGGTACACTTTTACTGAATCCGGGAAACTCCACCTCATTATGCTATAAATTGTGATTCAGGAGGTTATTAAGACAGTAATATGATGACTCTAGCATGACGTGTAACATCATAATATCTAACTTATTCGTATGATTTAGACTAACTTAATTTCTAAGTGCCTTTGAAACAGAGATGCGATGCGTTTACGAGATTAACTATTTACAATTGAAGTTCTATAAATATTTAAACATGTTTCCAATTTCAACTTAAATAAATTAGAGTAGCTAACAAGCTAACACAGCAGAAGTGAAAAATGCACTAAGATTATAATCTTTGTTATCAAAAACTTTCCAAATTTTACACCATTAATTCATGGTGGTAAAATATTTAAAGCACTTACTGGGCCCAATTCTGAAGGCACACATTTAAAATTTGACAACACTAAAATTGGTTTCGTCCTTATCTTCATAATACTGTGTGACAAGGATAGCAACAGTTTTAGTGCTGTCAAATTTTAACGTTGTGCCTTCAGAATCGAGCCCATTATTTATTTAAATGAAATAGTAAGTTCTTCAAATATTTTTACTTCGTAAAGAATCCGTGTAGTCGCGATCTTAGGTCTGTACTCACTCTTAGGGATCTACTACTCATAAAAATATCTCTTTCGCTGGTAGGCTGGCAGGAATATCTTAAATATATATAACCATTCTTACGTGTTATTTCTTTTTCTTTTTTTTAAGGCTCAGTCATTCACATATTCATCCATCGAGTTTCGGCTGAGACTGCCACGGCATGCATTATACACAAGTGTTACTTATAATTTTAGCTTAACTTTATCAGCGTGAATACTTACTTTTCGAATGTATGTTATCCGTTATTGAATCAGAGCCCAGTATATATAGTGTATGAGATCCACTGGTGACACGACTTACAATTAGAAAAGTCGCAAAAAGTTTGTTATTCAGTTAACTACGTTTTACAGCTTCGTTTCGCGTGCTACGAATTTAAATGCTACGCGCAGTCTACGAGCCAACGCACTGTTCAAGTGAACTGCAGGCAGATATACATATATTATTATACTACACACGTTATCGATTTGGTATGGTTTATAACAATTCTTTTTGAAGGTTACGCAAAACGGATACACATATGTGAAATTTTTTTGTCCCTTCTGTCTGTCTGTCCGGCCGATACCTCAATAACTACTACACCGAGTGAGCTGAAAAGTATAGTATGATATGTAAAATTGCCTGACAATGATGGTTTAAATTATATATTTTTTTATTATATTTTTTTTAGGGAAAAAATTAAATTCATTGACCGTTGTGTACGATATACGCTTTACTCATTTTCTTAATTCCGACCAAAACGTTGCGCCTTCAGATTAATAGCTCACTCAGATTTAAAAATCTGCAACCAAGATTGTTAAAAATCTTTTTATTGGTTTGAAAAATAAAAACAACATACCCAGTAACCAAAAACATCTCGGGGCACACAATGCGTCAGCAACGTATACGGCTGTGAATCGACGAAGTAATCATCGAAATAGGATTGTCCCTCTCCAATTAGCACGTGTCGCCCGGAGCCTCTACATGTTAGCCCCCTTAGCTGCTATCGAAACTGTTACATGTTGAGACTTCACCACAATAATCTGTTAATTGATTGCCAATTCATATCAATACCACTTTTTGCACAGATAAAATTGAAAAAAAAAACTGGAGTCCAAAGTTACAATCTATTAAGTGATATGCCGCCTCGTTTATCGAGTTATTTTGGGAGAATCCATAATACTGTTACAATTAAAACTCATAATCATTAAACAATTCCGTGTAAAAAAGTAATTGTCATACCGTCATAGAATAAAATCATTTTCAAATTAACTTGTAAATATCTAATAAAAACGCAAACTTCGCGTGTCTGTACATTGAACATATTTCCAAAAAATAATATTAGGGGGATGAAGGATAATAGAACACATTAATGAACACTTCACAGAAACATAGAGCTTAACTCGGAGTAACATTTAGTCTTTATTTCACAGCAATCGGCTTTCTCAATCAAAAGTTATGGGAAGGTTTAATTTTAAAAAACATTACCAGGTATGCAATATAACAAAGAAGTATAATTATGTTCGGTGCTATTCAGATTGCGATGAGTTAGGACTGCATTTGGAACTGTAGTTTGCGTGGCCGAGGGAGTGAGAGTGGGATTGGGTGTAGGTGTCGGAGTCGGATTGAGAGTAAAAATAATTTTGTGCTCCCCGCGAGCAGAGCCACGGGCACAACTAGTAGTTAGATAAAATGGAAGAAAATAGGGTATAGTATTAAAATATTTCGTAACTTGTGTCTTATGTTAATTTATTCAAATCTGAAACAAAGTTAAGGTAACGGTGGTCCAAGAAGAATATCCTTACGCCATCTTGACATGACCCCATATAAATTGTAAAAAACCTTCGCACTGTAATCATGGCTTACCTACATTTAACACCATTGATATCAACTTATTTACCGAATAATTGCATTTCCATTCCCATAATCCATAATGACATTGGACAGGAAACACGCAATCTATGTCGCGTTATCTTTTAAGCTGCTTTGTGGGACCGAGAATAATGAACCAATGTGATCGAAATTTACTCATAACACCGACCTGGTCCGGAATGGGGATGTGTTCACAGGGATCAGACGTTATAATAAGTTTAAAAGTGTCCTAAAGTATGGAGGTACGGCCAAAGTAACATAAATAAAATATGCTGACCAAGTTAATGAACAAATCTTGGAACTGTAATTCAAGACATTATATAAAAACTGAGATTTCATACATAATTTAAATACAAACGAATTTTTTTGAGTATTGTAGTAGTTTTGAGTATTCTCCACAGCCGATTCCTCGCCTCCCCACCACGCTGCGTACCAGCGTACAAATAAAAATTTAGGAGCAAAAATATCTTGAATCCTACAAAGTGCCAGTATACAACAACTGCGGCCTCATATTCACTTAACCATCCAGGAAAAAGTAGTTCGTCACAAGGGTCCTATATTGGATGGCTGTAAAATACCGCTATGTGAACGTGTCCTACTGAATGGCGGCGCGGGCGCCGCGGGCGTCGATCGGCGCCTAATTTGGGCGGGTAATAACGGGGCTCGCGGCGGACACATCACGATCTTTGTGGGAACGGCGACGTGCGTGCGACGTCCGTCACAACGGACCTCCCCTGTGTGTGAGGGTTGACTGTTGTTAGTAAACTTTTCCTCACTTTAAGTGCTACGGCGTAGTATTTTATTCCTGTAGTAAAAACAAATTTGCAGTTTTGTTGCAAACATTAGTGTTATCCATCTAGGCCCCCACGTTGTATTTGATATGCACGATATAATTTAAACCAATTTTAGTTTTACTGAAATAGGTACTCGTATTATTAAGGGCAAAGGAGAGTCGCTTTGCGAAGATTATCAGGATTGCGCAAAGTGACGTGTTCTGCTCTGTCTACCCCTCCCTGGGACCAAGGCGTGAGCATTATGTATGTACGTATGTATGTATGTATGTATATTTATGTATGAATGAATGTATGTATGGGTAGGTATTATTTACACGTTCCGGTATTATTATCTCCTCTCCTCTCATTCAACTTGTAAATTAAAATAAATATTATGCCCCTGTACTTAATATAATAACACCTTTATCCGAAACAATTCATGAACTGAAAACTCTTCGTCCCCAGCAAGCTTGAACAATGATTTACCCGTTTTTATGTCCTCTTATTAGATGAGGACAGCCTTTGTCTGTCATTACATATTGCGATCATTGTTGTTATATGGAACTACATGTATTTACAAGGAATCTACATTTTCAAATTTTCCAGGATTATTAAGGAATTATATTTAATTATAGTTCACGTAAGTAGGATGACAAGTGCCATCCTAGCCCACTATCATCGTCCTTTTTTAACTTTTAATTTTCACAATACACATGTCAACCAACTATTCTAAAAAAAATAGCACCTAGTAACAGTTACATGAACTAAAATAAGTTTAGTAACAATACACTGTGGAATACAAGACATTTTGTTTCGATTTATCAGAGTTGTGGGACTTTCCACGTACAGTCTGTTACCGAATTAGGTATACAGCCATTTGTAAACTGCTGGACCGGGCCCTCTTTTAATATTCAGTGGACCAGGCCCATCCAAAATCTACAAAATTAATGAGATACCCTAATCAGCACGTTAGGTTGTATGCTGATTAATGCACGGTACAGACGATGCTGCTGCCCATCATCTGCTTCTATCCGTCAGTCGCATGTTTTAGCTAAACTCCCAATTCGTCAATTGTTAGGTACTTGAGACAATTATTATTTACGCATTCAGTACATATTAATAAATAGAAACAACTAGCTAATCAACTTTGTTGCCAAGCGATAAAAGGATATATAGGATACTACTGAACATAGGCCTTCCCCTATGAACGCCACCACACCCGGCCTCCGCCCCCTCATCCAGCCGCTTCCGGCCATCTTCTTTCAGGTCGTCGGTCCATCCAGCGGTAGGGCGTCCCCCCCTGCTCGTGTTCAGTCCTGAGCTCGCCTTGACGTGACCTTCATTTTTCGCGGGATCTCATTACGAATCATATCCCTCAAATACGCCTGGAGCATAGCCCTCTCCGTAGCTCAATTTTACGATGTAGGTGATGAGATGACAGACAGGACGCACTGATTAAAGACTATTGTCTCTAAACATTGTGGAATAGGCGACGTGAAGACTTAACTCCTGTTAGTAATTAGGTATTTACAGAAATAAATATAAGTTTGTTGGTATAAATTTCCGTAAATCGTCATTACTTGTAAGTACATCGTAGTAGCCTAATTGGTAGAGCGCTCGCCTTTTACGCACAATTTGTCGAGGGTTCAATAGGGTAGGATTCTGAGCTCTGATATGTATTGGTCACTATAATGGTCAGAGCTCAAGATCCGTGCTGGATATTGCACAAGAGTCTGATTCAGGATCGATTTGTGCGATATATATATATACCCTTAAATGACCCAGCCTGCAAATATTATAATGTTTTCAAACAAAACTGATCAATAATGTAACCAAAACAACCCTTTTTAAAAACGAAAAGCTAATTAAGAGTAAATAATCTAATTAAAAGTGTTTTTTTCCTCCAATATAATAAAAATGAACAAATACTGTGTAATTCTGAGAATCATTTGCCTATAGAGTGACGGATTGCCTGAGGTGGGTTGAATTAACTAAAAATAGTTTCTCAACAGCCTTTACTTTATATATGTACATCCAACTTTCGCCAATGTTGTGCAAAAGCCTACCCTTAACACGAGAGCAACGGGCCATAGTCTTCCATAAAAGGATTGTCATCATCTCATTATACTTCCATTCATAACTTTATAAGGTGATAATGACTGATCATCATTAATTGAGTGAATTTGAATCAGCTAATAATTACTTGGCAATTATTTATGTACTTACATTAATTTCTAGTTCTAGGTGGCGTCAACCCTGCCCTTTTTGAATAGGAGGTTGTTGTAGTGGGAAATTCAATTCAACAACATCAAATCAACGTTGCGTTGACGAGAATTTGCTAGTTAAATGCTTTTGTATGCTCTGGTTTTCCATCAGAGCGTCACTGATGTCCCCAATCTAGCATTACTTATGATGTGTCAATAGTTTTATGAAATAGAATTTAGAAGTCTACAAGTTAATACAAGCGTCGGCCCTAAAGCAAGTAAAAGAAAATTAAACGTACGCTCCAAAAAAAAAAACAATATCAACAATTTGTTTTATTTACATTCTTCAGTACCCGATACTGAATGCCCTTGTAAATCACAATAAATTCATATTACAGCCTGTGGAAATAAGAATTCACTTCAATTTAATATGAACAGATTACAATGTTGTTTGTGAATTTGTTATTCCTCTGTTAGCAGGACGTCGGTTCACATTATGGTAATAGGTAAGTTGAGCGTACTATGTCGTAAGTATAAACGTTTGTGTTACCCTTGCACAGAATCATATCTGTTGGTTAATACAGCAACTGTGTGTAGATTACATGTCACCACATTGTCCAATATAAGGTGTGACATACATGTGCAAGTGATGAGGATATATTTAGAATTTAGTTTGGGGAATTTGCAATAAACTTGACTTTATAAGTTACAAACACGTTATACACTGTCCTATATTATTTAAAAACCACCGTCCAAATATCACCATTAATCAGAGGTAAATAATATTATCTTTGAAATCTTTTACTTCTATTGAATCCCTTGCAACTGCACCTAACTTTCGAGTAGGAAAGATTTAGTTGCGAAAATGTGAACACGGAAAACTGAATCAAAGCAAGCAGCAGACGACTGCTACGGCGTAGCGCGCGTAGCACTTTGTGGTTTTCTTTCCTTGTATACTTGCGATGTAACAAAATTAACAGATACCACTTTGTTGTCCTGATATGAAATTGTAAGAACATCTCTTACTGTCTGTTTCATCTTCGAAGATTCGCAAAGGTAGACTTTTAATTCATTCATATTAAATATGCGTGTGTATTGTACCTTAGATAAGCTAGACAACCTTCAAAGAACGGGGTACACCGTATTACCTAAATATTCCAGTGATATTGAAGAATGTCTCTGTCTCATCCTACACAGATAACCTATTTTGTACTCTTTTGTAAGATAATAACGTTATGAAAGGTAATGGCATGAATTGAAGAGCTGAATACTGTAATAATTGGATAATTCTGAGTGCTCCATTTTTCAATTAGCTTATAATAAATAACTATGCTTGACAATCGTCAATAGCGCAGGCAGTGAGGACGCGGAATATCATTTAAAAGGCGTTTGATCCCCGCTCATGCCACGTACCAATGTTTTTAATTTTCTAAAACTTAAGTGCATTTACTGACTTCTCTCAAATGGTGAAGGGAAGAACAACGAAACCTGTATGTCTGAGATACAAATACAAAAACAAATCGGTACAACTCGGTATACCGAGTTATGTCAGTCGACTTTTAACATTATTTGGGGACAAATCAGTCCACGGACTCAAGCCCACATACAACAACAAAATAAAATATAATCAGAGAGAGGGCCTGCATCGCAAGCAAATTAATAAGTAGACGTATTCTCAACTAAATTAATTTGTCCCCAAATAATTTTATAAGTTGACAATTGAGCCCGCGGGGTGATTTACCCCCGAAATCCCTATGGGGAGTAACACTACGAACGTGGTGGCACATCGACCTGAGCTACCCTACAATGACTCACACAAAAATCCCATAGGGTCGAAGTGTCGCTGGGTATACCTGGTCTTCTGTATAAGATAACGTTGCTTGAGTAATCCTAATTTATGGACAGTCAAAACATGGTTTTACAACTTACGGTGCGGGCGTGCGGACTATAGAATAATATATTTTTCGTCCGCGCATGTAATAAAATTATTGGCCGTACTATCAAAAAAACTCTTGGGTACTGAGAAAATGAGACAAAGCCGCCAGTGCAATTCACAAAAACCCAGATCAGAAATAAATTTTATAAAGTGGTAATCGAACCCTCGACTTTTGGCGTTCGAAGCACACGTCTAACTAAGCCAACGGCGCGGTCTGGCAGCATATAAGTATATCTACGGAACCTTTGAGCACACGTCTGCTGTTAGCCTGGTACTCTATCAGGTTTTACAGTAGGGAAAGGGGTAGGGAGGGCAATAGGCACTCAGCCAGTTTGTGTTACCAGGCTAGTGGAGGGGAGGGGAACGGTGTGGGGTTGCAATTATAATAATTATATTAAAGGGCTCTGGTAGGGACATTTCATAAGAAACGACGGTGACACTTACACATTTTGTATTATCATATTTATAATTAAGTCAATTCGAGTATTTCATTGCCTAGTATTCTAATAATTAAAATCGTAAACTTCGCGTGTCTGTACATTGACTTTTTGCAAAAAAAAATTGGGGGATCTAAAGAGCGGAGCCGCGGGCACAGCTAGTTATAAATATTAATTTTTATATTAGTAGTTGACAATGCCTTATACGAATTACTTATCAATCTACAATTACCGATGATTTTATTGGCCGAATTCTCTGACTGAGGGACGAATAAGGCTCATCCCATCTTATACACGTTATTTTCTTCATCATCATCATGTCAGCCCTTAGCCGTCCACTGCTGGATATAGGCCTTCCCTAATGAACGCCACCACACCCGGTCCTCCGTCCTCCCCATTCAGCCGCTTCCAGCACCTTCTTTAGGTCGTCGGTCCATCTGGCAGCGGGGCGTCCCACCCTACACGTGCCAATCCGTGGTCTCCACTCCAGAACTCGTCTGCCCCAACGGCCGTCGGTTCTGCGAAAGATATGGCCCGCCCTTCAGCTTGCTAATCCTTTCGGCTATGTCGGTCACCTTCGTTCTCCGTCGGATCTCTTCATTACAAATCATATCCAGGGCCGGATTATCCATTAGGCAGTGTAGGCAACTGCCTAGGGGCCCTGCATCGGTTAGGGTCCCCGTGCACTGAGTCTTTTTTGTAAATGTTTCCTTTAGTGATAAGAGGAGTAGGCGTGGGCCTGGGCGTGGGCGTTGACATGGGCTTCGGGATCAGAGTCGTAGTCGGATTTAAAGTGTGTAGTCCACGCGTGCGTAGCATTGCATTGTGGTAGAAAAACTATCTTTAGGGAGTTAAAACACGGTAAAGGGGCCCCGACACGTGCATTGCCTGGGGGCCCCGACATGGTTAATCCGGCTCTTATCATATCCTTCAAAGAAACCCTGAGCATAGTCCTCTCCATATCTCGCTGAGCGATTTGAAACTTGTGGATCAGGCCCACCGTCAGTGCCCACGTTTCTGCGCCGTAGGTCATGACAGGCAGGACGCACTGATTAAAGACTTTTGTCTTCAAACATTGTGGAATAGGCGAAGTGAAGACTTGACGCAGATTTCCAAATGCACCCTGCTCAACTGGATTCTTCTATCAGCTTCCATATCAAAATTGTTCCTGCCCAGCTGTATAGTCTGTCGTAGATAGACGTACTCCTGAACAACTTCTGTGAGTAGGACATGACTGTCTACATTCATCCAAAGACTTACTCGTCTCGAAGGGTAGTTGGTTGTGGTAGCCTACCGTAATCCGAGGATTCTTAGCACCCCCCGCCTAGCCTGGTACTCTATCAGGTTTTACAGTAGGGAAAGGGGTAGGGAGGGCAATAGGCACTCAGCCAGTTTGTGTTACCAGGCTAGTGGAGGGGAGGGGAACGGTGTGGGGTTGCAATTATAATAATTATATTAAAGGGCTCTGGTAGGGACATTTCATAAGAAACGACGGTGACACTTACACATTTTGTATTATCATATTTATAATTAAGTCAATTCGAGTATTTCATTGCCTAGTATTCTAATAATTAAAATCGTAAACTTCGCGTGTCTGTACATTGACTTTTTGCAAAAAAAAATTGGGGGATCTAAAGAGCGGAGCCGCGGGCACAGCTAGTTATAAATATTAATTTTTATATTAGTAGTTGACAATGCCTTATACGAATTACTTATCAATCTACAATTACCGATGATTTTATTGGCCGAATTCTCTGACTGAGGGACGAATAAGGCTCATCCCATCTTATACACGTTATTTTCTTCATCATCATCATGTCAGCCCTTAGCCGTCCACTGCTGGATATAGCCAGTCGGCCCCAACGGCCGTCGGTTCTGCGAAAGATATGGCCCGCCCTTCAGCTTGCTAATCCTTTCGGCTATGTCGGTCACCTTCGTTCTCCGTCGGATCTCTTCATTACAAATCATATCCAGGGCCGGATTATCCATTAGGCAGTGTAGGCAACTGCCTAGGGGCCCTGCATCGGTTAGGGTCCCCGTGCACTGAGTCTTTTTTGTAAATGTTTCCTTTAGTGATAAGAGGAGTAGGCGTGGGCCTGGGCGTGGGCGTTGACATGGGCTTCGGGATCAGAGTCGTAGTCGGATTTAAAGTGTGTAGTCCACGCGTGCGTAGCATTGCATTGTGGTAGAAAAACTATCTTTAGGGAGTTAAAACACGGTAAAGGGGCCCCGACACGTGCATTGCCTGGGGGCCCCGACATGGTTAATCCGGCTCTTATCATATCCTTCAAAGAAACCCTGAGCATAGTCCTCTCCATATCTCGCTGAGCGATTTGAAACTTGTGGATCAGGCCCACCGTCAGTGCCCACGTTTCTGCGCCGTAGGTCATGACAGGCAGGACGCACTGATTAAAGACTTTTGTCTTCAAACATTGTGGAATAGGCGAAGTGAAGACTTGACGCAGATTTCCAAATGCACCCTGCTCAACTGGATTCTTCTATCAGCTTCCATATCAAAATTGTTCCTGCCCAGCTGTATAGTCTGTCGTAGATAGACGTACTCCTGAACAACTTCTGTGAGTAGGACATGACTGTCTACATTCATCCAAAGACTTACTCGTCTCGAAGGGTAGTTGGTTGTGGTAGCCTACCGTAATCCGAGGATTCTTAGCACCCCCCGCCCTACCCTTACCTATACCTCTACCGTAGCCAGGAATAGTAGGGCTGCCGGGAACTGAGGGCCGTGGCTTCTGTTTACTATTCATCGGGGAGGTTTGCCCGTAATGGCCACGGTGGGCAGACGTGTCCAGTGTCGCAGTACTAGGCCTCGCGCTGGTGACGCTGCTGCCCGCCACCAGTCTGTTGTATTTATGGCCTAGTGCATGGTTACATGGTTATACCGTCATTGTCGGTCGCCAGAGCCTCGTTGGTCAGTAAGGTGCACCACGTGCAGGTGAAGTTGGCATCTGGAGTGCCGAATGTCTGTATGCTCCCTTACACCCCCTTACACGTTATTTTCTTAATCGTTTATTTTAACTTTATTTGATAAGCGTTAAAATCGGGTTGATAAAATATTATATAGTGCACTATAGATAGGTACTGCTGGATTTCTGCAAATCTTAAATAACAAAGTTATACTAAGTAAGCAGTTCACTGTCACTACTGTATATTTAGAGATAAGAAGAAAATACACCATCTATTTACCTGTATATCTGCGGTGTTTGCGCAGTTAGGAAGTAAACTTACACGTTATTGGTTTTTGCACTCACATTTGCATCAAGACATTTAGAGTTTTCATTGTTAGAAATTTACAGGAAGAAGTTGTTCTTACCTCATTGACATTCTTATGCTTCCATCTATACATTGAACGAAGTAACTACCATATTCTATTGGGTTATCAAAATCTAGGTGTTTCTTGCGGCTTTGCCCGCAAGGAATAAATGTTTGTTTCCCGCGGTAAGAATTCATCTTATAATTAAAATCTCCATGACGCAGGCTATGTGTCCGCAAAATTTCATGGAAATCGATCGAATAGTCGAACCGTGAAAGCTTAACACATTAAGGAACAAACTTATTTTCGGATTTTAATTATTATTAGACAGATCAGATTATTAAATGAGTATTGTAAATAGGTGCTAGTAATAGCTACTAGGTGTGATTAAATTCACCCAATAGCCCTGAGCTCTATTTTTTTGTGGAATGCCGTGCTGTAACTGCCGGTTTACTAAATACGTACCTCTTGAGATATACTCTTAAAGTGCTAATCGTAAGGGACGCTTGCGATTTATCTGGATCAATGTCTAAAAAAACAGCGAGAACTCTTAAATAGATTTAAAGGATACTACTTTGAAAAATTCGCAATAAAAAAGTTATGGCGTCCTTTTTGAGTGCGGAATTTTCTGCTTCGGCCTGTTATATTTATTATCCAGATAAGTAGAAATGACAGCGTTGCTTCTCTTACTGACCCAATACTGTTCTCAATTATTTAAAATTTATGTACAGCTAATATTTGTACCTATAATATTCCAATACATTGCCTTTAATTTACCCGTGTGTAACATCAGCCTGGGTATAATGGGTTAGGGATTGAAACAGTTGCCAGCGACAGGCTCTTTTACGTTGGTAACTTGCTAATTTGAGGAAAAATTACAGTCGGCGGACAGCGGCGGGCGGTCGCCGGGGCGACGGGCGCGTAGGCGGGCCCGCCTTCCCTGCCGCGGCGCGCCGCCGCCGCGCCGCCGGGCTCCTCTTATCTTGTAACTACCTCGCAGTTTTGATAATACTTTACTTCAGGTAACGTCTCCACTCATCAATAAACACATATTTTACAATTCATATTTTCGAAAGATTTGTGTACTTAATACATTTTGTAAAACATGTAACCATCCCTACTTATATCACGGGAAATAGCGATATTGAAGTGTTAATAAGTATGAATGACTGTTTAGGGTCACGTTATTGATAGCCGCAATTCATTTGTAAATGAAGCAAATTAAAGTTGACAAGAATTAGGGCGGGAAAGTGAGGCACGAGGCGAATGGGCGGGCGGTGCAGTCTCGCTTGCACATAGATGCACCACCCCCAGCGGGCCGCGATGCGATTGCAGTCCGCGCCGCCGACCCGTCGCAGCAGCTCGTACTCTGGGCCCGCGAGCCTTCCCGCGACGTTACGCGACCTGTAACGAGCTACCAGGATACCAGGGCCACCGAGGAGGTAAGCCTTTACATTTTATTCGCCTCCCGCTCGCGCGTATAACATTCTCGCACACCCGTCCCGTTTCCGCGTGTGAAGTTTCAGCGGTTTTCCCTTTTATCGTCGGAATGTGGGAAAGCGGGTTTTCGTGTCCCAACTCTCTCTTTCAATCTGTAAACGCTTCATGATTATTAAAAGGTGTTTTCTTAAAGCGCTACTTCTGGGGCGCAATTAAAATGGATATGCTTGGGTTGCATCACATTGTGTTACAAAACTTTTCTCCTTCATAATTTATACAATAACTAATGATAAACTTAATATGTTTATATCTGAAACAGTGATTATTTATAAAGTTTCATAACTAAAAGAGTTTCCTTTAGTATATAATATTTTTGATAATGGATCTACATCGAGATAATTACATTTCGTTTAATTTATGTCTCGACAATTTATTCTAGGAAATAGCTTTTCTTCTTGTTAGACGTGAAGTACTGACTTGTAAACCTACTTTATATTTCCATAGACGTATTTCTTTACAAAGGAATAGAATATTCTGGGAAAATCGATTTCAGGCATCAGAAATTGCAGCTTCATGAAGTATGCACTTGTAAATTGTAAGTCATTCTTACATAATGATAGCTTTACGTCAATACTAGTGTTTAACGATGGTAGAACGGTATTCTCACGAAAAAAATCTATATAAATATCTACTTTACATACTTTTGATTGCTCTTGAAACTCGTTGAAAAACTGGGTCAAACACAAGCTTTTACAGATAGGAGTATATCTTTTACAAATAAATAACATCACTAGAAGTGATGGGTTCATTTATAACTAAGATAATATTTTTAAAATATGTAATTCACTGTAGTTTTTAACAATCGGAAATAAAATAATAGTACGAAAGAAACCACGTTGTGCCCGAGCCTCCAGTTAGTATTCGGCTATATTTTATTAAAACAAAAGTTCAGAGAATCAATATCATCACATAATTAGTATGTCTTAAACCAGTTTTGCCTTCTTACACTAACTTTTAATAAAAAAAATACAGTAGCAGGGAAACTAGCTTCATTAATTGATTCGGAAAATGATGACTTAAAAAAGCATAAACTTTGTCTAACATGATAATAAGGAACATGGAATTCAACGATTAATTGTTGCAGTTGCATGGAACGTTTGACGAATTTGTCAGACACAAGTCATTTATCATATTCATAATGTTTGTTAAAATAGATATATATAATTACCAATTTTCAGCTTTTTATCAAAAATGAGGTAATAAATACATACAGATTTCTCGCCGAGTTCTAAATAAAATATTCTAGTTATTTCATTCCATTTTGTTTTACTTAAGTTTCGATGTAAATTAATCATGATATGTAATTACTAATTATAATTTTATAAAAACCATACAAATCGAAAGAAACCCTACTATTTCAATTAAAACGATTCCAGTATGTCAAAGATTAAATTAATATTTACGAGATTTACACATTAGTAATTAATATATTGGAAAGTTTAAATTGCGCAAAGTATTCAGTTGCTATGCAAACATGCATTGCAGTGTCGTTGGGTGACCGCCGCTGCCGCCGCCGCCGGGTATGGCGGGCGGCCGGAGGAATATAATTCTTCAGAAGTGCGCACCTTTCATATTTGCACCCGACTTTAAAGTTTCACTTTATTTAAGTTTCTTCTACGGTAATTAAATTAGTATCAAAATCTTGAGATAAATAATATATTTGTTTTTATAGCATATTTTCAACCTTTAGTCATTTTGAAGTCTATTTATTATTTATCTTTCACTCAATGTACGATAAATGATAACTAGCAACGTATGATAGTGGAAAACTTATACATTTTAAAACTCCTTAGATTTTTGCCGTACAAAAAGTATTCACGTTATATATTCTTGCATTTGCTCCAAATATTACCGTCGAACCTCGACGCAAAAAGGTATCGGTATAAGATAATACGCAGATGAATTTACCGATGACATATTATGTATGTATATAATATAATTTAGTAATATAATTTTAATACTTGCGGTATTTAACATTAAGTATTAGACTGTTTTATGGACACATTTATCTGCCTTAATTCGGCCCGCCAATAGACTGTTTATCCAGGAATGTACCGTCGATTGAAAGGTTCATTATTGCAGCATATTTCTGAACTCTACAATTTAGAGTAGATATACTGGATGTAATATAATACCTGTGTTATCCTGTTACATAACATAGGCATCCGGTATCAAATATACTGAACAGTATTCATTCTTCAGCTAAAGAAACCCGTTTTTCTTATTCAAATTAAATCGCTAAGTAATAATACATAGTTTAATTTATTATTCGTATTACAAAAATCGTTTAGTATTTATTACCGGGCATTTATTATATTAGAATGATTCTTATTAGGTGGAGAAGATTTGAAATTGTAAATGAATTAGTATATGTTGAAGAATGATAGGACAACTGATAAGAAATTTTTATTTTCCAAAGTTTGTCTTAGGAAATTGGCCGACAAGTCGTCGGATGTCTTCCCAAGTCAATGCCAAATAGTACTAGGCGAGCAGGAATGGCGAGAACGTTTCATTACACGCTCGAGAGTCCCGTTTCGCCCCTCTCACTCACCCTGCCCTCAAACACCCTCCGACGGCTTATTCCTATTATTATATTTCCCAACTTTCAAACTACGTATAACTCCTAACAGATCGGTGTATTCAAGGTTAGAATTTGTAAAGATAGAGTAGTTTTGTTAAAAAGGATTTGATATAAAAAAAAAACAAGTATAGGCTTGCTCACTAAACTAATGATGAACAATCTTTCACATACAATTATTCGCTTTTATGATACGTAAAATACTAAATAATGTGTGCTAACTTTAAAAACTGTTCCAAAGTGATAAAATACTTCTTAATCAAATAATATATTTAGTCAAAACGATACTTTAAAAAAACGCCGTGATTATATCAATAATGTAACAATCTCTGATGGAACTCAGAATAAGAGTACTATCGATATTAATTAATGTATTAAAATACTAAATCGATAGTATTATTATGGATTATGATTAGAGGTATGTGGGCGACCTCTAGTCGTAGGGTTGGGAATGAACCCACCCACCACCGCGCCCACACCCTTAACCGCGAGCACCCAGCTCCAATCAAAATCAGTTTTTCTCGCGCCCATCGATAGTTTAAAATTAAATGTCATTCCAGTTGCGGTTAACACTTAATTTGTACAATGCATAATGTTATTACTTCGCAATTTAATTTATTATGCGGACGCAATTGTTGCGATTGCTCGGGGTGATGATAAAATTGAAATTGATACACAGCTTCAATGAAGTGTACTTTTGGACTTGATCGGCTTTCGTACCTTTTAATTTGTTAATCATATTAAGCTTTTGAATTAAGTCAATATAATAAATATACCTCATTTTGTAAGTTTCTCTCCGGGCCAATGGTATTCTATATCTATCGGTCTGCTCGCAGACCCTAACTCACTTGCAAATATTACATTGTATAATACTAATTAACGTCTCACTCTAAAATCAACACTTTGACAAATGAGTACAATGTGCGGAGATAACAACACTAAAATTATAACATAGATCCAAGGAGATACAATTCAAACCCTCTTTCTTTCTAAAAAATTTCTTAATGTGTGAAAACCAGTTAATGGCTAGCTTTATATAATTGTAATATTACCTTATTATTATAGCTGTAAGTTTTCCGATTGAATTTGAAAGAGAAAAGTTATACTGACCTTTCTAAACAGATCCGCTTCATAAGTAGATACAAGATATTTTGCATATTTCTTATCAAATAATATATTTAGTCAAAACGATACTTTAAAAAAACGCCGTGATTATATCAATAATGTAACAATTCGTTAAACACGATTATGCAAGCAATGGACGTCAACAGGTTGAAACTCGTATGTTATGTAATAGGTCAGTCTGATGCGTAGGGATTTTATGTTACACAATGAAATGTAAATGTTGATAAAAACGACGAGGGTGTAAATAATACAGCCACTAGTAAGGACGTTTACAGAACTTTACGGGTACGCAGTGCGTCATAATGTTTCCCGTACGTACGAGAAAACATAAAGGGTGTATGGGTGTATCATCAAGACCGGTCAGTATAGGATGGTATAGGGAAGTCAGAACTATTATAACAGATAGAGTAATTTGTTCTAAGAAATCAAAAATCATAATCTCTATATCTAAAATTGACTTTATAGATAAGAAGAACTGCATTCATATATTTTCATAATAACTCGTCTCGACTCGGGAATCGAACCCCGACATTTAAAAAAAATATATATTTTAGTTTATTATGACAGAAAGCCGAAAGCGGGTGAGATTTTGAGGCACTCGAGGTTTTTGTATAGTGGCTGGCACAGATATTGAGCGCTGTTTTGACAAGCAACTATGACGATCAGCGCTCGAGATCCGTTCCGGCAATTATTCTACGTACATACACAGAACTAATACTAGTAAGTTAAATTTCTGGTGGCCCGAGACCACTTGGACTCGGCGGGAGTCAATCATAATATAGCAGTATATCTGCTGTGTTTGTTATTTTGTGAACACGAGCCAGAAACTGGACATGGGTCTCAAATATCGGCAGCTTTGGATGATTGTCATTGTACCTATACATATGTACATGTATCTATGTACCATTACATTATATCGGTGAAATTAATGTAGAAGAAAATGATCAAAGTTTTATGAAATTTCTTTAACTTCCTTTCAAATAATGTTACCTACTTAATATTATTTTATACAAAAATGTTGTTTTTTATGGTTTAACTTTTTTCTTCTTGGCACATTATGCTCATATAATAAATATGTTGTGATAAAGTTGTTAAGTTCATTTATGAAAGCCCTTGGTTTATTGAAATTAATTGTGTTATCTAAAAAAATATATTATAAGAATCATAACGTACATAATAAAGGTACTATATATATTTCATTCCAGATTAATAGTCCTATGAAAACAAACGCATTTGCGTCTCGAAAACAAAATACACAATAGATGGTGTTCCTAAGTGGACTGCAAAGTTTACATGGTAATACAAACCTGTTTTTGCTGCTGGTGACCCTTTCATGTATATGTTACCGAGACGTAAATAGCGTTGGTTTTCATAGGACTATGAATCTGGAATGAAATATAGATATGTAATTGCATAAAATCTACATAGATATGTTTATCACCACAAAGTATGCTGTATTCCTAAAAAGAGGTGAATAGTGAAGAGTTAGTGCCCATCGCCATCTAAAAATGAAAACGATAACGTACATTGCGTTTGTAAAAAGCAGCAAGTGTAGGTACGTGCTAAATTAAAACAAACCAACGGAGCTACTCGTACAGTGTCATACCGGGGCGCGTTGAACGTTTTGGCTCGATCTCAAGTCAGCAAGTTCCATGGACTAAACCCACACTAAAGCTTTATCGAGATTTAGGGAAATTTCTCAGCAAACTACCTCGGACTGTCGCCACGACCGCACACAAACATAAAAGACATACTTTTTCGAAGAAAACTAATTGAATCATTATCAAAGTTTTTCGGATAAAGTTTCTACGTCTATTAGAAGTTTCAGTATCAAAAAAGTTCTTAAGTTAGTGCACAAAGGGGGTTTCCTATTTACAAGATATTTGATTCATAATTTCAGTAAAAATGTGTTTCCATGAATTCTTCTGTCATAGTATAATTTAACTCTAAATAATAATATTGCATTTAAATATATTAAATTAGATTCAATGTGTTTGCCACATTGTCCTTCAAATGGGAATATAGATTCTATGATTCTTTAGCCTATGTATATATATATAACCTTTCGTAGCAAACTTCCCCGGCTACATTTTACTTAAAAGCTTTAGGCCATTTTGTTATTATAGAATATGCTTCATTTTAAGTCTCCGCTGTAACTGCATCAATTCGGATCCGCAGGAGATTTGAATACGTTTTGTGAATATTATGTAAACGATGGAACGTTTCCTCAACAAATTGTTCGTCCTTCGCGATCGCGGATCAAAGTTTAGCGGGCCGCTCGCTCTGTCGGGTCCTGGCCAAACTTCGCGACGCTATCATTTCAATCGATAGTGAACAGACTGATATCGTCCGGTTTTCTGTTATTTACTGGTTCTTACCTGTTATAAACAATTGTCTATTTATTTTACTATAGAACTAATTGAGTAAAAATGTATTTTACATTTGATGTGATACAAATTAACCGACCACGGAAAAAAGTAAAAATAAGGATGGAACAGACGAGCTCATTGTTAAAGAAGTTTATCAACCTATTCGTGTTTTTTGTGTAATATTATTACGTAAAACGGTAATATGCCATATCGAAAAACTACTTATTGCATAATAAAAAAATAAAAAAAAATTAAGGTATTTACTATTTATTAGGTCAAATCAAATTAATTGCCCATATAAATCCAACGGTTGGACAGAGGTCAATCTCTACAACAAGTATTATAAATTGTATACTTTAACAAAACATTGATTTGTTTGGTTTGATAAAACTCCAAGAATTACAGTTTAAAAAATACAGTTTTTTCGCTACAAAAATACCACCAATATTGTAGAAAATAATTCAATTTTAAACATTTTCTACTTTCCATAGCTAAGAATACAATAGGAAGCTAAATTTAAAGTACACCTGCCATGTATCGTACGTATTCTCGCTAAATGTTTCGCCGTACTTAGTACGTGGCCCGACAATGGAGAGAGAAAATACTCTCTCTGGCAGGAATGTAGTCCGTGTATGTAATCGGCTTTACCCGCCCCAGAGGTGACGGGCGGACACCGTCGCGAGATGCTATTCATGCTCTCAAACCACAAACAGCAAAATACCCCACTCATATTGTTCTTCAAATAAGTAGCTTTATTTTGTTTACCACTGATACTGTGACTTAAGTCCTAGACTGTCTTTCTTTAAGTACAATGTTGGTTATGAAAAGCATAAAGAATGGTAACGTTTACGTTTGTACCTACATAAATAGAATATGATGTTCACAAATCGTTTTTAAAACGAGTTTGTTGAATATTCCAAAAATGTTTAATTATTATAAGAAGTTTCGTTTAAAAATCAGGAACAGAATTTTGATCATTTTCAAGAAAAAATTTATAGATATAGGGAAAAGTCGTATCAGATTGAGTGTATCGGATAGACAGTCAGTCACTCACTTTTAAATTTGAAACGAATTGAATACTGAATTCCTAAGATATGGGATGCAATCGAGTAAATCTTCGTTACATTCCTATCGTCACTCGCATAATATTAGAGTATATTATGTTCCGAATTACGATCCGTGTCGAATATTGAAAACGTATCGAGAAAGACATTTTAAAAAATGTACCGTTCTATCTACCACCGAAGTGCAAGGCAGAGATTGAATAAATATGTATGTCTTCGTCCAGCTGTCTACATGCGTTTTCTCTTCATGTTCAATTTCTCTTCCAGCGTCCAATTATGGAATTTTTATTGCCGACTATTTTTCAAATTGGGCAAGTTGGGCCGAACGTTTACAGTCTCTGGGCAAAGTACTAGGACGGCATGAGAGGGCAGGCAGTGGACGGCCCTGATCTTACACGCGCCTGACAACATACATACAGCCACACAGCTTGCATATTTACACTGCACAGGCGAAGGCTGCACTACTTTACAATGTGTGTGTAAATGTATGTAGGCTATAGTGGTCGGAAGTCAGAAGCTTTGAGGCTTTACGTAATTTGTAGGTGAATTGGATTGAAGCTCTCGCGGTTTAACCTTAGTTGGTAACTTATGGAATAAATTCAACGGTATAATTGTTGAATTTTTGGGTATTATAAACTAATGTAATTAAGTAAACGCATGTAGGTAAATATGTAGGGAAGAAAAAAATATTTGCCCTCGTGCTACCACCCGTTTCACCTATCCCTACCAGGCCATTTCCACTTCAGCATTATCATCGAATTATGACGGAACGTGACCTAATTTTTTGCAGATATGCGGGTTTTCCACAAAATCTTGTCATTTACTTTGCTCATGTTATTTATTTTAGTTATAAACACCTTATATTATACATCTAAACTTGTCATCTTCGTAGTCAAATATAATATAGGTATATATTATTTGAACTAGCTGTGCCCGCGGCGCCGCTCGCGTGGTCTACAGAATCCGATCCTATTCCCACTCCAGCTCTGTTTCTGTGAAAAGTCCATCGAAATCAGTTTAGTAGTTTTTAAGCGATGCGTGCACAAACAAACAGATAAACAGACAAAAATTTCAAACATGATTGAAATGTTTTCTATTTCTTATCCTTAGACCCTCAATTTATTTTTTTGCAAATATCTTCAATGTACAGACACGCGAAGTTTACGTTTTTATTTAATAGATGGTTTAGGTGTGGTAAAATTAAAACGTATAATAGTCGAATAAACGTATAATAATGTTCAAGCGCAGTTAGAAAGTATTTGTTTTGGTATTAGAAGAAACAAGTAGGTAATCTTATTTTCTTAAATAATATTTGCATTGCACAAGTAGGTTTTTTTCGAGGATGTATAATTCAGCAGAGTACTCCGAAAATGTGTGCATAAGTTACTCTTACTGGAACACCTTGTTATACCAGCAAGAACATCGCAAACTTGTCGGGTTTAAATCTATAAACTTAATTATAGTGAAACGTTTATCCAATATTTCTGAAGCAAATTGATATAAACGTTCTCGGAACAGAAGAGAGCGAACTTACTCCCAGTCTATGAAGTTACAGAGTATACCTAAACTTTGTTTTATAGGCGCGCGCGAACAGACTATAGTCGGAGTAAAGTACCAAACACCTATTTGTTGCCGATTATCAATTAATGCTTTAATAAACTGCAGTAAAAATGATCTCCTTGATATGACATTTAACCAAGTAATCATTATAGTGTTTGAAAAAAAAACACGATAACGATCAATACATCCCGTTTGGGTATACCCCGGCCGCTTCCATCCCAAGTAGCATTTTACTCCATTTAAGAGTACACATTTAGTTCCAATGTGAACTTAAAGCATTATTACAGTTCACTTGTGATGTATAAGCTGCATTATTGCGATTAACACCACCTATACCTGTTTAAGGGACTTATAGGAGTGTAGAGTTATACTTTTATACGGTTGTTGGTGTTATAATACTCTAACAACTGTCCATTAGTCAGCCGTCTGACTAAGAGCCGTATAGGAGGGTAGAGATACGGCAATCGCTGTTTAACGGTCTACTTGTACGATGTTATACAGCTAGCATATTAATAGAACACACGTGGTCATTTATACAGCCAAAGGCTGTTATGTTTACTTGTTTTAGACTGTTATACAGCTAGTAGCTGTAGTAGGAGTTGTTTGTGGTCGGTCAAGTTGACGTGTATTGTGTTTATTACGTCGCGTGCAAAAATTTGTGAAAATGAATAAAAAATCTTGGAAAATAAGAGCGAGAACCGGTGGAATAAGAAGAAAAATTGCAAAAGAATATTCGCAAATTCGTCCCTCTTTATCTAGTTTGTTTACATTCTTTTAAATACCTCCTTGAACAACGTAGTGTCTTTGTAAGTGTAAATACTCTGACACCAAACTGTGGCTCACACGAAAACAAAAAGTGTTTTTTGTTAGTTTGTTACAAAATTTGTACTTTAGGTATTCATACTTGACTTAGTACCTGGGCTAGGCGATATAACGGACAATAATTATTATTGCGATCTCTAAAATTTCAGTATATGAAAGAATAAAACGATGATCACAATTGACCTGAATTACATCTTAAAGCTGTACATAAGTTCACATTAGAATACATTTATAGACATTGGTTCTGTAGTGGTACAAATGTGGGACTTCATATAGCCAACAGCATTCTAACAGAACACATGTGAACCTATATACGCTCTAGCCGTATTTCATTTCCACCATTTTGTTCACGTAACCTAAAATATTTACCATATAAATCTCCAAAATTATCATACAGATTTATCACAAAATACGCAGATAGAGCGAACGAGTTTTGGTTTCATGTTTTAATTAATTACCGTAGTATAATTATAATGCCAATATAATATCAAAAACTGAAAATTGTAGATTTCCTCTCAGCCAGTTTTAAATATTTTAAAATGAATATCGCGTTTTTACAGAGGCGCGTGAATATTTTAGCTGTAAATATGTATACATTTCACGATAAAGTTGCATTCCCATGGCATTTAACATTATTAAGTATTTAAAACAGGTATACTTACCGCGTGTTATCATAAATTTTTATCCAATTGATATCCGCCGGAGTTAATGTTTCTGATGGCCGGGCGTACACACAAAACCAAACTAAATGAAATAATTTAGGACACACGTGAACTTTAGGTAGCACTGGAGTACTTTTGTGGGATTTTAGAACTGTGAAGGCTGTGTATTTAGCCACTTGTTACTCTTTATTACGCTCATGGACGTTGTATGGTTCACATGTGTCCCATATAGCGCCGTAAGTCAGCCTTTAAGCCCGATGTTACTACTTAAACTGCTAATATAACGCTAATGTACAGCCATAGTGAACTTAAGGCTGTCTAATTTGTGCCCAAACTGGTTCTATAAGAGCTGTATAGCAAGCTATACAGCTCTTATACAGCTGACTTACACAGCTTGTGGAGTACATGTGAACCACTATACATCTTATATAGAACCCCGAATGCCACTTGGGATGAATTCGTATTTACTTCGCAGACTGCCGCACGGATTTTGATGTGATTTTCACCATTAATTTTGCCCATTTGCCGGGAAAGGTTTTGCTTGGGTTGATCTACATACATAACTTGCGCATTCGCATTTTGGTGGTTGACTGAAAAAGTGTTCTCAGTTGTGTGGGTAACACACAATTATTTATTGTCTTTATTTTATTTTATTTATTTTCAGGAACTTACAGTCTATACAAAGTATTATATAGTACTTGACAAATAACAAAACATTGACAGAAACAGTTTCTAAAGATTATTAAAACACTTACGAGTATAAGACACACAGCAAGAAGGAGCAGAAAAAAATTAAATTAATAAGGGACGAGTTTAAAAGTGTGAATAATGATAATAATAATATACTTAATGATCAGTAGGTGACGTTATACATATATAGTGTGTATACATACATATACATCCACACATATCTATAAAAGAAGAAACTGACTGACTGACTGACATATCAACGCACAGCCCCACACTTTATTGTTTTACTACCTTTATGTAAAAAAATAACACAAATATACAAATACGTAGACTGTAGAAGTAAATGTTTTAAAACAATGTCTAAGGTTCTAGGAATTTAGAGCGAAGTTTTTGTAAATTATTTACTCGGACACTCAATCTAGACAGTTCATAACTACAACATTGTTGTTGAAGCTCGCGGATAGTCTAATATCTTCAGCCATGCCACGCATGACACTGTGATACAAGTTCGGCAGAATTAGCGGATCGGTCTGCGACTTGCGGTTGTTCGTGATTTCACGCCACATACTTCTCTCTAAGTACAGTAATTTGAAGATAATATCTAATATTTGTCGCATCATTGTTACTCACGAAATATTTCGTACAATATGTCGTCACCATAACTGCCTGACGCTGAGTGACTTAAATACCTAATTAATAACTCAATTTCATGTTTAGGTAAATTTATACAGCCGTAAACGACTAGACTGTTTCATCTACAAAGTATAAAAAAGTTATAGACATACATAATTTATTGATAACTAATCGACAGATTACTTAGTCGTTCATTGTTATAAGTAAGTACGGATATGTTAGTTATTAGGTAAATTTATATTGCTTTATTGTAAAAAAATTATAATCCTAAATCTATATCGATAAAAGAAGAAGCTTCTTCTCCAAAAGCACTGAATTGATTTGAATGTGGTTTTCACATTTGGATAGCTTGGTTTACCGTGGGTTTTTTCAGGCTGGAAACAAACACCTTTAAGCAGGTGAATCTGCGGGAAACGGTTTTGAAATAATTAAGTCGAAAGAGTGTTTGTGTGTTTATTTGTCTGCTCCTTTCACAGCTTGGCTATTCAACTAATCACCATAAATTTTTGATTAGTACTCATAACATCATGTATATAAACATAGGCTCATGTTTACCTCTGGATCAATGGTTCCCTCGGGAAATAAAAAAATACTCCACGCGGGCGATGCCGCGGGCGTTTGCTACTAGTAATATAAAACTTATTAACCTGGGGATTTTTTATTTTACCGATTAATATTTGACCGATGGGCTTACTTACCTCCTGTGTACGTATTTACAAAGCTGCAATGATTGCTGTCGGTATGCTTTTTTTCGTCTTTTGTATAAAAATATCCTGAATCTATCGACTGAGGGAAATTTATCGAAGTTGTTTTCGATGATCGTTGTGTCCACAACGTAATAAGCTTAAAGGAATTTGCTGTCGAGTACGGACGCTCTCTTTTACGACTTCGGTTTAAAAGCTAAAACCCGACATTTACAGAGAATCCAGTTTCCTGGACTCGTGATTTGACCAACTATTTCCTGTAGTGAACTACTATAATAACTCGTTTTTAGGTTATTTGGAAGTCGAGTTCAGTCAAGTGTTTTCAATATTCTATTAAAAATATTCATTTCGCTATAAATACTCATCGCATTTTATCTTACATTGCTCTGAATACACCGCTCTGTCATTGTTGTTATTTTAATGCAATGCAATGCAAATAATTTTTTTTAATTTTGGAAGCCCTATGATTTTCTGAGAATTCCATAGTCAGTGATTATTACGTGATGTGCGTATAATCAAACAGTCAACAATTCTAACAAGAATAATCTTAATGCAGTCTCTCACCTATACTTCATCCCCACATTTAATTTTCTTGCAAATATATTCAGTTTTATTATATGTATAGATTACCACTATAACATTTTTGATTGTTCACCTTGTACACATATTATTATTTTAGTTATGTCTGTTACAGAATCCTTACCTTAATGGTGCCCTGTAGAATATAATCGATTATATGGAATATTATCGATATAAACCCTGGTTATGATCATATCTTGTGAACTATTTCAGGTTTCACAATAAAATAAAAACTAAGCTGATCCTAACCTAACCTACCTGTGTATATTTCATATCAATATAGCTTACGGACTTAACATTAGGTTCGTTTTACTAATCGAATGTGCAAAACGAAAAAGAATATTTAAAAAGACGAAAATACGAAAATCACAGACATACATACATGTAGTATTATTTACACATCATTATGATTAATAATCATAGATTAAATTACTTTCCTTTCGGCCGGCTATAACCACAAACGAAAATCACCACTTCTTAAAATGACTTCATTATGAATTTTTGGATATTTTACTCCATTACGTCTTATGTTACAGCTCAAAAGATTTGCAAATTAAATCGCAGTACTTAGTAGTTTATGAGCCGGAAGGTACCAGATGCTACTTTATATTATGTAAAAATAAGGGGATTCATGGCGTTGTTGCGATAAACTTACTTGATGACCGCAGGCAATGTCATTGGGTGAAATGATGTAATGTCCAGTCCAGATGCATGATACATGTCCAGATGATGTAAAGTACAATGTAGGGCCAACCGATAGTTGTGTGGGTCCTTTATGCTTACCAAGGTTGGCCAGTGCCCAACAATATAACGATTATTGGCGTTCTGTATGTATAAAATGTACTATAGGTGCAGATCTGTAACCAGCCGCCAATTTTGTTTGTGCAGGCAGTTGTTCCGGATTTTTCCGGAAACCTCGGACTTACAATAGCATAAAATACAATCAGGTACAATTATTTGCGCGGGTGTTGAAATGGCACGTTCTCGTTATTTCATTAGAGGGGGACAGCTAATTGGCTGCGCGCGAGTCGACCGACATGATCACGTCCACACAACACCGCAAATGAAGTTTGCTAAGTAAGAATTTTCAATGTTGTTACGTCTTTTTGAGATTTTTCACATCTACAGTAAATTCGATAAACTAAACACGATAACTAAGCGTTGTCATATAAGCATGTACACACAATGGAAGATCAAGCAAGACATTGGAGAAACAGTACCCACGTGTGTTTATATCACACTAGCTGTTGCCCGCGACTTCGTCCCCGTGGACAACTTAACATCACAAATTATTATGTATTTGCCGTAGGACTGGTGTTGTTTTTTACGGGATAAAAACTATCCTTTGTCCTATTCCAGGACCTAACCCATATGTGTGCCAAGTTTCATCACGAACCGTCCAGTGGTTGAAGCGTGATTGAGTAACAAACATCCAAACATCCAAATATCCAAACCTTCGCATTTATAATATTAAACAAATAAGACTCCACCTAGAAGCGTAAATAGGTCAGCTAAAAAGCTACTAAGAAATTATCGGAAAATAAATTTTATCCCGTCCCTGATCCTGGCTTAATCGGTCGAAATTTAGAACCAAATTACAGTAAAAGTAATGGTGCCCAGCTAGTGCCTAGATATACTAACCTTACAATATTTTGGATGAGATGTTCTCTATCTAAACTAAATAACATTCATGTGCTGACCTCGCTAATTCCAATTTAAAAAAAAACATATAGTAGGTATTTAAAATAAAACTAAGATGCACCCAAAAATGGGTGAGCAACGCTAACCATTTGGCAACTACCTACCTTCACGTAGTTCAACCGAAATTTGATAATGTGTAAAAGTTAGCGAGAATGTGTGTGTGTAAGTTTCACCACATCAGTTCAGTTCAGACAGAAGTAAAAACGGGCTAGTTAGTCGAGTTTACACAAACACGGGCTTGTTAACTGTAAGTTAACTTGTTCATTTTGATACAGCTCGCTGTTGGTCACAATTGAAACTCTTCGTTACGTGAACAACAAACAGCAATTGTCTTTTAGTTAGCGACACTGCGGATACGAAAAGCTTTAAACAGCATATAGAGAACGTGTTTACATAGGTTACACTCATTTATTATGGCGCACTATCGCCGTCCACTGCTTGTCATGAGCCGCCCTACCTCCGCTCGCTTACTCTAAAAATAATACATAGGTATAGTTACGATGGGTTTGTGTAGGTACCGTCTCCAGCAACTAAACTTGTGGTCGGTATCGTGGGGGCGGGCTAATACATTTACAATTTAAAGTATTAGTGGCCTTCGTTAATGTATAGATTACAGTTTAAATTATTTATCACGCGTCCTACGCCGTAATACACAAATGCTACGTGTTTATTTGGCGCGTATATAATCACAAAATAAAATTGATTTATTATAATAACTTTAAACCATAACCTAAATGTTCATTGCATCTTCTTTCTAAACTTAAATTATTAATTCATCAGTGATTTGCAATTAGACTGTCCGGGCAATAACTACTCTCCAAACTTCGCTCGTAACATTATTTTCTCCTTGATGTCAAAAATTGTTCCGTCAAGCGATTACCAGCTAACCGGAAGGGCTCCGTATGAGCCAGTCGATAAACTCCACGATCCGTTTACCTCAGGCCCCTGACGTACGCTGTAACTCCCAGACGAACTATGCATATGTTGGTGGCAAAAACTTCGACTATCTCTTTAGTTTAATGATTCAGGCTTATATTTAGTTTTATAATCGAAAACAAGAGGTCGTAGTTCGATTCTCACCTGGGACTGAGTTATAGAACTTTGTTCAAGTTGATCGGGATATCTGCTAAATCGGCCCAAAAATAGAATACAGTAATTATTTGGTTTATACCAATCCCTTTAAAGTTGTTGAGTTCCAAGTCATCACATATTAGCAGTAGTACTTTTATTACCTTCGCATTCTCTTATCTTAAAAATGTAGATTTTCCTTTTGTTATTGTTACGCTATGTACTAACAATGCCAGATATTATGATGTGTCATATTATTATTTATTGTAAACCCCATTGACTCTCCCCCGGCAGATGAAATAAAAACATATAGATGTAATATTTCTTACGTAGTCTATAAAAAGTTTTTATCGTCTTCTGTAAACTAGTGATTTTCAGATACGAGTATGCGAAGGTAACAGGACGATATGTTTATACTTATCATTTACCTACTACCTAGACTACAAACGTAGGTACTCCCAAAATAAGCCCCCGTGAATAGTGGGTTAGGCTCTCTTATCTTTTGTTTTGCATAATCGCCCTGAAGTTTGACGCAAGGGATAGAGAAGCATTTTGGCAACATTCCAGTTACAGAGACATCTTTTGTGCCAATTATGTAAGTACACTAGAAACAAATAGTTGTAATATACTTACCTACTACTGAAGTACTTAGTACGACTGCATTGTTTTGACTTTCATTATCAATCACTTATCAACAGGCATTTGAATTAGTGTCATTTAAATACTTGCGACGAAAATATAGCACGTAAGATTAATATGGGCATTCTTTTTCATGGGATTTTATTAACCGTTGTAATAAATATTCTGGAATCCTTAGTAGTAATAATTAAAAAGTACATAATATCCAATTAAAAAAAGATAATGCCGTGTGGTTTCCGGTAGAGTAGAACAGGACCACTCCAACTCTTCCGTTGATGTCGTACAAGGCGACTTAGGGAATACATTATAAAACATCAATCAGGCCTCCCCAACCCGTCGGGCCAGCGCGGGGAGTGTAGGCCAAATCCTCCGTCTGTCTCCGGCAGATGAGAGAGGGTTGTGCTCCTGCAGTGGAGACAAAAATAACCTGATGATGAAAGAAAAGATGATTTCATATTATTGTATACTATTTTACTGGTGAGCGGGAGGTGTAAGAAGAATTATTATAGATTATTAAATGAGCGATGTAAAATATCCATATTTATGTGCTGTATGAATTTAGTGCATAAATGAGTAACAATATTAATTATGGTTTTTTACAATAATAATAAATATTACATACTACATCGTATACACATAAACCCAAACATGGATTTTCTCCCGTGCTTTGGAAATTAAACAGAGATAGGACAATTCATTCAGTGGCAATCGAACCCACGACCTCTGGTGCTCGAGTCCAATGACCAAGCCACTAAGCCATCGAGGCAGCCAAATAAATTATGGAAGTAACCCTGGAATATCTATATTAACATAATCATTTCGTAACTACACTACCTAATCCGGATCCCTGCTTATCAGTCTGTCCACGTTACGAGTAGCTATTGGGCATAGGTCTTGCGTAATACGCGCCACCACCACACCCGGCCCTCCGCATTCCTCGCTCGGATATATGGACCGATATGACTGCTATTAAAATTATCAACACGGATATGTTTGGTTTCATCGACCACAGTTCAAGTTATAACTATGTATATAACCTATGCCATAGCGTTGGTCATAGTACGTATGTATCGTTGGAAGTATAGTCGACTATAAAACATCATAAAATTATAGTCAGTCACATTGCTGTAATTTGAACTGTAATTAATTATTTAATGAATAAGTTGCTCGGGAAATTGAGTTAACTTCGTTCATTCAAAAGAGCAAAAAGTTGAACTGCCAGCAAAAACCGAGCATGTCATGTCGTAATAATGTATTTATGATTATGAAAATGTAATGAAAATTGCAGAATCACCTGTAGGTATCACTTTACCAAACATAACAAAATGTTATTGCATTGTTTTTAACGAAACGCATAATAGTGTTTTGTACGTTATTTTATTAGAGCTATAAATGGCGAACTTTTGAGAACTGTCGAACGGCAGTCAAAGTCAAAAGTTATCGAAAGCCAACGAGGGGTGGCCGTATTACCGTTACAGGGGGTGCGGGGCGAAAGGGGGTGCGGGGTGGGGGCATAAAACTGAAAGTTCTAGTTCTAGGCGGCCACGTAATTAAATAGACTGCGCCTGGGCTGACAGCACCGTGGCCCGCAATTAGTCAAACCAACTCGCTGATACGATATTCTAATAGTTATCTGGAAATTTTCTTCTAGAACTAGGACGAACTTTTTTAACCTGTATCCTGTATACATTTCTTGTAAAATTAGAACCATCTAAATTATTATTTGGTAAAAAAAATGTATTGCTACTCTTGTGATCTAATAAGTATACTTTAATAAATAACATCAAGAGTATGATGTTGTTTCTATACCCTACTTCTATCTATAAATGGCATTTCATTTCAGCAAAATAAGTAGGTAACTGTTTTTTATTAATTTGAATATGTTTTCTTATCGAAGCAAAAATAAATAATATGTAACCTCAGCCATCATAGGAAGTATAATTTGCGTGAAGCTTACGAGAATTTTAAATAGAATTACCTATTTAAAATTGCAGTCATTTTATAAATGAATTAGGCGACTTCAGTTTACATTCATTGCTAATAAATGCAGTACCGTAGTTAACAAGACGTTAACAGTGCTTTGACTTAAAAAAGAAAGTCGACGAGACCCTTCACAGGTTTTCATCAGAACAAGTCTAGCGGTTTTATGAGCTTCGGGTTTGCGACGCGTTGTAAAGGCGCCCTACTGACGTCTCAAAGGGAAATACATCGATAGCAATGCCTTTCTGACGTAAACAAGCTTTCATATACTAGACTTCCGCCCGATGTCGCTGCTGTTTGTTGGTTATGGTATTTATTTGCTGCTGAAACTGTCCTATCCGTGATATAAAAACTGTTCTAAGATAACATTGGCAATGGTTCTTATTATTAGACCTTTAAGCCAGTGACAGCATGATATTGCTAAAAAATAACACAACTCGAGGGTTGAGTAACAAACACTAGATGCCGGTAGTTGTTTTTTTATTATTTAAAATTTTAATTTCCCACAAATACAGTAAAAATTAAAAATATTTTTTTTGACTCATACTTGTTTTTGAAATCTATTTAAAAGTACGAAAATGTTGTGTTGGTTTGGAAAGCTTTAGCATTTTGACGTGAAACGTCTGTAACTTCGAGATAACCTCGGGCCACATATCGAACATCTTAAAAAGTGTTTTATATATAACAACACTCGGTATTATTTAAATGAACTGAGACCAAGAAAGAAAATCAAGAACATAAATTGTATTTCTCTTTGAGAACCTCATTTCGGATAACAGCTGGAAACATTTGAAACAGCCATTTCTCAAAAACGACTAGTCCTAGGCTGATCGTATTTATTCAACAAATGAAAGATCTAGATCAAATCTTAATTTTGAATGATAGCTATCAAAATTTAGAACACCAGATCTTGAAAACTACTAAGTTCTTTCATGCTTCTTTAAGTTGGTATTTTCCACTTGCGCATTTCTTCCACGAACGGTACAATATGAACATGAAAAATTATTAAAACTCAGTTATAAAAAATAAGTAACAAACAGCCAATGTTACCGTAACACTGGCATAGTTCAGTCGTGAAGGGACGAGGACATCATATTTTAAATTAGTTAAACGTATTGATCTGCTCCATCTTTTCCGGCTAAATGAGTTTTCCAGTCTACCACGTCTATTACTATGAACAACACAACTGCAGGGATGCATAGGGTTGCTTGTGTGAGTGCGGCACGTGTAACACAGCCCTCTAGTGACTCCTGCCAGCCTGGTACTTAGGTCGGTTCGCTGTAAGCGATCTAGTTTGCGAGAAGTTTGAAGCGGAAAATTTTATCTGACGCAGTCCGTGCAGCGAGAATGCAATGTGAAATGTGGCATGGGAGTTTATTGCTGTTTATCTGAAAGTGCTTTATGTAGTACAAAATGCTATTTATAATTTTCGACTGGAAAATCAGAAATTCACCTCATCATAATAATGAAATTTATGAATCACAATTTTGGAGTTTAAATGAATAAAGGTTTTTTTTACGCCACCTAAAAATATACCCATTAAAGGGATCGATTTTCGATTCGTCGGGTTTCGGTATTTTTATTTTTTTCATAATTAAAAACCCGCATCATCGTCATCATCATGTCAACCCTTAGACGTCCACTGCTGGACATAGGCCTTCCCCAATGAACGCCACTACACCTGGTCCTTTGCCTTCCGCACCCAACCGCTTCCAGCCACTTCTTCAGGTGTCGGTCCACCTGACGGCAGAGCGTCTCACCTTGCGCGTGCCAATCCGCGGTCTCCACTCCAGAACTCGTCTTCCCCGACGGCCGTTGGTTCTGTGATTGATGTGGTCCGCATACTGCCACTTCAGCTTGCTAATATTTTCGGCTATATCTGTCACTTACGTTCTTCGTCGGATCTCTTCATTACGAATCATATCCATCAAAAAACCTCGAGCATAGCCCTCTCCATAGCTCGCTGAGCGACTTGAAACTTGTGGATCAGGCCCACCGGCAGTGTCCACGTTCATGACAATTTTCTTTAAACATTGTGGAATAGGCGAAGTGAAGACTTGACGCCGTTTTCCAAATTCTGCCAGCCCAACTGGATTATTCTATCAGCTTACCTATATAAATTGATCCTACCCAACTGGATTGTCTGACCTGAACAACTTCGATATTGGCATTAAAAAACCCGCAATTAATATTAAATATATATAATCCTTTACAGGTGCATATACTTATATGTACATATAGATAGATAATAAATCAATTGAGTCAACTAATATCCCTTTTGAAATATACGAGTATATAATCAAAGTACAAAGTAAAATATTATCTTACCTATGCCAAATATCATCTATAACTTTGTTCAATCAACCCAAGAAACACGATATCATGGTTTATAGTGTAAGTTAGTGCAATCCAGTATCCAATCAAGCCTCTTCAGTGGCGGCCGTGAACTAGCGGTTACAGCGCTACGCGATAAAGCAGGTCAAACTAGCGAGACCGCTACGACGTAGCTACGATGCCGAGCTACGAATATCCTTAGCTACTTCTATATCTGAATAGATGCGATTAAGCCAATTTCAGTCTATTACATCTTTTGTGTACATTTTCTCAAAATTAAAAATACAAAAAATCATTCTTGTGGATCGTTAGTACAAAAAAGGATAACCAGTTATAATAGATAGAGTTCAGCTATTTCACCACAAATAGGCATACATTATATTACACCACTGCATGTATTTAAACATAATGAGCAAAACAAAAATCTACAACAGATATTGTGATCTGCGTAGTTTATAAACGTCACAAGAACCTTAGATGGATTCATCACTAAGAAATATCATCCAAACTATAACAGCATTTTAATCAACAGATCATGTGGTCTCTTTATGAATACAAATTATACGGTAACTTCATCTATGTCTCGATCGTGTCATCTTGGGGATTTTAATGTATGTGAAGTATCTTACAGAATAAGTTTTTGTGTAGTAAGGGTGTGCTATTTTTAAGGTTTTTTTTACTATAAAGTAGACCTTGTTACCCGACGTTTCAATGTCAGTGTCATTCAAAGGCTATATTAATACTTTCGTGGACACTACATCAATACGTGGGGTCTAGATGGGCTTGCAGTGTGACACTACGTCTCATGACGTTATATTAAAACATTAATTCAATCTACAGTCATGGTTAATAGTTCATATCAGAACATAACTGAGTGCTTCTTTAATTATTTATTTACTGAAATAAAAACCGTCTTAATCTTGAGGAAAGGCATCTGTTCGTTGCATTATAATAAATAAAAATATATACTTGTACGATATTGGTACTGAAAATGAAACATAAAAGAAAAAAAACCTTAGCTTACGACTTACAAGTGTAAGCTTAAGACTTATAAAGCATTCCTTACCGTAGCAAAACTAAATATAAACTCATACTATACTCATTTATTTTAACCTATTGGGACATTCAATTCAATTCAAATATTCTTTATTGTGCACCAAAACATATACATTTTTAATAAAAACAAATCTTACATAGAAGGATGAATTTAGTGTACAACATTGAGAACTCTAAGCTAAATCGACATTAGTCTGTTTACATCTAGAGTTTTATTTATTTCACACATGGCTAGCGTTAAAGCGTCTTTTGGAAATACATGGCAAAGAGCGACCAGTTTCTAAATTATAAAATTAAGCTTCGGTAAAGTGGCATTGTCAAAAACTACAAAATAAAATTAGAAAATATATCAATAGACATGCATTATCAGCTGCTGCAAAGAGGAATTGTCAACATATGTATAATTAAAGTACAACATAAAATAAATATGACTTTGTCATTTTGTAAGCAACTGTAAATGCATACTCATATACCGATTGTAAGTTTTGAATGTGAAATATCTATATCTATAAAAGAAGAAACTGACTGACATATCAACGCACAGCCCAAACCGCTGAGTCTAGAGGCTTGAAATTTTGCACAAAGGTTCCTTATATAGCATAGGCAAGCACTAAGGAAGGTTTTTCAAAATTCATCGCCTAAGGGGGTCAAATGGGGTTTCAAAGTTTGTATGGAGACCGTCTATTAGACATTCCTATCAATTTGAAACTGTGTAGAATTACTCTAAAAACTTAATGATATCCCAAGTGGCATTCGGGGTTCTATATAAGATGTATAGTGGTTCACATGTACTCCACACATGTTCACTATGGCTGTACATTAGCGTTATATTAGCAGTTTAAGTAGTAACATCGGGCTTAAAGGCTGACTTACGGCGCTATATGGGACACATGTGAACCATACAACGTCCATGAGCGTAATAAAGAGTAACAAGTGGCTAAATACACAGCCTTCACAGTTATAAAATCCCACAAAAGTACTCCAGTGCTACCTAAAGTTCACGTGTGTCCTAAATTATTTCTTTTATTTATTAATTTTCCTCATTTAGTTTGGTTTTGTGTGTACGCCCAGCCATCAGAAACATTAACTCCGGCGGATATCAATTGGATAAAAATTTATGATAACACGCGGTAAGTATACCTGTTTTAAATACTTAATAATGTTAAATGCCATGGGAATGCAACTTTATCGTGAAATGTATACATATTTACACCTAAAATATTCACGCGCCTCTGTAAAAACGCGATATTCATTTTAAAATATTTAAAACTGGCTGAGAGGAAATCTACAATTTTCAGTTTTTGATATTATATTGGCATTATAATTATACTACGGTAATTAATTAAAACATGAAACCAAAACTCAATCGCTCTATCTGCGTATTTTGTGATAAATCTGCATGATAATTTTGGAGATTTTTATGGTAAATATTTTAGGTTACGTGCAAAAAATGGTGGAAATGAAATACGGCTAGAGCGTATATAGGTTCACATGTGTTCTGTTAGAATGCTGTTGGCTATATGAAGTCCCACATTTGTACCACTACAGAACCAATGTCTATAAATGTATTCTAATGTGAACTTATGTACAGCTTTAAGATGTAATTCAGGTCAATTGTGATCATCGTTTTATTCTTTCATATACTGAAATTTTAGAGATCCGCAATAATAATTATTGTCCGTTAAATCGCCTAGCCCAGGTACTAAGTCAAGTATGAATACCTAAAGTACAAATTTTGTAACAAACTAACAAAAAACACTTTTTGTTTTCGTGTGAGCCACACAGTTTGGTGTCAGAGTATTTACACTTACAAAGACACTACGTTGTTCAAGGAGGTATTTAAAAGAATGTAAACAAACTAGATAAAGAGGGACGAATTTGCGAATATTCTTTTGCAATTTTTCTTCTTATTACACCGGTTCTCGCTCTTATTTTCCAAGATTTTTTATTCATTTTCACAAATTTTTGCACGCGACGTATTAAACACAATACACGTCAGCTTGTGGGATAAGTGTAATAGAATATCACATTCACATTCATGTTCAGCTTACAGCAAATAAGAGTAGTACTTGTGGACAAATAAACTGCTATTGAAGTTAATGGACAACACATGTAGTCCTTTTAACAGCCTACAGTGCACATGTGAACCATTTAAACACTTCTATACAGATAGTAAAAAAGGTTATTTTAATGACCACAAACAACTCCTAGTACAGCTACTATCTGTATAACAGTCTAAAACAAGTAAACATAACAGCCTTTGGCTGTATAAATGACCACGTGTGTTCTATTAATATGCTAGCTGTATAACATCGTACAAGTAGACCGTTAAACAGCGATTGCCGTATCTCTACCCTCCTATAATGCTCTTAGTCAGACGGCTGACTAAAGGACAGTTGTTAGAGTATTATAACACCAACAACCGTATAAAAGTATAACTCTACACTCTTATAAGTCCCTTAGACAGGTATAGGTGGTGTTAATCGCAATAATGCAGCTTATACATCACGAGTGAACTGTAATAATGCTTTAAGTTCACATGGGAACTAAATGTGTACTCTTAAATGGAGTAAAATGCTACTTGGGATAACATGTTTTTCAGTTTTTGAAAAATCATCCCCTAAGGAGGGTGACATGCAGCTCGACAGTAGTCTTCTACAAACCGATTGTAGTAGAGACCTGAAATTTAGCACAAAGGTTCATCATGTTGCTCAGGCTTTGTTGATGAACATTTTACCAAAATGATGAACATTTTACTAAAGTGGTAAAATAAGGGTTCAAAGTTTGTATGGAGAATAACTATAATATGTTCCTATCAATTCGAAATTTTGTAGGAGTACTCTAAAAACTGAACGACTGAACACATGTTTTAGAGTTTTTGAAAAACCTACCCCTAAGGGGCTGAAATGGAGTTCGAAAGTAGTAGTCTCCAAACCGATTGTTCCAGAAACATGATATTTAGCACAAATGTTTCACATATAGCTCAGGTATGCATTATCGAAGGGATTTTCAAAATGCAACCCTAAAGGTGGTAAAATAGGGTGACAGTATTCTGGAGTGGAAATTGCGAATAGGCACACGCGCAAGTTGGGGCACCACGCCACCAGATGCACCGACGCCCCTCAGAAGGCGGCCGGAATTAGCAGGGTTTGGAGGCGGTGGACCGGGTGTGGTGACATTTATTGGGAAAGGCCTATGTCCAGCAGCGGATGTCGCAGGGCTGATATGATGATGATGAACTATATTATATGTATAAAACAATGAAAATATGACTAAGTAAACACGTTGATTAAATAATTTATGATAATGATAACGTCATCAGCTTCTTCTCCAAAACCACTTAATGGATTCGAATGTGGTTTTCACTATTGGATATCTTGGTTTACCGTGTTTTTTTTTTTCAGATTTGAAATCAACAAATTTTTTTAAGCAGGCGAAACCGCGGGCAACTGCTTTAATATAATGAAGTCGAAATAGTGTATATTTAGGTATTTGTCTGTTTCTTGCACTGCTCGGCTGTCAACTGATCACTATACATTTTTGATTAGTACACATAAAATCATGTATATGAACATATGCTCATGTTTGCCTCTGGAAAAATGGTTTTTCTCGGGAAATAAAAACTTGCTCCACGCGGGCGAAGCCGCGGGCGTTTGCTAGTCAATAGATAAACATTATCAGCTGCTGTAAATTGGCTTTGTCAAAATATAATTAGCATACAGAATAAAATCATTATAACTATATCAGTTTGTAAGCTACTGTAAATTGCTTTGAATGTAAATGGTAACTGACATTGAAATGCTCATAGCAGTCATAGCCATGGCCAAAGAGTATCTATACATATAATAAAAGAGTAGAAAAAACAAAAGAAAAGCGAATCTGTACATTAAAGTTAAAAAAAAAATTTCACTGCCCGGACGTTACTGAAGACCAGTAGAGTCCAAAAATATAATTAAAAAATTTCTTATCTGTCTGTATGTATGTATGTATGTACGGGCTAATCTTGGAAACTGCTGAACAGAATTTGACGGCGTTTTCACTGTTTAATAGCTTTGAGTTCGGGCCTCATACTGGTATAAGTCATATCTCAATAAAATGTCAGGATGCTGATATACAAGTTGACCTCTCATTTCATATCATTTGTATGAAAGTGTAGTTCAACATTACTGGTCATTGCAAGAACTTGACAGAAAGTGACAGAGATGTTTTAAAGCTCATTTATAGATTTATTTTAGCTGATGTATTTCAGGTATTTCTACAAGTCTCGATACAAAAAGTTTGCTATTCGATAATTAGTGGCCCTGTATTAGAACCGGTGATCGTCGACAATGTCAATATCGAAGCTGTTCAGGAGTACGTCTGCCTAGGACAGACAATATAGTTGGGTAGGATCAATTTCAAAAGCTGACAGAAGAATCCAGTTAGGGTGGGCAGTATTCGGAAAACTGCGTCAAGTCTTTACGTCACCTATTCCACAATGTTTAAAGACAAAAATCTTTAATCAGTGCGTCCTGCCTGTCATGATTACAGCGCGGAGACGTGGACACTGATGGTGGGCCTGATCCACAAGATTCAAGTGGCTCTGCGAGCTATAGAGAGGGCAATGCTCGGGGTCTCTATGAGGGATATGATTCGTAATGAGGAGATCCTATGAATAACGAAGGTGACCGACATAGCCGAAAGAATTAGTAAGCTGAAATGGCAGGTCACATCTGTCGTAGTACCGAACGGCCGTTGGGGCAGACGGGTTCTAGAGTGGGATGGGACGTCCCACGTACAGGGTGGGACGCCCTGCCGCCAGGTGTATGGACGACCTGAAGATGGTGGCCGGAAGCGGCTGGATCTGTAGGGCGTTGTGGCATTCATTGGGGAAGGCATGTCCAGCAGTTTGGCAGACATTTTGTTGTACAGTTAATTGGATATGCAACATAGGAAGGGAATATTAGGGCAAGGAAGTCGGATGGAAAAGAATAGAGGGATTAGGGTAAGAGAGGAAAGATGAGGGGGCAGTGGTAAATAAAGGGTGTAGGAAGGGGTGGGTTAAGGGAAGGGGGAGAGGTAGGAATAGGGAGAGGGAAGGGGTGGGGGAAAGGGTTTTCAACGTTGTGGGAAGGGGATGGAGAAGGAAAGAAAGAAAGGGTATGGAAAAGACAAATTGGAGGGAGGGGGGAAGGAAATATCACCTAATTTGCACAATATTAAAATATAATTTTTTTTATTGATTATATGATAATCTTTTAATTCATGATAAATGTAAATGTCAACTTAAGTGCGAGTCGGACACGCCCATGAAGGTTTCCGTAGCAGCAAGTAACATAATATAAAAGTTATTGTAGTTCGTTGTAACTTTGATCGATGTTTTAATAATAGTATTGTGGTTTACGATTTATGACGTATTAAAAAAAAACTACTTACTAGATCTCTTTCAAACCAATTTTCGGTGGAAGTTTGCATGGCAATGTACATCATATATTTTTTTTAGTTTTATCATTCTCTTACAGGGGGGGGGGGGGGGGGGCACATTTTACCACTTTGGAAGTGTCTCTCGCGCAAACTATTCAGTTTAGAAAAAAATGATATTAGAAACCTCAATATCATTTTTGAAGACCTATGCACACGTATGAGTATAAAGAAAAAAAAATTTTGAGTTTCAGTTCTAAGTATGGGGAACCCCCAAAATTTAATGTTTTTTTTTCTATTTTTATGTGAAAATCTTAATGCGGTTCACAGAATACATCCACTTACCAAGTTTCAATAGTAAGTTCTTATAGTTTCGGAATAAAGTGGCTGTGACATACGGACGGGCAGACAGACAGACAGACATGACGAATCCATAAGGGTTCCGTTTTTTGCCATTTGGCTACGGAAACCTAAAAAACAGTGGTCCAACGGGCGAAACCGCCGCCGGAACGCTAATTTTTACCCGACTTCAAAAAAGGAGGTTCTCAATTGGATAGTAGGTTTTTTATGTATATTAATATTTTTAATGCATAACCAGATTAATAGATTTCTTTTAGGATTTAGTAACACGTAATACATAAGAATGTGTAATGTTAAGTTGTCCACGCGGACGAAGTCGCGGGCAACAGCTAGTCGTAAATAAATTGGAATGGTGCTACATGCTGCTTTTATCATCCTGCAATATATCACACTCTTTCTCGTAGGTATTTGTTATGGAAATATGTGCGTGCTGAAGTGACATTAAACTTCATTTATTTAAGCAAAATAATATATTCAATAGGAAAGAATAACCTAGCGTGTGCAGTCGGCACGAAAAATGGTTCCTCAAACTAAGTGTTGTAAGTGCTGAGTGAGCTGTCCATTGGGGGATTTGCCATAATCAGCACGCTTGGCAGGCGGATTGGTGATCACAAATGATCTTAATATACACAAGAGAACGCTGCTGCCTGTCCCTGGTGCAATCAAGGGATAAGGAGCCAGGAGTAACTAAGGAGTCACCTTGACGACACCCACAGGAAGACTAGATTAGTTAGATTTTTTATATTACTAATCAAATCATAATTATTTAAAATATATTGATTTTATTGGGGTACTGCACGGGCGCGAAGAGACGGCGCAGCAACTTCAGAGCTATTTCATTTAGCGAAACTTTTACTTAATAACCTATGAAACGTATCGTTAGATAATTATGACTAAGTAGTCATAGATTTTTTCTAAATCTCTATCCTAACTAATATTACAAATTAGGTTAAAAACCAAAGTAGGTTGTTTGTCACTATAAATACCAACCATTCACCATATTTTTTTTATTACATATAGGTTGTGTCATGGAGACGAACATAGACTAAATTTTATTATGCGAAAATCAGTTCAGATTTAGCGGGAAGAAAAACATATTACTCGCAGACGAAGCCGCGGGTAACAGCTGGTATGTAATATATGTGCAACAGAAACTACTATTGGTAGAGCTGGTCGCTAATTTAAGCGCGAATCTGTGGTGAAGCCTACCACAATCGTTATTTCAACCCTAATGTAGTGCCCGTTAAATTAACTTGCATGGGTTTACATGCATGAATAAATAGAACTTTTATATCTCCATGTTTCTAAATACGAGACTTTCCGGTGTTTTTGTAAACTTCCCTTGCCTTGAGTCGAGCAAGCAAAAAGTTACTGCATAAACAAACTAGAACATTGTTAAATGGCGATTATTATATTTAACTAGATTCTCGGTGCTACCCGCGCTTTATTAGCTTTATTTTTGTTAAATTTATCATGTCCATTTTTAATTTAGGATATAACTTATTTCTGTACCAAGTTTCATTATAAACGATTCAACCGTTATGTTATAACTGAGGAATAAACAACTATACTTTCGTTACATTATAAATCTGCTATTATACCGTTCTGTAAAATCAAAATCTCAAAGCTCTAAAACATTATTAAAACTAACTCCTATGACTTTCCAACAGAACCTGACACACTGATAATGCCTGGAGCACCTAATTCCCATGTGGACTTGGCAAAAATAAAGCCTTTCTGTGAACGAGGCTTTAGTTTATGAGTTTTCTTTTGATACGATTTCAAAACGGAAGAACGTACTTAAAGCTCCTGGAGGTCGCTTGGAAAGCCGAGAATTGCATATCAGTTATAGTGCTTTTAATATCCTAGCATGTTGCGTGGTATAAATTTTTGCTTGTTTGAAAGTTACTAAATACTAATGCATTGGTGGTACATAGTTTACTCGGTAGTAAGGGGTTACAATGAGAACCCAATACTTTCCTTTGGTAATGTTATAATTTATCCAGTATATACATCGATCGACTTACTTTTTAGGGTTCCGTAGCCAAATGGCAAAAATGGAACCCTTATGGATTCGTCATATCTGTCTGTCTGTCTGTCTGTCTGTCCGTCCGTATGTCACAGCCACTTTATTCCAAAACTATAAGAACTATACTGTTGAAACTTGGTAAGTAGATGTATTCTGTAAACCGCATTAAGATTTTCACACAAAAATAGAAAAAAAAAACAATAAATTTTGGGGGTTCCCCATACTTAGAACTGAAACTCAAATTTTTTTTTTCATCAAACCCATACGTGTGGGGTATCTATGGATAGGTCTTCAAAAATGATATTGAGGTTTCTAATATCATTTTTTTCTAAACTGAATAGTTTGCGCGAGAGACACTTCTAAAGTGGTAAAATGTGTCCCCCCCCCCCCTGTAACTTTTAAAATAAGAGAATGATAAAACTAAAAAAATATATTATGTACCTTGCCATGCAAACTTCCACCGAAAATAGGTTTGAACGAGATCTACTCGTAATAAGTAGTTTTTTTTTAATACGAGGTCATAAATCGTAAACCACAATACTATTATTAAAATATCGATCAAAGTTACAACGAACTACAATAACTTTTATATTGTTACTTGCTGCTACGGAACCCTTCATGGGCGAGTCCGACTCGCACTTGGCCGCTTTTTTGTTAAGACCAACCAACCTTTTTTTTGAGAAAAAAAAACAAATGCATTGAGTTAAAAAATCACGTACATGTATGTATGTATGTATGTATGTATGTATGTATGTATGTATGTATGTATGTATGTATGTATGTATGTATGTATGTATGTATGTATGTATGTATGTATGTATGTATGTATGTATGTATGTATGTATGTATGTATGTATGTATGTATGTATGTATGTATGTATGTATGTATGTATGTATGTAAGGGCTAATCTTAGAAACTACTGAACAGAATTTCACGGCGTTTTCACTGTTTAATAGCTTCGAGTTTGGGGCACTATCTGGTATAAATTATATCTCAATAAAATGTCAGGAGATTCATTTGATATCATTTATATGACAGTGTAGTTCAATATTACTGGTCAATGCAAAAACTTGACAGAGAGGGACAGAAACGTTTTAAAGCTCATTTACAATTTTATTTATTTGTTTTAGCTGTTTGTATTTCAGGGTATTTCCACAAGTCTCGATACAAAAAGTTCGTTATTCGGTAATTAGTAGCCCTGTATTAAATCGGTCATCGTCGACAATGTCATTATCCAAGTTGTTCAGGAGTACGTCTAGCTAGGATAGACAATACAGTTGGATAGGATCAATTTCGATAGGGAAGCTGACAGAGAATACAGTTAGGTTGGGTATTCGGAAAACTGCGTCAAGTCTTCAAGTCGCCCATTCTACAATGTTTAAAGACAAAAGACTTTATTCAGTGCGTCCTGCCTACGGCGCGGTGGGCCTGATCCCAAGTTTCAAGTCCCTCAGCGAGGTATGGAAAGGGCTAGCATAGCGTCGGGTCTCTATGAGGGATATGATTCGTAATGAAGAGATCCAACGAATAACGAAGGTGACCGACATAGCCGAAAGAATTAGTAAGCTGAAGTGGCAGTGGGTGGGCCACATCTGTCGCAGTACCGTTTGGGCGGCCGTTGGGGCAGACGAGTTCTAGAGTGGAGACCGCAGATCGCCCCGCCGCCAGGTGGATTGACGACCTGTAGAAGGTGGCCAGAAGCGGCTGGATCCATAGGGCAGAGGACCGGGTGTAGTGGCGGTCATTGGGGAAGGCCTATGTCCAGCAGTTTGACAGACATTTTGTTGTACAGTTAATTGGATATGCAAAATAGGTGTCAATAAGGGAGGGGAAGGAAGTCGGATGGGAAAGAAGAGAGGGAAGGGGAGGGGCAAGTTGGGAGGAGGAGTGATAGTAGGAAGGCGTTAGGGGAGAAGGAGAGGAAAGATGAAGGCGAGGCTAGCGGGAATGGGAGGTGGTAGGACAGAGGGAGGGGGGCAGTGGAAAATAAAGGGTGGAAGAAGGGTAGGTAGCCAGAAGAGGTTGGGGAAAGGGGTTTTTCGACGTGGTGGGAAAGGAATGAGGAAGGAAAGGACGAAGGATAGAAGGAGGGAATGGGAGAGGAGAAAGGAAATATCACCTGCGATATATTTTTTAATAAAATAAATCTCAAAGTTTCTTGCACAATATTAAAATATAAAAAATATAAATAATTATATGATAATCTTTAAATTCATGATAAACATGAAGAATGTAAACTTTTTTTTAAAACATTAATTCTGAGGTCCAACGGGCGTAACCGCCGCCAGCACGCTAATTTTATGTATATAAATATTTAAATGCATAACCAGATTAATAGATTTCTTTTAGGATTTATTAATACACTAGCTGTTGCCCGCGACTTCGTCCGCGTGGACAACTTAACATTACACATTCTTATGTATTACGTATTACTAAATCTTAAAAGAAATCTATTAATCTGGTTATGCATTAAAAATATTAATATACATAAAAAACATACTGTCCAATTGAGAACCTCCTTTTTTGAAGTCGGGTAAAAATTAGCGTTCCGGCGGCGGTTTCGCCCGTTGGACCACAGTTTTTTAGGTTTCCGTAGCCAAATGGCAAAAAACGGAACCCTTATGGATTCGTCATGTCTGTCTGTCTGTCTGTCCGTCCGTATGTCACAGCCACTTTATTGCGAAACTATAAGAACTTACTATTGAAACTTGGTAAGTGGATGTATTCTGTGAACCGCATTAAGATTTTCACACAAAAATAGAAAAAAAAACTATAAATTTTGGGGGTTCCCCATACTTAGAACTGAAACTCAAAAAAAATTTTTATCAACCCCTACGTGTGGATAGGTCTTCAAAAATGATATTGAGGTTTCTAATATCATTTTTTTCTAAACTAATTAGTTTGCGCGAGAGACACTTCCAAAGTGGTAAAATGTGTCCCCCCCCCACCCCCTGTAAGAGAATGATAAAACTAAAAAATATATATGATGTACATTGCCATGCAAACTTCCACCGAAAATTGGTTTGAAAGAGATCTAGTAAGTAGTTTTTTTTAATACGTCATAAATCGTAAACCACAATACTATTATTAAAACATCGATCAAAGTTACAACGAACAACAATAACTTTTATATTATGTTTATTTACTTGGCCGCTTTTTTTAAATAAAGTTGACATTTACATTTATCATGAATTAAAAGATTATCATATAATCAATAAAAAAAATATATTTTTATATTGTGCAAATTAGGTGATATTTCCTTCCCCCCCCCCTCCAATTTGTCCTTTCCATACCCTTTCTTTCTTCCCTTCTCCATCCCCTTCCCACAACGTTGAAAACCCTTTCCCCCACCCCTTCCCTCTCCCTACTCCTACCTCTCCCCCTTCCCTTAACCCACCCCTTCCTACACCCTTTATTTACCACTGCCCCCTCATGTTTCCTCTCTTACCCTAATCCCTCTATTATTTTCCATCCGACTTCCTTCTCCTCCTATTCCCTTCCTATGTTGCATATCCAATTAACTGTACAACAAAATGTCTGTCAAACTGCTGGACATGCCTTCCCCAATGAATGCCACAACGCCCTACAGATCCAGCCGCTTCCGGCCACCATCTTCAGGTCGTCCATACACCTGGCGGCAGGGCGTCCCACCCTGCGCGTGGGACGTCGCGTCCCACTCAAGAACCCGTCTGCCCCAACGGCCGTTCGTTACTACGACAGATGTGACCTGCCATTTCAGCTTACTAATTCTTTCGGCTATGTCGGTCACCTTCGTTATTCATAGGATCTCCTCATTACGAATCATATCCCTCATAGAGACCCCGAGCATTGCCCTCTCTATAGCTCGCAGAGCCACTTGAATCTTGTGGATCAGGCCCACCATCAGTGTCCACGTCTCCGCGCTGTAATCATGACAGGCAGGACGCACTGATTAAAGATTTTTGTCTTTAAACATTGTGGAATAGGTGACGTAAAGACTTGACGCAGTTTTCCGAATCCTGCCCACCCTAACTGGATTCTTCTGTCAGCTTTTGAAATTGATCCTACCCAACTATATTGTCTGTCCTAGGCAGACGTACTCCTGAACAGCTTCGATATTGACATTGTCGACGATCACCGGTCTAATACAGGGCCACTAATTATCGAATAGCGAACTTTTTGTATCGAGACTTGTGGAAATACCTGTAATACATCAGCTAAAATAAATCTATAAATGAGCTTTAAAACATCTCTGTCACTTTCTGTCAAGTTCTTGCAATGACCAGTAATGTTGAACTACACTTTCATACAAATGATATGAAATGAGAGCTCAACTTGTATATCAGCATCCTGACATTTTATTGAGATATGACTTATACCAGTATGAGGCCCGAATTCAAAGCTATTGAACAGTGAAAACGCCGTCAAATTCTGTTCAGCAGTTTCCAAGATTAGCCCGTACATACATACATACATACAGACAGATAAGAAATTTTTTAATTATATTTTTGGACTCTACTGGTCTTCAGTAACGTCCGGGCAGTGAAATTTTTTTTTTAACTTCAATGTACAGATTCGCTTTTCTTTTGTTTTTTCTACTCTTTTATTATATGTATAGATAATCATGTGTAATGTTAAGTTGTCCACGCGAACGACATCGCAGACAACAGCTAGTTACTACATAAACGTGTTCTATGTATGACCCCTAAAATATGTAATGATTTACCTGTGGGAATAAAAGAGGCGTCGTATAACGTATTGATCTTTTATATAATAAATCCCACTATCCCACTAATATTATAAATGCGAAAGTTTGGATGTTTGTTACTCAATCACGCTTCATCCACTGGACTGATCTGGATGAAACTTGGCATACATATAGGTTAGGTCCTGGAATAAGACATAGGATAGTTTTTATACCGAAAAAATATCTCAGACGCGGGTGAAGTCACGGGAAAAGCTAGTAACCCAATAATTTTTGCACGCCTGTAATGGTAGAACATGTACATGCTTCACTATTACCGTAAAACAAAACGAATGTAATGTCCATGTGACGCAATAAACACAACTTGAATTTGATCTTCAAGAGTAGGTTAATGTATATATACTGGATAAATTAAACCTTACCAAACTACACATCGAATTCTAAACAAAATCTTCCTTAGTGCAAAGTACTGGATGTCTAAATATGAAATTAATTAATATGATTGATAATGATTAATTTTCTATTTACCTACTTTTTGATTTCTTAGATCATTTGGAAGAATACTTTTTAATTTAGAAGGCGTCGCGCGCCTGGTAGTGGTCTCCCGAGTGATCGAATATGATCTCACCTTTACTATTGCGAGATCATTTGCATTGCCGTCTTTTCACTGCAGACTAGAAATCTGCCTAAGCACTTGCAGAACATCATAGAGATATAAGTTTTCTGTTACTTAACCAAATTTCCTTGAAATCTGTTCAACTATTATTTCGTAATAATTCTACATTACAACTTTTTCATACCTGAATACCCCTGCCCTGTAACTCGTCACAACAGGTATTTTTTTACGGTCTGTGTAATAAATTTTTGCATTGTGTTTGCCGGAGATAGGGTTACCATCTCTAATATCTGCCAACCAGGACAAGAAGCATGAAAACCCCGGGTTTTGGAGCTTACAACACGGACATGAAGACAGAGTTTTTTTCAAGTCACTCAGTTAAATGAAAAATACGTTTAATTGTCATAAATCAACTTATTATTAAAAACTTTAAAGCTCGGGCTACAAATGAAACCCGCTCTGACGCCCCGTAAACTAGGACAAATCCGGGGAAACCCGGACGGATGGCAACCCTAGCCGGAGGTAACGTTATCTACCAATGCAATAAGACAATAGGTATATTGTATGTAAACGTGATGTGATTATGAATAGTAATATAAAACTATTAGTCACCGATATTCCCGTTTTAAACAAAGCCAACGTCATAATATGTCCATCCATGCTCCAATTAGGGAAGGAAGAGAAATTATTTTTTTCTTTTTTAGTATAATATTAATATCGCCATTCCATTTCTTTACTACTCAGACAGTTCACTGGTTCATGTTAGAATATTTTATACCTATCATTATTTCTTGACTTTTCAAGCTATTTTTCTAGTTTTAAATAATGAATTAATGATTTTCAATGAACAGATTATGATGAAAACGGTTTTGAGGTTGTATGAATTAAACATATTATGTCATGCATGCTCGTGTGTGTAGATTTGTAAATAAGGGAAGGTGCCACTGACTACAGATTTAAATCGAAAAGGAGTTAAATTTCATATTATATCGATGGTAGACTGAAGCCCAAAGCCAGCTGGTTTCTTGAATCGCGGCCAAACTGCAAGGCTCTCAGACTACAATGTTATATGCTGTCATGCAATCCTTATACTTATTGAAAAAAGTAGCGTAACTTTTTTTTTGTAGTATCTCAACAGAATAAGTCATTTATTTATCAAAATAATTTCCTCAATTACTGACTATATAATTATTTGTAAATAATAGTATATTTTAGAACAAGTCAACCATACGTATTGTATTCGTTTGTACTAAATAAACGCGTTCTAGTATTTAACAATTAAATCACAATTTTACATAGGACCTACTAAAACTGCGCGTAAGTGCACGTGTCCACGGAATCCATATTTGTCCAATTGGACATTCCACTCCTATTTGACAACAATCGCAACTAGCTTGTGATCGAAAGATCTCCAAAAATTTATAAAAATGTCTGCTGAATCCGCCCTTGAAGAGTTATCGCCCCTATGTCGTTGCTAACGAACGACAGCAAGCAAGACAACATAAACAACAGCATATATGTCCGCTGTGGAACATGTCATCTCCCAATATATTGGGAGGTAGGTACAGTGGTCCCCCACGAGGGCCCTTCGGAAGAATGTCAGTTATCTAATAGTGCTGTGCGACGCAACGTACGTACATATGACGTTCCCTCCTACCCACCGCACCTCATTCCCCGAAGCCCTTTAACTCGGCCCCCCACTGTACCTAATTAATAAAATAGTTTGAATAAAAACAGACTGGATTATTAGTGAATGTTCAATTGTTTTTTTCTAAGCGCTAATCTCAATACTGTTTATATTGTTCTACTGTAATATTGTTTGCAACTTCGTTTTTATGACAAATGCGTCCATGATTGTGGCCATTGTTTTCCGCGGCCAGTGCGTCCGGTCAATTTGTTCCATTGTTACCAAATACACGCACCATTGTAATTTGGCAACCATATATTTAACGAAATATACGTTTTTAGGCTTAATAAATACTATTTTAAAATATATATATTTTTAAATTTAAACATTTCAGACTACGTACCTACTGCTACCGTATATGTGCCTATATGGATTACCTCAGAAGATAGAGTGATAGGTGCCGGGGACACATTAAAAACGCTGCAACGGCAGGCGACCATAGAATCCCTTGTATTGAGAAAAAAGCTACTAATTTCGTTATGCACAAATTATTCAATAATATGTACGTACCGCAATATTTACACAGCATGCAGACTGACTTAAAAATTCTTCTCGTGTCTATTTATCTGTAACTTAGTTTAAATAGATTTCGTCATTGTTCTTCATTCGCTGGACGTAGCATTACACGCAGAAAGAATTTCAAACACTTATTTTGTAAGTCATGTAAGTTTGCTGAGAACTCCGAACGAAACTTGGACACTTGCCACATTTATTCACCAACGGATATATATTTATTTGGACGTAGCATTTGGCAGTTTTAAAGCCTCGGGCGGGAGTAGGATTTTTTACACAATAAAGCGGCAAACGGAAACGGACAGCCTAACTGATGGTGATTAGCCACTGTCCTAAACTGTACGTAAAAATCTGCAACCTATGAACTGCTGTACAGAACAATTCAAAGTCTCCATCCATTGCCATGCTTAGAATTGAGATGGAATACCTCGTGTGCCTGGAATTGCACTGATTCCACTACTAATCCATCAAACCGGAACACAGCAATGCATGGCTGGCGACAGAAATAAGTTACAGGCTGTCCCTACTTAGGCGAATCCTGCACCAGGGGGCCTACTATGTAAGCATTTCGAAAAATAACCGTCGAACAAAGAATCAATTTTGACTCTCTAACGGGATATGTAACATATTTGGATAAGTGTTTAGCGTTCATCATAGTTCACACGCCAAACACTTATCTGATGACCCGTTAGAGTGTAGAAAATGCCTTTTAAGTTCGACTGATATTATCCGAAATGCTTATGGAGTAGGCCTCCAGATTCATGTCAACATGAAGACGAAGGGAGGTGTAGAAATTCAAACACGGACATGTATCGAATATATAGTTTTATGTATTAGTATTGATAATAAATGATGACGAAATGTATTGTGAAGATTTCAACCAGTCAGTGTTTAAAGTTGTAGAGTCGAATTACGACACGTACTAATGGACAATAACTTATGTAAGTACCTACTAGATAAATTAACGGGATCCTTGTGGCTAAAATGCAACTACCTTATAAGCTTTTTTTAAGATCTCAGGCCCTATGGGAATTACAAAATGTCATCATTGACATGACTATTAAATACATATAGGTATCATTTGAGTATGAAGCTTTTGTTTCAGAAACATAACATGGTCATGCGTTCGATTACCACAGGGGGCAGACAACATTGTACAAGTTGATCTTGGTTCGTGTTATGTATGTGATTTGTGAAGTCATGTTTCCTTATTGTACTGTTAGACTCTGACCGAGTTGGATGAGAAGCGAACTTTACGTGATAGTGATAAAGCATAAATTGGAACGAACTCTAGTCTCAAACGTTGGGCGACAGTACACGTATTCCCATTGTTAGGTTTTTCGAGCCCACGTATTATTGAGTTGTTGTGATTATTTTATTTTGTTAAACTTTGTCAAATATAATACCATGGGCAATGGGCATTATGTCATACCTATCCTTCCCTACGTGATAAAAATACCGATTTTACATTATGAAGGCGGTGCGTGGTTTTTAATTAACAATAAAGGCTATCTGTGTACGTCCATCGTTGGAAATGCAATTACAGGTACTGTATTCATTGTAATTGATCAGACTTTGCGGCTATAAAATACATAACGTGTTAACTTGAAAATCCTTTTTTGTAATTAATTAATTTTTACCGGGACTTCTCGGATAATTTATACTATAATTCTGATAGTAGTTACTTTTTTACACTTTTCATACAATTGATTGAGAATGGTACACTTTATAGCACAAACAACTACAGTTACATTTTTAGAAATTAAAATAGTACAATTTAGGCGGTCTTATCGCTTTAAGCGATTTCTTCCAGACAACCTTTGAGTAAAATGGATGTAAAAATTATCATCATATTGTAAATACCTACTCAATACTTACTATGTTCAACATATTCAATTTATCCAGTATAGTTTTTATTTTTGTCCAGTTTTAAAACAGGAAAAAATAATTTAATTAGGTCACAATGCCATTGGCACTCAATTGTTTAGGCTAATTGAATATTAATATACTGACACATGCCTCTCTGTCATGCAAATGCGTTTTGGGTACATGTCCCACCCCGACTGCATGCATGCGTCACGCTGAAGGCTATTTCTCCTACCTGTAACTCAGTACTCGCCAAATGGTCAATTAATGCGACTGATCCGGTCATGCGTGTACAAAGGCTGCTATTAATTCGGATCCAATTCTAACCTATTGTTCTAAGTATATCTATGTACTCTGTTATAGTAGAACGTGTACGTTTTGGATCACTTACATACACCCTTTGGCTCTCTGCCTAGATATCGCGCTACTCAGACAGGAGTCAGTCGTGCGTTTTTAATTTGATGGCATTTAGCACCGCTTTCGTTGTTGTTGTACGAACAATAACACTTTAAGTAATTGATGGATGTAACCCACAAATGTGCGCAAGATCCACTAGCTTTTGCCCGCGACTTCGTCCGCATAGTTTTCGATATTTACACGTCTTAAATTTCAAAATAGATATCATTTTCGTAATCAACGTCCCTAAAAACCTCAAAATGACATTTATATCGATTAATTTGGTTTCCCGTAGGAATGAGATGTTTTTTCGTGATAAAAACTATCCTATGTCCTATTCCAGGAGCTAACCTATATGTGTGCCAAGTTTCATCACGATCCATCCATTGGTTGAAGCATGATTGAGTAACAAACATGGGATGGGATGGGATTTAGTGGTGTTCACGAAGTGGCAAAATACAGCCCGCCTGATGATAAGCGGTCACTGTCACCTATAAACCTGCAGCATTTAGATCTGGATTCTGCATGCAACAGTCCATAGGCCACATGTGCGGCCTTAAGACGTGCGTGCGTAGAATGCTGGTGAAATATTAACATACCTAGGATTAATTATTTTTATGGAATGTTTATATTTATAACACTATTTGCTAACAGTCACTATGCTACGGTTATTTTCTGACAGTGACTTCTTGCAATAAGATAATCCTAAGCATTTTTCGGTTGCCAGAGCCTCCTGTGTCAGCCACGCAACTTGCCTCGTGTATTTTTCTTTACGTTACAGTATAACACGAAAGTAGATATAAAAAAAAATTGAGTTTAGATACCGCTCAAAAATTTCCCATTTTTGAGTGGTATCACAAGTATGATATCTGTCATCTATTCTGATAATGTACGAAGAGATTGAAACTAAAACGTATGCAAATATAGTAGTTAATTCAAAGTCTTATTGATTCTATGCATTAGATATTCTAATAACCAGTCAGACCACAGAACAATATAAGATCAAAAGTGGTATGTAGTTTTGTCACACTACCTTTCTTGTAGCATTTGGAAAATTAATTAAAGTGCAGATGAATTGGCGATACTCGCCACCATCAGATCATCAGAAATAATAAAAAATAGTTGGTAAATACCAATAGACAGACGAGAGAAGCAGAGATTCGATGAACAACGAGGGTGACCGATTATATATGAAAGGATTAGCAAGCTGAATAACAGTGGGCCACATCTATTGCAGAACCGATGGACAGACGAGTTCTAGGCCCGAGTGGATACCGCGGATCGGCACGCGCAGGGTGGCACGCCCCGCCGCCGCCAGATGTACCGACGACCTGAATAAGGTGGCCGGATGCGGTTGAATGGAATGTGTTGGGGAAGGCTTATGTTCACCAGTGGACGTCTAAGGGCTGATATGATGATGATGAAATACCAATAGGGAGCAACTTTAAAAAAATAATGTTTCAGATTTCAGGGGTAATTTCCTGTTGAAATCACTATTTTCTGTTAAATAAATGGTTTAAAGTTTAGTGGTTTTGGTAAATAGTTACCGTTTTTTTAATGCGGTTTTCAACCGACTTCAAAAAAGGAGGAGGTTTTCAATTCGACGGTAGGATGTTTTTTTTTATGTTTGTTACGCGATTACTCCGCCAACTCTGAATGGATTTTGATGGTTCGTTTTTTGTATGGAAGGTGGTCCCATATAAATTTTATAGTAATTCATTCAGCGCTTTATGAAAAATCAACAGACAGAAATATAGGCTTCGTATTTTTATTTATTACTAGCTGTGCCTGCGGCTCCGCTCGCGTGGACTACAGGATCCGCTCTCACCACTTTCGCTCCCTAGCCCTCTTCCACTTCCACTCAGACTCTAAATCTCACTTTGAATCCCACTACCGCTCCCGCTCCCTCTCCAGGTCCAGGTCCAGGTCCAGGTCCAGGTCGAGGTCCAGGTCCACGTCCAGGTCCAGGTCCAGGTCCAGGTCCAGGTCCAGGTCCAGGTCCAGGTCCAGTTCCAGATCCAGGTTCAGGGCCAGGTTCAGGTTCAGGGCCAGGTAAAGTTCCAGGTCCAGAAAAGGTCCAAGTTATAGTCCAGGTCCAGCTCCTGATCCAGATCGACATAGACATAATTTATTAGTAATATTCATTACATGTCATTAACTTAAAAATAACATTTCCTTACCAATTGTAAGCATAAAAAAATAATTAAAATAAAATACAAATCAAAGAAATGTCAAAAAATAATAATAATAACAATATTTAAATACTTAATTTAACCATAATGTCAATCTTACATTGTAGTAGGATGTATTGCTTTTGTACACTTGGAGAGAAAATGTTTTAGGCACACGCGTTCGGAAGAAAGTACTGAAATTTAAGAGTGACAACAATGGAAGCGAATCGATCTGTGAATGGATTATTTTATGTAAAAGCATAATGTCGTAACGATAACGTCGAGTATCAAGGTGGAGAACTTTAAATTTAGCCAACCTTTGGTTGTAGTGGATGAGTTTTCTGCCCATTCTACTGCGGTATGCAACAACATTCAGGCAGATATTTTGTACTCTTTCAATTTTATCAATATGGACACAATAGAAAGGCGACCAAATTGGGCATGCGTATTGTGCGTACTAAGCTATAGTACAGATAAAGAATACTCCGAGGATTTTTAAAGTTTTTGGTATATTTACCAATGAACCCCAATAGGCGATTGCTCCTACTAACAATGTGTTCACAATGAGGCCGAAATGTCAGTTCCTCATCAAAAGCACACCAAGGTCCCTAGCGACAGGAAAAAGTTGTAGCGTCTTATCAGTTAATTCATAATTGTGCAGAATTTTATGGTTCTTTCTTGTGAAGGAAATGACGCAACACTTGGACACGTTGAGAAGCAATTGATTTTGCAAGCACCAACTAGATATTTTAAAGAAATTATTCTGTAGAGAGAGACAGTCTTTAATAGTGTTGATTGTTAAATAAACTTTGAGGTCATTAGCGTACAGAAGACATGGGCATGACAATTGGTCAACTATATCGTTGATGAAAGTGATAAAAAGTAGGAGGCCCAAATGTGACCCTTGAGGTACTCCAGAACTAACATTTATAGGGGTTGATGTAAAGCCCTTGATTGCAACTAATTGGCTTCTTTTGTTAAGATAAGAGCAAATCCACCGATACAGACTGCCATGAATATACCTACATGCTAGTTTGAGATTCCCTTTAGCAAAAGTTGTGATGAGGAATTTTAATCTTTTTTTTAACTGTTATTAGCCAAAAATAAAGAAGATTGTATGTATATGTAAGGTAATAATTATATATTAATACCTATTCTTAAAGAAAACTACCTAGTTGTTGAAAAGATTACGCAACCGTGTCATTTCTGTTAAAGTTTCGTCGTGGGGTCGATTTAAAAGCTTGCCGCATAGCAACTAAGCGAGTCGATCTGGATTCATTTGATAAATGCCCGTGTTGCAAGCCAAGACGATGAAAACGTTGCTCTTCGGTTTCGATTGATAAACATCGTGAATCAAACTGAGTCGTTGAGCATGGACTTTCATTAAGTCTTGATAAGCTCGTGTATCTGAGAAAGTCTATAGGCCCGCTGCTCAAAACTCTCATTTGAAATATTTATCGCATTTCTTTAACTACTTTTCTTTAAACGGTCTTTCTTCTCGTCACTACTCTCTTCCAAACGGCGCTATCTCATTTGAACAGCGCGTTTAGTAGGCCTACCCATATAAATAAATAAACAAAATACACTTACTTTCCCACTCTAAAGTAAAAAGTAAAATTAATTTTTAGAAAAAAGAAACAAAAACCGACTGCAAGTCTATACCTACATGTATATTTCATTCCAGATTAATAGTCCTATGAAAACCAACGCTATTTACGTCTCGGTAACATATACATGAAAGGGTCACCAGCAGCAAAAATAGGTTTGTATTACCAAGTAAACTTTGCGGTCCACTTAGGAACACCATCTATTGTGTATTTTGTTTTCGAGACGCAAATGCGTTTGTTTTCATAGGACTATTAATCTGGAATGAAATATACAAACTTAAACGAAATTATTGTTACTTATATACCCATTTACAATTTATAATAAGTTATTTTTGGAGTCGGTGCCAGCCAAGAAGGACAGTTAATTAACAATTTAAGCAACACGGGGGGTATGCCTGAGTGAAGTGATTTATCTATTAAGCTTATTTTTGCTTTGGCTGGCACCGACTCCAAAAATAACTTATTATAAATTGTAAATAGGTATCAATAATTTCCTTGATAGTCCTTTAATACTCTTTGCTTTGAAGTAATTAAAATATTATTTTCTACTTTTTAGTTTAAGTTTGTACATGTAGGTATAGTCTTGTAGTCGGTTTTTGCTTTTTCTAAAAAATATTTTTTCCTAGCTCAACATTAACATAAATACCGTGTGTAAAGAAAAGAGTGATATATTTTGTTCATTGTATTACTTTTTGTTCATTTATTTGAAAATGTTATACCCTTAACCACAAAATTGCTTATAACTACTTATCTAATTAATAAGTCTCTCTAGATTACAATAGCAATCTATTCTGATAATTTACGAAGATATTGAAACCAAAACTAATGCAGTTAATTTAATTCAAAGTCTCATTTGAATTAATGTAATATTCAACCAACCTGTGGGTGCTCAATATAAATAAAAATAACAACAACAACATTTCTAATAAACTGATATTAACAATCACCTTTAAACGTATGCTAATACGCTTAAAATCAATTTATAGCTGTATATTGCTGTGTGGACTAGAATCCATCGTCCGCTCACGTAACAACAGCATTTGGCTCGGACCACGCGTCCTCTGACATGCAAATATTGGTGATAGTATTAAATCATAGAGGGAGTGAGTCGATGTTGGCAAATTGGTGTAACTAGCGGCTACGTGGGGGACGCAGGTAAAGCTGGAACTCGCCATATGAGTGGTATATGAATCGCTAAATGAAAAATGGGCATACTTAACTTATTACCTGCTTTAATAACATACAAATACATCTCAAAATAAATATGTGCCCGTTTTGCATTTTTTTTTAAAGTGACTTTATAATCGCTTTTATAAGCTGCCCCTTTTGATATTTACTAACGATTTTATTATCTAATAAATAAAATCGTAAACATCACGTGTCTGTACATTGAAGATATTTGCAAAAAAAATATTGAGGGGTCTAAAGATAAGTAATAGAACACATTTCAATCATTTTTGGATATTTTGTCGGTTTGTCTGTTTATCTGTTTGTCTGTGAGTTTGTGCACGTATCACTTAAAAACTACTGAACGGATTTTGATGGACTTTTCACAAAAACATGGGGCTTAACCTAAAATAACATTTAGTCTTTATTTCATCGCAATCGCCTAACTCAATCAAACGTTATAGGCATTTCTAGTTTTCAAATACATTAGTAGTGAACGTTAGTGTGCAATATATTGCACATAATAGTATTTCCGTACTATTCAGATTGCGATGAATTTGAATTACATTTGGAGATGCGAGTAGAAAGAGTGGGAGTGGGCGTGGGCGTGGGCGTTTGCGTGGGAGTGGGAGTGGGAAAAGGGGAGTGGGTGTGGGAGCGGGAGCGGGAGCGGAAGCGGAAGCGGAAGCGAGAGGGGTGCGGGAACGAGAACGGGAGCGAAAGCGGGAGCGGGAGCGGAAGCGGGAGCAGGAGCGGGAGAAGGCGCGGGAGTGTGAGCGGGAGTGGGACGGGAGCATGACCGGAGCGGAAGCGCCAGCGGAAGCGGAAACGGAAGCGGGAGCGGAAGAGGATGCGGGAGCGGGAGTAGGAGTGGGAGCGGATTCTGTAGTTCACGCGAGTGGAGCCGCGGGCACAGCTAGTATGTAATATATACACTCGACATCGAAGTCTTCTAAATAATTTATCTTTATCGCCGGTTAACTAGAAGAAATTTCATTAAAATACTGTCATTATCATCATCAATTCAGCCCTTAGACGTCCACTGCTGGACATAGGCCTTCCCCAATGAACGCCACCACACCCGGTCCTCCGCGCTCCGTATCCAGCCGCTTCCGAACACCTTTTTTCGAGGGAACTTCTGAAGAAGTCTGTATATGTTTGCTATTGTAATGTGTCTACAATAAATTGTTACACTAATTTTAAAAAGAGGCGGTGATCTATGTTGTTAAATTGATGTAACTGGGGGACGCTAATTTTATTGAATCCAGTACGTAAACGTAGAACACCCTGTGGTCTGTATGACGTTGTGTACACCCTAGCCACGCTCTGCTAATTTCATTATGTATACCTTTGAAACAGCCCTGATTACGGCAAACTAACTCGATGATGGTTCGCAATAGTCCGGTGGTAAATAATAAATGACATGTATATTGATCCAAAAGGCATTACTTACATAAAATGGTTGCTTACAAGGTTATGGATGAAACGGAATATAGCAGCTTTTTAATAGATAGAAGTTAGCATGTGTATCATTCATTATTTGTAAGTTTACCATGGATATAGTGAACTAGTACAAAGGCTTCAGTACTGAAAAAATTGTTTTACTTCCCATACCTACAACATGAATTGCCGGTATCATTCGTATAAATAAAAAAGGTATTTTCTAAAATGTTTCTTATCCGGTCACTTCACTATTTTGTTACACCTTGTGTAATAAATACAAGAATATCCTAACTGACTGAAGGATCTCTCAACGCACAGTTTGAACCGCTAACTGCCTTTAGAAACTTTAAATATTGCATAATATGCAAGATATATCGCAACGACTAAGAAAGTATTTTCTTTAAATTCTACCCCTCAGGGGTTGAAAGTTACTTTGTTTACACGTGATCTTCTCAATGAGTATAAGTTTTGGAGTCCGTGATGTCGTTGTCAACAACTTCTAAAAGCGTCTGTAAAATCGGGTTAGTATAGTTTACAACATCAGCAACAGCTTATAATAGTCCAGAATTTGATCTCCCAAAAAATGGGGGGTTTACGAGTATGCTACATATAGAGTTTAACTCTTAAATTAAGCTGCTGGCCATCACTTGTAGCAAAGATTTTATATTATTAGGCCTATAACCATACTTTAGCCTAATACCACAAATGAGTTAATAGTTCTAATACGACTTCAACAGTTCGTATAAGTCTGTAAATCGAATCGGTTAAAACCGCCGCTACATTTTCTTTTAACTATAACTTTTAAGATTCACTTACTTCACTCTTATGGCATGTAAAGTATATATACGAGGGCCAAGCCCGATTTTAGGACCAATTAATTTTGCTTATAAAACTACATAGTTCTTCATAAACTGGTTTAAATAAACTAGTTTTTAAATTTATATTTACTACTAGCTGTGCCCGCGGCTCCGCTCGCGTGGACTACAGGATCCGCTCCCATTCCCACTTCCGCTCCCTATCCCACTTCCACTCAGACTTAAATCCAGGTCCAGGTCCAGGTCCAGATCCTCAACTCTCCCCTCAACCCTCCCTTCAACCCTCCCTTCAACCCTCCCCCCAACCCTCCCCTCAACCCTCTCCTCAACACTCCTCTGAACCCTCACCTCAACCCTCCCCTCAGCTCTGCCCTCAACCCTCCCCTCAAACCTCTTTCCCTCGTCTCTCCAAATGTAGTCCTCGAAACTAATCCATCGCAATCCAAATTCCGACCAACATTACTTTGTTGCATACGTATACCACAAATTAATCGTAATCAGTCAAAATTTATGCGAATTTTCAAGCATTCAAATTACACTGGTACCATACCCGCTCCCGCTACCGCTCACGAATTCAGTCGAACATTTACATCCACATTCTTTGGTATGCAAGTTTTCGGAAACTATAAATTCGCATAACTTTTGATTGACTGCACCGATTGCAATGAAATAAAGCCTATATGTTACACCAAATTAAGCCCCATGTTTCTGTGAAAAGTCCATCAAAGTCCGATCAGTAATTTTTAAGTGATGCGTGCACAAACTCACAGACAAACAGACAAAATTTTCAAAAATGATCGAAATGTATCCTGTTGCTTATCCTTAGACCCTCAATTTTTATTTTGCAAATATCTTCAATGTACAGACACGCGAAGTTTACGATTTTATTTATTTGATGTTTGCAACGTGATCAGTTATTTATTCTTTTATGATATTTGTTGCAATAAGTCAAATAAAATTATAATTTAGGTAAATAAAATATGTTCGAACTGACTTAACAATTGGCAGGGACGATCCAAGTAAGCGTGTTATTTTTTAGAGCTATCCGCTACCCTTTGTATTGTTCCAAGTGTCAGGTTCACTCACCACACTCTGCTCC